>CM039517.1:10963994-11076640 GCA_022433055.1 Begonia peltatifolia | reverse complement strand
TCCACCGATCGAAGATTGCACCTCCACTCCCGATCGCCCTCTCCCTCACGCAGCTCCCCTGCTTCCCTCGGTGGCAAGTGAAAACAGCCGAATGGCTTCTTCCCGAAGCCATTCGGTTGTTATGTGATGTTTTTTTTTTTTTTTATATATACCAAATTACAAAACTGCCCTCACGTATTTAAATCTTCCATAATTTCGTTAATTTCTCGATCTCCCGACTTGAAATTCTGAAAAACATCGCAAAAGTAGGCTCCGAGTCTTATAATTTAAATCTTTCCCGTTGAAATATTTCTCAAAACTCAGACTGAGATTAAACTAAAAATTCCAAAAATTAAAAATAAAATTCGAAATTCCCGGGTTATTACACGAACCCACCTACTGAACAAGATACGTCAACAACAGCTTCCGTGATCCTAGCTTGGAGAAATGTATGGGATCTTTGAGGTGAACGACTAACTCATAATGCATGTGAAAACTGATTTTATCATTTTGTTTCAAAACAATGAGCTAAAGATTTTCAAATCATTAAATTCTTTATATCATTTTTAAAACTAGCATAACAAGCTATCAGTGGGGCAGGTTTGAAAACAAAATAATGTAACCTCCATTGCTTTCATTAGAGAATCGTCCCAGTGAAAAAAAAAGGGTCACTGAAGGACCCTTCTGATACACCATCAGAAAAAGGTGACAATTTGTATTTCCAACAACACCACATATGTAACACCCAAAATTTTTGCACGTTTTGTTCCTAAAATATTTTGTACAATACTTGAATCTCATGTAAAGTGCTTTTGGTGAATAATTAGATACGTGTAAATATTCAACTCGGTTAATTTTGATGAAAAACAAGTTGAAGCATTTGTGAAGAATTAAAGAAATGGAGAACGAAAATCACTTAAGTATTAAAAGGATTATGTGACAAGTTTGACAAATTCAAACTTGTCAATTTATGTGTGTTTAGCATTGGAGATGAAGGAGGCAAGGAGGTGTATGAAAAACTACATGAATTAGCTTGAAGGGTGAGAAGGTAATTGGCAAAAGCAAATAGTAATTAAAAAGGGTTTGACCCTCTCTCTCTCCCATGATTTTTGCTCCTGATTTTCCTCCATTGCAGCTCTCCATTTCCATGCCCTAGCTCCATTTTGGTTGAGGATTAAAGGTGAGTTTTGTTTTTGGTTATAAGCTACACAATTTTTGGTGTTTATGAGTGATATAAATTTTAACTTTTTAAAGCTTTGTTTGAGTGGGTTTCAAAACCATGAAACCTGTGATTTTCTCTTCAAATTTTGGTTTTTTGATGAGTTAAATTTGTTAAAATGACATTCTAAAGATTGGTTTTGAATTACATTGGAGATGGGTGCATAATTTTACAAATTGGAAAAACCAGTTTTGAAATTAGTACAAAACAAGGCAGCCACTGTTTTGTAGAGATTCGACCTAGCTCTTGAATTTTATTTGCTAAATGACTTGCACCATTAGATAGTAGATTCTTAGAGGAGTCCATGGCACTTAGATTTACTTGATTTCGATTTAAATTGAGAAATTTATACTGGTTTGAATTTGGATAAGAATTTGAAGTGATTTCAGAGAAACTCACTAAGGCAGTTCGGTTTACTAAATAATCTGTTATTTCTAGTGAGTGATTTTCTTAAATGAATTCCACGATCTTAAAATATACTCTTTAAGGAAATTTTAGGTTTTGGAATTATAAGATTTCGATAAAAATTGAGTGAGATATGCTCAATTGAAAAGTTTCTATATTTAGTGTAAATTCGGGAATTTTGACTTTGTTGGAGTTAAGTTTCTGAATTGGATATTTTGTTAGGTTATTTAAGATCGACAAGGATAAAGCGAACGTATTTAAAGTTTGAATTGATAAGAACCCGAGGTAAGTCTTCGTGATTTACTTGGCTGATTTGGCCTACACTACAAGAAATTCTGTTTTCGAGGATTTGATGATTTAGATTGTTTTAGTGTAAATTAGATGGGTAGTTAGGTTGTTTAAGTTATAGAATGTCTTATATGTTTCCATTGATTGTTTTCTATGCTTTTTATGAGTTTATGAATTATGAACTGTCCATGCATCACGGTTTTCAAAATTGACATGAAAACGAATTTATGTATATGTCTTATGAAAAGAAATGAACTAATGAAAAGAAATAAATGCACGTAATCCCAATCATATCGGGGTGGGGTTCAAATATTGTTGTCCCGTTGGTGGAGCATGTTTTTCCCCCGGTGGATGGAGAAGGCTATCTAACCGTATGATGTATCTTCTCTATCTGGTGAGAGTAAACCCCCAGTGACATCCCGCTATGTAATGAAATGAAATGATATAACTGCATGTTTTATGAACTGCATATGCACGGCATGCATTTACATTTATGTTGACTTGCTGAGGCTTTATCTCATAGATATCTATGTGGTGTAGGTGATTTAGAAGAAGATAAGGACGTTTTACCTCAACCTAACGAGTGATGTCATTAAATAATGATGGTCGTGGGAGGACGCTTATGGTTGTTGGAGCGTGATTGACCCATGGTCTAGTGAACGTATTTTGGGGGTAATGTATAAAGGTTTTGGGAAATAGGGTTAGGCATTTTTGTTTTGAATTGTTTTAAATGTGTTGATAGAAGAAATTTAGGAGTCTGATTAAACGGTTTTATGTTTAAATATATATTGGATGTTTTTTGGACCTGATTTAATGGTAAATGTAGGGGCACGCTGCCCGTTTTTATAAAGAAAACGTGAATTGGGAGTTAGGTATGTTGTAGGTGTCCGTTAGAAAGTTTACAATGGTTATGATTGTTTTTATAAAGTTTCAGTTAAGTTTTCTGGTGTTGAAGTGTCGACCTGTCTTAATCAGGGTCGACCATGCTATCGGGATATCGACCTTTGTCTTCACAGGTGTCGACCCATGTAAACAGAAAGGAATGAAGTGTCGACCAGTCTTAGTAAAGATCAACTATGATATCGGGGTGTCGAACCTTGTTTTCACAGGTGTCGGCCGATCTTGTCAAGGGTCATCAACCCTCGAATTTCGACTAGTCAAGTGTCGACTGAAACCCCTATTTTAATATTTTTTAACACTTGTAATTAAGTTATTGTTATACTAGGTTTCCACGCAAGAATTGTTTTCTGCTGTAAAGAGTTTAATGTTTTTACACGATGTTGTTTTAAGGCTACGAATAAAACAAAAATTTTATGAGATTTTTAAGAACAGTGTCATGGGACGTTACAAGTTATTATGATAACCCAAATATGTATGTATGAGGGCGACTGTGGAGCAAACCTCGAGACGTAAGCTGAGTGTAGGAAAATCTCAGACTCGAGTATAGGTAAATCCCAGGTAGTGGAAAAGGAGATCGTCACAATCCCACATCACTTAGGGAGGTATATGGAAATGAAACATATGTAAGAAAACCCTCCTAAGATAGTAACACGTATTTTGGAGCAGAATTGATAATGGATCCCATAAAAACTTCGAAATTAAGAGTGCTTCCGTGAGAGCAGTATCATGCTGGGTGACCAACTGGGAAGTACTTGTCAAACAAATCCGTGAGGGGAGGATATTGAGTTACAGCCCAATCCCTAGAGCGGACAATATCTTACTGGAAATAAGGGTAATTACAACATAACTCAAGAAGAAGTTGAAAAGTGACGCCAGTACAGTGAGCCAAGCCATATCACCCAGGCTACATGCACGCAACTCAATAACAGTACAGCAATCAATCAAATGGTGGTTGACAAACCAGTCAACAACGATACCACACACGTGACACCCAAAGATTAACGCCATGCTCACTTGGTGCTGACACAACCCAACGTATCAAACAAAAACACTTTGGCCAGGTTTAAAGATTTAACACCCAAAGAAGGCGTAATCACTACACTATTACCCATTTCAATAACATATAAACAAATAACCTTCACGCAACAGAAGGTGTATACAATCTGACTCAAGTTGCTTTGGTTGCTTAGTCAAATACAACCCAAAACAAATGGGGTCTATATCAAATAATGATCAACCAACCCTATCAAACAAATAGCCCATCAAGCATACAAGTGTAAAAAATGAAATATCAGTCACTTGAAATTTAAAAGTGTAAAATGTATATACATATATTCAAAACTGACGTGCTGGTGACCAGACCCTGTCAAGATTTTATATGTGTTAATCCACCAAAATAAGTTTTTGAAAATTATATTATGCAAAGCAGTATAGTAAAAAAACCCCTACCCTATAGGTTGCTCGCCCGAGAAGGATCGACCCTTCACACATGCGAGACACAACAAGTGTCAACCCTTAAGGAGAAAAGGTCGACCCTTGCCCATCAAAATAAATAGAGGTCGACCAGATCGATAGAACCTTAAGACTAGGGTTCATCACCTTCGGGCAGAGGTCGACATTTAAACCACCTCAAGTTCTGCAGGTGGAACATACTACACAATCCTTCTCAGCCATGGCAAGGGTCCACATCTTAAGATAATGGTCGACCCTTGGCCTCTCTCAAGAATGGTAAGTGTCTACCAGACTGGTCGTGTCACACCCCGAGGACCCACACGGTTCCCGATACACTATCTACTATTATACATTATGACATTCACAAGCTTGACGTGAACTCACTCAATTTAATACCACTTTCATTTTCAAATCATATTTAAAACAACATTTGTGAGTATAAAATTTTTTGACTTGATTCGAAAACAATTCGCGTCCCAAAGAGGGAACACGTAAATCCTCAATATAAAATACGCAGTGGAAAAAGACAATTTAAAAGAGTTTTAAATTAAAACAACAAGACTTGAAATTTCGGGAAGGAGTCCGACACACACCCCGCACACCTCTCGGGTCCGGTGCTATGCGTCCATTGCACCCCACGCTCACCACAGCAGCAGCATCGCCGCGCGCCCCCACTCTACTCCGCGCGCACACATCTCCACTCCCGGCTCCGCGTGCACGCCCTCCTGGCTCCACGCACTAACTCAACGCCGCTGCGTCACGCACACGCCCACAGCGCCACGTGCCCCACGCACCCTGCCTTTGTGCTGCGCGTCCGCACGCACATCCTAAGCCCGACGCAGCGCAACCCACACGCACTGGCAGGGTTGCGTACCCCGCGTGCGTGCAGTCAAGCCACTCTCTCGCGCACACCGCCACTCCCTTCGCGCCTCATCGCGCACACCCCGACGTATTTCGTATCCTCTCGACTCACCGACTTTTCTCCCAAAACAGAGAGTAACGCCTAAAAACTGGTTATCCTAAAAAGTCTAACCCTGCACACAGTTCACCAGAAAATTCCAAAAGTATTCTTCCAATTTTATTCAAAAAATCACCAAAGGAAAAACAGAGTAAAAGAAAATAAATCTAATGACTATCCATGAAGAAAATCTACTAGTACAAAGCAACACAATGCTCAAACATATAATATATACACATGCCCTCAAAACTATCCCAACAACAGGGTAGATCCACCTCTATACACTATCTCATGAAAACAAAACCCCGTACACCTCACCCACCTCCTCCACCGGGTCGGGTCGCCCTGACAGTTCACCCTTCGGTGCCTCGGTCACATGCCGCCAACCGTCCTACGCCTCAGGAATAGACTCTCAGGGCTCACCAACAACAATGTCTGCACCTACACCATAGAACACACATCATAAGCCCAAAGTTCAATTATAACACCCAGAAATTTTTCATTGAAGTTTATTTCGGAGTTTTGTTATTGTAATCAGTGGGGTTTTGGTCTGAATTAATAACGGAGAATTTCTCCCCTAAGTGAAAGATTATTTTAAGGCTAATGGTGGAGGGAAAAATTTGAGAATCCAATCGTAATCGGACGGAATCACAGAATTATAAAACGGTTAAAGGTGGATGGCAGTTTGGTAATTAGAAGGAAATATAATAATAAAAAAATATATAAAATAATCAGTAAACGGAGAAGAAGAACACCGATGGTGTTCTTCTTCCCAACAAACCTGCTCCCTCGTTTCTCTCCTGCGAGCGATCGGCGATTGATTCCTCCTCTGTTCTTCCGAATCACAGTAAGTTCTAGTTAGTTTTGGGAAGCTAGTTGATGTGTTAGTGTTATTAGTGACAAAAAGGGGTTTGGCAAGAGTATAGGATGATTCGGTGAAAACCTAGGAGGTAATGCAAGAAGTTGAGTGTATAGTTGAATTTCATCCACATATTAGTGCTTAGGATAGAAATAGGAGTGGATTACGAGAATTGGTAAGAAAGATTGGGTGGTCGATTGGCCGAGCATGTGAATTTTGGAATGGTGTTCGTTCAGCCACATTCGGTCAAGTCGTGGACATCTGAATGGGAAATGGATGAGACCATAGAAAACTATACGTCCTCAGGAACCCATAGTACTTTGTATCATCCAATTCGGACGAGTATTGGAGAAGTTGTGAATTTCTGTTGGACGAAAATTGTGTGGGATTTTGGGTTTAGTGAAGAGTTTTTGGTTTTGGTCTGAGTTAGGACTTTCAAGATAGGGAGTTATGAATTGATTGAGTGAGAATTGATAGATGTATAATTTTATAGGTATTCCAGTTAGAGCACGAAGTTACGAAGCACGAGAAGTTTCAAGGACGCCAAGTAAGTGATGGATCATTTGTGAATTGTCTTTGGGCCTACACCATGGAATGATAGGATTGTTTGTTTGCTTGATTATTTATTTGCTTTGATTGTTGTTTGGTTGTTTGGTTAATGGGTCATGCATATTGTGTTGTCATGCATCATTATTTTGAACTACGAAAGACGAGTGTTGAGCATGTTTTGAACTGTGCATATGAAATGTAATATGATAAGAAAAGATTTGCCACGCATGGGTGAACGCCTCGTCATTAACATGCTAGTGAGAAAGCACTAGGGGGTTCCCATGGATAAATGTACGTAAGATGACATAGTTTGCGAACGCCTCGTCGTTAACGTGCTAGTGAGAGAGCACTAGAGGGTTCTACGATCGATGTTGAGAGGAGATTTGGGTTGGCCGTTCTGTGTGAGATCACGATGTGTGCCTTCAATCTCGCTCCGTGGGTCATGGTGTGGCTGTCCTAAGTGGAGCAGGATGTGCGCCTACTTGACTAACACGTGAAAGTGAAAGATGAAAACAATGAAACGAAAACGAAACAAAGTGTAGAAACTACATGTGTTAGGGATTGAGTTGTGCATTAGTTTTAATTCATATTCCATACTTGCTAAGCATTAGGCTTATGTTTTGTGTTCCGTGATGTAGGTGACGACGAGCTATCTTGTGAGTTGCTAAGTGATGAACGTGCCTGGGATGGGGTTGGAGGTGTACGATGCATGCCGGTGCAAGCAGTTGTTGGGGCGACACGACCATGGCAAGTTAGATGGTGGGATTTTTGTAAGTGTTTTGAGTTCAATAACGATGTATAGATTTTGAGGTTATAGGTAGCATGGTGCGGTATTGTAATGCCCCGAGAATCCTCCTCGATTCCCGATTCGCTAACCACTACTACGTGTAAATATCTCTCATATCCTCTACTAAATATTTGCAAGAAAATTTGAAAGTTTTATTTTTTGACTCAAAAAGACTCTTTTTTTTTTAAATATAAAAATCAAGAGACCGGTCGACACCTGCAAGAGCTGGTCGACACTTGAGTGGTCTCGAGTTTTCCATCGACCGACACTGACAAATGCCGGTCGACACTACCTTGCTCTCGGGTCTTTGTATCGGTCAACACTGGGGACACTGGTCGACACTTCTACACCCATTTTAGAGAGGGGTCGACATCCGCTGTCGCAGGTCGACACCTTGACCACCTCTGCCCGCGTAGGTTGACTCTCGCGGTCGACACCATTACCCATTTTACACGCACTGGTCGACACTTATAACAAAGGGTTGACACCTACCTCAGCTCTGCCCTGCACAGGTCGAGCCTCGCGGTCGACACTCACCCTTTCTTTTACACTGACCGGTCGACACCTATGGACTTCGGTCGAAACTTTGCAGCCAAAAACTTTAACAAAATCCAACAAAACAAAACAAATTTTGACTAAACGTTTAAAGACCATAAATCCACTTCTCGACTCAATTTACAAACCTGTTACGCACGCCAAAATACTCAACCCAAATTCAAATCTCTCTTTTACATTAAAATGGCTAAGTACGACTCAAAATACCTTACTACCCATACTTACACCTACCATAGTCAAAACGTCTCAACAGCTAGCCCAGTCATCCCACGAACATTCTCCTCCAATTGCCTCCTAGTCCTAGGCATGATCGGGATACTCACTGGCTGCTAAGTCGTCACCTACATCACTGAACTCAACTATTAACCTAATGCTAAGTAAGTAATGCATATAAACTTAAACACTGAAAAACATTCATATCCTTAACATATGCGGTTTCTACAGTTTCGTCTCTACTTTTGTTTTCGTCTCTTTCTTACATCTTCTTTATCTTCTTATTACTGGGTTCTTCTTTACATGCTAGATCGAGATGACACACCTCACGGTCTACCACACTGGACAAGGCCAAACTCGATCTAGTAAAGTGACACACCTCACGGTCCACCTTACTGGACAAGGTCACCACGTAAAGCGGAGGAAGAATGATACACCTCGTGGTCCACCTCCCTGGACAAGACCAGTCAATCTCACTTTTATTATCTTCTTACGTAGCTTCTCATTTTGTTCGTCTCATCACATCCTACTGTTTCACTTCGTAAAATATGGAAATTCATTTTTGTTTCGTTTCGTAGTTTAAAACCATGATGCATATTACAAAATATAACATAAAGTAAACGTGTAATGCTTGTTACTGAACTATGATGTAGGCCCGAAGGCAAGACTCCTACTACACTACTTACCTGGCGTCCGTAGCACTCGTATATGAACCTCGTGTTTCGCTTGCTTACTAGGAAAGCTATAAAACAACACACTTATTAGCTATACTTTCTATTAACTCCGTAAAACTTTAAAGAGATTAACCACTAAATCCTCACTCAGTCCAAACCGAAATTCTAGCTAACGCTCCGACTAATCTTTTAGAAATTCATAACTTCGTCCATACTCGTCTGATTTGGACGATGCAAAATACTACGAGCTCCTCAGGACGTCTACTTTCTAACGGTCTATATAATTTCCCAATCCCTCACCTATAGCTTGGCCGAACGGAACCTGTTCCGTAACCCGGGTTATTCGGTTATCTACACTTTCAATCTTTTCCATAAAACCACGAAATCTACTCCTATTTCTAGCTTAAACACCAACATGCTAGTCAAAATCAACTCTACACTAAATTTCTCCCCTAGGTTTTCACCAAATCCCCCGATACCCTAGCTAACTCTGTTTTTGTCGCTAAAACAACCAACACACTAACTATATACGGAGAACTAGTTAAAACATACCATAATATGAGGAAATGGAGAAGAAATCGGCCGAACTTGCTAGAAGAGGACGCCGATCGTCGCGTGGGGAAAGAAGAAGAAGTGGAAGAAGAACAGGGAGAGGGGGAAATCCGTTCCTCCCTCTGTTTTATTTTTATTTTTTAATAAATTATTTAATATAATTAATTCTAATAACCATTTCGCCTTCAACCATAACTCTTTCGATAAATCTACTATACGGTCAGTGCTCAGATAAAATCTTAAAATTTTTTCATCACCATTATTCCTAAAATAATCCTTTACCTAACGTTACAAACTTTCTGGCCTCGATTTTGACTCGAACCTCGCCGTTGACAGATACGAAATTCTGAAAAATTGAATTAACTGAAAATTTTCGGGTGTTACATTTCACCCTCCTTAAAAGAAATTTTGTCCTCAAAATTTTGTTATCTGAACAGTTCTGGGTATTGGCTCATCATGTTCTGCTGCCGCTCTCAAGTTGCTTCTTCTACGTTATGGTTGCGCCATAAGACTTTCACCAGTAGAATCTCCTTGTTGCGTAGAGTCTTCACTGCATAATCCAAAATCTCCACTGGCCTCTCTTCATACGTTAGTGTGGGTTGAACCTCTATGTCCTGCTACTTCACGACGTGAGAAGGATCTCGCATACACTTCCTTAGCATGGATACGTGAAATACATTGTGGATCCCACCCATCGAGGTTGGCAACTGCAACTAGTAAGCTGTCTTTCCTTCTCTTTTCGTAATAGGAAATGGTCCAATGTATCTTGGATTTAGCTTGCCCCTCTTTCCGAACCTCGCAACTCCCTTGAACGGAGAGATCTTCAAGAAAACTTCATTATTCACTTTAAATTCTAGCTCTCTTCTCCGATGATCTGCATAACTCTTCTGTCGGCTCTGAGCTGTTAAGATACGCTGCCAAATAAATGCAACTTTCTCTACTGTCTGCTGTAAAATATCCGGACCTACTAGCCTTGCCTCACCAACTTCATTCCAATAAAGCGGGACCTGCACTTTCTTCCGTAAAGGGCCTCGTATGGAGCCATACCTATCGTGGCCTGGAAACTGTTATTATAAGAAAATTCTACTAACGGTAGATATTTTCTCCATGATACTTGGAATTCCAGTACACAAGCTCGAAGCATATCCTCCAGCGTCTGAATAGTCCTCTCAGATTGTCCATCCATCTGAAGATAAAACGTTGTGCTAAAACTGAGCTGCGTACCCATGGCCTTGTGCAAACTGTTCCATAACTGCGATGTAAATCTGGGGTCCCTGTCTGATACAATTGAAGTTGGAACTCCGTGCAAGCGAACGATCTCTTGAATATATAGTTCGGCAAAGTGATCCATAGAATACGTCATCTTCACTGGTAGAAAATGGGTCGATTTGGTTAACCTGTCCACTATATCACCCATATACTGTCATAGCCCTTTGTCGTCAGAGGCAGCCCTACGACAAAATCCATCGCTATCTGCTCCCATTTTCATTCAGATATCGGCAATGACCGTAATTTTCCTGCCGGCCTCTAATGCTCTGCCTTAACCCGTTGGCTGATCAAACATGTCTCTACGTACTTCGCCACTATTCTCTTCATATCAGGTCACCAGTAATGCTATTGAGGTCCCTATACATCTTAGTCCTCCCTGGATGCACAGAAAATCTCGAAGAGTGGGCTTCAACTAATATTTCCTTCCGTAGTTCCTCATCATTCGAAACGAACCACCTATTTCGAAACTTAAGAATTCCGTCATCCGAATAACTAAAATCTGACTTGTCGTTGGAAGCCATGCTTGACTTAATATCTTTGCATTCAGTGCTGTCCTTCTGGGCTTGCTTAATCTTCTCCAAAATAGTGGGCTGTAGAGACATAGCCGATAACATGGCCGATACGTTCGATACCACCTCTAATTCGAACTTCCAAAACTCCGCATCCAAAGCCACAGGCATGCCTAAAGTCATAGCCGTATTAGATATCGTCACTCTACTCAAAGCATCGGCTACTACGTTTGCCTTGCTGGGATGGTACCTAATCTCGAGATCATAATCCTTCACAAACTCTAACCATCGCCGTTGTCGCATGTTTAGCTCCTTCTGAGTAAAAATATACTTCAAGCTTTTGTGATCGGAATATATCTCGCACTACTGTCCATATAGATAATGCCTCCAAACTTTCAGCGCAAAAACTACCGTAGCTAGCTCCAGGTCATGCGTTGGGTAGTTCTACTCATAAGCTTTCAATTGTCTAGAGGCATATGCTATCACCTTCCCTTCATGCATTAATACACATCCTAGTCCCACCTTTGAAGCATCGCAGTAAATACTAAACTTCCCGTCCTCGGTAGGAAGCATCAGGATTGGAGCAGTAGCCAATCTCTGCTTCAACGTCTGGAAACTATGCTCACAATCCTCGGACCACAAGTATTTCACACTTTTCCTCGTTCACCAGGTCAGGGGCGCCGCAATTTTCAAAAATCCCTCAATGAATCTCCTGTAATAACTTGCTAACCTGAGAAAACTCTACATCTCCGTAATATTCTTGGGTTGTGGCCACTCCTTAACTGTCTTGATCTTTGCTGGATCAACCGCTATTCCATCGCTTGAGATGACATGACCAAGAACATGGATTCTATCCAACCAG
This sequence comes from Begonia peltatifolia, assembly GCA_022433055.1. Classification (NCBI taxonomy): domain Eukaryota; kingdom Viridiplantae; phylum Streptophyta; class Magnoliopsida; order Cucurbitales; family Begoniaceae; genus Begonia; species Begonia peltatifolia. The sequence continues at coordinate 11,064,610 of CM039517.1, read as the reverse complement.
AATTCGCACTTTGAAAACTTTGCATAAAGTTGGTGTCGCTTCAGAGTTTTCAACACCAATTTCAAGTGCTCCTTATGCTCCTCCTTGCTCTGAGAGTACACCAAAATATCGTCGATAAACACTATGACGAATTTATCAAGATAATCATGGAACACTCTGTTCACCAGGTCCATAAAGGCTGATGGAGCATTTGTTAGTCCAAAAGACATCACTTGGAACTCATAATGTCTATACCGCGTCCGAAAAGCCATCTTCGGAACATCCTCCGGTTTGACCTTTAGCTGATAATAACCCGATCTCAGGTTATTCTTCGAAAATACACGCGCATCTTGGAGTTGGTCAAATAAATCGTCTATCCTTGGCAGAGGGTACTTATTATTAATTGTTAGCTTATTCAACTCTCTGTAGTCGATGAACATGCGTAACGACCCGTCTTTCTTCTTGACAAAAAGAATCGGCGCACCTCACGGTGAAAAGCTAAGGCGTATAAACCCTTTCTCTACCAATGCTTCTAATTGCTTTTTCAACTCCTTCAATTCTGCTGGCGCCAATCTGTAGGGATTCTTTGATACTGGTTCAGCTCCCGGATATACATCTATAGCAAACTCTATTTCCCAGTCCGGAGGCTAACCAGGTAAATCATCTAAGAAATTCAGGGAAGTCTTGAACAATCAAAACATCATGTGGTCTCGAATCCTTGGGAATCTACACATCCATAATACTGGCAAGAAAACCAAAATACTCACCAGTTAACACTTGGCGAGCACTGACAGGCGCCATCATAGATATCTTCCGGACATTCTTTGTGGCTTGAAAAGTATGCTTCTCACCATTTGGCGGTTGGAAGTTCACCGTGCCCGCCATACAGTCAATCGTGGCATAGTGCTTGAATAGCCAATCCATTCCTAGTGTCATGTCATATCCCGTTATTCCCATAATAATGAGATTGGCTGATAAATTCTTGCCTCCCACCGACACCACGCCATCACGCACGACTTGATTTGAGTGCATACGCTCACCAGAAGGCAACATTACCACATAACCACAGTCAATTAATACAGGCCATATATCCAATTTAGCCACGAATGTGTTGCACCCGAATCACTCAATGTATAAGCAGGTACAGAGTCTACCAATATAGTACCTGACACTACGGCTGGCTAGTCATCCTCGCCCAACTCGATCATGGTAAATACTCTCAGTACTGTGCACGTCAGACCCTTCTTCAAAGCTGGACAGTCTCTGCTGATGTGGCCCACCTCGTTACAATTAAAACATCGTACAACGCGAGGCTTCGGGCAGTCTATGGCCATATGTTCAGCTTCATTGCAGTTGTAGCACTTTCGAGTTCCATTTGCACTCTCCCGGATGATACTTCGTACATTTGGGGCACTGGGGGTACTGTACCGGTCCTTGCAGCCTTTTGCTACTTCTCTGGCTGCTAGAATCCTCGCTAAACCTCTTTGTGCCTCTCTGCTGTGGCGGCTGGGAGACAATCTTGCTCTGCTGCGGGGTCGCTTCTCTGAAAGATCTCCTAGAAGCTTCTCACTGGCTGATACATTTCATCTCGTCTTCCTCTACCTCCAATGCCTTGGCCACCACCTTAGAGTAAGGCACATCCCGTATGCCCGCTATTTTCACTCCTTTGTATATTTCCAGCTTCAATCCTTGTACAAATTGAAACACTTTATCCTCATTCCGGCTTACCAAATTGCTGGAAAACCGGGACAAGGACTCGAACCGCCGGTTGTACTCTATCACTGATGTAGTTTGCTTCAACTGTAAGAACTCCATTCTCTTAGTTGCCTGCACCGTGCTATTAAAATACTTGTCGTAGAAGGCCTTCTTGAACTTCTCCCAAGTCATGTGCTGAGTATCAACGGTGGCCTCTGTAGACTCCCACCAAAACCGAGCATCTTTTGTTAGATGAAAAGTGGCCAGTATAACTTTATCCTCCTCTTCCACCTTCGCATATTTAAACATGCTCTCTATTGCTTGAATCCATTCCTCGGCAGCCATCGGGTCTGATACTCGTCCATAGAAAGTCAGTGGCCGCAATCTCCGAAATCGGTCACCTGACTGGTCCTGGCTAGAACTAGGGCCTGCCCTCCCTGTACTTCTCGGTTCAGCAACATTCCCAATTGTTGAGACTGTCGATTTACTAATTATGTCAACTGTCGGATCGTTGCGGAATCGTCCTCACTTCTCGATTCAGTTGCCTCTCCTGGCACTTTGGGACGTCCTGGTCGTCTAGACATTCTGACTCTCTTTCCTGGACAATGGTCAAATATGTTCATAAGTATTTACTAAACAACACTAAACTTAAACACTTACAGTTGTTGGAGCACGTCATGCGGCGATAGGCGCTGTTGAGTAATCGTTTGAATGTTTTGACCAAATGGCTCTGATACCAACACTGTAACGCCTCGAGAATCCTCCGCGATTCCCAATTCGCTAACCACTACTACGTGTAAATATCTCTTATATCCTCTATTAAATATTTCCAAGAAAATTTGAAAGTTTTATTTTTTGACTCAAAAAGACACTTTTTTTTTAAACATGAAAATCAAGAGACCGATCGACACCTGCAAAAGTTAGTCGACACTTGAGTGGTCTCGGATTTTCCATCGAGCGACACTGACAAACGCTGGTCGACACTACCATTCTCTCGGGGTCTTTGCATCGGTCAACACCGGGGACTGGTCAACCCTTCTACACCCATTTTAGATAAGGGTCGACACCTTGACCACCTCTGCCCGCGCAGGTCCACCCTCGCGGTCGACACCACTGCCCATTTTACACGCTCCGATCGACACTTATAATCAGGGGTCGACACCTACCTCGGCTCTGCCCTGAACAGGTTGAGTCTTGCGGTCGACACTCACCCTCTTTTTTACACTGACCGGTCGACACTTATGGACTTCGGTCGACACTTTGCACCCAGAAACTTTAACAAAATCCAACAAAACAACACCAATTTTGACTAAACGTTTAAAAACCATAAATCCACTTCGTGACTCAATTTACAAACTTATTACGCACGCCAAAATACTCAACCCAAATTCAAATCTCTCTTTTACATTAAAATGACTCAGTACGACTCAAAATACCTTACTACCCATACTTATACCCGCCATAGTCAAAACACCTCAACAGCTGGCCCAGTCATCCCACGAGCGTTCTTCTCCATTTGCCTCCTAGTCCGAGGCATGATCGGGATACTCACTGGCTGCTGCGTCGTCACCTACATCACTGAACTCAACTATTAGCCTAATGCTAAGTAAGTAATGCATATAAACTAAAACACTGAAAAACATTCACATCCTAACATATGCAGTTTCTACAGTTTCGTCTCTACTTTTGTTTTCGTCTCTTTCTTACATCTTCTTTATCTTCTTACTACTAGGTTCTTCTTTACGTGCTAGATCGAGATGACATACCTCACGGTCCACCTCACTGGACAAGGCCAAACTTGATCTAGTAAAGTGACACACTTCACGGTCCACGTCACTGGACAAGGTCACCAACGTAAAGCGGAGGAAGAGTAATATACCTCGCGGTCCACCTCCCTAGACAATACCACTCAACCTTACCTTTATTATCTTCTTACGTAGCTTCTAATTTTGTTTGTCTCATCATATCCTACTGTTTCACTTCGTAAAATATGGAAATTTATTTTCATTTTGTTTCGTAGTTTAAAACCATGATGCATATTACAAAACATAACATAAAGTAAACGTGCAATGCATCCTACTGAACTGTGATGTAGGCCCGAAGGCAAAACTCCTACTACACTACTTACCTGGCGTCCTTAGCACTCGTATATGAATCTCGTGTTTCGCTTGCTTACTGGGAAACCTATAAAACCATACATCTATTAGCTATACTTTCCATTAACTCCGTAAACTTTAAAGGGATTAACCACGAAATCCTCACTCAGTCCAAACCGAAATTCTAACTAACGCTCCGACTAATCTTTCAAAAATTCATAACTCCGCCCATACTCGTCTGATTTGGACGATTCAAAATACTACGAGCTCCTCATGACGTCTACTTTCTAACGGTCTATACAATTTCCCAATCCCTCACCTATAGCTTGGCCGAACGGAACCTGTTCCATAAACCGGGTTATTCAGTTATCTACACCTTCAATCTTTTCCATAAAACCACGAAATCTACTCCTATTTCTAGCTTAAACACCAACATGCTGGTCAAAATCAACTCTACACTACATTTCTCTCCTAGGTTTTCACCGAATCCCCCGATACTCTAGCTAACTCCGTTTTTGTCGCTAAAACAACCAATACACTAACTATATACGGAGAACTAGTTAAAACATACCCTAATATGAGGAAATTGAGAAGAAATCGACCGAACTTACTAGAAGAGGGCACCGATCATCGCGCGAGGAAAGCAGAAGAAGAGGAAGAAGAACCGGGGGGGGAATTCGTTCCTGCCTCTGTTTTATTATTATTATTTTTTAATAAATTATTTAATATAATTAATTCTAATTACCATTTCGCCCTTAACCATAACTCTTTCGATAAATCTACTATACGGTCAGTACTCAGATAAAATCTTAAAATTTCTTCATCTCCATTATTCCTGAAATAATCTTTTACCTAACGTTACAAACTTTCTGGCCTCGATTCCGACTCAAACTTCGCCGTTGACCGATACGAAATTCTGAAAAATTAAATTAACTGAAATTTTTCAGGTGTTACAGGTACAGTCGTCAATTGAAGAAGAATCATGTTGTTTAGAAATTTACTTGGAGAAGTTATGTTTTCAAATTATAGGTTTTGGTTCGTGAATTTGATCAAGAAATGTTTACCGTGCGTTTTTAAAGGAACTGGCGTTGATTTTTACTACTATTGGTGTGAAGTGTCGACCGAAGTCCATAGGTGTCAACCGGTCAGTGTAAATGGGAGGGTGAGTGTCAACCTCGAGGTTCGACCGACGCGGGCAGAGAGGAACTCGGTTTCGACCGGCGACCTTGGGTGTCGACCGGTTGTGCAAATACAGCGAGAGTGTCAACCGCTGGCGTTGACCTGCGCATGCAGAAAGGGTCAAAGTGTCGACCTGCAAAAGCAAGTGTCGACCGCTCTCCTAGCTGAGTATAGAAGTGTCGACTGGTGATTTCTAGTGTCAACCGACGTGAGGATCCAAGGCGAACGCAGTTTTGACCGGCGTTTGCCAGTGTCAACCGATAGAAACCCGAGACGACCCAGGTGTGAACCGGCGTTTACAAGTGTCGACCGGTCTCTGTATTTCTGTGTTTTAAAATGGTGAAGTCTATTTAAACCGAATTTAAATGAGTTTTCCGCTGCAATACCGATTAAAATGTTTTAAAAAATGTAGTTTTAGGTCGAGGAATAAAAGTTTCAAAATTTTACGAAATTTTTGCGATACGAGTTTCAAGAGTTGGTATCAGAGCAGTAGCAAACCGGAAACGGGTAGGTTTCTTGGCGTTACAGAGTTGGTATCAGAGCGAGTGAATATACCAAAAACGGGTAGGTTTCCGGGGCGTTTCATCAATAAGTAGTGTGATATGAAAGTAAAAACGACGATGCAATCCTATCACATGCAATCTCTACACTCACGCTCATGTTGTCACAATCTGTGACACGTAGTGCAGTCGTGCCATGGTGAGGATGAACCTCGCACTACGCTACACCCTAACACGTCGCCACCATCCTAGACTCCTTAGCAACGAGGCCCACAAGCCACACACACGCGCCACCTCACAACAACCATACCACGGTGAGGGTAAACCTCGTGCCACGCTACACCCTGATGCATCGCCATCGTCCCGGTCTCCCCAGCAACGAGGCCACAGTTGCCACACACACACATTTCTCGACAGCCCAGCCGACCCACTCCCCTAGCAAAATTCTCGACTGGTGATGCACCGGCCCACTCCCCGAGCAGGATCCGCAGTGCCACTGTCCATCATCCTCACCGTCAACACATAGGTGCCATGTGATGGCCCAACCGGCCCACTCCCCGAGCGGAATTTGTGGTTTGTTAAGCACCAGCCCAGTCCCTGAGCAGGATCCACAGTACCACCGCCACGCATCTCACCACCATCTACTCAAAACAATCTCAAAACTATTTTCGTTTCCTTTTTAAAACATGATACATGTCAAACAATACGCACGCACATCACAATCAAACAACATAAATCCTAGCGTTCCACAGTGTAGAGCCTCTTGGGCAAAACGCATACATACACTACTTACCTGGCGTCCTAAGCTTTCCCGGTGCATGACTTCACCAAAAATCTGTTTCACCTCAACGTAAACAATCACTCATCAATCTACGCATCAAAATTCACTAAACATGCTAAAAATCATATCTCTTAACTGAATCCATGAAATTCCAACTAAAACGGATCACTAATTCGGTTCCGCCGAAAAGCGGTCTAAACTTCAGGTGCGCATAACTTTTCCGTCCGTTATCGAAATCAAACGATTTTAGAGGCTAAACGCTCCTTTAGGAACCTAGTTTAACATACTAAAATGAATTTTAAAACGATAAGCCACAGCTAGGTGAAAAATACCAAAAATCAAATCTGCCCTTAACTCGAAAATTTCACATCTTCGGTGCTTCAAGAAAACTCCCTCAAAACTCACCTTATGCACTAAAATCATCAACATTAACATGACATGTCACAATTTTTACCAAAAAGGCTTACTAACCCAACTCGGCTCAAAACTCGACTTAACCTTCCAACGCGCATAACTTTTGCATTGGTTATCGGAATCAAACGATTTTAGTGGCCAAACGTTCCTCTAACAACTTAATTTAACCCACTAAAACAGAATTTGAAACGAGCATTCGCAGCTCGGTCTAAATGGCTGAAAACAAAACCAGGCTAAACCAAAATTCCTTACCCTCTTCAGTTCTTAGTTACCTTCGCTCAATTCCGTCACCGCTTAGCCGGAATTCGGCCATCTCACACACTCTAAGTTAACCAACTCACTTCGCTCAATCGCTGAGCCAATGCGCATCTCACACTTCCTCAGTTTTTACCAAATTTTCAGCTTTCACCACGCACGGCTCTAGTACACACACACACGCAACCATATAATCCTAAACACTCGGCCTAACTCACAAAAAAACACAGAGAACGAACTACAACACGATCGAACAGAAGCAAATTAGGTGAGGTGGTTTTACCTCTGGTTCCAGCACGGGAATGGCCAAGCTACACGTTGCCTAAACTCGTCGGAGCTCCCTAACCACGTCCACGGTTGCTAATCTCTTCGGTCGTCAGCCATCGACTGCACGCTCGAGGCTTTCTCCTTCGGTCGGGCTTCACTCCTCTCGGGTGATCAGCCGAAGCACAACCAGAATGGCTTCCTCGTGAAGCCATTCTGGTTTTTATTTGAAAAATGTAAATAAAAATAATAATAATAATGCAAATTACCAATTTACCCTTACATGCTTGAGTTTCTCCGAACTTTCATTAACTCACATCCATTTCGACCTAAAAGTTTCCAAACTCAACACCAATCTAAATCCCGAGTTTCATAATTTAATTTACCCGTTAAAATATTCCTCGAAAGTTCAACCGACGTTTAATTAAAAACTTCGGGAATTAGATCCAAGATCCAAAATTTTTTGGATTATTACAGGTCGACCCTTGTACTCTTTGGAACTGCCATAGTGGAAGACAATTGTCGAGGTGTCGACCCTTACTTGGTTGTCCACTAACATCCATCAACACTTATTCAACTCGTGTCAACCGCTGAGTTGAATTCCTGCAAACAGAGAACACGTAAGGATTTGAGTTTCCAAGCTCCAAACTGAAATCGACAAAACCTCTAACTTTTAAACCAAGAAAAACAGAGTTAGAAACAACTTACCCTTGACAAAACTTGGAGATGAGATGCCATAAACTCATTCTTAGAGGCAAAGCCCTCCTCCAAGCCACCCTTCCCTCCCTCCCTCCCCACAACTTTTACAACACTTAAAAAATTCTACCGAGTAATTTAACTATATGCATGAAGTTTATGAGAGATTTTAAAGATTTACCAAATAAATGTAAAAGGAGTTGAAAAGCTAAAATTTAGGACCCGAAGAATATAATAACTAAAAAGGGAGTTAAAGTTGTATAAGTAGATTTTCGTAAATTAGAATTTAATGGTGAATTAAGTGGATTTACGTTAGGTTTGGAATCCATGCTTCTTGAAGAAGCTTTCTTCTTCCCATCACCAAACACCCTTCTCTCTCTCTTTCCCTCACGTTCTTCTTCTTTTTCAGCAATGAAAAATAGCAGCCCTCCCACACCATTTCTCCTCTCCACACCAACTCATTTTCCCTCTCTATTTAGTTTTGGCTTTTAGAAGAAAAACCCACAAGATTTCTTCCCTCTTTGAGGTTTGGATCGTTGAAGAGAAACTCACAATCTCTTCCAAGATTCTCTCAAGGTTTTCAAGGTGAGTGTTGAGTTTTCTTAAGAGGTTTAAATATTTTTTATTTAAAGATGATAAAAATGAAGTTAATGTGTTGTTTTGGTTGAATATTTGGATGATTGAATAGGCTAGGGTTTGATGTACGAAAATTTGGTTTCACTTCTCACATTCTTGGATTTATTTGATGCTTAGTTGGATTATAATGTTTGGTTGAGGATTGGAAATAGAAAGTATGGAAGAAATTATGCATGTTGGATTTGTTGTTGCTTGTTGAAAAACTGGAATTTCTGAGCAGTTTTGGGATTGAGGTTTTTAACCTAATCTATTGATTTCCATTTGATAAGTTGTTTTGGTATATTATAACAGACTCTTTGGGTGAATGTTTGGCTTTGAAATTATTAGATTTGGCTTAGTAAATCAAAAGTTGTGAAATTTTGAAGTTATATCAAATGTTGATCAATTTCCGGTTTTGAAATTAAGTGTTGATTGAATTGGTTTGCATGTTATTCAAGCTATCATGTTTTTGATATTCAAATGAATTTATGAGTGCATAATCTTCTTCTTTTTGAAATCTTTGAATTTGGAATTATTCAAATTATTTGAGTTCAAAAGGTTATAAATATAATCAAAGTTGTTATGAATGGTGATATTAATGATAGAGTTAATATGCAATATGTTTTTAAAGTCACCAAGAAAGTTGATCAATTGCCCTTAATTTGTGCTAAGGACCCCAAATAAGTAATCTTGCATGTGTTTGGCCATTTGGCTTACATTATAGGGTGCTAGGAAGTTTATGTTGTTGATGGTTCCAATTAGAGATGTAGTTGTAACTCATAAATATGTTATGTTGATTTATGGTTTTTGATGCTAACTTTGAGGATGTGTTTATATGACGTAGTGGATTTGTAATACCCAGAATTTCCGTTTAAACTAGTTTCAGATTTCTGCAATTTTAATTAGTGGAGTTTTGGTCCAAATTAATAACGCAAAATTTTGGCCCCTAACTGAAAGATTATTTTAAGGCTAATGGTGGAAATAGAAATTTAAGCATCTAACCGGAATCGGACGAAAATACCCCAACGGTCTAGCCATCACCTACTATCTCCACGGGTCGGGTCGCCTTAACAAATCAACCGTCTGGTTCCTTGGTCGCGTGCCACCAACCGTCCTACACCTCAGGAATAGGCTCTCGGGGCTCACCAGTGACAATATCTGCACCTACACCATAGAACACACAACATAAGTCTAACGCTCAGTAAGTAATGTGACATAAAAGTAAAAGCCGACAATGCAATCCTATCACATGCAGATGCGTAGTGCAGCCGCACCTAAGTGAGGAGGAACCTAGTGCCACCCTACACCCTCACACGTCGCCACCGTCCCAGACTCTCCAGCAACGAGGTCTACAAGCTACACACACGTATCACCACACAGCAACCACATCAGGGTAAGGGTGTACCTCGCGCCACACCACACCCTGACATGTCGCCTCCGTCCCAGCGTCCCCAGCAACTGGGCCACAGTTGCCAAACACACATTTTGCAACAGCCCAGCCAGCCCACTCCTCTAGTGGAATCCGCGCCTGGTGTTGCACCGGCCCACACACTAGCAGGATCCGCAGTACCACTGTCCATCATTCGCATCGTCGACACATACACGCCGTGTGACAACCCAGCCAGCCCACTCCTCGAGCGGAATCTGCGGTACCACCACCACACGTCTCACCATTTACACAAAATATGTTCAAAACCATTTTTTGTTCCCTTTTTTAAAAAAACATGATGCATGTCAAACAATACACATGCACACCACAATCGACAACATAAATTCTAAAGTTCCACGGTGTAGGCCCACCTAGGCAAAACGCATGCATGCACTACTTACCTGACGTCCTAAGCTTACTCGACGCATAGCTTCGCCACAAAAAGCCTCAGCCTAAAACATAAACAATCGCCCATCAATCTTCGCATCAAAATTCACTAAATACGCTAACAATCACATTCTTTAACTAAACCCATGAAATCCCAACTAAAACGAGTCACTAATTCGGTTCGGCCAAAAACCAGCCTAAACTTCGGACACGCATAACTTTTGCGTCCATTAATGGAACCAAGTAATTCAAGAGGCTAAACGTTTCCTTAAGAACCTAGTTTAACACTTTAAGACGGATTTTAAAACGATAAGCCACAGTTAGGTGAAAAACACCAAAAACTGAATCTGCCCTTCACCCAAATTTCACATTTCCTTTTCCTTTAACCAAAACTCACTCAAAACTTGCCTTACGCACTAAAATCAGTAATGCTAACATCACGCATCACAATTCTACTAAGAACGCTCAATAATTTGATTTGGTCCAAAATTCGACATAAACTTTCAACGCGCATAATTTTTGCGTCGGATATCGAAATTGGACGATTTCAGTGGCCAAACGTTCCTCTAATAACATAATTTAACCCTCAAAAATAAAATTTAAAACTGAATAACCGAAGCTAGGCCGAAACCACCAATAACAGAATCTTCTTCTACACAAAAAAAATCTGAATTTTGACTTCAATTCAATTCTATAAATTTCTATACACAATCATCAACATTCAACTCATTCAAGCATAATCAACTCAAAAATCAAAAATTTGAGCACCAGCCTAAATTTGCCCAACCTTTCCCCCTCAGTTTTTCTCCCTCCCACTGGGCATTTACTGCCCACAACACTCTCACACACGTAGACCCTCACAGGCAACATAACATTCAGCAAGTTCATCAACATCGGAGAGAAAAAAATGAGCATCAAGCTCGGCCGAATTGCTCTTGAACAGAGAGCTTACCTTTGGCTTTTAGCTCGGGAAAGGTTGCACCCACATACACAGCCTAAAACCGACCCAACATTCAGCCTAACACTCGAAATGATGGAAGGAAAACGACCATCGCTCGGTCGAACACGACCAAAGCAGGGAGGAAGCATACCTTCAGTCCTCAGAACGGGCAACAACGAGCTGTGCTTCGCCCTAGCACACCAGAGAACCCGAATCTCGCGCCTCTCTCTTCCGTCGCTCGCCGAGCGATCACCCTCTCCTGATTTCTCTCCCCTCACACGGTTGCTCTCTCTCTCTCTCTCGCTTCTCTCTTCTCTCGAGTGTCGATGTGCAACAGCCGAATGGCTTCCTCCCTAAGCCATTCGGTTGTTATGTTATTTTTTTTTTAAATTAATTTACATAATAAAAATTTATCAAAACACCTTCACGTGTTTTAACTACCTGTAATTTCATAAATTCTCGTCCTCCCGACTTTAAAATTTCGAAAACCGTCACTAAAACTAGATTCTGAGTTTTATAACTTAATTTACCCGTTAAAATATTTCTCGAAACTCCAACCGAGATTAAATTAAAAATTTTGAAAATTAGATTTAAAATCCAAAATTTTTCGGGTTATTACAATGTTTGTGTCGTTATATCATATTGTTGGATGATAAGTCTTTAGTACTAACATTGATAGATCAGATTGACCTGATATTGAGGTTATGAATGGTTTAGATTTTATGCTATATAAACTATGCATGTTCATGCATTCATGCATCATGTTTTATAAAAGCTACGAAAATGATTTATGCATACGTTTCAATTAAGAAAGAAATAATGAATAAAACAAAACGAACGAAACGAACGTATATTTTGGTGGGACTGATTGCCCCCAATGATATGAGGTCTTGATGTCGTGACTCAATGTTAAAAAAGAAAAGAAAGAAAAGACTAAAATGAAACTGCATGGTTTTATGAATTAATGAACATTTATTATACATTACTTGCTGGACTTTAGGCTCATTAGATTAACTTTGTGATTTAGTTGACGGAAGTACAGGTAAGGGTCTTACGCACAATTAGGATCGAAGAGACAATTGATGGAGCACGTCCATAGTGGCTTTTGTGTTGTTAGAGCGACTAAGACCGGTGGGCTAGTATGTTAAGTTTTTGGTTTAAGTTATGCATATAAAAACTTATAGATTTAAATGTTTTGCTAAACCACATTTTGATGTATAGAAATGGTTTGATATGAAATTGGATAGTTTTGAGACAAATATGTTAAGTTTTGAAGGATTGAAATGTTTTGATTCGGTTAGTAATTTCGTACCAAAAATATGTATAATATTTTCCTAAAATGTATATTTATGAAGAATAGTGATGTTTAGTATGGAAATAGAAAAGGATTGAAGGAATGAATGTTTAAATGTATGAAATTTTAAAATGGAAATTTTGGGGAAGGAAAAACAATTTCGACACCGATCGACTGCTGGTTTTTGGCGATCGATCGCCGTTTTAGTGATGTTAGAAAGAAAAGATAGAGTAGTGCCGATCGATCGGCTACTGTTCACATCATTAAAAAATTTGAAAATTTTAACAAAGTTTCTACAAATTTTTTCGAATAAAATTTACACATTTCGAGCCAATAAAGTGAAGTGCAAATATTTAAAGAAATTTTATAAAGTTTTACAGGAAAAGATTTAACGACTTTCGAATCATTATAGCTGCCTTCTTTATTGTTGATGATTAGCCAAAATCTTGATTTTATGTTTGATGCATTTTGATTTGATTTTGACGTTTTCCTTGCGTTGTTTGTTCTTAATATCATCAAAAGAGAGTTGGGTTGAATCGAAGTGGATGACATTTTATTCTGAAAACTAGTTGAAGAATGGGAGTAATGGAAGTTGATTCTATTTCTGTATATGATATATCTTTATACGTGAAAAATGACAAAAATGCATTTTGCAAGATGTTCTTGCAGTAATGCATGATGCATTTCTACTATTAGATATGCAAGTATTTAATTTTTTTATCAGATATGTAAGTGCTAACAAATGATGGTAACCACCATTGATGGAGTGCAGTGAGTCAGCTAATGTGATTGTGGAGAACATGCCTTTTATGGATGTATCTCCTCCTCACTCTCTTTTGTTCAAAATGCGGGTAGCTAATAGGTTGAAAAATTGTAAGAATTCTTCGTCTTTTACGCACTTAAAATATGACAACTGTGTCATTATAGCAACAAAGAGATTTTTCCCCTACTCAAAAATTTAATGTGCAACACCTAGAATTTTCTGTTAAAACGATTTTCGGATTTACATAATTATAATTGGTGGAGTTTTGGTCGGAATTAAAAGCTAAGAATTTTTACCATTAAGTATAAGATTATTTTGAGATTAATGGAAAAAAGAAAAGTTTAAGGATCCAATCGAAAACGAACCAAGTAACCGTTCGGTTGAAAGATTAAGAGTTCAAGGTGAAATAGTAATTAGGATTTATTATATTAATAATATAATTTTATATATAAAATTAGTGAAGGAAGCAGAAACTCCCTCCCTCTCTCTGTGTATTCTCCATCTTCCTCACGCGAGAGAATCCTCCCTTGACGATATTCCTTCTCCAGCGACGATCCTTCTCAGTTCCCCTTTACTTCGTCAAATATAAGGTATATTTTAGTTAGTTTTGAGTAGATAATTAGTTCCTTAGTTGTTTGAGTGACAAAAGTTCCGTTAGAGAGAGTATTGGGTAGTTTTGGTGAATCCTAGGAGGGAGATACGGGAATTTGAAGTTAGAGTTGGTTTTTATTCATGTAATGGTGTTTAAGCTGGAAGTAGCGATAGATTATAGGTTTTTATGGAAAAAATTGAGTGTTTGGATAACCGAATACTCGGATTACGGAACGGTTTTCGTTTGACCACATTCGGTCAAACTATAAGTGTTGGATTAAGAATTGGATTACACTGTTAAGAATTAGACGTCTTCAAGGGTCTGTAGCATTTCGAATCGTCCAAATCGGACGAGTATTGTTGTGATAGTTACAAATTTCCAAAGGGTAGTTAGAAATAGAGTTGGATTTTTGGGTTTAGTTAGATTAGTTCTTAGAGTGTTATTTCCCCTTAGAGTTTTATGAATTGGATGAAGTAGAATTGATGGATGTGTGGTTTTATAGGTTCTCCAGTTAGTGAGTCATATACAAAGTACAAGTTGCTAAAGACGCCAGGTAAGTAATGTAAGTAGTGCAGTAGGTGTTTTGCCTCCGGGCGTACATCACAGTTCGGTCACATGCATACACGTTTACTTTATGTTATACTTTAGTGATTATGCATCATGGTTTTAAAGTACGAGAATTAAACGAAAATGAATTTTTCATGTTTTTACGGAATGAAACAGTAGGATGAGATGTGATGAACGAAATGAGAAGATACATAAGAAGATAATAAAGCTGAGGTTGAGTGGTCTTGTCCTCAGAGGTGGATCGCGAGCTGTATCACTTATTCACCTACTTTACGTGGTGGCCTTGTCCCGAGAGATGGACCATGAGGTGTGTCACTTTACTAGATTGAGGTTGGCCTTGTCCCGTGAGGTGCACCGCGAGGTGTGTCACCTTGATCGAGCACGTAAAGAAGAATCCAGTAGTAAGAAGATAAAGAAAACGTAAGAAATAGACGAAAACGAAAGTAGAGACGAAATTGTAGAAACTACTTATGTTAGGATGTATTTGATTTCAGTGTTTAAGTTTTTTACGCACATTACTTACTTAGTATTAGGCTAATAGATGCGTTCTGTGAAGTAGGTGACAAAGCGATAGCTGGTGAGTAAAAAAAACATACCCAGGACTAGGAGGCAATTGGAGGAGAGCACTCGTGGACGGTGTAACGCCCCGGAAACCTCCCGTTTTCTGGTAAGCTACTGCTCCGATACTAAATTCTGACATTTGTATCGTAAAATTTGTGTAAATTTAAAACTTTTATTCCTCGATTTAAAACGACGTTTCTGAACATATTTTTGACAGCTCTGCAGCGGAAATTCGATTAAATTCACTTTGGATAAAATTCCATTTTGTTAAACATAAAACAAAAACTTCCGGTCGACACCTATAAGCACCGGTCGACACTTGAGTTGTCTCGGGTTTTCTCAGCGGTCGACACCGGGAACACCGGTCGACACCTTGTCCCTCTCGGGTCTTTTCATCGGTCGACACTTTTATGTTCACCACAGGGAAGGGTCGACACCCGTCTCCACAGGTCAACACTTTAATCCTCTCTGCCCGCGCAGGTCTTCCCTCGCGGTCGACAATGCTACCGTTTTTACATGGATCGCTCGACACCTGTAACCAGGAGTCGACACCTGCTTCAGCTCTGCCTTGCACAGGTCGAGCCTCGCGGTCGACACTTACCTTACATTTACATTGACCGGTCGACACTCATCGACTTCGGTCGACACTTCACCCCAGTATTAGTAAAATTGCACCAGTTTGTAAAACTCAAATGCACACAAATATTTCCTCGATCAAACTTCACGAAGTAACACCTATGATTTGAAAACATACTTTCTTCAAGTAAATTTCAAAACAACAATATTCTACTTCAATTAATCACTATACTCGTACCACACCACCTAAAATCCTCAAACCTATACATCACTATCCGACTCAAAACACATACCAAAAATTTCACACTTTTTCCCGCCATTGTTGTGTCGCCTCAACATTTTCACCAAAAATTTCACCCTTTTTTCCCGCCATTGTCGTGTCACCCCAACATTTTCTTGCACCGGCATGCGACATCACCCGCCAACTCTGATCTAAGTCTACTCATCACTTAGCAACTCACCTGAAAGCGCGTCGTCACCTACACCAAGGAACACAAAACGTAAGCCTAATGCTTAGCAAGTATGGAAATGTGAACGTAAAAACCAATGCATAACTCAACCCCTACTCATGCAATTTCTATACTCAACTCAGTTTTCTTTTCGTTTCGTTATTTTTTTATCTTTCACTTTTCCGTGTGAGTGAGGCTGGCACCCATCCTCTCCACTCTCGGGAAGGCCAATCCATAACCCACGGAGCAAGGCTAGAGGCACACATCATGTTCACACACGGAACAGCTCTACGTAACCTCCTCCTAACATCAATCGTTGAACCCTCTAGTGCTCTCAATAGCACGTTAACGACGAGGCAATCGCAAACCGTGTCACATTACGTACTTTCATCCATGGGAACCCCCTAGTGCTCTCTCAGTAGCATGTTAACGACGAGGCGGTCACCCATGCGTGGCAAGTCTTTTCTTATCTGATTACGTTTCATATGCACAATTTCAAAACATGCTCAAAATTTGTATTTCGTAATTCAAAACCATGATGCATGACAATCACGAATGCACGACTCAAACAACAAAACAAACAAGCAATCCTACCATTCCAAGGTGTAGGCCCGAAGGCAAATCACATACGTTCCACCACTTACTTGACGTTCTCGAAATACTTTCGCATTTCATGACTTGGTGCTCTAACTGGAATACCTATAAAAATGGCACATCGTCAATTCTAATTCATGAAATTCATAACTCCCTAACTGAAAAGTCCTAACTCACATCAACACCGAAACTCTTCAATAAACCCGAAACTCCACACAATTTCCGTCCAAATTTGGGATTTCACCACTTCTCCAATACTCGTCCGAATTGGACGATACAAAATATTACAGGTTCCAGGGAATGCCTAGTATCCCGTGGTTGCATCCATTTCCATTTGGATGCCCTTAACTTAACCGAACGTAACCGAATGGACACTGTCCCAACATCCACGTACATGGCCAACAAATCATCCAATCTTACTCACCCATTCTCGTAATCTACTCTTATTTCTATCCTAAGCACCATTACACGGACAAAAATCAGCTCTACACTTAATCCCCGCATTATCCTCCTAGGTTTTCACTAATTCCTCCTATACCTTTGCCAAATCTAGTTTTCGTCACCAATAACACTAACACATCAACTAATTACGCAAAACTAACGAGAACTTACCATGACTTCAGAAGATTTATGGAAGAAACTCGATTGCAGTGCAGAGGAAAGGAAGACGCCGCTCACTGTAGAGGAGAATGCGAGAGAGGAGAGGAAATGCTGGGGGAGGAAGGGGAGGGCACCGACGGTGCGCTCCCTTCTTTTATTTTATTTTTTTAATTTTTAACTCCTAATTATCAAATTGCCCTCCACCTTAAACTGTTTCACAATTCTACATTTTCGTTCGATTCTGGTTAGATTCTTAAATTTTTTTTTTCACCATTAGTTTTAAAATAATCTTTCACTAAGGGGTCGAAATTTTTCGTTATTAATTTGGACCAAAACCCCACTGATTAAAATTGCAGAAATCCAAAACTAGTTTAAATGAAAATTCGGGGTATTACAGACGGTCCGGCCGGCTGTTGGGTCGTTTTGACCAGGGCGGGGGTATGTGAGGGAGATTAGCTAATTCGAGTTTAGTTGAAATCGTTTTGAGTCACTTTTAGTTGTTTTAAGTCGATTGGAGTTATGTGGACGTATAGATGAATTCCAAACTTTAGTAGTTGTTTTTCTATGTAAATAATGATTTTGAGTTGATGGAAAAGTGTACGTTTTGTTATTTTATCGTTGAGTCGAATTTCGGTAGTTTCTTTGAAAGATTAAGGTTTTTAGGCAAAATTCAATGAAGGAAGTGTCGACCTATAGACTGAGTGGTTGACCAAGCTTAGCAAGTATCGACCTATATTTAGGAGGTGTCGATCGAAATTAGTCAGTGTCGACCGCGAGGGTCGACCTGTGAAGGCAAAATCGACCAAGGTGTAACGCCCCGAACACCTGCCCGTTCCCAGTTCGTACACATCTACTACTCACTCACTATACTCGAAAAATTGGAGTAAAAATTTAAAACTTTTGTTCCTCGGATTAAAACGACATTTTTTAAAATATTTTATATAGCATCGCAGCGAAAAATTCGATTAAAATTATTTTAAATGAAATTTCATTTTACAAAACATAAAACAGAGCAACCGGTCGACACCTGTAAACGTCGATCGACACTTTGGTTGTCTTGGGTTTTTCAGTGGTCGACACTGGCAAGCAACGGTCGACACTACATTACTTTCGGGTCTTTTTACCGGTCGACACTAGGGACACCGGTCGACACTCCTATACGCGTTTCAGAGAGAGTTCGACACCCGTTGTCGCAGGTCGACACCTTGATCCTCTCTGTTCTCGCAGGTTGACCTTCGTGGTCGTCACCTCTGCCAATTTTACACGGACCGATCGACACCTACTTCAGCTCTGCCCTACGCAGGTCAAGCCTCGTGGTCGACACTCACCCTTCATTTTACACTGACGGGTCAACACCTAAGGACTTCGGTCGACACTTTGCACCCTAGAAACTTTAGCAGAATTCAACAAAACAACACGATTTTGACTAAACGTTTAAAAACCATGAATCTACTTCTAGACTCAGTTTACAACCTACTACGCACACCAAAACATTCAACCAAAATTAAATGCTCTCTTTTACATCAAAATAGTCAAATACGACTCAAAATTTTTCACCACCCATACTTACACCCGCCATAGTCAAAACGGCTCAACAGCCGGCCCCGTCGTCCCACGAGCGTCCTCCTCTAATTGCCTCCTAGTCCTAGGCATGCTCGGGATGCTCACTAGTTGCTGCGTCGTCACCTACATCACAGAACTCAACTATTAGTTTAATGCTAAGTAAGTAATACATAAAACACGTTAAAAATAAACGTTTCCTAACACATGTCGTTTCTACAGTTTCTCGCCTATACTTTTGTTTTCGTCTCTTTCTTACATCTTCTTTATCTTCTTACTACTGGGTTCTTCTTTACGTGCTAGATTAAGGTGACACACCTCGCGATCTACCTCTCGGGACAAGGCAAACCTCAATCTAGTAAAGTGACACGCCTCGCGGTCCACCTCTCGGGACAAGGTCACCACGTAAAGCGGAGGAAGAGTGATACACCTCGCAGTTCACCTCTCGGGACAAGACCACTCAACCCCACTTTTATTATCTTCTTATGTATCTTCTCGTTTCATCTCATCCTACTGTTTCACTTCATAAAAACATGAAAATTCATTTTCGTTTCGTCTCGTAAATTAAAACCATGATGCACAATCAATAAAGCATAACATAAAATAAACGTGCAATGCATCCTACTGTACTATGATGTAGGCTAGAGGGAGAAACTCCTACTACATTACTTACCTGGCGTCCTTAGCACTCGTAATCCAAATCTCGTACGCTAACTGGAAAACCTATAAAATTATACATCCGTCAATTCTAATTCATTAAATTCATAACTCCCTATCTTGAAAGTCCTAACTCATACCAAAGCCAAAACTCTCTACTAAAGTCGAAATTCCGCACCATTTCCGTCCAACTTCAGAAATTCACAACCTCTACAATATTCGTCCAAATTGGACGATACAAAGTATTACGAGTTCCTGAGGACGTCTAGTTTCCTATGTTCTCATCCATTTTCCATTCGGATGTCCACGGCTTGATCGCACGTGGCCAAACGGACACCGTTCCAAAAATTCACATACTCGGCCCATCAACCACCTAATCTTTCCCACCAATTCTCGTAATCCACTCTTGTTTTTATCCTAAGCACCAATATGCAGATGAAATTCAACTCTACACTCAACTTCTCACATTACCCTCCTAGGTTTTCACCAGATCACCCTATACTCTTGGCAAACTGTTTTTGTCCATAATAACACTAACACATCAACTAGCTACATAAAACTAACTAGAACTTACCGTGATTCGAAAGACCGGAGGAGGAATCGATCTCCAATCACTCGCGGGAGAGGTGAAACGAGGGGGGGTGGGTGGGGGGGGGGTGGTTCCACCTTTAATCGTTTCATAATTCTGTGATTCCGTCCGATTCCGATTAGATTCTTAAATTTTTCTTTCCACCATTAGCCTCAAAATAATCTTTTACTTAAGGGCAGGAATTTTTCTTTATCAATTCGGACCAAAACCCCACTCACTATAACTACAAAAATCCGTAATTAATTCAAACGAAATTTTTGGGTGTTACACAAGATGTCGACCTGTGCTAGTAAGTGTCGACCGATTAGTGTGAAAATGCGTACAGAGTGTCAAGCTGCACGTAAGTGGGTCGACCAAACTCTGTAGGTGTCAACCGCTTGGGTTGACCTACGCGACCAGAGAGTAATGAAGTGTCGACTGATCCATGCAAGGGTCGACCGATAGTGTAAAATAAGTGGAAATGTCAACCTCAAGGATCAACCAACGCGGACAGAGAGTAATAAAGTGTCGACTGGTGCATGCAAGTGTTGACCGTTGCATACAAGTGTCGATCGATAGTGTAACATAAGCAGAAGTGTCGACCTCAAAGATCAACCAAATCAGACAAAGAGTAATGAAGCGTCGACTGGTGTTCACAAGTGTCGACCGGTTAGTGTGAGGAGAAGAGAGGTGTCGACCGATAGTGTCGACCGATGAAAACAGAGAGTAATAAAGTGTCAACCGATGTTTACAGGGGTCGACTGAAAATGATTTTTATGTTTTAGAAAACTCAAATTTTATTTAAACTGATTTTAATGCAGGTTTTTCGCTACGGTGTTTTTAAATGTTTTCAAAAAGGTCATTTTAAGTCGAGGAACAAAAATTTTAAATTTTTACACGAATTTTTTCGAGCGTATTTGTGTGAGTGGTAGTAGTGAGCGTACTAGGAACCGTGAGGGTTTTCAAGTTGCCACAGAGATGGTATCAGAGAGATAGAGAGCGGACAAGAAATCAGCGAATAGGTATTTTTCTGGGTTGTTACGTTTAGGGTGTAGCTTCTAGACCATTATCACCGATCTTCATTGAAAGAAAATACATCTTTTTTGCTTACGTTTTCGGTGAAATCTGGTCTTAATCATATGTTTAAAATTCTAAAAAGTTGGATAACTTTTACGGATTCTAACTATGGAAACTTATGAACAAGCAAGGCAATTTATTTTCGAATTCTCACAATTTAGAGGATCCAGTATAGAGCCCATCAGATATTTGTTGATGGATGGAATACATAAATAGTTCTACAAAATTCAAGGAATTGTTCTTCTCCATATTCCCTTGTAGAAAGAAAACCAACATTTCTTGTACCTATAGCTTTTTTGTAATGTTTACTTTTGTTGCTTGATTTGGATGATTTTTGTGTAAAACTCTTGGGATATTATTGATGAATGAAGATACTTCTTTTGGTAAGATTTAAAGAATTAATCCCATTTTGGAGGAAATGTGTAATCAAATGAAAAAATACTTTCTTCGCTTCCCTTTCTCTTGAACATGAGTTTCAAAATGTCATTAAACAAAGTTATGTTCGTCCATGGACATGGATTTTGAAAAGTAGTACATATGGATTTTTTACTACAACACTTACATTTTAGGCTAACGTCAATTAATACATATAGATAGAAGGATTTTGAAAATTCAATTCTAAAATAGTTTGTTGCAACTGTGAAGGATCCTCTATATTGTGAGTATTACAAAATAAAATGTCAGGCTTGTTCATAAGTTTTCAGAGATAAAACCGTAGAAGTTTTCCATTTTTTTAGAATTTTAGACGAATGATTAAAATTCAATTTCATTCAAAACTTACGCAAAAAAATGTATCTTCCTTCAGTGAAGATTGTGACACGGTTTGGCCCTACAAAACTGAGTTAGAACAACACACAAAACAGGGTCAATTCCCTCAACTCAATCCAAAAAGAATCCTAACAAAATATTGCAGCACTTTATCAAATCAAAACCAATGACAACGAAAATCTACAAAGCACTTACCTCATGTGGGATGATCAAGCCCTAAAAATTATGGAAGAAAAATCACTCAAAAGAGGGAATTATGCACGGACAACCCTGGCTGGTCCGAGAGGTCACTTTTAGTAATGAGAATTCCTTCAAAAAAGGGTAACTCTAGCATAGAGACTAGTTTACCACCTTCCTACTATGATTCCAACCTCAAAATAAAATAGGGCAAAGGTGTCAATAAGAGTCAACAAGCAACTAAAGGGCTTGGAGACAATGGAGGGCCACTATGCTTGGATATTACAAATCGAGAATTCAAAACTAGGTAGCTGAAGCTCTTCTAGGTTTTGAGAGAAAAGAAACCAATTTTATTCCACCAAAAAATTGCCAATATAATGCTAAAACAATGTTTAAATATGTCCTAGGGTTGGCTAGGTTTTTCGGCCTAACAAGAAAGGAAAAGATCAACCAAATATGGAAGTAGCCGTTGGAAGGGATCAGCCATGCAAGCGCACGCGCTCCTCTCTTCAACAGCCAATGTGATGACGTGTTTTGGTCTGCATGGCATATTCTCATTGGTCTTTAGATCTAGCTAGAGCGTGGCTGAGTTGGCGTGAATGCAAATGGTTGGAGGGAAATGATAAAGTGTCTTCAATTATGCTTGGTCGTGTGATCCATCTTGCGCGCTCAACTAATGGTAGTGATAAAGGCCAGGCTAGCCATCCATGCATAAGTAATCACAAGCTCAACCTCATGTAACCACCCAGCAGGCCTTCTTCATGAATGATTCCTTAGCTGGTCCTTACATGCGCACACTGTAATAGCCGAAAAATTTTACCAAATAAATTAAGGTCTCGTGTAAATTCCGCAAGAGATTTTAACGGATTAATTAATTAGAGAAAAGTTATGATTGAACTCTGAAGAAAATTTCTGAATTTTAAAGGCGAAAGGCATTGAATTGACGAAATTTTTAAGGGATTAAAGCGTAAGGGCGTATTGGTAATTTGCTTTATTAAAAATTATAAAATATATATATATATATATAATAAAACGAGAGTGGCTTCGGCAGGAAGCCACTCTCGCTTCCTCTCTTCTCGACCGACGACCCCGAAGGAGAACCCCCTACCTATGGATAGTCGTATGGTATGGTAGGGGTTATGAGAGACTACTTTTAAGGGTCTTTGGTATTTTTATTGAAACGATCTTTCTTGATGGATTTCATGTATAGATTTTTTGTTGTATAGTGAAAATCTGATGTCAACAATTTGGTGGATTTTGTTGGGAGATACTGTGTTGTTCTGGATTTGATTTTTAGGTGTGGAGTTGGCATTTATGGGCGTTACGATGCCAAAATTTCGGAAAAATGTCATGGCGTCAACTAGGTCTCGCGAGGGGCGCGTGGTGTCGACAGTCACGCGCGGCGTCGAGAGTGGTGTGCAGGGCGCGCGGCGTCTAGTGTGGCGTGTGCACGGGGTGCGCACAGCGTCAGGTGGTGCGCAACGCGCACAATGTCAGTGCACGTGCAATGCAGGTGGGGTGCACGACGAGGTCGCGCAGTGCATGACACACGCAGTGGGGGCACGGTGTCGAGTAGGGAGCGCGCAACCAGTTTTGCGGGCGGCCCCAGTTGTCGACGCCAAGGCCGACCGCTGAGCCGTTTGGCAGACAGCCGACGGCAATGGTTCCTTTTCAAAAAAAAAAAAAATTTGTCCTCACTTTCATGCTTGGTTTTCACGCGACAGTTTTATCGTTCCGTTTTCAAATGTTTTAAATTTAATTTCCGCTGCATATTTTCAAATGTTTTCAAATAACATTTTGAGGTAAAATGGGTAAAGGAGCAGGTTAGTCTTGTCGGCAGCCCTGGAACCCGGAGGCGGCTCCTGGGGTTGTGACACGCGCGGCCATCAATTCCTTCTCTGAGCGCGTCAATTGTTGTCTTCTACAGTGATTCTCTCGACCAGTTTATGTAAATGTGAAACCTTGGCCACCCAAACTATCCTAAAACTACCATGCATGCTTTTTAAAAACAAAAAAAAAAATAAGGTCAATGTTTACCAACAAAATATAAAGAAAAGGACCAATGTTTGCCAATAACAAAAACATAAAACTTTTTGGTTACATAGTGTTGCTTGTGGAAAGACAAATTCTCTCTTCTTCGAGTGATGCTCCTGGAAGCAATTTCCAAGTGAGAACGTGAGATTGTCTATTCATATCTTGAGTATTTAGTTTCCACTTTAAGTTGGTAAAAAGATCCATACCTGTAGAACTAGCAAATCTGTCAGTGAAAGTGTTAAGAGATGAACTTACATTGCTTTGTGATCGAGTCACTGGCCTTCGTAGCATATTATCCTCCTTGGGTGATTGAGAATTTCACCTCAAATTCAAGGGTTCGTTGTCTCACGGTCGTCTTGTTCTCCAATATATAGTGACAGATCCTGCACATTAAAAGTAGCAAACACCCCATAATTTTTTGGTAATTCTAGCTTTTACACATTGTTGTTAGTACGCTCTAAAAACTTGAATGGTCTGTCAGCTCTCGAGAGGATCTTGGATCATCGTTGATATGGGATTTGCTCTTTCCTTAGGTGGAGCCATACGAAGTCTCCCTCTTTGAAGATGACTTCTTTACATCTCTTATTTACTTGTTTTACATAATTCTCGTTTCCCTCTTGATGGTGTTTCGAACCTTTTCGTGTATTTCTTTGATTTGTTTAGCTTTATCTGCCCCTATAGGGTTTGCAAGGTCCTTCATTGGTAGGAGAACGAGATATAAAGGAGTACGAGGGTTGAATCTATATGTAACTTCGAAATGCGTTTTCTAGGTAGTGGAGTGGACACTCCTATTCTAAGCAAACTCCAATTGTGAAAGTTGAATATCCCAATCCGTGAGCCTATTTCCCACACAAGTCCTTAAGAGAGATCTTAGAGTATGGTTGACCACTTCTTTCTGAACATCGGTTTGTGGGTGGAAGGAAATACTGAATAGAAACTTGGTTCCTACCTTCTTCCATAGAGTTTTCCAAAACCAGCTTAGAAACTTTGTGTCTCAGTTTGACACAATAGTTTGTGGCACCCCATGCAACCTAACTATCTCCTTAAAAAAAGGTCAGCAATAAAAATGGAGTCGTCGGTTTTATGGCATGCGATAAAATGTGTCATCTTGGAAAAATGATCCACAACCACCATGATAGAATCTTTAGCTCTAGTCGTACGAGGAAGTTCTAAAATGAAATCCATACTAACTTCTACCCACTGATGTGTTGGTACGGGTAGGGGTAGATCGATGGACGTCTCGTACGAGATTTTGCTAAAAGAAATGTTCATTGAGCAAATCGAGGGTCTTCTTTTCCTTAAAATGACTTGACAATTCTCCATTATGGGCTTCTTTGATTAGGCACCTCCTTAAACTACCATGGGGTATACATAACTTGTTTCCTTTTAGTAAGTACCCATTCACGATATGGTAATCCTTATTAGCTTTGTCCTTACATTTTTTATAGCATTGTCCAAAATTCGGATCTTCTTCATTGCTATCCTTAATCCACTCAAAACCAAAGAAATTTGTTCCGAGTTTCATTAGAAGAATGCGTCTTCTAGATAACTCATATGCAACCACATTGGTTTCTTCTTTCTTATATTTCAAAATATAAGGGTAACGCTTCAAAAATTAGACTCATTTGCCATGTCTCTTGTTTAGTTTGCCCTGACTCTTAATGTACTTGAGGGACTGGTGGTCAGTGTGTATGATAAATTCTTTTGACAAGAGGTAATGTTGTCATTGCTCTAGAGCTCGTATGATTGCGTAAAACTCATTATCATGCGTGGGGTAGTTAAGTATAGCTCCCTTGAGCTTCTCGTTAAAATAAGAAAGAGGTATTCCTTCTTGCATTAGGACGGCACCAATTCCAATTCTTGATACATCATTCTTAATCTCAAAAACTTACACCCTTTTACCGGCAAGAAAAACTGTTTGGATCTTGATATGAACTAAAGAACCCCAAAAATCAAAGGTTCAATCAAAGATTTTCCAAACATGGGTAAAAATTCATTGAAAGAAAATAGTGTACAAAAAGAGTTTTTGATTAAAAAACTACAAGTAAAATCTAAAAAGATATTTGGAAAAAGATGCATGAAGAATGATAAGAACCACGATATATCAAACTCGAAACCTTTCAACAACGCAAAATAGAAATACATGAACGCCTTTGAAATCAAGTATAAAGAACTTCACCCCAATCAAACCTTGCCAACGGAACCAAAGTTATCAAACAAGGAGCTTGACTCGTAACTGAACTTGTAGTTAGAACCAACATTATCAAGTTGATCTTTCAAGTTTTGACATGAAAAAGATCTAGTTTTTCACAAAAAACCAAAGAGAAAATTCTCACAAAGAGTAAACTCAAAATTGTGTATATTGATTGTTCTAATACTATAGGGTTTATGCCTTTAAATAGGCTACAAAATATCATAATGTAAAGATTAGGAAACATCTAAAGATTAGGAAATATGTAAAGATTAGGAAACTTAACAAATTAATAAAAGGAAACAAAAAGAAATTAGATAACCAAGTAAAAGGAAACTTTTGACCACTAAATTTTCAAGTATCTTCTGCTTTTCTTTCCTTCTAAGCATCATTTTCAATACTTAACAAATTTATTAATTTCAGCTTGTGTTGAAAAGAATCTTTCTCTTGGATTTCTAGAATCAATCCATGTAAGGCTTCATACATTTTCTTGGTTCTTGATCTTGTCATTGGGCCTCCAATATCTTGACATGGAACTTTAACTTTGGACTTGAAATTGGTCTCACCTTGATTCACATCATTCCCTCCCTCCTCGAAAAGATTCGTCCTTGAATCTCATGCATCATATAAAGATAAGTCACTAACACATTAAAAGTAGCACTTACATTACCATATTCACTAGGTAAATCAATCTTGTAAGCGTTGTCATTGATGCGTTCCAACACTTGGAAGGGGCCATCTCCTCGAGGTTGCAACTTGTTCTTTCTTTTGTTGGCAAATCTTTCTTTCTTTAAGTGAATTCAGACCCAATCTTCGAACTTAAAAATAATTTTCACTCGGTGCTTTTTTGCTTGGCTTACATAATGTTCATTCTTTTTCTCAATGTTTTCTCTTACCCTTGCATGTAGTTTCCTAACAAATTCGGCTCTTTTCTTTCCATCAAAATTAGCAAACTCGTTAATAGGCAAAGTAACATATCCATTGGAGTTAAAGGATTGAAACTATAAACAATTTCAAATAATAAGATATAGTAGGATGAACTACCCTATTATATGCAAACTCAACATGTGGTAAACACTTCTCTCATTGTCTTAAGTTCTTAGAAATAATAGCTCTCAACAAAGTAGAAAGTGTTCCATTTACTACTTTAGTTTGTCCATTCGTTTGAGGGTGTGCTATGGTTGAGAATAAAAGTTTAGTACCTAGCTTATTCCACAAAGTTCTCCAAAAATCACTCAAAAACTTAACATCTCGATCACTTACAATAGTTTTCGATAAGCCATGTAACCGCACAATCTCTTTAGATATGTGTAGCATCATTAGTTTTCGAACATGGAATAAAATGTGTCATCTTACTAAACCTATCAACAACAACAAAAATACTATTCTTTCCACTTTGAGTTTTCGGCAAACCTATAACGAAATCCATAGAAATATCAATCCATGGTTGAGTAGGTATTGGGAGAGGAGTATACATGTAACACCTAGAATTTTGTCTCAACCATGAATTGCCCTCAAAATTTTTGTGTTAAGAGAGTATAACAACAATCATAAGTTACGATAAGAATTTGATTGAGGAAGAGAATAGTGGAGGGAAAACAATGGATGTAGGTAGCTAGGAGTAAACTACATGTAGTGTGTTTAGTGTAGTTGTTGTTTTAATGATGAATAATGGCAAAATAAAGTGGCAAAATAAGTGAGACACATGGGGATGATGGCTGGTGGGGTGGGGGTGATTGTGTAATTAACCCAAGTTTTGTGGTGAAATGGGAAATAAGGTTAAGTGGAGGATTAAGGTTGGTGGGTAAATGACAAATTCATTCTTTCTCCTCTCCCCTCTCACGATCAGCAGCCAAGGAGATATCTACCCCCACCGTTTCTCCATTTTATCATGATCAAATGTTAGTTTTAGATTAGTATTGTGAGTTATACAAAACCTTTAGAAGTTTTCTGCATTCTAAGTAGGTTTTGGAGGGTTTTGGATAGGTTGATGGAACCCTAGGTTAAAGTTCAAAAACTTCCTTTTTCCTTGCTGTGTTTTCTTGTTATTTGGAAGCTTAGACATGATATAGCATGATATGGGTTAGTTACATAAAAAGATTTGAGGTTTAGTCGAGTTTTGTTGAAAACCGAAAGTTTGTAACCGGATCTATTTTTGTAAAAATCTGATAGACTATGTTGTTTGGTTTTGTAAAATAGAGTGAGACATTGGATAGTAGGCATATAGAGGTTTATGGAACATATTGGATCGATAAGAAATGAGAAAGTTATGGCCGATTGAAAGTAAGGCAACAAAATGGGAAAATTTCGTCAATAATAGTAGAATGTTGAAGAGTGAATTTGGTTTATGCTAGAGTTAAAATAGGTATCATTTAGGTTTATTTTGATGATTGCTGAGTTAATTTCATGAATATATTAGGTTAACGAGTTGAGCATCTGAGGTGATAGAAGAGATTGAGAATTTGATTGCTTGTTCATTATTGGTTTGTTGGTTGATTATATGTATTAACATGCATCATGTTTTTTTTAACTACGAAAAATCAAATTTTAAGCATGTTTTTGAGATGCGAGTATGAAATGTAAAAAGATAAGAACAGATATAACGTGGTCTCGAATAAGGACGCCTCGTCGTGTGATGGTACTTGTGTGGTAGCACTTTGAGAGGGTCTTTACGAGAGATGCATAGATGAAAATATGTAAGATGTCATAGATGTCATGAGTGGGAACGCCTCGTCGTTAACGTGCTAGTGAGAAGGCACTAGAGGGTTCCGTGATCGATGTTGGGAGGAGATTGTTGTATGGCCATTCAGCGTATGGATCTGACGTGTGCCTCCGATCTCGCTTCGCTGGGTCAAGGTGTGGCCGTCCTGAGTGGTGATAGGATGAGTGCCTACTGGATCCACGTGAGAAAATGGAACATTAATAAAAACAACAACAAAACGGGAACGAAACAGAGTGTAAAAACTGCATGTGTTAGGGATTGAGCTTATGCATTGTTTTCTTGTTCGTTGTTTCCTACTTGCTAAGCATTAGGCTTATGTTTTGTGTTCCGTGGTATAGGTAACGACGAGCTATCCGGTGAGCTCTATGATCATGGGCGTGATTAGGATTGCAATTGGTGACCCAAGCTGGTATGACAGTGCAGGCAGTTTTGTTGGGGCGACTCGACCATGGTGTGGAGATGCTGTGATTTGGTAGCCCCTTTGGTGGTAAAACTAAGGTTGTATGTTTCTTTAAACTGCTGAATTTTGGGTTAGACCCAGTTTAGTCGTTTTATTGCCGAATTTTCATGAAACCCGTGAAGGAAGTGTCGACCTATAAGCTGAGTGGTCGACCAACCCTAGCAAAGTGTCGACCAGGGTCCTTAGGTGTCAACCGGTCAGTATAAAATGTGATGAGATTGTCGACCGCAGGATTCGACCTGTGCGGGCAAAGAGAAGTAAAATGTCAACCGGTGTCTGTAGTGTCGATCGGTTAGTGTAAAAATAGTGAGAGTGTCGACCGCAGGGCTCGACCTGCGCGGGCAGAGAGAATTGAAGTATCGATCGCTGAAAGCAGGTGTCGACCGCTTCTTGTTATGTGCGTGGAAGTGTCGACCGCAAAGATCGACCGGGGCACACAAAGAGTATTAAGGTGTCGACCGGTGAAGGCAAGTGTCGACCGCTTTTGTGATGTGTGTTGGAGTGTCGACCACGGAGTTCGACTGGGGCAGGTAGAGGGTATTAAGGTATCAACCGGTGTTTATAGGTGTCGACCGGTACCCCTTGTCATAATGTTTTGAAAAGTGAAGTGTCATTTAAACTGGCTTTCAATTGAGTCTTCCGCTGTGATGATTTTTAGGCTTGTTCAAAATGTTGTTTTAAGTCGAGGAACAAAAGTTTTAAATTTTATACGAATTTTATAGAGGTGATAAGTAAGTGTACGGTTAGCGACCCGGGTCCGAGGATGACTCAGGGGCGCTGCAGAGTGGTGACATAGCAGAGTGAACCGGAGACCGGGTAGGTTTACGGGGGGTTACATTACATTCCGTGTGGGTTTATCTTTGATTTAGCTTTTCTATATTCCATACATTTATCACAAATTAATTGCACATCATGTCTCGTCTTAGGCCAATAAAAATGTTCACATAAAACGTCCAAAGTTTTGCTTACTCCAAAATGTCTCATTAATCCACTTCCATGAGTTTCTCTAACAAACAATTCTCTCATTGAACACTTAGGAATACAAAGTATATCTTTCTTAAATAGATAACCGTCATGCTTATAATAGTCTGCATATTTAACTTTTTCACATAATTTTCAAATTTCACTAAAATCTGAATCTACTTCATATAATTCTTTAATAAGTTCAAATCTAAGCAATTTAGATTGTAAGAAAGTTAGAAGTACATATCTTCGAGACAATACATCGGCCACTACATTTTCCTTACCTTTCTTATATTTGATTACGTATGAAAATGTTTCAATGAATTCCATCCATTTGGCATGTATTTTGTGTAGTTTACCTTGCGACTTCAAGTGCTTCAAACTCTCATGATCGGAGTGAATAATGAATTCTTTTGGCCACAAATAATGTTGCCACGTTTGAAGTACTCGAACTAAGGCATATAATTCCTTGTCACATGTGGGGTAGTTCAAAGTCGCTCCATTAAACTTCTCACTAAAGTAAGCAATAGGATTGGAATCTTGCATTAAAACACCACCAACACCTTTTCCCGACGCATCACATTCAATCTCAAAAACTTTATCAAAATTAGTTCAAACAAGTTATATAGTTAATTAGTAAGTTTACCTTTTAGGAGATTAAAAGCGTGTTCATGCATTTCAGTCTACTTAAATTCAACATTATTCTTTACAAGATCAAAATCTTTAACAAACCTCTTGTAAAAGCTTGCTAATCCATGAAAACTTCTTACCTCGTTAGCATTCTTTGTTCTAGGTCATTCCTTAATTGCCTTAACTTTTTCTTCATCCATCGGTACTCCACTTGAACTAACTACAAAACTAAG
This sequence comes from Begonia peltatifolia, assembly GCA_022433055.1. Lineage (NCBI taxonomy): Eukaryota > Viridiplantae > Streptophyta > Magnoliopsida > Cucurbitales > Begoniaceae > Begonia > Begonia peltatifolia. Next base: position 11,033,344 of record CM039517.1, on the reverse strand, counting down.
AAACACTACCGAATCTATGCAAAATGTGCACTTCTTTAAGTTAGCGTGTAGTTGATTTTCTCTTAAAGTGTTAAAAACTAAATTCAAATGTTCAACATGTGCATCTTGAGTTTTACTATAAACTAAGATATAATCAAAGTATACAACAACAAATTTTCCAATAAAAGATCTCAACACATGATTCATCAATCGCATAAAAGTACTTGGTGCATTAGATAAACCAAATGGCATTACTAACCACTCATAAAGACTTTATTTAGTTTTAAATGTCTCGAATTTAATTTTTCTTGGCTTTTAAGATGCTTCATAACTTGGTGGTCAGTGTGTACGAAATATTCTTTGGACAAAAGGTACCATCGCCATTGTACGAGGGCTTGTATAACAGCATTAAATTCTTTGTCATACATAGCGTAGTTGCAAACTACCCCCTTGAGTTTCTCGCTAAAATATGCAAGAGATCTCCCTTCTTGCATGAGGATTACCTTGATGCCACTCCTGATGCATCACTCTTAATCTCAAAGACTTTATTGAAATATGGAAGTGCGAACACAAGTGTGCATAACTTATTCTTTATCAGCTCAAAGCTTTGCTGACAGGTTGTGGTCCAATGAAACTCTCTCCCCTTTTTCGTACAATTAGTGAATGGCGCTACAATTACACTGAAATTCATAGTAAACCTTCTATAAAACGAGGATAGTCCGTGGAAACTAAGTACTTCAGATATTGACTTTGGTATGGGCCAATTCAAAATTTTTCTGAATTATTTTAAAGTCCCGCGAGAATTTCATGGGAGATTTTAACGGACTTATTAATTCTAGGAAATTTAGGATTTTATTTGAAAGAGGATGTCCAAATTTTTAGGTCGAAAGGACACAAACTTAACGCAAATACAGAAGTTCAAATATGTGAGGGCAATTTAGTAATTTAGTTAACTAAATTAAAAAAAAGAGAGAAAAACTGAATGGCTTCACGAAAACGCCATTCTAGTTTTCCACTGCTCGAGCTCTCGAAGAGAGAGCCTGAGCGTGTTTTGCCAACGACCGACAAGAGAGGGAAGGAGAAAGACGCCCGCATGTTCCACTGCTCCGACGAGCTGAAGCCAGCTTGTGGTTTGGCTTTTTCGCCCCAAACCCGACCGAGAACAGGTGAGTTTTTCCCCTGTCTCTCTCTCTATTTTGATAGCCGAGTGTGAGACTCTTTTGGGTATGGTTTTTGGTCGATTCTGTTAGAAGATTGGTGTGTCTTGCCATTGTGGGCCTACACTACAGGACTTTAGGAGTGGTTGTGTGTTTGTGACGTGTGTGCTTACTGTTTTGGTCATGCATCATGTTTTGAAAACAATACGAAAATGAATTTGAGTATGTTTTAAGATACATAGGAGTGTCACATGTGGCGGTGAGGACGGTGTCTATGTGGGCAGCTTTGGCCCCGTTGTTGGAGGAACGAGACGGTGGCGACGTGTTAGGGGTTGTGTGGTGAGTAAGTCCATGTCTCACCCTGGGGCTGAGACGTGAGTGGGGGTGAGCAGCTGTGGCCCCGTTGTTGGAGGAACCGGGACGGTGGTGACATATCAAGAGGTGGTGTGGCGAGTGAGTCCAGCCTCACCCTGGGATGGTTGCTGTGTGGTGACGCGGGTATGTAGCTCGTGGGCCTCATTGCTGAAGGAACTGAGATGGTGGCGACGTGTCGAGGGGTGGTGAGGCGAGAGAGTCCAGCCTCACCCTGGTGCGGCTGTACAACGCGGCACAGGTTATGACAACATGAGTGAGTGTGTAAAGACTGCATGTGATAGGATTGCATTATCGATTTTACTTTCCATATCACACTACTTGCTAAGCGTTAGGTTTACGTTTTGTGTTCTGTGGGTAGGTGCAAAGTTTACTGTCGGTGAGTTCTGACAGCCCAGTACGGATGAGTGAAGCAGTTGGTGGCGCGCGACCGAGGCACCAAATGGCTGCGTATTAGGGCAACCCGACCCGTGGAGTTAGGCTGCTATGGATGTGATTTGGGGTTTTGAGGGGCGTTTTAAGCGATTACGGTGATGTGTGTATATATACTATATATATGAGCATTATATTGCTCTATACTGTGAATTTTCTTCTTTGTTAGTCGCTGAATTCATTCTCTTTAAATTTTGATTTTCCCTGATGATTTCTGGATGGTTTTGATTGATAGATTATGGGAATGGTTTGGTAAACTGTATGCAGGTTTAGTTTATTTTTAGGATAGCCATTTTTAGGCGTTACTCTGCCAAAATTTCAAAAGAGAGTGTTATAATGTTAGAGGTGGCGTGCACGAGGGTCGTGTAGTGCCGAGTGGTCGGGTGTGCGCTTGGGGCGCGCAGCGCCGGGTCAGGGTGTGTGCTAGAGGGCGGGCGCTTAGGGCTCGCGTCGCTGGGTTAGGCCGTGTGCCAGAGGGCGCGGGTGCCAGGTGAGGGCGTGCGCACAATGCGCAGTGCTAGTGCAGGAGGGTCGAACGGACACCAGGCGCCTAGTGAGGTTGCGCGTCGAGCACCCCCGGTTCCTTTTTAAGTTTACCGTTTTAAACGCTTTTATGTCGTTTTTTTTTAAAACCCTAATGGTACGTAAACGTTTTCTGCTACTTATTTATATCGGGCTTTTTTCTTCATTGGCTTCCATGCTGTTCTTAGATATGATAAATCTTAGAAAGTACACCTTCTCTTGAGCAAAGGAACACTTTTTAACATTGCCGAATAATTTAGTCTTCCTAAGGGTTAGGAAAAAGGTTTTTAGGTGCTCTAACTGAGTGGGAAGGTTCAAGCTATAGACCAATATATTGTCAAAATAGACGATCACGAATTTTTCCAAAAATTCCTTGAGCACATGGTGCATGAGGTGCATGAAAGTACTAGGGGCATTTGATAGCACAAAAGGCATGACCATCCATTCAAACAGTCCATACTTTGTCTTGAAAGCTGTCTTCCACTCATCACCTTTTTTTCATCCTAATTTGGAGGTACCCGCTTTTAAGGTCCACTTTTGAAAATATGGGTGCTCCTCCGAGCTCATCCAGCATATCCTCAAGGTGCAAGAATGAAAACCTATACTTGACCATGATTTGGTTAATGGCACGGTTATTGTAACACCCGGAATTTTCGTTTAAATTAAGTACAGAATTTTGTAATTATAATCGGTGGAGTTTTGGTCAGAATTGATAAAGGAGAATTTCTGCCTCTAAGTAAAAGATTATTTTGAGGCTAATGGCGGAAAGAAAAATTTAAGAATCCAACCAGAATTGGACGGTATAGCAGATTTACTAAACGATTAAGGGTGGAGGGCAGTTTAGTAATTAGGTAATATTATTATTAAAAAAAAAAAGGAGGGAGAACGCCTGGTGTTCTTCCCAGCATTTTTCCCTCCCCTGCGTGTCTCCCGTTCTTTGCCCCTTGTTTCCCCGCGTGAAGCCCTCAACGATCTACCTTCGTTCTGCCGTGAATCTTCAAATCTATGTTATGTTTTAGTTAGTTCTTGGTGTATCGGGGGAGTTGGCAATAACCTAGAAGGGTAATGCGAGAAATTGAACGTAGAGTCGATTTTGATCCGTATGTTGATGCCTAAGCTAGGAATAGAAGTAGTTTATGAAATTTTATGAGGAAGATTTAGCGTTAGGATAACCGAACGCTCGAATTATGAAGTAGTATCCGTTCGACCAAGTTGCGGATGTCCAATTTGGAAATCGATGAGAGACCATAGGAAACTAAACGTCCTCAGGAACCCGTAGTACTTTGTATTTCCAGTTCGGACTAATATTGGAGAAGTTATGAATTTATGAAGTTGGTCGAGAATTATGCGGGATTTAGGGTTAGTGGAGAGTTTCAGGTTTTGTATGAGTTAGGACTTTCAAATTAGGAAATTATGAATTTGACGAGTTTGAATTGATGGATGTATAATTTTATAGGTATTTCAGTTAGAGCACGAAGTTACGAAGCACGAAAGATTTCGAGAACGCCAGGTAAGTGATGGATCGTTTGTGAATTGCCTTCGAGCCTACACCATGGAATGGTAGGATTGTTTGTTTGCTTGATTGTTTGTTTGCATTGATTTGTTGTTTGTTTGTTTGCATTGATTTGTTGTTTGGTTGTTTGGTCAATGTGTCGTGCATATTGTGTTGTCATGCATCATGATTTTGAACTACGAAAGACGAGTTTTGAGCATGTTTTGAATTATGCATATGAAACGTAATCAGATAAGAAAAGATTTGCCACGCATGGGCGAACGCCTCGTCGTTAACGTGCTAGTGAGAAAGCACTAGGGGGTTCCCATGGATGAATGTACATAAGATGACACGGTTTGCGAACGCCTCGTCGTTAACGTGCTAGTGAGAGAGCACTAGAGGGTTCTACGATCGATGTTAGGAGGAGATTTAGGTTGACCGTTCCGTGTGAGATCACGATGTGTGCCTTCAATCTCGCTCCGTGGGTCATGGTGTGGCTGTCCTAAGTGGAGCAAGATGTGCGCCTACTTGACTCACACGTGAAAGTGAAAGATGAAAACAACGAAACGAAAACAAAACAAAGTGTAGAAACTGCATGTGTTAGGGGTTGAGTTGTGCATTAGTTTTAATTCATATTCCATACTTGCTAAGCATTGGGCTTACGTTTTGTGTTCCGTGGTGTAGGTGACGACGAGCTTCCTGGTGAGTTGCTAGATGACAAACATGCCTAGGATGGGGTTGGAGGCGTACGCTGCATGCCGGTGATGGCAGTTGTTGGGGCGGCTCGACCATGGCGATATTTAGAATTGTATGGTATGGTGATAGTCGGCGATGGGAGTAGGGATTATGTTTTAGTTTGAATTTACTTGAAAGTAGTGTGTTTAAAAATACAGGTCTTTACTTTGTGGATTTAAATCGCGGGATTTTCATTGAATGTTTTCTATGAGCTGGTGTTGTTTTTATGCATACTGGTGTAAGGTGTCGACCGATTAGTGTAAAATGAAAGGAGAGTGTCGACCGCGAGTTTCGCCTGGCGCGAGCAGAGCCGAAGTAAGTGTCGACCCCTAGTTATAGGTGTCGACCGGACAGTGAAAAATGGCAGCGGTGTCGACCGCGAGGGTCGACCTGCACGGGCCAAGAGGGTCAAAGTGTCTACCTGTGGAAGTAGGTGTCGACCCCTCTCTGGGTTGAACATAGAAGTGTCGACCGGTGTTCTTAGTGTCGACCGACGAAAAGACCAGAGAGAAATATAGTGTCTACCGGCGTTCCCGGTGTCGACCTATGAAAAAACCCGAGGAACATACAGGTGTCGACCGGGTGTCTCAGTTTTATGTGAAATAAAATAAAGTGTGGTCCGAACCAATTTTTATCGATTTTCCGTTGCAATGCTGTTTAAAAAAAATGAAAATGTTGTTTTAGGTCGATGAATAAAAGTTTTAAAATTTTACGCGAATTTTACTATGCGAATGAAATAAGGAGTAAGTGTCGAACTGGTCCAAGGTGGACCGAGAGATGGGAAGAGTTGGTATCAGAGCGGTGAACGTACTGGGAATCGGGTAGGGTTTCCCAGGGCGTTACAGTTGTCCACACATATCCTCATTGTTCCGTCTTTCTTGAGAACTAACAAAGTTAGGACTGCACAGGGGCTTATGGATTCTCTGATATATTCTTTGTCAATTAGTTGTGCACTTGACTCTGTAATTCTTTCATAACCTTAGGGTTCATTTCGTAGGCTTGGGGGTTTGATAGTATAGCTCCTGGTTGTAGATCTATTTGGTGTTCTATACCACAAAGGTGATAGTCCATGTGGAAAGTCCTCGGGAAAATATCTTGGAATTGTTTGAGCAAGTTTTGGACAGGAATTGACATAACTCCTACTTCCATGACTTGGTCTTTAAACAAAACCATGATAAAGGGATCTACCTCTAGCAATGCAACCTCTAATTCCCTTTTGGTTATGAGGAGATTGGTCTTGATTCTCTCCTCCTCTTTAACCGCTTCGTCCTTGGCTATTTGCTCAGGGGTCAAAGGTGCTAACTTAATGGTCTTTCCCTCAAACTTCAAGGAGTAATAGTTTGAGAATCTATCGTGGGTGACCTTTTTGTCATATTGCCACGGTCTACCTAAAAGTATGTGACTTGCGTTCATTGGTACTATGTCACAAAGGACAGAATCCTTATACTTGACTATGGTGAACTCAACAGCAAGTTGTTTGGTGACTTTTTATGTCATCATTGTTGTCTAACGATCTTAATTTGTAGGGGTGAGGATGTGCTTTGGTCACTAGTCCCAACTTAGTGACCATTTCTTGGGAGGCTACATTGGTGAAACTTCCTTCGTCTATAATCAACGAACAAACTTTTTCTTTAATCAAGCAACGACTATGAAATATATTTTCACGCTGATAGTCTTCCTTTGTGTACTGTGATACGAGGGTTCAACGGGTGACCACTAGTAGAGGCCCTTCCTAAGCATGCACAACATCACCATCGAATTCACTTTCCTCTTCATCAACTAAATCATTATGCTCGTCCTCACTCTCAAGTTCTCTAGTGGTATCTCTAATGACCATAACGCATGAGTTTGGCCACTGAGCCATATAGTGGCCCGATCCTAAACACTTAAAACACTTTATTTCACACGCTCTTTGGAAGGCCAGCTACCTATAAAAGGCTTCTTCCCTTCAACCCTAGTGGTCTTATTATTTTCTTGGGTTTTAGGAGTATACCTAGAGGTGTGGCTTGCTATCTTTTTTCTTTTAAGTTCCTTTCATCCTTTAAGGCCAACTGTACAATCATGTCCATAGTATCTAATGGTTGTAGCTCCACTGTGTCCCCAATGTCTCGATTTAATCCACGTATAAACCTAGCTATAACCTGCTCCTCAGGTTCATCTAATCCTCCATGTATTTTTAGCGTCTCAAATTTCGTGAAATACTCTTCCACTGATTTACTATCTTGTTTGAGGTTTTGGATTTACAGGAATAGTTTCTATTTATAATGGTTGGGAACAAACCTCTTCTTCATAAGAGATTTCATAACTCTCCACGTAGTGATAAGAATATATCTCTCTCTTAATCTTTGAGTTTTTAAATTAATCCACCAAAGTGCAACATAGCCCAAAAGCTTGACTGTCAACAATTGTATCTTGACTGTATCGGAGTATTCATAATAGTCACAGATATTTTTAATTTTGTCAATCCAATCCTGGAAAGTGTTTCCATCACAAGCTCCATGGGATGGTGGGATTGATAACTTGACACGTTCCTATGATCTTCGTTATTTCTTCGTCGGTTAGGGGTAGAACCTTCATCCTCTTCTTCGGACCAATCATCCACTTCAACATACCCTCAGTTTTGAGACCTTCTTCTAAAGTTTTTAATTTGTCTTCTTTGGGGTGTTCTAAGGGTTCCTTATGACGATCATCTAACTTATTCAGGAGTTGTTCAAATTTTTTATTAAGGGAATCGATTTGTCCTTGGACACTTGATTCTCCCACTTAAGGGTTTAGTGTTTCGATTTGTGGAACCTCTTTACTACAGTTAACTCCACTTCTTGTTTTCATTATTTAACCTAATATTTTTGGAAGGGATTTGATTAATGTTGGTGTATTTAACCTTAGTGTATTAGGAATAAGTTTCTTGATTTTTGTCTTCAAGTCTTAGGTAAGATTTATGATTTTAAGCAACAGAATATTTATCTACCAAAATTCTATGAAATACTATAAATAAAGTGTAGAAAACAAAAATAACAACTAGAAAAAAAAATTAGAATTAAAGATGTTCTTTCTCGGTGATGTATAAAAACAGGTGATAACCTCTTTAGTAAACTACCAAATCAGCACATTATAACAAGTTACAAGATAATGGTGTTTAATCTTAAACTTAGATAATGTTAATAAGTTTGCTGTAACGATAGTTAACGTGAATAACAAAAACAACACATGAAAATAGAAACGTTTTGGTTGTGTGAAATGTGAATGATAGTGATTATCGATTTGACCAAAACCTGTTTTATCAACCAAATCTATCAACTAAACAGTATACACCAAACAAGTTAAAAGATAATGGCCTAATAATGTAAGCCTAGATAAGGGCTATTATGTTTGTTATAATAACAAGTGACAAGCTATTGATAAAAATAGCAAAAACAGAATTGGTGCAGCGATACAAGCAGTTTTAGCAGTATTTGTGAAATAGATTTAAAGGTGAGTTTGCAGCCAACTAAAAATGCTTAAAATGACAAGGTAAATCATAAACTAACACACAATTGAAGTAGCCTTGCTCTGATACCAGATGACTAGCTCTTGTCTACAAGAAAAATTAGTTAGATCTACTGTAACACCCCGAGAAACCACGCGTTCCCGGTGTGCTACAGTACATCTACACACTACACACACTAACACTTAACATAACTTACTCAATTTAATACCTCTTTCGTTTTCAAATCCCTTTCAAAAGAACATTTGTGAGTATGAAAAATTTTCGACTCGATTCGAAAACAACTCGCGTCCTAAAGAAGGAACACGAAATCCTCAACATAAAAACTACGCAGCGGAAAAGAAAACCATTTAAAATAGTTTAAGATAAAACGGTAAGACTTGAAATCCTAGGAAAGAATCCAACGCACTACTTGAACTACACAATCCAGTGCCGCGTACTCACGTCCCCACTTCGACACCCCGCGCGCACCTGCCATGGCACTCAACGTCACTGTGTCTCGCGCACGCTCACAGCACCACGTGCCCCACGCACCTTGCCACTACACAGAACGTCCGCGTGCACGCCCTCACCCGGCGCCGCACGACCCGTGAGTACCCGCAGGGCCGCGTGCCCCGTGTACCTGCGATCACGCCGCACTCCCACGCTCATCTACACTTCTCTAGCATTCACTGTACACACCTCCTCAACCTATTCCATATCCTTTCGACTCCCAACCCCTCTCCCGAAATTTCGGCAGAGCAACGCCTAAAAACTGGCTATCCAAAAAATTTAAAACCCTGCACACAGTTCACCAAAGACTAATAGTATTTATCTATCCACAATCCAGAGAAATCACCATAATAAAATCAGAGTATGAAGACAACGAAAATCCATCAAATGCAAATGAAGAAAATTCACAGTATAGAGCAATACTATACTCTAACATATAAAAATACATACGCATCCCCAAAACACCACAACTCTTCTATACAATCCTGTACAACCGACGTCTATACAAACTCCTCTATCTGCATAAATACCCGATAAAAATAACATCCCAATGCATCTCACCGTCACCTACCACCACCACGGGTCGGGTCTCCCTAACAAAATCCGCCATCCGGTGCCCCGGTCGCATGCCACCAACCATCCTATGCCTCAAGACTAGGCTCTCGAGGCTCACCAGCAAGGTCGCCAGCACCTACACCACAGAACACACAACATAAGTCTAACGCTCAGTAAGTAACGCAATATGAAAGTAAAAGCCATCAATGCAATCCTATCACATGCAGTCTCTACACTCACACTCATGTTGTCTCATCTGTGACGCGTAGTGCAGCCGCACCAGGGTAAGGAGGAACCTCACGCCACCCTACACCCTGACACGTCGCCACCGTCCCGGACTCCCTAGCAACGAGGCCCACAAGCTACACACACGCAGCACCACACGGCAACCACATTAGGGTAAGCCTGTACCTCGCGCCACACTACACCCTGACACGTCGTCCCCGTCCCAGCCTCCCCAGCACGGGGCCACAGTTGCCACACGCACACGTTTTGCGACAGCCCAGCCGGCCCACTCCTCGAACAAAATTCGCGACTAGTGTTGCACCGGCCCACACACTAGTAGGATCTGAGGTACCACTGCCCATCACCCTCACCGTCAACACATTCACGCCGCATGACAGCCCAGCCGGCCCACTCCTCGAGCGGAATCCGCAACTGGTGAAGCACTGGCCTGCACACTAGCAGGATCCGCGGTACCACCGCCACACGTCTCACCACATACTCAAAACATGCTCAAAATCATTTTCGTTCACGTTTTTAAAATATGATGCATGTCAAACAATACGCACGCACACCACAATCAATCACATAAACCCTAAAATTCTACGGTGTAGGCCCACTTGGGCAAAACGCATGCATGCACTACTTACCTAGCGTCCTAAGCTCGCTCGATGCACAGCTTCGCCAAAAAGTGTCTCAACCTAAAACACAAACAATCGCCCATAAATCGTCGCCTCAAAATTCACAAAATAAGCTAAAATAATATTTCTTAACTAAACCTATGAAGTTCCACTTAAAACGGGTCACCAAAATGGATTCGTCCAAAAACCCGCCTAACGTTCGGACGCGCATAACTTTTGTGTCTGTCAACGGAATCTAACGATTCAAGTGGCTAAACATCCCCTTAAGAACCTAGTTTAACATACTAAGACGGATTTTAAAACGGTAAGTTGCAGCTTGGTGGAATAACCCCGAAACCGAATCTGCCCCTTTTTATCAAATTTCACATTTTTGTTTTTCTTTAACCACAACTCACTTAATTTAATCTTACGTACCAAAAACAGTCATGCCACTATCACACATCAAATTTCTACGAAAAACGTCCGCTAATTTGACTCGGACCAAAATCCGACATAAACTTTCGATGCGCATAACTTTTGCGTCGGATATCGGAATCGAACAATTCCAGTGGCCATACGTCCCTCTTACAACCTAATTTAACCCACAAAAACATAATTTAAAACAATTAACCGTAACCCTATCAAAATCTCCAAAAACAGAACTGTTCTTATACAAAAAAATGTCTGAAATCTCAACTTCGGTCCCATTTCGCCACTTTCTTCACCAAGCAGCCACATTACAATCCAATACGCATAAACTAATAACAATTCGAAGCTTCTTGATCAGAAAGCTTGAATGGCAGCACCAACCTTCCTAGTTTTCTTCTCAAAACCAGGACACCACCGATGCTCACCCCTTTTTCCCTTGCTGCAGACCCCTCCATACCTCGGCACAATAAGCCGAGGCAGGGACACAGGTAGCCTACACCTTCGGCCACCAAAATTGAGGAGGAGCAGGGGACATTCCCACCTGTCCTTGGTCGGGTTTGGGGCGGAAATATCGAGCCCCTAGCGCGCCCACCCTAGCCTCCAAACACCAAGGACCGAGCTCAAATAAAGCGGGAGTTCGGAAGCAACCGAACTCCCCACTTGCAGGCGAAAATCGAAAAGGGAGGAGGCGGTTTATCTTGGGTCTGCGGCACGGGAATGGCTGAGCTACACGTCGTCCCAACTTGTCGGAGCTCCCCACCCACGTCAGCTGTCGCTAACTTCTCCTCCGGTCGTCAACCGTCGTCGGAGCTCGGAGTTTTTCTCTCCTCTCCCGCGTCTCCCTCTCGGTTCTCTCGGCGTCAAGGGGTAACAGCCGAATGGCTTCCTCCCAAAGCCATTCGGCTGTAATATTAAATTTTCTTTTTATATATATATATTAAATAAAGATTACCAAAATGCCCTCACCTCTTTTTATCGTCCGTAACTTCGTTGAATTCTCACCCTCCCGACTTTAAATTCCGAAAACCACCACAAAACTAGACTCCGAGTCTTATAATTTAATTTTCTCGTTAAAATATTTTCTGTAACTCCAACCGAACTTAAATTAAAAGTTTCAGAAATTAAATTTAAAAATCTAAAATTTCCGGGCTATTACATCCCCCCTACCTTATAAGAATTTCGTCCCCAAAATTTACGTACTGAATAAGTTGGAATACTGCCGCTCTATATCATCACGCCGCTCTCAAGTAGTTTCCTCCACACCATGATTGCGCCACAACACTTTGACCAAAGGAATCTCTTTATTGCGCAGCACCTTTACAGCTGATCCTAAGATCCTCACTGGCTTCTCCTCGTAGGACAGCGTTGGCTGGATCTCTATATCCTATTGCGGCAATACCTGAGAGGGATCGTGCATACACTTCCTCAGCATCGAGACATGGAAAACATCATGGATGACATCCATCGACACAGGCAACTTAAGCTGGTATGCAGTTCTCCCAATCCGCTTGACAATCGGAAATGGTCCCACAAACTGAGGGTTGAGCTTCCCCCACTTTCCGAACCTTACCACTCCCTTTAACGGCAAAACCTTCAGAAAAACCTCATCGCCCTCATTAAACTCCAACTCTTGACGCCTCTGATCAGCATAACTCTTCTGTCGACTCTGAGCCGCTTCAATCCTCTTCCATATCACTGAAATTTTGTCGACAGTCTGCTGTAAAATCTCAGGGGCTAACAACCAGGCCTCCCCAACCTCATCCCAATATAATAGCGACCTGCATTTCCTTCCATAGAGGGTCTCGTATGGCGTCATACCAATGGTGGACTGATAGCTGTTATTATACGAGAATTCCACTAGCGGTAATAACTTGCTCCAAGTCGCCTGAAACTCCAACACACAGACTCTGAGCATATCCTCCAAAATCTGTATAGTCCACTCTGACTGCCCGTCGGTCTGAGGATGAAAGGCCGTAGTGAAATATAACCTGGTGCCCATAGCCTTATGCAAACTCCTCCAAAACTTGGACGTGAACCTGGGGTCTCGATCTGAAACAATCGACACTGGAATCCCATGAAGTCTAACTATCTCTTGAATATACAATTGGGCAAACTGATCCATCGTATAAGTCATCCTCACCGGCAAAAAGTGAGATGACTTCGTCAACCTGTCCATAATCACCCAGATCGCGTCATAGCTCTTGGCAGTCCTCGGCAGTCCCACCACAAAATCCATGGTGATTTGCTCCCACTTCCACTCCAGTATAGGCAATGGTTGGAGCATCCCAGACGGTCGCTGATGCTCCGCCTTCACCTGCTGACTGACTACGCAGGTCTCAACATACTCAGCCACTGCTCGTTTCACTTTAGGCCACCAATAGTACTGCTTCAAATCCCTGTACATCTTAGTGCTTCCCGGATTCACAGAGAAAGAAGATGAATGGGCCTCTGATAATATATCCCTCCTCAGCTCCTCATTCTTCGAGACGTACCACCTATCCCAAAATTCAGAATCTCGTCCTCTGAATAGCTGAATTCAGAATCAGGTCTGGCTTCCATACTCGCCTTCAGCTCGCTACTCTCCGAATCAGTCTCCTGAGTCTGCCTGATCCTGTCCAGAATAGTCGGCCTCAACGACAAGACAGAAAGAGTGGCTGCCAGATCAGAAACTACCTCCAGACCAAAACTCGGCATCTCTGTCACCAACTCAACGGGTTGTATCGTAGTCATGGCAGAAGTCGAAGCCGTTACCCTACTCAAGACATCCACCACCACGTTCGCCTTCCCCGGGTGGTATCTGATCTCCACATCGTAGTCCTTGACCAGCTCGAGCCATCTTCTCTGTCTCAAATTCAGCTCCTTCTGCGTGAAAATGTACCTCAAGCTCTGATGGTCTAAGTAAATCTCATACTGCTGCCCATACAGATAATGCCTCCAAATTTTGAGTGCAAATACAACCGCCGCCAGTTCCAAATTGTGAGTGGGATAATTCTTCTCATAAGTCTTCAACTGCCTAGAGGCATAGGCAATGACTCTCTCATTCTGCATCAAAACACACCGCAAACTGATCCTGGAGGCGTCGCAATAAATGCAGAACTTCTCTCCTTCCACGAGCAGTGTCAGTACAGGAGCCGTAGTCAACCTCTGCTTCAATGTCTGCAAGCTGTCCTCACACCTGTCGGTCCATTCATACTTCGTATTTTTTCTTGTCAGTCGGGTCAAGGGGGCCGAGATCTTAGAGAACCCTTCAATGAATCTCTGATAATATCCAGCCAACCCCAGAAAACTGCGTATATCGCTAGCACTGGTCGGCCACGGCCAATCCTTTACAGCCTGAACCTTCACCGGATCAACTGAAATACCCTCAGAGGAGATAACATGCCCCAAGAAGTGAATCATGTCCAACCAAAACTCGTACTTCGAGAACTTAGCATACAGCTGATGCTGGCTCAAAATAGTCAATACAATCCTCAGGTGCTCCCTTTGCTCCTTCTCACTCCGCAAGTAGATCAGGATGTCGTCGATAAACACAATCACAAACTTGTCCAGGTACTCCCTGAACACTCTATGCATCAGGTCCATGAATGTTGCAGGGGCATTGGTCAACCCGAAAGACATAACCAAGAACTCAAAGTGCCCGTACCTCGTCCTGAAAGTTGTCTTCGGTACATCTTTCTCCTTCACTTTTAACTGATGATAGCCGGACCTCAGGTCGATCTTAGAAAACACTCGGGCACCCTGCAGCTGATCAACCAAATCGTCAATCCTCGACAATGGGTACCTCTTCTTCACCGTCAACTTAATCAGCTCCCGGTAGTCAATACATATACGTAGGGATGCGTCCTTCTTCTTGGCGAACAGAATTGGCGCTCCCCAAGGTAAAAAACTAGGGCGTATAAAGCCCTTATCTGTCAGTTCCTCCAACTAAGCCTTCAGCTCCTTAAGTTCAGTAGGTGCTAATCTGTAGGGGTTCTTGCACACTAACTCAGCACCTGGGAAAACATCTATCTCAAATTCAATCTCCCTGTCAGGGAGCAACCCTGGCAAATCATCACGAAACACTTCCGGGAACTCCTGCACAACAAGAATATCCTGTATCCGAGTATCACCCTATGACTGCACATCCCCGACACTTGCCAAAAACCCCTGGGAACCCATGCCTAACACCCGTGGAGCCGAACGAGAAAATATAGCAGAAATCCTGGCAAGACCTTTACCTGCTTTAAATGTGTAGCTCTCCCCGCCCGGGGGCCGGAAATGAACCTCTCTGGTCCTGGAGTCAATCTCCGCATGATGTCTGAACAGCCAGTCCATTCCCAAGATCACCTCATAACCGCTCATATGGAGTATAACTAGCTCGACATATAACTACTTCCTCCCCACTGTCACAACATTGCCCCGCACCACTTGTTCTGAATACAAATGCTCCCTAGATGGTAAAGTCACATCATAATGTCGCTCGGCAGGACTGAACTCCAAGTTGGCCTTAACCACAAAACCCGTCGACACAAACGAGTGCATAGCACCCGTATCAATCAAGGTATAAGCTGTCACACCAGAAACAAAAATGTTACCTGCAATCACTGATGGCTGGGCAGCATCATCTGGCTCAAAAAGGGCAAAGACCCTCGGTGTTAACTCTGGCTGATGCCCTGCTCGCCGCTGGGCATCTGCTGGCAAAGTGTCCCACCTCATTACAGTTGAAGCAGCGGTTCTGACGCGACTTCTGGCACTCTCTGGACATGTGGCCCACCTCGCCACAGTTATAACACCGCACTGGACCCGTTCTGCACTCGCCTGGGTGGCTCCTCTGACATTTCGGGCACGCTGGAAACTGTCCCGACCCCTGCGGCCTCTTAGTGTTCCCCTGGCTGCTAGAACTGTCATTAGGCCTCTTCAGGCCTTTCTGCACGGACACTTCCCTGCTCGCCTGTGGCAACGACTCTCTGAATGATCTCTGAGGCTGCTCTCTTGGTACCTCCCGATAACTAGGAAGCTTCGCCCAAACCTCCTCAATGTCAAGGGTCTTCGCTACCACCTCCTCGTACGGCATGCCTCGGGTCCCCGCAATCTGCATGCCCATATAAATATCCGGCTTTAGGCCTTGCAAAAACTGATGTACCTTATTCTCATCAAGGCTCACCAAATGCCCTGCAAACCGCAAAAATGCCTCGAACTGCCGCACATACTCTGCCACAGAGCCGGTCTGCTTCAACTGTGCAAACTCCACCATCTTCTGTGTCCTGACAGAATGACTGAAATACTTGCCGAAAAAGGCCGACTTGAACTCCTCCCAGGTCATGGCCTCCACATCTCTCGTGGCCGCCACAGTATCCCACCAATGGCTCGCATACTTGGCAAGATAGAATCCCGCACTAGAAACTCTGTCCTGTTCCTCTACCTTGGCAAAACTCATCATCCTCTCCATGCTCCGTATCCACTCCTCAGCACTGAGAGGATCCGGAGATGATCCGTCAAAGGTCGGGGGTCTAAGTCTATGCAGCCTGTCAACCCCTCTGTCAGACGAACCCTGGACGCTAGACTGACCCAGGTCGTCCCTGCTCATAAACCTCTCCAACTGCTGAGACTGCCGGTGGACCAACTCAGTATGCTGCTAGACGGTATCATCCATGTCGCCCACAGCTCTAGGAGGCGCCTCTCGTCGTGGCCACCCTCTACCTCTACCCCTCGTCTCTCCTGACATTTTCTACCTTTAACATAAACATAAAACTCATATTAGTACTACAATAAATTCAAATCTAAACACTTATAGTTGGTGGAGTACTCTCGTGCAGTGGCTGGCGGTGTTAGGTAATCCTCTGAACGACGTCGACCCCGTGGCTCTGATACCATAACTGTAACACCCCGAGAAACCCCGCGTTCCCGGTGCGCTACAGTACATCTACACACTACATACACTAACACTTAACATAACTTACTCAATTTAATACCCCTTTCGTTTTCAAATCATTTTCAAAAGAACATTTGTGAGTATGAAACATTTTCGACTCAATTCAAAAACAAGTCACGTCTCGGAGAGGAAACACGAAGTCCTCAACATAAAAACTACGCAGCGGAAAAGAAAACCATTTACAACAGTTTAAGATAAAACAGTAAGACTTGAAATCCAAGAAAAGAATCCAACGCACTCCTCGAACTACACAATCCAGTGCCGCGCACTCACGTCCCCACCTCGACACCCCGCGCGCACCCTCGCGGTGCCGTACGTGGCAACTCAACGTCACTATATCTCGTGGACGCTCACAGCACCGCGTAACCCACGCACCCTGCCGCTGTACAGCACGTCCGCGCGCACGCCCTCACCCGGTGCCGCACGACCCGTGAGTACCCACAGGGCCGCGTGCCCCGCGCACCTGCGATCACGCCGCACTCCCACGCTCATCTACACTTCTCTAGCATTCACTGTACACACCTCAACCTATTCTATATCCGTTCGACTCCCAACCCCTCTCCCGAAATTTTGGCAGAGTAACGCCTAAAAACTGGCTATCCCAAAAATTTAAAACCCTGCACACAGTTCACCAAAATCTAACAGTATTTTTCTATCCACCATCCCGAGAAATCACCATAACAAAATCAGAGTATGAAGACAATGAAAATCCATCAAATGCAAATGAAGAAAATTCACAGTATAGAGCAATACTATACTCTAACATATAAAAATACATACGCGTCCCCAAAAGTCCACAACCCCTCTATACAATCCTGTACAACCGACGTCTATACAAACTCCTCTATCTGCATAAATACCCGATAAAAATAACATCTCATTGCATCTCACCGTCACCTACCACCACCACGGGTCGGGTCTCCCTAACAAAATCCGTCATCCGGTGCCTCAGTCGCACGCCACCAACCATCCTATGCCTCATAACTAGGCTCTCGAGGCTCACCAGCAAGGTCGTCAGCACCTACACCACAAAACACACAACATAAGTCTAACGCTCAGTAAGTAATGCAATATGAAAGTAAAAGCCGTCAATGCAATCCTATCACATGCAGTCTCTACACTCACTCATGTTGTCTCATCTGCGACGCGTAGTGCAGCCGCACCAGGGTAAGGAGGAACCTCACGTCACCCTACACCCTGACACGTCACCATCGTCCTGGACTCCCCAGCAACGAGGCCCACAAGCTACACACACGCATCACCACACGGCAACCACATCAGGGTAAGGGTGTACTTCGCGCCACACTACACCCTGACACGTCGCCCCCGTCCAAGCCTCCCTAGCACGAGGTCACAGTTGCCACACGCACACGTTTCGCAACAGCCCAGCCGGCCCACTCCTCGAGCAAAATCCGCGACTAGTGTTGCACCGGCCCACACACTAGTAGGATCTGCGGTACCACTGCCCATCACCCTCACCGTCAATACATTCACACCACATGACAACCCAGCCGACCCACTCCTTGAGCGGAATCCTCGACTGGTGAAGCACCGGCCCGCACACTAGCAGGATCCGCGGTACCACCGCCACACGTCTCACCACATACTCAAAACATGCTCAAAATCATTTTCGTTCACGTTTTTAAAATATGATGCATGTCAAACAATACGCACGCACACCACAATCAATCACATAAACCCTAAAATTCTACGGTGTAGGCCCACTTGGGCAAAACTCATGCATGCACTACTTACCTTACGTCCTAAGTTCGCTCGATGCACAGATTCGCCAAAAAGTGTCTCAACCTAAAACACAAATAATCGCCCATAAATCTTCGCCTCAAAATTCACCAAATAAGCTAAAATAATATTTCTTAACTAAACCTATGAAGTTTCACTTAAAACGGGTCACCAAAATGGATTCGTCCAAAAACCAGCGTAAGGTTCGGACGTGCATAACTTTTGCGTCCGTCAACGAAATCGAACGATTCAAGTGGCTAAACGTCCCCTTAGGAACCTAGTTTAACATACTAAGACGGATTTTAAAACGGTAAGCTACAGCTTTGTGGAAAAACCCCGAAACTGAATCTGCCCATTTTTATCAAATTTCACATTTTTGTTTTTCTTCAACCACAACTCACTCAATTTAATCTTACGTACCAAAAACAGCCATGCCACTATCACACGTCAAATTTCTACGAAAAACGCCTGCTAATTTGACTCGGACCAAAATCTGACATAAACTTTCGATGCCCATAACTTTTGCGTCGGATATCGGAATCGAACGATTCCAGCAGCCATACGTCCCTCTAACAACCTAATTTAACCCATAGAAACAGAATTTAAAACAATTAACCGTAACCCTATCAAAATCCTCAAAAACAGAATTGTTCTTATACGAAAAAATGTCTGAAATCTCAACTTCGGTCCCATTTTGCCACTTTCTTCACCAAGCAGCCACATTACAATCCAATATGCATAAACTAATAACAATTCGAAGCTTCTCGATCAGAAAGTTCGAATGGCAGCACCAACCTTCCTGGTTTTCTTCTCAAAACAAGGACACCACCGATACTCACCCCTTTTTCCCTTGTTGCAGACCCCTCCATACCTTGGCACAATAAGCTGAGGCAGGAACACAGGTACCCTACACCTTCGGCAACCAAAATAGAGGAGGAGCAGGGGACATTCCCACTTGTCCTTGGTCGGGTTTGGGGTGGAAATGCCGAGCCCCTAGCGCACCCACCCTAGCCTCCAAACACCAAGGACCGAGCTCAAACAAAGCGGGAGTTTGGAAGCAACCGAACTCCCCACTTGCTGACGAAAATCGAAAAGGGAGAAGGCGGTTTACCTTGGGTCTTCGGCACGGGAATGGCTGAGCTACACATCGTCCCGACTTGTCGGAGCTCCCTACCCACGTCGGCTGCCGCTAACTTCTCCTCCGGTCGTCAACCGTCGTCGGAGCTCGGAGTTTTTCTCTCCTCTCCCGTGTCTCCCTCTCAGTTCTCTCGACATCAAGGGGTAACAGCCGAATGGCTTCCTCCCGAAGCCATTCGGTTGTTATATTAAATTTTCTTTTTTTTATATATATTAAATAAAGAATACCAAAATGCCCTCACCTCTTTTTATCGTCCGTAACTTCGTTAAATTCTCGTCCTCCCGCCTTTAAATTCCGAAAATCACCACAAAACTAGACTTCGAGTCTTATAATTTAATTTTCCCGTTAAAATATTTTCCGTAACTCTAACCGATCTTAAATTAAAAGTTTCAGAAATTAAATTTAAAAATCTAAAATTTCCAGGCTATTACATCTACAATGCAATACAAACAAGCACTATATTAGGCCAAGAAACACTACAAAAATATGATTGTGGAAAATATATCAAAATGAAATCCAAATGTAGTGAAATTTGACATTAGATCTTATATTATAAATGAAGTTCAAAATCCTAGAATTTCATAAGCTAACTCACAGCAACTTATGCCGAACAATCCTCGGCTGGTCCGATGAGCAACAAGTACTCCGGATTATGTAATCTTTCCATCAACAACACTTAAGCGTGGTTTGTCCACCTTCTTCTTACTTCCAACTCTATGAAGAATGAGGAGAGAAGACTGGAATAAGAACCAACCAAGTAACCCTGAACTTGGTGGTAATTGGAGGCTCACTCCACTCGGTGAATTCACAACTGAGGCAACCTGAAAACCTACCTAGTTCTTGGAGAGAAAGGATTTGATTATTATTGATTAAAATTTGAATTACAATCACTAATAGCAATGCTTAAATATTACCTATGGATGGCTAGGGTTAGATTAAACAAAAGAAGGAAAAATGATGGCAAAAATGGAAAGAGCCGTTGGCAATGGCTCGGCCTTGAAGGCGCAGACGCTTCTCCTTGTGATGACATGTTTTGGCTTGCTTGGCAACTCCTTATTGGTCTTTAGGCTCAGCTGAGTGTGGATGAGTTGGTATGAACTCCAAAGGATTGAAGAAAATGATAAAAACCATCTTCAATTTGACCTTGGCCGCGCAGTTTTCCCTTACGCGCGCTAGGGTGATCGGTTGGTAACTTGGTCGGGACTTCTTTGCTTATGCATGAGTAGTCCAAGCACATCCTTGTGTAATTCATCAAGCAAGTCTCCTTTATGAGTGATCTTCAAGTGTGTGTCGTGCCATTCCTTTGTTTAGGTAGTATTTGTTATGGTCGATTACATAAGTAACAAACCATAGCCAACCTAATATACATCTAACCCTAGCTGACTAATGCATACAATAATTTAAGGCTAAATATTTGTCAAAATTACAAAAAAGTCAATGTTTGCCGAAAATACAAATACTTGGTTACACAGTGTTTATCTCGAGAAGACCAATTTTCTCTTGAGATTGAGCAATCCCCATTCATGCCTCCCAAGTTAGAACATGCAAAGGTTGAGCCATGTCTTGTGCTATAAGATCCCACTCCAAGTCCTCAAGGAAATCCTTACCTACAAAAGAAAAAGATTTGTGAGCATAAAGATTAGTAAATGTTTGTGTCTTGGTTTATGATCAGGTGATAGGTCTTCGAGCACATCAAAAACCTTATTGAAATCTAGCAATTCCAGGATAAGTGAATTGCGTGATTCTCCTTGATTAATTCAAAACTATGTTGACAAGTTGGGGTCCATTGGAACTGTTATATTTTATTGGTGCAATCAGTGATAAGGGCTATGATTGAACTGAAGTTCTTAATGAATCTTCGATAGAAAAAGGTTAGACCATGGAAGCTTCGTATTTCAATTTTTCCTTTACTAGGCAAAATTTTTTAAACGAGGTGTGGGCCAATCCTTAATGACCTTGATTTTGGCCTCATCTGCCTACATCCCATTCTTAGAGATAATGAACCCTGAAAAGTAAACTTTTTCTTTAGCGAAAAAGCACTTTTTAAGGTTACCAAAAAATTTGGTTTTTCTAAGGATTTGGAATAGGGTACCTAGATGGTTTAGGTATGAGGGTAGGTCTACGCTATAAACCAGTATATCGTCGAAATAGATGACTATGAACTTACTTAGAAAAACTTTCAACACATGGTACATTAGGCGCATAAATGTCCTTAGGGCATTTGATAAGCCAAAGGGCATCACCATCAATTTAAACAACTCGTATTTAGCCTTAAATGTTGTCTTCCATTCACCGTCTTCTCTCATCCTGATTTGGTGATAACCACTTTTTAAGTCCATCTTTAAAAATATAGACGCTCTACTGAGCTCATCTAACATGTCCTCTAATCAAGGAATAGGAAACCTATACTTGATAGTAATTTAGTTAATGTTCGACTATCAACGCACATCCTCAGACAGTCATCTTTCTTCGGAACTAGTAAGGTGGGTACGACGCAAAGGCTCAAGCATTCTCTAATATAGCCCTTCTCTAACAATTCTTGAACATGATTTTGGAGTTCCTTAGTCTTCTCGGGGTTCATCTGATAAGCTGGTCGGTTGGATATAACAGTTCCCGGTTGTAAGTCTATTTGATGTTCTATACCTCGTATAGGTGATAATTCTTGAGGTAACTCCTCAAGAAACACATCGTGGAAATCATTAAATAAGCTCTGGGCAAAAGTAGGAATATCCCCTAGCTCCTTTACTCTCTCTAAATAAAACTAAAATGAGGGGCTTTCCTTTTAGTATGGAAGACTCCAATTCTTTCCTCGACATTAAGAGGTTAGCTTTGTCTCTTTCTTTCTTTCTAGCTGCTTCATCTTTAGCTATTTATTCTAAGGTTAAGGGTACAAGCTTGATGGTCTTTCCTCCAAATTTGAAAAAATAATAGTTGGTGTAGCCATCGTGTGACACCTTCCTATTATACTGCCAAGGTCTTTCTAACTTATGCACTTACACACTTGTCTCTTTTACAGGTAATGGATCGTGCAAATGCTTGGAGAGCACCTTGGGAGACTTGAAGTGGGAGATCAAAGCTATGGATATGGACCAACCAAAACACCTACTTACATGGAAAATTAAGCAAGGAGACCATAATGCTCATATGAGAATTTGTCTTCCCAAGCCGCGAATTGTAACCTTTTATTTCAAACTTACTTGGGCAAACGTTGACCTTCTTGTTAAACTTTATTATAAGCATGCATATTAGGCATTTAGAATTAGATGAATTTTATGTTTGATGATGGATTGTAAGTGGTTCAAACCAAAGTTGCATGGAGGAACTCGGCCATAGAGGGGGGACCAGAACCTTGGGCTTCAAATCACACTTAGGGCTCAATTTATATAGAGGAACCTCATTTTTGGGCTCCAACTTAAGAGGGGGAACCACAACTGTAACACCCAGAATTTCAGTTTGAATTAATTTTGTATTTTTGTAATTATAATCGGTGGAGTTTTGGTCAGAATTAATAACAGAGAATTTTTGCCCTTAATAAAAGATTATTTTGAAGCTAATGAAGGAGAGAAAAATTTAAGAATCCAACCGGAATTGGACTGTATAATAGATTTATTGAACGATTAAGAGTTGAGAGAAGTTTGGTAATTATATATTATTATTATTTAAAAAGTAAATAAAAATAAAAATAAAAAGGAAGAAGAACACCGTCGATGTTCTCCTTCCCAGAAAACATTCCCCCCCCCCCCCCTGTTTCTTCTCCTCTCCTGCGCAAGGCTTCGGCAACTCTCTTCCTACGACGCTCAACTAATTCCTTCTCCGTTTCCTCAAATTATGGTAAGTTTTAGTTAGTTCTCAATAGATAGTTAGTGTGTTAATTGTTTTTAGCGACAAAAACGAAGCTAGTGAGGGTATCAAGTGATTTGGTGAAAATCTAGGAGGGAGATACGGCAAGTTGAATTTAGAGTCGATTTTTATCCATATGTTGGTTCTTAAGCTAGAAGTAGTAGTAGTACGAGATTCGATGAAGAAGATTGAGCGTTGGGATAGCCGAATATACGAATTTTTGAACGGTGTCTGTTCGGCCACGTTTGGCAAAGTTGTGGATGTCCAATTAAAAAAGGGATGACACCATTGGAAACTAGACGTCTTGTGGAGTTTGTAGCACTTTGAATCGTCCAATTCGGAAGAGTATTGGAGAAGTTGTGCATTTCTGAAGTTGGTCGGAAATTGAGTTGGATTTTGGGTTTAGTGGAGAGTTTTGGTTTTGTACGAGTTATGACATTCAAGCTAGGAATTTATGAATTGAACGAGTTAGAATTGATGAATGTGTGATTTTATAGGTATTCTCAGTTAGCGTACGAAGTTACGAAGTACGAGGAATTTTAAGGACGTCAGGTAAGTGATGGATTGTTTGTGATTTGCCTTCGGGCCTACACCATGGAATGGTAAGATTGTTTGTTTGTGATGATTGGTTGTTTTGTTGTTTGGTCAGTTGGTTGTGCATATGTGTTGTCATGCATCATGGTTCTGAACTACAAAAAAACGAGTTTTGAGCATATTTTGAATTGTGCATATGACATGTAATCAGATAAGAAAAGATGTCACGCACGGGAACGCCTCGTCGTTAACGTGCTAGTGAAAAAGTACTAGGGGTTTCCCGTGGATGAAAGTACGTAAAATGACAAGGTTTGTGAATGTCTCATTGTTAACGTGCTAGTGAGAAAGCACTAGAGGGTTCTATGATCAATGTTGGGAGGAGATTATGTATGGTCGTCCCGTGTGTGAACATGATGTGTGCTTTTAATGTCGCTCCGTGGGTCATGGTTTGGCCATCCTGAGTGTGATAGGATAGGTGCCTACTTGACTCACACGTGAAAGTGGAAGATGATAACAACGAAAACGAAACCGAACAAGAAACTACATGTGTTAAAGGTTGTGTTGTGCATTTATTTTTAATTCATACTCCATACTTGCTAAGCATTAGGCTTATGTTTTGTGTTCCGTGGTGTAGGTGATGACGAGCTTTCCGGTGAGTTGTTAGGTGACGGGCATGCCTAAGATGGTGGTTAGTGACACACGCCTTATGCCGGTGCAGGTAGTTGTTGGAGCGACACAATCATGGTAGGATATAGGATGTATGGTACGATTATAGTCAGGATTGGAGTAGGGCTATGTTTTTTTGAAATCACTTGAAGAGATTATGTTTTAAAAATATAGGTCTTTACTTCGTGGATTTAATCGTGGAAATGTTCGTCGTGTGTTTTCTCCGAACTGGTGTTATTTTTATATATACTGGTGCAAGGTGTTGACTGAAGTCGATATGTGTCGACTGGTCAGTGTAAAATGGAGGGTGAGTGTCGACCGCGAGATTCGACCTGTGCGGGCAGAGCCAAAGTAAGTGTCGACCCATGGTTATAGGTGTTGACCGGTAGTGTGAAAATGGCAGCTGTGTCGAGCGCGAAGGTCGACCTGCGCGGACAGAGATGATCTGTGTCGACCTGTGAAAGCAGGTGTCGACCACTCTCTGAGATGAGCGTAAGAGTGTCGACCGGTGTTCCTAGTATCGACCGACAAAAAGACCGGAGAGAAACGTAGTGTCGACCGTGCCAGTGTCGACCGATGAAAAACCTGAGACGACCCAAGTGTCGACCGGGTGTCTCAGTTTGACATTTAATAAAATGAGGTTTTATCCAAACTGAATTTAATTGAGTTTTCCACTTCAATGCCGTTTAAAATATTTTCAAAAATGTTGTTTTAAGTTGAGGAATAAAAGTTTTAAAATTTTATGCGAATTTTACGATACGAATGAAATAAGGAGTAAGTAGCAAACCGGTCCAAGGTGGACCAGGGACGTACTTAGTTGGTATCAGGGTAGTGAATGGACCAGAAACGGGTAGATTTTCGGGTCGCCACAACAACCTTTTGGGCCAACCATGGGCTGCTCTTTTTGGGTTTTTTTGAAGATTTCCATTCAGAATATAAGTCAATGATTGAAGATATGGCTGCCACTCAATCATTGGATCAATTTGGAGCAAAACAATCTCGATCATCCAAGCTTTACAAGCATCCAACGGATCTATTTTGAAGACCCATTTTGAAGACCAAGTTTGAACCATCTTCAACCATCCTAGGTTTATAAATACATGGTTATTGGTGTGTGTAATATTTTGGCAAATTTTAAGGAGCATCCACGGGTTTCTCTTCAAGGTTGAAGAAACTTGGAGCAAAAGTTTTCAAGGTAAGCTCAGTTGAGCACCAACCGAGAGGTTGTGCCCCCACTCATTTTTAGGCATAGATCTTATGAAGCTAGCGCCTTACCTGATAGGGGGAGGGGAGAAGCCAGCAACTTCTTAGGAGTAGGTTTTGGCTTGCCCCTTTCTTCTTATTAGTCAGATAGGTTTGGAACCCTTATTATTAGATTTTTAGGGGCTGCTTGCTGCTCGCCCCTATCTCTAAGGGCCCTTTAGATTAGAGATAGGAGCGGCACCGGACTAGTTCTACTTAAGTTAAGCCATTCCGTATCCGACGGATTTGATTTAGCCGATGATGCAAGGGCGGATCACTCATCCGCTGGGATTGGGTTCAGTTAAGGTAACCTAGAGGGTGGGTGAAAGCCTAATTTCAATCGAGCTTGCATCTTAGTACGAAAGTCTTGTTAGTAAAAAAAGAAATATTTATTGGTTCTACCTCCTATTTTTTATGAAGAGAATGAATCTGTTTATCCTCTCTTTAAGCTTGGTAGCTTGCAAGAGTCATACTATCCACCTCTTTCTTCATTCTCTTGAGAGTGAAAAATAGCAAGGAGTGGAGCAAACCTGTTCCTGCAAATTGAGTTTCTTTCTTGGAAAGAAATTTTAGCCGAAAGCATCAAACATTGCTTATTGGCCAACTTGAGGATTGTTTTCAATCTTAACGAATCTGGACCATGCCTCCCACTATCACACACTTCACTCACTCCACTAACCTCACCTAAAATTTTGTTACATTTGAAGCACGTTTAGTCCTTATTTTTTTAGGGTTTCTCGGTTTTTATCATCCAAGGAAGCTAACGATCGATTTAAGGGTTCTTGAGATTGTTTTGCAGGCAACGACCGTAACAAGATGGCTGTCATTCATGGAAAAAACGTCACAAAGTACCAAATCTTTATATTTTCCCATGGTAAACTCAATAGTTACTTGCTTGTAGACCTTTACGTTGTCCTTATCATTTAATCATCATAACTTGTAAGGGTGTGGATGTGGATTGGTCTTTAACCTTAATTTTTCAA
Organism: Begonia peltatifolia; assembly: GCA_022433055.1. Classification (NCBI taxonomy): domain Eukaryota; kingdom Viridiplantae; phylum Streptophyta; class Magnoliopsida; order Cucurbitales; family Begoniaceae; genus Begonia; species Begonia peltatifolia. Next base: position 11,006,799 of record CM039517.1, on the reverse strand, counting down.
CCATATCACGTGAATCCACGTTCGTCCAATGTCCACCATCAATGATTAATCAACATACTCTATCCTTTATCATGCAGCGAGCATGAAAGATATTTGACCATTGACAGTCCTCTTCAGTGTTCTTAGTCACAAGGGACCTTCGAATAACCATAAGTAGAGGTCTTTCAAGTACATGGACCACTTCATCAGACGATTCCTTTTCCTCTTCAACCTCTTCAACCTCTTCAACAGGCTCATCCTCACTTTCAACTTCTCCAATGCCTTCTCTGATTACCATTACTCTCATGTTAGAGCACTGAGCCACCATGTGTCCTAGGACAAGGCATTTAGAACATCTTATTTCTCTCGGCTTTGGTCGTTCAGAATTGACCGATGTGGTCTTACTATCTCCTCCTTTAGCAGGCCAGTTCGGAATGATCGACTTCTTACCTTCAATCTTGTGATCATCTTATCTTCCACCTTATTCTTCATATTGTTAGTGTCCTGGGATTTAGGGTTAAACTTGCTGTAGGTGGTTGCTTTCTTGTTCCTCTTAAGTTGTCGTTCAACTTTCAAGGCTAACTAGATCACCAAGTCCATCGAATCTAGTGGTTGCAATTCCACTGTGTCTCCAATGTTTCGATTCAAGCCCCTGATGAATCAGGCTATCACCTGCTTATCATGTTCTTCCTTTCCTCCTCAGATCCTGAGTGTCTCAAACTCAGTAAGGTATTCTTCTACAGTTTTTTCGTATTATTTAAGCTTTTGCATTTGTAGAAAAAGTTATAACCTATAATGGCTAGGTATGAATCTCTTTCTCATGAGAGTCTTCATGACCCTCCATATGGTAACTGGCTCTTCTCTTTCCCGCCTCCTCTGGGCTTTTAAGTTGTCCTACCATAATGAAGCATATCCAGTAAGCTCTACCGTGGTATCTTAATTTTCTCAGAATATCCATAGTACTCGAACACCTTTTCAACTTTATCAGACCAATCAATGAAAGTGACTCCATCACTAGTCTTGTTGAATGGAGGAATGGATAATTTAACGTGTTTAAGGTCATCACTATCCCTTTGACGGTTAGGAGTGTAATCCTTTTTAGTCCACTTCTCATCTGAATACTCTCGGTCATGGAATTCTCTCCTTGGCAGTTCAGTTCTCCTTCTTCTTAAAGTTTTTTGGTGTTCTCTTTCTCGCTCAGCTAATACCCCTAAGAGATGGTTTACCTTTTGGCTAAGATCATTAAGTTGTCTTAACACTTGATTCTCCTCTTTGAGGGGATTGAGTATAATTTTAGGGCACTTCCTTGTCCCGATTTTGACCACGAATTAATCCACTTCTTATTTTCATTTTCTAACCTAATTAAGTCTTGAATTTTAGGAAAATTTTGTTTCGATAATCCTAAAATTTTAACTTTTACATTGGTTGTTAGTTAGGCACCCTCCCCGATTTTGTTGAATTTTAATAATGAAAATTAATACATTCCACTTCTTTAGATTTTAAGGTTTTATGAACAAAAATATTAAGTTTCAACCTACTAGTCCTAAAATGGTAAGTGAACTTTTAGGTCGGTAACTAACTTCTAAATTTTAAGTTTATAATGTTAGCGCTTCTTGAATAAGCTTTAATATCGATTAGTTAAAGTTTTAGGCTAACAAAAACTAAGGAGATATGTAAGTAAATATGTTGGCTAAATCATATTTAAATACAAGATAATCATACAATGCAAAAGTTTTAATGTTTTAGGAGTCAAGTGATAAATAATCATGCATAATAGTTCTAAACACTTAACACTTCCTGGTTTTAGTTTAATCTGATTAGTCAAGACTTTTAGCCATAGAAAAACTATATTAAACATGCAAAATTTTTAGATTAAATCACAAATTAAACACACAATAATAGGTTCAAAGTTTTTAGATTAGAGTGATGAAAGTCTAACATGCATGAACCATAGATTGAAGTGATTCTCGGCTTAAGTGATTAGTCCAGTTTTGAGCCGATCAAAACTAATTCAAAACTCAAGAAAAATCATAAGGAAAACTCAAGAAACGTGCACAAGGGAAGCACATTTTGCTCTGATACCAAATAGCACGGTTTGGCCCTGCAAAACCAAGTTAGAACAACACACAAAATAGGGTCGGTTCCCTCGACTCAATCCAAAAAGAACCCCAACAAAATATTGCAGCACTTTATCAATCAAAACCAATGGAAACAAAAATCTACAAAGCACTTACTTCATATGATATTCAAGCCCTAAAAATTATAGAAGAAAACTCACTCAAAATGAGAGAGTTATGTGCAGACAACCCTGGCTGGTCCACGAGATCCCTTTTAGTACCTTGGGATGAAAAGCCTTTCAATAAGGATAACTCTAGCTTAGGGTTTGGTTTACCACCTTCCTACTATGATTCCAACCTCAAAATGAAGGAGAGGAAAGCTGTCAATGAGAGACAACAACCAACCAAAGGGCTTTGAGACAATGGAGGGTCACTCCACTCTGATATTACAAACCGAGGATTCAAAACTAAGCAGCTGAAGCTATTCTAGGTTTTGAGAGAAAAGGAACTGATTTTATTCCACCAAAAAAATTGCTGATACAATGCTGAAACGATGTTGAAATATGTCCTAGGATTGGCTAGGGTTTTGGGCAAACAAAAAAGGAAAAGATCGGCCAAATATGGAAGTAACTGTTGGAAAGGATCAGCCATGCAAGCGCACAATCCTCTTTTCAGCAACTGATGTGATGACGTGTTTTGGTCTGCGAGACATCTTCACTTTGGTCTTTAGATCTAGCTGGAGCGTGGCTAAGTTGGCGTGAACTCAAATGGTTGCAGGGAAATGATAAAACGTCTTCAATTATGCTCGGTTGTGTGATCCATCTCACGTGCTTGGTTGATGGTAGTGATGAAGCCCGAGCTAGCCATCCGTGCATGAGTAGTCCAAGCCTAACCTCGTGTGGCCATCCAGCAGGCCTTCTTCATGAGTGTTCATCTATCATACCTCCTTCACAAGTGATTCCTTAGCTGGTCCTTGCGCGCACGCAGTCATCAATTTCTTCCATGCGAGCGCCAATCCTTGTCTTGTGCAGTGATTCCCTCAGTCGGTTCATGTAAGTGTCAAACCGTAACCACCCAAAGTATCCTAAAACTACATGCATGCATGTTTTTTAAAAAATAACAATAAGGTCAACGTTCGTCAACAAAATACAAAGAAAATGATCAATGTTTGCCAAAACAAAAACATTAGTGTTGCTTTTAGGAAGACAAATTCCCTCTTCTTTGAGTGATGCTCCAGGAAGCAATTTCCAAGTGAGTGTTTGCCAAAACAAAAACATTAGTGTTGCTTTTAGAAAGACAAATTCCCTCTTCTTTGAGTGATGCTCCAGGAAGCAATTTCCAAGTGAGAACATGAGTTGGTCCATCCATATCTTGGGCGTTTGGTTCCCAGTTTAAATTGGTAAAAAGATCCATACCTGTAAAACTAGCAAATCTATTAGTGAAAGTGTTAGGAGATGAACTTACCTTGCTTTGTGATCGAGTCACTAGCCTCTATGGCATATCAGATCGGTGATAATGTTCCAAAAGCTACAACCTAAACATTAAGTTTTTTGACCTTGGGAAAGATCTTTGTTGATATAATGACACGCAATTTTCATATTTTAAGTGCGTAAAAGATGAAGAGTTCTTGTAATTTTCTAGCCTACAAGATTGCTGCATTTTGAACAAAAGAGAGTGATGAGAAGATACAATCCAAGCATAAAAGGCATGATGTTCTCCACAATCACATTAGCTGGCTTGCTACACTCTATCAATTGTGGTTACCATCATAGATTAACACTTACACATAGGATGAAAAGATCAAATACTTACATATCTGACACTAGAAATGCATTAGGAATTACCGCAAGAACGTCCTGCAAAATGCATTTTTGTCATTTTTCACATATAAAGATTCATCATACATGGAAACAAAATCAACTCCGATTACTCCCTTCCTCAACTAGTTTTTAGAATCAAAATGTTCAACTAGTATGAAGAAAGAGTTACAAGAAGCCACTCGTCCACTTCGATCAAATCCTATTCTCTTTAGATGATATTAAGAACAAACACAAGGAAACATCAAAATCATGGGGAGCTGTGGGTAGGGAGAGTTGTACTTCATATAAAATCCAGCTTAAAAAACACGTTACTTTAAGCAGTTTGGATTGTCGATTAAGTCACATTAATCTTCTTAGGATTGGCAACTTTTGATATGTTGCCCGAAAATTTTGTGTTACGATTTCTAGTTACATATCCGGTATTATAGAATTTATAATCTAATTTCAAGAATTGAAAAATAGCATTGGGAATTTAAGAGCCAAATGTGGGACTAAATGAATCAATCTAACTTCTAGTTGGATTTAAATGGGAGGGCAAATTGGGGATGGAAAAGTGGTAGGTGGGAAGGAGCCAATAGTGGCGACACCTCAAAGCTTCTTGAGGAAGCTTCCCCAATTATGGGTTTTGAATGAAGATTCAACAAAAAAGAAAGAAACTCTCATTCTCTCCCTCACTCTCTCTTTCTCCTTTCCCTCACTTGGCTGATTTTCTTCCTCTCTCTCTCTCTCTCCACGCCTCTCTCTCTCTTTAGTTTAGGATTTTGAAGGAAAAACCTCATAGATTTCCTTATCTCTCTCTCGAAGCCCTACCCTCTCCTCTCCTAAATTCTGATTTTTGGGCAAGAAACTCACGTTAATCCTTTCCCTCTCTTGTTGTTTTTGAAGTCTCGAAGATAAGGGTTAATTTTCTTAATTGAGTTTTCAAGTTTATGGCTTATTTGATTAGTTTGTTGGATGATTTTGTGAGTTTTATGGATTGAAAGTATGATGCACGAAATTTGAGATCCTTAGGCTAAATTTTTGTTGTTTTATGCCTCATAATATTAATGTTGGATGTTATTGAAGATTGGAATTGGATTAGTTGATAAATTGATGAAGTTGGTTGCTGATTTAAATGTGCAAAACTGGAAAATGTTAGGGCAGTTTTGGTTTTGGGGATTTTTTTCCAATCTATTGAATTTTGTTTGCTAAATGGATTATGTCATGTGAAAAGATTCTATAATATTTTGAATCATCAAATTTGGTTGAGTATTGCATTAAATATGATGATTTGAAGTTTGGTTAAAATTGGCCCACTTCGGGTTTTAGAGGAATCTTGTATAAGTGTTTGATATTTTTGGATTTCTTGTTGTTTGAATTGTTAATATGTTAGAATTGATGAATTGAAAGGCTTTTGTGATTAAAGATATTTTGAATTGGTTATGAAGATTGAGCATGGAATCATTGTTCATGACGTTGGATTTAAGATTATATACTTAGAATTATGAATTTGATTTGAATTAGAGTTTATATTTGGAATTGAGCTTTGAGTTGGTTGTAAATTGTTGAAATGAAAGCTTTTTTATTAAGGGCATTTTTTATTTAGATGTTTTGATAAAGTTGTTATGAACGTGTGTCAAGGATTGTTGAATGGATTATTGGAATTTGGCTTCAATTGAAGTGTGATGATGTGATGAATGGTAGGATTATTATTTTAGTAGTTGTTTGGAACTAGGAGATTTCATGCACTTGTTTGGCTTTAAATTTAAGTTATGTTGTTAGTATATTATATATGTTGGACTGTGCAGGAATTATGATTTGAGCTAAGGGTAAGGATATTGATTTTTAGAATTTATATGTTATTGGTTTCAAGTACCAGGATTTAAGTGTGCAAGTTGAATTTAATTGCTAAGGACTCGAGGTAAGTATGATTTGCATGCGTTTTGCTGTTAAGGGCCTACATCACGAAATGATAGGGTGTTATATGTATGTTTTATGCTTGAATGTCATGTCATGCATCATGTTTTAATAAATACACGAAGATGATTTATGCTTATGGTTTTCACGAAATGACATGTACGTACGAATGAAACGAAATGAATAATCATGTATGCTTCAATGGAAGTAATTCGCCCTTCGTCGATTATGAGAATTAATGCTTGGAGGTATTGATCGCCCTTCCATTGACACTTAGATCATAACATTCGTTAGGTTTTAGCGACCATTGTCACGTTTTGGAGAAACTAATCTGCCCTCCATCATCACAAGGATTATCCAGTATGCTTTGGAGGATTTTTGGTCATCCCTCCATTGTCACAGAGACTGCAGATTTGGGGAAAGATAGAATTTAACAATCATGTATGATAGTGCAACAAATGAACGAACATGTTAGGAATGCATAGATATGTTTTAAATTCATTTAAGTATGCTTATTGAGTATTAGACTCATAGATTGAATTTCGTGACGTAGGTGACGAGATAGAAGGTGAGTTACACGAAACCGTTCAAAGTGATAGGAGGATTGAAGGATGGATTTCTAGCAGTGCACTTCTGGGTTGTTTGGTGATTTATGACCGTGGGTGGCATGTAAATGTTTTGGGTTAGTTTATACACGTTTTTGGTTTTAAATTATGTGTAAAAGAATTTGATAGATTTTAAATGTTTTGATTGGTCGAATGTGGTGTACGAAATGTTTTGGGCATGAAAATTGTAACAACCAAAATTTTGTACGTTTTGCCCCTAAAATATTTTGTGTAGTACTTGGATCTTATGTAAAGTGCTTTTGGTGAATAATTAGATACATGTTATGATTTAACTCGATTAATTTTGATAAAAAAAAAAAAAAGTTAAAGCATTAACAAAGAATTAAAGAAATGGAGAAGAAAAATCACTCAAATATTAAAAGGATTATGTGACAAGTTTGACAAAGTTAAACTTTCCAATTGTAGTGTGTTTAGCATTGGAGATAGAGGAGGCAAGAAGGTGTATGACAAACTACAAGGTTCAAGTGGGAAAACTACATGAATTTGGTTTAAAGGTCAAAATGATAATTAGCAAAAGAAAAAGACAACTTGCTTTATAATAATGGTTTAACCCTCTCATTCCTCCCACGATTTTTTGCTGCTGATTTCCTCCATTGCAGCTCTCCATTTTCATGTGCTAGCTCCATCTTGGTTGAGGATTGAAGGTGAGTTTGGTTTTTAGTTATAAGTTACGCAATTTTTAGTGTTTATGAGTGATAAACTTTAAGTTTTTAAAGCTTTGTTGGAGTTTGTTTCAAAACCCTAAAATCTGTGAATTTCTCCCTCAAATTTGGTTATTTGATGAGTCAAAAGTGTTTAAATGACATTCAAAGGTTAGGTTTGAATTGTATCAGAGATTGGTGCATGAGTTTGCAAAAAGCAAAAAACTGTTTTGAAGATTTCGAAAACAGAACAGATTCTGTTCTTGTGATATTTGGCAAAGTTATTGGTTTTCTTTTAGTAAATGGCTTGCACCATTAGAGAGTAGACTCTTAGAGGAGTCTAGAGCAATTGAAATTACTTGATTCCGAGTTATATTAAGAAAGTTATGGTCATTTGAAATTGGATGAAACTTTGAAGTGACTTTCAAAAACTTCACTAGGGCAGTTCGGTTTGCTTACTATTCTGTTATTTTTGGTGAGTGGTTTTCTTAAATTAATTCTACCATCTTAAAGTAGACACTTTAAGGTTTCCAAAACACGTTGAGTAATTGAATTCGAATAAAAATTGAGTATGATACGATCAATTGAGCTTTAGCCTATATTTAGTGTAAATCCGAGAATTTTGACTTTGTTTGAGTTAAGTTTCTAAATTGGATATTTTGTTAGGTTGTTTGAGATTGACAAGAATAAAGCAAACAGACTCCAAGTTTAATTGCAAAGGACCTGAGGTAAGTCTTCGTGATTTGCTTGGCCGATTTGGCCTACACCACAAGAAATTCTGTTTTCGAGGATCTAATGATTTAGATTGTTTTAGTGTAAATTAGATGGGTAGTTAGGTTGTTTAAGTTATAGAATGTCTTTTATTTTTTCATTGATTGTTTTTTATGCTTTTTATAAGTTTATGCATTATGAACTGTCCATGCATCACGTTTTTTTCAAAATGGCATGAAAACAAGTTTCTATACATGTCTTATAAAAAAAATGAACTAATGAAAAGAAATGAATGCATGTAATCTTGGTCATGTCAGGGTGGGGTTCAGATATGGCTGTCCCGTAGCTGGAGCATGTTTTCCCCCCGGTAGATGGAGAAGGCTGTCTAACCGCTTGATGTGCCTTCTCTATCTGGTGAGAGTAAACCCCCGGTGACATCCCGTTATGTAACAAAATGAAATGAAATAACTGCATGTTTTATTAACTACATATGCACGGCATTCATTTACATTTACGTTGACTTATTGAGCCTTTAACTCATAAATGTCTCTATGGTGTAGGTGATTTAGAAGAAGGTGAGGATGTTTTACCTCAACCTAACGAGTGACGTCGTTGAAGAATGATGGCCGTGGAAGGACGTTTGTGGCTGTCTTAGCGCATTTTGACCCGTGGGCAATGTACATATGTTTTGGGGGTATGATTAGATGCATAGATTTTGGAATGTAAGGTTTAAGAATTATAAAATGTTTTGAAAATATTTTAAACGTTTCGATAGAAGAAAATTAGGGGTTGAGTTTAATTTGAAAGTTTTACGTTTTAGCATATACTGGAATTGCTTAGGAGTTTAATGTCCTTATTGGAATAGTGTGAAATATAGATTTCAGATTAAGAAAATTTAAAGGTTACGCTGCCCGTTTTTTGTATGAAAGAAGGGTGATGAAACGACATATTGGTTGTTTTGATAAGTGGACCCGGTTTAATGGTAAATATAGGGGCATGCTGCCCGTTTTTATAAACAAAATGTGAATTTGGAGTTAGGTATGTTGTAAGTGTCCGTTAGAAGGTTTACGATAGTTATAGTCGTTTTTAGAAAGTTTCAGTTAAGTTTTCTGATAATCAAGTGTTGATCGAAATTCTTGTTTTACTGTTTTTAACACTCGTAATGAAGTTTATTTTTATACTACGGTTCCACACAAGAATTGTTTTCTACTGTAAACGATTTAATATTTATACACGATGTTGTTTTAAGGCTATGAAAAAAAAAACAAAAAATTTTACAAGATTTTTAAGAATAGTGTCTAGGGACGTTACAAAAACGGTATGGTTGTTCAAAAATTGATGAATTTTGTTTTAGTTTAATAGGAGTGTTTTAGTTGACGTTTTGAGAAAAAATGGAAGAAAACAAAACAAGAGTTAAGCCGGCCAATCGGCCAGGATAGCCGATCAGGTGGCGATGGAATTTTTGGACGAGTAGCATAGGAGTTGCCATTTTTTTTTAAGAAAAAAAAAAGGGACATATGAATGGAAATATTTTTTTCCTTATTTTAAATTTCAAATCTCGCCAACATTTAACGAAAGTTTTTTACTGTAAATTTCAAAGTTATTTCAAAAGTTTTTTTTAGCCGCATTTGATAGATTTACAAGTATACAAACACTATGAAAATAGGTAATATTTCCATGGGCGTTACATGATATGTCAAACTTTTCCTTTCTTCTAGTTTCTCCCATCAAGCAAGTATTGTTTAATCCAAAGGGTGATTTTAGAGATGGTTTATTCATGCCTTATTCGACTTTTGGACCAAGAGGGGCCGTTTTGAGTTTCAGTGCACTTTTAGGTTGGTTTGGTCTAAACAAGGTGGTTTCGAATCTATGGTCATTCTAGGTTCGTAGCTTGGGTAAAATTCATCTACTGAATATTCTGTTAGACAAGGGTCTTTTAATTAAGCATTAGATGACATGCTTAATAAAGATTTGATTATATGTTGTGTGATTTATTTTTCACATTTTATAGTTGTTCGTGGGGCATGGTGTACATAACCATGCATGTTTCAGCATTCAGTATGCATGAATCGAGACGACTAGGCTATGTGTTCTAGTTATTAAGCGTTGTGTATTAACTTTTTCTTACAGCCTTTTAACTAACTCTCCATGATTTATCTCGACACACGTATAGTTTGGACCACAAGAGGTGAGTGAGCGTGATGCCAAAATTTAAAAAGCTTATATATTTTATAAAGTTGTGCTTATACATAGCTATCATGTGTAAAACATAGTTTTTTTTTTTTTTAACTCTTGTAGATTTAGGACAGATAGTTAGATTTTTTTATATATAAATTATCTATTGGGTGATCGATCATATGTCAATGACTATTCAATAAAGAATTAGAATCATGTCTAGTTAATTATATAATAAATAAAATAAATTATAAATAATTAAAATAAAATAGGGAGAGTGAGTTTTTTAAAATAAAATTTAATAATAAACCTAAAATTACCTTGAAAATATTGGTCTGAATTCTAGAAAGCTATTTCCGTATTTGACTAATAACACATTGTATATTAGACAGCACGTGCAGGTTCATTTGTAAATTTGTCACCCCGATTTCAGATTCTTATTCGACAGCTAGGCCGAGATTGAGACATCGGGAGTGAAACTACGTGAGACAGAGAGTGAGTGAGGGCTTCTCTGTTTCTACTGTAATCTCGATCTCCAGATTCATCGGAGCAATGGCTGACGAATCGTCGCTCAATCGCTGGACTTCCCTGGTACTGATTCTCTTCTCTCTGTTTGAAATGCATGAAAGAAAAAACGTAAATTTGAGAATCTGACAAGCTGCATTTAGCTGAATCTTGCACAATTGAATTTTTTGACTTGATGTTTTTAGTTAATGGAAAAAAAAATTAGTGGCAAAGAAGCTAGCGAGTCTATTCCTTTTCTACTGGAGTTTTCTCGGAAGCCAAACAGCGGATCAGTGACTTTTGGAATACTGTCTGCTTGCATGAGCTTTTCATACCATTTTCTAGAAATGGTTTGAGTAGATTTTTACTTTATTTGTGTTTCTTTGGTCATTGATTTATAAATTGTAGTTCTGTTGGATAGGTTGTAGCTTTCCTCTCTGCATGGATATTGACAATTGCAAATTTTTCTAAAACTAATATTATCTGGAATCAGTTTGGTAAAAAGAGGATACCAGAGTCGCAAAACGAACAAATCTCAGACACTCCAGTAAGTAATGGGAATGGTTATGCTGCAAATGGGACTATGCCTAAGAAAAACACATCTGATATGGCCATATACGAGCAATACTGTAGCCAGGTTATGGATTATGTTTATCTTGTCGTGGATTGGATGTTGCTGAGTTGTTTGAGAATGCTTATTGACTTGTGAAACATTTTTTATTTGCAGGGAAGCTCAACTCACTCAAATGGCGTTTTGTCTAACCAACAGGCATTCATACCGTGAGATTTCATTAACAATGAAGAAAATCTTATAATGCTTTTTCTGTACATTGGTGGTCTGAATTCTTTTTAAAATCAGTGCCATTACAACCCAACATCTGTATAATTCTTTTGGGTGAGTTGTGAATATTGACTCAGAAACAAAAATGTGATTGTTTTAACCCAAGGAAATTTTATAATCTGATTTTTGAAATTAACATACCAAAATGACGTCCACTTTCGTACTTTCTGGAAGAGGGCATCGTTGAAATGCTGAAAGTGGATTTTGAGAACGTAGGAAATTAAGACATTGTGGATTTCTAGAAGTTTACTTTGTAAGATGTGTATGAGAAAGTGGCAAGTGGTTGTGGGTCATTCAGAAGAAATATTATATTGCATCATCAAACTATGAAAAAAAATATTGTCATTTGATTGCAAATATTTTTAAAAATCTCATCTCAGAAACATTAAATGCTTAGCTACTGAATATGCTATACTACCTCTTCTATTACTTTCTAGGTAAAATTTCTTGAAATTTTCCTTGCATTTTTGTGTTTTTTTCTTGCTAATTTGTTATATTCTCTTTCCAGACAGAAGTCATTGCTTCCTCCCTTTGAGTCTGTAGATATGCGCAATTTAGCAGAAAGCTTGTGCAGGTAATTAATAACAAAAAGAAAAACCTTTACTTGAGGAAAAACATTTCTTTCATGCGAAGACCCTATGAGCTGCAGCACACATTAGGCTTGAGATAACAAATGATTTGTGATACTCTTATGTAGAGATATCATTCGAGGAAGTCCAGAAGTAAAGTGGGAAAGTATCAAAGGTTTGGAAAATGCCAAACGACTGCTAAAAGAAGCAGTTGTCATGCCGATAAAATATCCCAAGTATGTGTCATGTTACATTTAAATAATGTTCTAAAAGAATTTAGATAATACAGATTTCGTTTGGAGATATTGATGAGAAAGATCAACATAGGATGACCTTATTATATAAGCCAAAATAATATTACTTGAAGATACATCGCTTCACATAAATCTTTTTCATGTATTTTATAAAACTTATTGGCTTTATGATAATACAAATTTAGTTTCCTGGCAACGCTTGTCAATGATAATACAAAATAAAATTACCTGATTGAATTCTGCATTTAACAAGTTCATCAAATAATTTTAACAATTATGAATTTAACGAACCAACTTGGTGATTGGATTTGTTGTCCTCATAGTAAAATATTTTCTGCCTTAATTACTTGTTTTGACATAGATCCAAGGTTTCTCTCATCGTCTTGCAGGATCACTTTCTAGCCTCTAAGTGACAAATAGTAATTTCATAGAGAAAACTAGAATGGATTTTACAACCAAAATTTTGTAGAAATTATTATTATTTCAGCTACTCATTCTATAACAATGATTACTATTGATAGTTAGAGAAATTCTGTGGTGGTATCTTGATTCTTTGGAAACTTACTCGGTATTTTGAGTTACTGAATATTAAATTTTATAGCATCACACAACTTCAATGTCTTTTGCAATCAAAGTTTTTCTTTTGATTTTGATTCGTAAGGAAGAGTTTAATGTGTCATATATTAAGGCCAAAGTCTGTAGAGATATTTGAAAATTGTTCTAGTTTAATTATCCTCTGCAAGGTAAGTGAGTCACGCTGATTAGAGCATTAACAATATATTCAGCTTATAAGAAAGTGATGTAGAATATAATCTCCTCACTTAGCTATTTATATGCTTATTATGCTTCAGTTGTTTGAGTCTTCACTTATTTTCCAGGTATTTTACTGGTCTCTTGTCTCCATGGAAAGGAATTCTTCTTTTTGGCCCTCCAGGAACAGGAAAGGTCTGCACCAATGTCTTAGATTTACATTTTATGATATTTTCATGGATTTGTGACATTTCACTACAGTTAGCCGCTGTTTGTTTCTTTGTTGTCTTTTCACTATTACAGCTATTTTTTTTTTTTTGGTCAGAATGGTTCATATTCTCTGAACTAGTTTGTTTCTCCTTTTCTGCCTTGTTGATATAAAAGTTTGCTCCTTAGAGATCTTATTTGTGTGTACTTGTTCTTTAAACCGTGTTTTGTGGAGGCATTGTTAAGTTGTTAATGGCTTCTTTGACTGTGTTCGCATGAACAAGTGTAGTAAGTACCTGTTTTTCCCCTGGCATAAGGCACTGTAATTCAAGAAGAATCCAAGAACTATGGTGCTTTCTTTGAAATCAACTAATTGTTTTCATGCAGACTATGCTTGCGAAGGCCGTTGCAACCGAGTGCAAGACAACTTTTTTCAATATCTCAGCATCATCTGTTGTAAGCAAATGGCGTGGTATGTGACACTAGAGTCTAAATCATTTTTTGTATTATTATTTTTTTAATTTTCAATGCAGTTTCATTGTGAACATTGGAACTTGTTTCTTCACTGGTGATCTGATGTGCCTCCTGTCACACCCTATTTGGGACTCGAGACAGAAAGAGGAACGATTAACTCGAAAATCGGATCAAACCATCTCACTCTTAATCTTATACACTTGAAAGACGTAGCGGAAAATTTGTCAATTAATATAAAGCCAGGGTATGGAAGACAAGAATTAAAACAGGTACAATAAATGACATCAAATAATATGATGATATAAGTTCAAATAAAATAATTAAGTGAAGCAAATATAATAAAGCTCGCGAGTTCTCAATAGTATCTAACGTCAAAATCTAAAATAAATCATCCAAAAAAAATTATTAAAATAGAGAATGTTTGTCAAATGACTGCTCCTGAACCGATAACTATAACTCCTTTTGATTTAATCATGAAAAAAGGAAGTCATATGGGATGAGTCGATTAAACTCAATATGGGTAGAGTTTATTCTCAATATTTATAAAATGCGATGCATAAATTTAATAAAAATTCAATTATGCAATTTTGATAGATAGTCAGTGAAAATGAAGTCTCTCATGACTCCGAACACACTAGGTCATTAGCTAAAACATCAACACTCGACGGTCGTAGGCACAATTACCCTGATCATGTTTAGGGTTTCACACCCAAGAACAAGGCTATTTAACTGTCCTATTATTTCTAGTTAAAACACAATTCACATTAAATGATAAAAGTATGCAATTAATAAATATGTGAATAAAAAAATGACATAAAATTAAATGGTTAATTTATGTTAAATAAATTAATTTAATTATTGAATTAAAAACAATGTTTAACTGAAAGTAAAATAAACGCATACCGTGAGTGAATTTACAGTAATTCTAAATCCAATAGCCTAAGTCAATGAGTTCACACTTTAATTTAATAAGTTGGTACCTAAGCAATAGTGAAATCGTTTAATATTGGATTAAAATTGACACTTAAATTCTAAATTATTTCTTCAATTTAATCAAATAGTGATTTGGTGAAATAGAACTATTGGAAATGGTGAAATAGAAAGAGTGACTTCAAATGAATGACATATGGAATTCATAGTAGCAGTTCCATAATCAGTAGGCTCAAGTAAGTGATGAGGAAGCACAAGATATTCTTAACTACCATCCTAGGGGTTTCTCTTTTATGTTCTCTAGTAATTCCTTCTACGACTTTGTTAGGGAATACGAAATGCATTCTCTTTTATTTCAAAATTTCTCTCACTTACACCACCAGAAACTTTAGAGATTCATAACTCCAAACTAAAATGAAAAATTCAATCTTTAATCCAACTTCTTGAAAATATAAAAGGCATTCTCTTCTATTTCAAAATTCCTTTCATTTACACCAACAGAAAAAAGAAACATCAGAGAGTAATAAATCCAAATCAAGATGAAAGATTCAATCTTTAATCCAACTTTCACAAACAAGACAAAGGAAAACAAAATAAAAGATTCGGGTTATTACTTCAAATTTGAAAATTTTTCAGCCCTTCAATCTTTCAATTAAAGTAGCAAAATTAAATTTTTGTTCTTCTAAGCAAACACCAAGAGAGTCACAACCACGATTCTAGAAAAAAAAAAAAGAATCATTCGCTCAAAAACCTAAGTTTTTAACCTAGGAAACAACACAAAGGAAGGAGGATTCTGACTCACCAATTTTCGAGCACCAGTGTCGAACCAGAAGTCTCCAAATATCTCTTAAAATTCACCGAGAGAAAACCTTCCAGAGAGGACGGAGATAAAGTAAAAGTTTTCTTCGTTCAAAATCGTTTCACATAGGTTGAAGAGCAAGAGACAAGTAATGTCTTAAAACCAAAATTATTAGAATCGGAGGCCGAATTGGTCGTCGGTCGGTTTTTTCCCTTCGGTTTCTATCTTTTTGTTCTTCGTGCGGCACCTTCAGCAAACGAAGAGGTTTCTGCCAAAAGAAAAATTTTTAAACAGATGAGGACTTTATGTGGGAGAGAGAAAATGTATAGGTGGCAAGTCAACGAGGGAAGAGAAAACTACCTTTGTCTCCCACCACTCTTACGTTTTGTTTTCCATAATAAATGGTGGGTTTCACGCCTCTAAATTCATGTGTATATGTTGTCATACAAAGTTGTGTATGTTTGACATGATATCATCTTAGAAGCAAAGTAGCTAAACATCAATAGCTTGTCAAGTTCTCTGCAACCAAGTTAGTGCAAAAACTTTGATGGTATACAAATAACTATGTATACTGTAGAAAAAACTTCATCGTGGAGTTCAAGAACATTCGATTATTCATGTTTTTGAAAAAGATAATGCTTATGATTGTTTTTGTAACAGCACCATCTATGGTGATTTGTATTCAGCGTTTACATTGATTGTTATGTTTCATCTCTTTCTTGTATTTATTTTAGGAAAGAAATTACTAAATATCATTTTCAAAATTTGTCAGTGTTCTTCTTTACATTCTTTGAAATATCTTCCAAGACGAGGTAATGATTGCATAATGCATGATGCATGATGCATGATGCATGAGGCTAAAGTATGTCAAAATCAATCTGCCACAATTTCTTATGTAAAATTCTCTTTTCTTAGCAATCTTCTTCATTTTCAATGTATTATTATTAAGGCCAAGTTTTACAACCTTGTTCAAACTTGCCGTGAGTTGGGGCGCTATTCTGTCTGAAGTTTGATTGTTATCTCTGTTCTGATAAAGGAGTGATGTTGCATCAAGTTTTGTGGAACCTCAACTGTTTATGATGATCCTTTAAACTGAGTGGAGATATGGTTTAATCATTTTCCTTTGAACTTTGTTTTAGTCAAAATCAAATTAAAAAGTTAAAAATTTACTAGCTATGTTACCATTTTTGTAGTTTCTAATCTTCAAAAGATTTTTTGCATTGCAGGTGACTCAGAAAAGTTGATAAAGGTCTTGTTTGAGCTCGCTAGGCATCATGCACCATCAACTATATTCCTAGATGAAATTGATGCAATTATTAGTCAACGTGGTGAAGCACGAAGTGAGCATGAAGCAAGTAGACGATTGAAAACAGAGCTACTTGTACAGGTAATGTTTGTTAACAGAGCTACTTGTACAGGTAATGTTTGTTACTGCTATTGGGCATAGGCATCAGGAGGCATTTGAAGGAGCATGCATTTAAAGTATACTCAGGACGATTTTCAAATTCTTGTTGACTTCATTTCCTTTTAAGTTGTTCCACGTATAATAAAACTTAACTTAGGGATTAGGGGCAATTGATATCTTAAATTATTTTTTTAGCGAAACTAATATTGTAATTTAGATCATTAGCAAAACAGGATGTCTTGATAAAATTTATCAAATTTCTCATGTTTTTTACTTGTACCATTCGTTTTAACCCATTCAAACTTTGTCTTCCGTTAAATTCGTTAATATATTTTTTCTTTGACTTACAAGTTTACCGTCAAAAATGAAATTCTCACCTTGACGTTCAGCTTGAAGATTTTGAATGGTTGCTAGAGAATTATGTCAACACTGGTGAAAATATTGACCCTCACAATGAATTGCAGATGGACGGCTTGATGCGAACAAATGAACTTGTGTTTGTTCTAGCGGCAACAAATCTCCCTTGGGAGTTGGATGCGGCAATGCTTCGCCGTTTGGAAAAACGAGTATCCTTTATCAGTTTTTTTTTCAAAATTATGTTTATGTGATTAATGGATATGATATGATCTACGATGTGGTCGATAATGGACATAATAGGTGATTGTGCCATTAGTCCTATATTCCTGAGTCTGCTTCCTTGGACTAATGCCTTCTATTTTTCTACAAAACCAAAAGCTTATTTATCGTTTTTGATATCATGGTCTGATGATTAATTGAACTATGATTATTTATTATACTTCCATTAAGAGTTCTCCTTTGACCATGAAAAAAAAGATCCTTGTGCCACTTCCCGAACCGGAAGCGAGGAGAGCCATGTTCGAGGAACTTCTGCAACCTCAGCTCGGTTATGAGGAGCTTCCTTACGATCGACTTGTTGAAAAGACAGATGGTTATTCAGGGTCAGATATTCGCTTAGTCTGCAAAGAGGCTGCGATGCAGCCTCTCCGTCGCTTAATGGCACAACTCGAAGACAGAGAGGAAGTAGTGCTGGAAGATGGTAAGTTGATTTAATTACTGTTTGATGATTCATGAACGAACAAATGTGTTTTGTATTAATCAATATTTATTTTAGAGGAAATTTATCAAGTAGCTCCAATTGTGTAATAAAAATTTTATTCATAAGAAACGAGGAACAAGCCGAATATAAAAGTTTGAATTTGCACAATCTTCAGAATAATCCAATTAGGATGAAATTTGTGAATGCAGATTTGCCGAATATTGGGCCAATCCGTGGAGATGACATTGACGTGGCTTTAGAAAACACCCGACCGTCAGCTCATCTCCATACGCATCTCTACAACGAGTTCAATGCAAATTACGGTAGTCAAATACTTAGATGAATTCTACCATTTATCGAGGAATTCTATCGGTTGTTAAGTTTATGGGCAAACAATTGTGCAGACCCACTGGGGATTTGAAATTTAATTGGTTTTAAGTTTGATGTTTTGTTGTACTATCATAATAAAATAGACAAGTTTATCATTCTTCATCACGTGTGCCTTTTCCTTTGGCCTTTTTTTCTAAACAAATGTTTTCATTAAAATATTAAACAGGTGGGGGGCAATAGCTTAGAACCGATAACAAATGATATATTGTCCTAAGTTGCCTGATTTGTCTTCAAAATGGAATTACGTTGAAATGGGATATCAAATGCCTAAACTAATCTGTCCATCTTAAGTCAATCTTCCATAATTTGAGCTTAGATTTTAACTATTATACTTCACACATCATTGCTTTTGGTACAAGATTTACTTTCACTTCCTCGTATATGCCCGATCAATCAACACATCCAATATGTGATACCAGTAAAACGTGAATATTCCCGGATCAGTTGTTGCTGAACAGACTAAAGTTACTCAAATGTACTCTATTTCACGCACAGAATAATTAACTAGAACCACATAAACATAACGGGTGCGTAACATTCGAGTAACTTCACGAGGAAGACAACTTTAAATACTTCATCGCTACTCAAAAGTAATCCCACGAAGATGTTAAGGTGCTCGTTACAACACAAAATACGACAACATATATGCTGAAACAAAATAAAAGTTTACACACGAGAACCTTTCCATGAACAAAAATTGATTCTACCCACAGTGGTTGTTTCAGCGATAACCCTTCATCGGATCGGCTGTTTTACCTGATCTAGCATCAGTCCAAGCTTTGGCAATTGTTTTCTTCATTTCATCGTCTCCATCCTCGTACATATTCTGCAATTTTTAATGGAAAAGGTTTTGAGATTGAATAGCATAGAAAATCAACAGGCTACGAACATGTGAGTTTGAATACTAGAATATTAAATTCTCACCTTCATCAAATCCATGATTCCTGCCATGGGATCTTTTTCCTTGTCAACATTTGGCTTGAACTGCGAAGATCAAAATAAAAGGTTAAAGCCGATGGTTGATTGAGTTTTCTGATTTATAGAAACAAAAGATTTCCATCTACCCTCTGCAATTACCTTGTCCTCTTTGAAATGCAAGTCCAGCCAATTTCCCTTTGAAGATTTAAATAAAGTTACAACAACTCTTGTAGGCTTAATGAGCAGCTTACACTTCTCCGGAACAATTTCTTTGTTCAATTTAGGGATGGCACAGCGATAATTCTTCCCTTCTACATCATGGAACTTGATATCAAATGACATTGCCTTGAATTCCGACTCCACTTTCTCTTCCTCAACTCCTGTGAGAGAAATATATATCTGAAAAGCAAACAATCAATTGATTATAACAAAATCATTAATCATAAATCTTAACAAGCGTGCAACACTCACCTTAACCTTGTCATTATCCTAGTCACAAATCATTATGCCTAAATGTTAACCTGCGAGCAACACTCACCTTGACTTTCTCATTATCCTGGTCCCAGCTAAATGATCCAAGTGTTATGTAATTAATAGCCTTTCCAGACGGAACCTTGACTGCACTTGAAATTATGGATTGAGCTGGAGGAGGTGGGGCAGACACTGTCTCTTTTGCCAACTAAACAAGGAAACACAAATGGAATAATAAGACTCCACAAAAAGCACTGTTAGCCGTGAAGAATGAATTATAGTATAGGAAAGGGAGGGATTTCCCACGAGTATTCTTCCATTACATTTGTTCAATCACGATGGTGAGCTTACTTTATTTAAAGATGTAATGGAACTGAATTTTTAAAAAAAAAAAACAATAATAATTTAGTATTTTGCCAACTCAAATCAAGGAAGGCCATAATGTTAAGTAAAACATCTTTAATCAGAGAATTTCAACTCTGTTTATACTACTGGATGAGTTGTAGAGAACCCATTGGTCCATGCACAGTGAACCAGAAGCATATTAATTCATCATAATCTAATATGGTAAAAGACCCGAATTCAATCGCAAAAAATGGCACTTCTCCTCTAAATATTGTTAGTGGACAGCAAACAAAATGTGTCCGTCCAAGATATTTACATACATCAAATACAGAACAGGAAAACGCGCACAAACAATTGGAATTCTCAGTCAAACAAAAGACAGTAGTTGAACGGTATGGATTTTATTATAGGAAAAATAGAATGCAAAACAGTTTTTTTTTTTTTTAATTCCATGTTCAGTTATTAGGATGGGAGCCACCTTTCCAAGACTTGCTATTTAAAACTTTGGGCTCTAATAAAGTCATCTTTTATTTGTGGCGAAATATTTGCATGATAACAATCATAAAGAAAAGGATATTAGGACTTTTATGCCAAGAGCATAATGCTAAGATGTTTAAGGATAAAGCCCAATATTGTATCCGAAACAAAAATAAACTGAAACATAGTTCCAATAAAAGAAACCCATTTGACATTTTTCTTCTCCAATCTGAGTTTGTTATTTGGGATACAATGAGGTTTTCATTTAGTAGATCACATTTAGATCTAAATAGCTTATGACTTCCTTTTCTCGGCAAGCTCTATCTTTTACTTAATTGTAACATATTTTGGAGTACCTCTTACCCTCCTTTTTGTAAAATATATATTTAAACATTTCCTGCAAAAACAAAATACGCAAATCCCATTGTTTGTGTTCAAAACTCTGCATTCATTTGAGGACCGGCATCTTATTCCAGACTACTTTACATCTATAAAGTTCAGTATTAATATAACTCACACGGGGTTCTTAAAAATCTTGGTGTCTCATCATTTTCTGTTCTATTCGTGGCATCAAACTGATTGGGATAATTCACAAGATAGAAAAGGACTATATGCAGCCTAATAGAACTAACATGTTTCATTCCCAGCACAAAGAAATGTCAGATACAAGACATGGGCAACCATCTCCCCGAAATTTTATTGGATTGCAACAAAACAGTATTGAAAAGATCAGAAGAAAACAAAGGTTCGCTGTAGGATTGCTTACAATTTCTTAAAGCTATCAAAGGAAGGACATCCTATTCTTATAGAATGCGTGCAAAGCAGGCACATCCTAAATGAAAACCCAGACAACTAACTTATTGAACCAGGAAGTAAACAATATGATTTCCAGAAAATAGAAAGTGATCCTATGACCAGAAAATCACACTAAATAGCCAATCCTCAGACTAACGTAACAATTAAAGTCATATTCCAGAAGTTCGTAAACAAGTATGCAAAAAAAGAAAGACAGTGACAGGGAATGATTTGCAAGAAGCAAAAGAAAGGAAGTTAAACCTTCTCGAGGTTACAAATTTCAGAGGAGATGAGAGAGAGAGATCGAGGCCTCTTAGCAATGGTTTGGAGCTGACGAAGCTCCTTCAAATCGAGAGAGAGATCTTCCGCCATCATGGACTTCGTCTGGAAGAGAAACTGATAGCCAGAGAGATTGGGAGTGAACGCGGATGAGCCTCCTTCCAGTTTATATACAACGAGGTTTATGGGGAGAGTGATTAAAACAGAAAAGTGCAGAAGGACACTTTCGGTATTTAATTTTATTTACGGATTTAAATCAGCAGAGATGAAGGTTCTAGAATAGGAATTAGGGTGAGCGCCACGTGGCTATCCCAAATTCTTTTGGTATTACAAAAATATCCCTCTCTTGCACTCGTTTTTCAATTTAAGAAATCTTAGCAAGTTTTAAAGAGTAGATTAACTCTCAAATTTAGGGGTGAAAAGATAGGTGGTTAAATTTTAATTTTAAGAAAAAAATTCTCTTAATTTAATGGAGTTGGCAATTAGGTTCTTGTTAAGGGCGTCATGAATAATTCACGTGATTTTTTTTAAAGGGTAATTTGCATACAAAATCAGTTTTCGATAGAACGATTTTGATGATTCTAGACATTGAGTTTTTCAATTTATTTTTTTTTTTTTTAATTTCTAAAATCGTCCAAACTCCCTTTGGAATCCCTCGACATAAAAAAAAAAATCATGTAATAAAAGCATGAATCTTTGACGATACTCTTAACGACGAGAGCTTAATTGATAATGTTCTTAAGTTCAAAGAGTTATTTACTTAAAATAAAAAGTTGAAGGGCTATGTATCTTTATTAGATACACTAAACTTTAATTTTCAGTGTTTGAGTTAGAAACTTACAAATTAAATTGGTTAGTATCTTTATTAGATAAATTCATGATTTATAAAGAATTTTAAGAAGTTTTGAAGATGGAGAATGGAATTTTAAATTTTTGTCATTGTCGTACGTGTGAATCAACTATTTGTTAGATTAACTGTCAGTTGTTTCTAGTTGGAGTTCAAGTATCGAGTTAAAGCCCATATGATATCCCTAATGTTTGGGTTGAAATTTTGATCGCACTTTTAATTTTAGGTTGCGAAGTTTAGTGTCTGTACATGATAACACCATCCATTTAGTTGGTAAGTTGTTGTCATCTCCGAGTTAAAGGTATACGTACTGTGTTATTTTATATTGCTTTGCATGGTTTTTAAACTCTATTTTAGTGGATTTATTAAAACTTTTCTCAGCTGATTCATCCCTAAAAAATTCTCTTCTCGTGTCTTTTTTCCTTTGCGTCTTTTGTAATGGAAGAGATACTCACACAGTATAGAGAGATGTATTCAGTGAAGTGATTTGGTCTTTAATGAGGTACTGGAGAAGAAAGATGGGAAGCCATAGCTCCAATGCTTCCTGTAGTGGCACCACTGAATCCAAAGAAAGAAGAGCATTTGAGTTGTTTTTGTAACTACTCTCATTTCGTACCGAAAAATTTCTGTAAAATTTAAAATTTTCTTTTGACTTAAAACTACACCGTTTAAAATGTTCATTGGGAGTTTTATCGTTTGAAAAAAACATTCATAAAAACTTAGTTTGATATCATATAGACAAAAGTTAAACTCATTAACATTTTTTTATTTTTAAAATCACTGTCCAGCTGACCGATCCTCTTCCTTTTACTCCTCTCTTTTTAAAAATAACACATTTTAAAATATTTCGAATTCATCAACCTAAAATATAATGTTGATCGATCGGTTATTCTACATTTTTTATCGTCTTCTTTCTTTTTTAAAAATTTGAGAATCATAACACTTAAATTTTTATGAATCCGAAACAAACAAATTATCAAAAAACTAACAAAACATTTCTATTCAAAATTTCAAGCTTATCAATTCCACAAAACCATCCAAAAGTTTATATTATATCAAAACAAGTTTACCAAAGTTTAAAACTACACACACACACACACATATATATATATATATATATACAAGTTCTTACTTCAAAACATACATACACCCGGAGTTAAATCGGCTTAACAAATGGCATGATCGTCGCATGAGCGTACTCTTCCAGCTATCTCCTAATCCTACACCTGCTCATAAATCTCACAGGATAATTCATCACCTAAATTCAAACTATAAGTCTAATATTTAGTAAATAGTGTAAAAATTAAAGGAAAACAGGTTACATAACTCATATTTTAACATATGCAGTTTCTACTATTTCATGTCGTTTTCGTTTAATTTTTTCTTTCTCTTTCTGTTTTCTTTTCTTTTACATACCAGATTGAGTAGACACAGTTCACGGGACGACCAAACTCGCTCTAGAAAGGGTAGGCACACCTCACGGTCCACCTCATGAGACGACCAAACTCGCTCTAGAAAGAGTGGGCACACCTCACGGTCCACCTCACAGGACGGCCATACTCATGTAAAGAGGGGGAAAATGAGGCACACATCGCGGTCCACCTCTTGGGACGGCCATACCTAAACTCTACTCTTACATAGTCTATTATTACATTTTTTATCATTTCGTTCTTAACGTTTCGTTTCAAACTATGTCATTTCATAAAACATGAGAAATTTATTTTATTTTTTGTTTTCATACCTTTAAAACCATGATGCATGACATAATCAAAGCGTACAATAACAGACAATCATAAACTTAGTGTCTTGTGATATAGGCCCTTAAACAAAGCGCATACATACACTACTTAATTGGAAGTCCTTAACCAGCTAAAATCAATTGTACGTTAAACCGTGAAAACTTGAGAACCTAAACATAAACAACTTCCATCAACTTCAATATCCTCCATAACCAATTCATACCAACCAACGTAGTTTGGCTAAAAATATGAACCAATTGAAGCCAATTCGAATCAACCAATAACGTGCATGCAATAACTTAACTCAATTTAGGTAATTCTACAAGGTAATGTTAACATAACCAACTTCCAACTTGAAACCAATTCCAGCGTATGTCCAAAAAAATGCATATATATATATATATATATATATATATATATATATATATATATATATCAACATAATCCAAGCATCCATCCAAAATAGTTTAGCATAAGATAATCCAATTTGAAACAATTCATTCTCAAAATCTCGGAATACATTAATATTTGGTATAACTTCAAAAATTCATAACAAATCGTATAATTGTTCGAATTTGATGATTCAAATTGCTATGAACTCCTTAAAGAGCTCTTTTTGACATGACATAGACCAATTATAAAAAAAAGTCATTAGCTTGGTGGAATTCTACAAAAATAGTAACTGTTCTATTTTAGCCCTAACATTCAAAACGTTAACCAATTTTCATCTTCATTCCATATAAACCATTAAAATGGCTATAAATCATGCTTACACATCAATTAATGGAAGAAAACTAGCAACCCATCAACATTTTCATGCATCATAGCTAACCACAATAAAATCCCATAAATTCTTCCAAACTTTTCATCAACTACCCCTTTTTAATGCCATAACCCAAACTCATTTTAAAGGAACTAAACTTCTTACCTTTAAGCCTCAAAAATTGTCAAAATGAAAAGGAGATAAACAAAATGTTCGTTGCCCTTCCGTTAGGAGGAGAGAAGAATGAAGGAGAGGAGAGAGTTGCCAATGGGAGGAAGAGAGGTTGGTCGTAACAAGGGAGAGGGATTTGCTGTAATTAATTTTTTTTTTTCCACAGAGGGAAAAGAGACGAGGAAGAGGAGCTGCTGTGGAGGAGGAGAAGAAGAAGATGAATGAAAACAAAGGGGAAAGAAAGGATGGTGTGTGCTACGTAGAACAGAAGAAAAAGGGGGTAGGTGGGAGAAAATGGGATGGTTAGGAAAGTAGTGGCTCCATGGAGAAGCTACTCAATTTTTCTTAAATTCCCACCCAATTTATCATCTTCAAAATTTTCCAATCTCCCCTTTATAATCCTATACATTTAATCTTCCATTTTATTAATTCACTTCACCTCATTTCAAATTGATAATCTCCCTAAAATTCCTTACGAATTTCATACACGAAAATCAAATTATTCGATAAAAATTCTCGAGTGTTACAGTTTTGAGGATCATATGAACGTTGTGGCGTTTGGGTTCGTATATGAGTTTCATTTAAAGTTTCTAAGCTAACACCAAGTAACTTCTACAAAGGGTCGTCTGAAACCAACGTTGAGCGGATGGGATGTCTCTTAACATAATCTAGATTCTTTTGTGAAGAAGAAGGCATCAACCCTTTCTTCATATCACGCGCACCGCACATAACAATTTTTTAATGGACATTCCAACAGGAGGGTGTCAGTTGATAACAAAGCAAAGTACAAGATTTCAATTGACGAAATTCAAAGTTTGAAGTATCAGTTAGAAACACCCTCACACTTTAGGGGGCAATTCGATATTTACCTTTCATTTTATATTGTTAT
This sequence comes from Begonia peltatifolia, assembly GCA_022433055.1. Taxonomy (NCBI): domain Eukaryota; kingdom Viridiplantae; phylum Streptophyta; class Magnoliopsida; order Cucurbitales; family Begoniaceae; genus Begonia; species Begonia peltatifolia. The sequence continues at coordinate 10,981,020 of CM039517.1, read as the reverse complement.
ATCCTTGTGCCTTATGGGCTATTTTTTTATTGGACCGGATGAACCTTCTAATGTAGGACTCCAGTTGTTTGGAGTATATATGTGCTCTCGGTCAACAGACCTGAAGCGTTTCCCAAAATGCTCAGAAAAGAACAATAAAATGGATAGAAGATTACCCAATTGGAGTGGGATTTGATGGCGGCACCACGCTCGGTCGAACAGCTACTGAAGCCGCCAGTAAATGTTCTTCTGTGACAAAGAAACCACAGACGATGGTGATGGTTTTTCACTCTCCTTCCCAAATGTCCAACCTCTACAAAGTTGAAGAGGAGAAGAAGGCTAAGAGCCGACCGAGAACTAGAACACTCAGTGGCAATTTTGGCACCCTTCGAGTTCGAATATGACACACCGAACTGAAGGAAACATGGACACTTCTTTTCTGGATATTACGCACCAAAAGGGAGAGACGCTGACGAAGCTTCGACTAGGAGTCAACCGATCGAGAGGCTTCAATTTTCCCACAGGAAAAATTGCTCTGCAGAACAACGAAGAGTGAAAACTTTGATTTTCTATTCAATTGGCCGAAAGCCTTTTACAAGGCTCTGAAACGAGCTTAAATGGAAGGGAAGGAGAAGGAGATGGCTTCTGGTGAAGGAGGGAGGAAGAAGACCGTTGGAGAAGAAAGAGCCATTGAGATATATAGTTGTTACGGCTTTTGAAGGTTTGACCCACGTGCTCACGCGCGCCTTGACATCGGCCTTGGCTGCTCCTCCAGTGCGCATACGGGCCCCTTCGCACGTGCTGCTTGATTGCGGCTCATCCTCCCGCCCACTAATGTGCGGCTAGCTAGGTTGTCATGCGTAAGCGCCTTGATGCTACTTCGCCTATGCACTGTTGCTGCTGTTCGCGCAGCTGGCCTACCTTGTGCTTGTGCCCACAGCTGCTTTGCTGGTTGCCTTCTCTTTTCTTGGTCTTTCTTCATTTAAAGTTCTAAAAGAACTATATAAATATTCTAAAAATAAATTGGCTAATGTTTTGCCAATACAAAAATAATTCTAAAATTAAGTTACAAAAATTGGTCATTGGGAAGACAAATTCTCTCTTCCAAGGTAAGGTTCCAACGATGTCTTCCAACGAGCAACTTGAGTATTCAACTTCTCCTTATGCTTTCAAAAAGACATGTAACTACTAAAATAACGGAGTCAGTAGCAAAAAGGATGGTAAGAGATATTACCTCGATTTTGATCGGATCTTTGGACTCTGTGGCACGTCAGTTTTCCACGTTTAATTTCAAGTACATGGTGTTTTATTTTATATATCATTGTCTATGCACGCCCGATGGGCTTTGTGATTTGGGCTTGTTAATTCTTCGAGTGTAAGACATCAGTTGTTTTGGGTTGTAGTGTCTGAGTAACCAGAATAACTAGAGTGAGACATGATGTTTGTTTGGGGCTAATTGAGCTTTCTGACAATGGTCTTCGGTTGTCTTGGGTTGTGTCAATGTTTAAGCAACCAAAGTAACTGAAGTTTTTTTTTTTTTGTACCTTCTACTGCATGAAGATTACTTTATTATACGTTGTGATATTGGATCATAGGTGTTGACGCACACCTTGGGGGCTCAATATCCACTAATGGGCGATGAGTGAACTTCAACATGGTACCAACTTAGCAAACTCCAATCTGGCCAAGGTCTTTTACTTAGTGCACTGAGTTGGTACCACGTTGGAGTTCGCTCGTCGGCCGTTAGTGGATATTTATATAGATGGTGTTATATTTGAGCTTTCTCACCGACCATCATTTGATTTATAAGTTTTACCAATCTAGTCGACCGCTTGATGGAATAGGTGTAACACCCGAATTTTCGTTAAATGAATTTCGGGATTCGTGATTGTAATCGGCGGAGTTTTGGTCAGAATTGTGAGCGGAGAATTTCTACCCCTAAGTAAAAGATTATTTTGAGACTAATGGAGGAGAGAAAAATTTAAGAATCCAAGCTGAATTGGACCGTATAACAGATTTATTAAACGGTTAAGATTAAGGGCGAAATAGTAATTATAATTAATTATATTAAATATTAAAATTTAAAAAAATATATAGAAAACACCCTCGGGTATTTGCTCTTCCCCACCGAAGCTCCCTTCTCGGTGGTCTTCTCCTTCCTTCTTCCGCGTGAAACCCTTCCTCAACAATACTCCTTCTCAAGCGACGATCTTCCTTCATCGACCTTCAATCTACTGTAAGTGTTAGTTAGTTCCTAGTAGATAGATGATCTTTTAGTTGTTTTGAATGACGAAAGTGAAAGTAGAGGGAGTATAGGGTAGTTTTGGTAAAACCTGTGAGGGTGATACGAGGTTTGAAGATTTATAGTGATTTCTCTCAGTACGTTGCTGTTTAAGCTAGGAGTAGAAATATATTTTAAGAATTTATGGGGAAGATTAAGCGTTTGGATAGCCGAATGCTCGAATTGTGAAACGGCTTCCGTTTGGCCGTGTTTGGCCAAGCAGTAGGAGTTGGATTAGGGATCAGGTTAGACTGTTAAAAACTAGATGTCATGAGAAATCCATAGCATTTCGAATTGTCAAAATCGGACGAGTATTGGATAGACTATACAATTCCGAAATTAGTCAGAAATTTAGTTAGAATTTCGGTTTAGGCAGATTAGGGATCAAGTGGCTATTTCCTTTAGAGTTTTACAAATTGAATGGAAAGTGGAACTAATAGATGTGTGGTTTTATAGGTTTTCTCAATCAGTGTACGAAGTTACGGAGTGCGAGGAATTTCTAGGACGCCAGGTAAGTAATGTAGTAGGAGTTTTGTCTTCGACCCTACATCACAGTTCAGTAGGATGCATTGAACGTTTACTTTGCGTTATACTTTCATGGTTGTGCATCATTGTTTTAATTTAGGAGAACGAGACGAAAATGAATTTCCATATTTTTACAAAGTGAAATAATAGGATGTGATGAGAAGATAGGTAAGAAGATAATGAAGGTGGGACTGAGTGACATTGTCTTATGAGGGGGACCACGTCCTATGAGGGGGACCGCGAGGTGTGTCACTCTTCCCCCGCTTTACGTGATGACATTGTCCTATGAGGGGGAGCGCGTCCTATGAGGGAGATCACGAGGTGTGTCATTTTACTAAACTGAGGTTGGATCCGTCTTATGAGGGAGTCCCCGTCTTATGAGGAGGACTGCGAGATGTGTCACCTTAGTTTAGCGCGTAAAGAAAAACCCAGTAGTAAGAAGATAAAAAAGATGTAAGAAAGAGACGAAAACCAAAGTAGAGATAAAACTGTAGAAACTGCATATGTTAGGATGTATTTGTTTTCAATGTTTATGTTTTATGCATTACTTATTTAGCATTAAGCTAATAGTTGAGTTCTGTGATGTAAGTGACGACGCCATAGTTGGTGAGTACTTAGAGCATGGCCAGAACTAGGAGGCAATTGGAGGAGTACGGACGTGGACAATCTGGCCGGATGTCAGAGCGTTTTGACTATAGTAGGCATAGGTATGGATGTTGGGAGTGTAATTGAGAGGGTTTTAAGTTGTTTTGAGTCGAATGAGTGTATAGACGGATTTCAAATTTGAGTAGTCATTTTCTTTATGTAAATAATTATTTGCGTTGATGGAAAAGTGTGTGTTGTATTATTATTAGCGTTGAGTCGAAGTCCGATCGATTTTGTGAAGTTTTTAAGGTTTTTAAACAAAGTTCTGGGGAGGAAGTGTCGACCGATAGACTTAGTTGTCGACCAGACCCTGCAAGTGTCAACCGCGAGGGTCGACCTGCATGGGTAAAGCTGAAGTAAGTGTCGACCCCTGGTTATAAGTGTCGAATGGTAGTGTAAGAATGGCAGCAGTGTCGACCACGAGGGTCAACCTGCGCAGACAGAGAGGATCAGGGTGTCGCCATCTGTTTTATGTTTCATAAAATGAAGTTTTATTCAAGCTGATTTTAATTAATTTTTCCGCAGCAATGTCATTTAAAATACTTTTAAAAACGTCGTTTTAAACCGAGAAACAAAAGTTTTAAATTTTATTCAAATTCTTTTGAGCGTAGTGAGTGAGTAGTAGAAGTAAACGAACTAGAAACGGGAAGGTTTTTGGGGCGTTACAGTAGGTTTATCGCAAATATCATTTTTAAGGAAAATTTTGTCGCCAAGGTGAAGTTTACGACCGCTCATAGGTTGTCAAATTGGATTCCTAGTCCTAAAATAAAACTCATCCTTATGTCTTCCCTTAATGTTAAGTGACATGTTCAAGGTTTTAGTTTTTTCTTATAGGCTCAAACGAGCTCATTAACTTGGAGTGAGTACCTGAGGTTGCTACTCCCATAAGAAAAAAGAGTAATTATCGTCGAGATAGAGATTTTATTCTTTTGCATTGAATAGCATGTTTTTGAAAACCTTATTTTACTAGGTTGTCACTTATAAAAAGTATGATATGGTCTTGTCGCCAACATGTCGATTTTATATATATATATATATATATATATATATATGTACATATGGTTTTTCTCACATTTAACTTTCAATATTACATGATTTTCGTTTTTCTGTGATATGTTGATAGGATAAATCCTCTTGGCGTCAAAGTATCACAAGGCTATCCCGTTACTCCTTTTATTGCATGAAGGTGGTATTGTTTGCAGGTATAGAAAACTGGCAGTAGAGCGATAATGACACACTCTTTGGGTTTTGAATCCCTAAACTGATCAGGGTGTTGATGGTTCGAGTTGGTGTCGTGGCAGAGTGTCGATTGCCACCCACACGGGTGATGGAATGGATCTTCATATCATTGTCACAGTTTCCTTTGGTCATATAAGATGTTGTTTGGTCTTCAAATAACTTTTTTTTTATATCGTGCCGAGTGGTCATTGTGCAACATTCTTTTTTCACTGATGACGGTTTTTTTGTGGAAAATGGTTAGGGATATTTTTAGTGTATAGTCAATTATGTACGTAGGAAATTTTTATAACTATCCTCACTCAGGGCTTATGGAGTCAGGTTTGATAAAAAGAAGGAAAGAGGTTTCCTTAAACAATTTTCATAATTCGAAGGTTAATAACGGTTTAAAAATAAAGATAGAAAAACTCATTTTTCAAACAAGATGCATTAGGTATAATATTTCTACTAAATTAGTCACTCACCCCAACCACCCCCTCTCAATCTAGGTAAAAAGAGAGTAACAAGCTTTTTTGGAGATTTGGGAAAGGGTGCGAGCTGCTTATTTTCTGCTAAACTTTATTCATATTTCTTTGCTAAGAGTTTAGTATTTGATTAGATCTGTAACTATATGAATTAGATTTTCCTTTACTTTCATGCACGGTTAGATAATTGTTAAATTTTTATCTTTATTATACTATCTGCTTGAGATTTCACTGAGTGGAGTTGGTTGTAATTATTCTTAAGACTTTCGCTATCAAATATAACTTTTGGCTGGGTGATTGGGTTTCCTTCTCGACAATCGAGTTGCCCGTCCCGGCATTTCTGCTTTAGCTTGTCCCCAGGCCGTGACACAAACAACCGAGCAACTCCTCCTATGAAAATTCCTCTCTCGACCGAACTCCATTTCGCTACACTCTGTCACACCTTTAGGCCACGCTCAGACGACCATCTCTGACAGAGTTGCAATACGATTTCTCTGCTTCTATCAGCAGTCGCCCCTGTGGATTATCTCTCTCTTACTTAGCCAAGCTCATGCAAAGAAGACAAAGAGTAAGACGAACAACAGTTAGGTCATTGTTCAAAGGACCCAACTTATTTGAAAAGTTGAACTGGTCCTACAAGCCAAACCAAACCAGACTAACAAGTTAGATTAACCCAGTTGACACACATCGACCTAGTTGACCCGAACCAGTCCAGTCGACCCGAATTGGCCTAGTTGACCCTAATCGATCCAGTCAACCTAAACCAGCCTAGATGATCAAGACTCAACCTTGTCAAACCAGAGATTTTCAAATCATTAAAGTCATCCAAATTGATCTAAAACTCAACGCTAAGACCTATCCATAAGGAATTTCTACCAACTTTCTTCTAAGAATTTTGTTAAAATTTAAGAGGGAATTTAACAACGATAATTTCAAAGTCATCCAAATTAATCTAAAACTCAAAGGCTTGGAAGTATCCTTAGAACTCTATTCTCTCACTCTCTCCGAAAAATCCAGGTAAGTAAGTAAAGAAGAATCTACCCAAAAGTAAGTAAAGAAGAAGAATCTACCCAAAGCTTTTTAGGTAATTGTTTGAATTTTGAGCACAAAATTTCTTTTAAAAACAGTAGATTGTAACATAAATCAAAATTTTATCTCTAAATTATTCAAAATTAAGGATTCAAATTCAGTAATTAATCCAAAAATCAAAATAGTTCCAAATTTTAGCCGTAAATTAACGGGGTTTCAATCAGCAACGTATGAACATAATAAATCATAAATTCTTGCTGGTTTATTCTTCAAACGTAAGGAAATTAATCCAAATATTATTTCCTTCCCCTAATTCCAAACTTATCAGCAACTGATGTCCATTTACCCGTAAGAAAATAACCGACCCTATTTATTACTGTAATGCAAGGGAATTAAGACATAATCAAATTCAGCTTTGAATCTAACGATCTAGAAGGTTAGATTCACGTTTCTCTTTCACGGAAAGTTTTGGAAAACCTGTCCTATAAATTGAGTACTTGATGAAGGGAAATCATACATCGAGACACAGAACTTCCTCTCAAGTTCTGAAAACCAAAGAATCGATCAGATAAATTATTACCTTGCTAAAACACCTTTCAATCACTCTGGACACCACAAGCAACTTAGAGACGTTCGAAGTTTGCAAGGGAAGCTTCATCTCTACCTCGAATGGCCGAGCAACTCCTTTGACAAAAATTCTTCTCATGGTCGAATTTCATTTTGCGACACTCTCCAACCACACCTTTAGACCACGCTTAGATGACCATCTCTGATGAAGTTGCAGCGCGACTGCTCTCCTTTCGTTGATAGTTCCCTTCTGCAAACTCTCTCTCTCTCTCTCTCTCTCTAGCAATGAAGAAGAAAAAAGGAGGGATAAGTGTTAGCATGAGCACTATATTGTATTTTATTAGTTTTAGTAGACTTTCTATATAAAGTGTACTTTCCTCGAGCCGAAAGTTTTCTCTTATCCTCCTTTCTGCAAATCTCTTCTCCTCCTTTATGTAAATCACAACTTTCTATCAAAGCCAAAAAAAAATGGCGTCGTCTAGCTCAACCATCCCTTCCTCTCCTTCGACTTCCTCCCTTTCTTCCCATCTTCCTCCCTGTCAGTTAACAAAACACTAACCATTAAACTCGACAACACCAATTACTTGGTGTGGAAAGCTCAGATCCTTAACGTTGTTATCGCAAATGGTATCAACCATATTCTAGGCGACATATTTCCCCCTCCTCTTAAGTTTTTAGATTTGTTTTCTCTCCAACTCAATCCTGAGGTCACTCTTTGGCAATGTTACAATCGGCTCATTGTGAGCTGGCTTTTCTCCTCCTTGTCCAAAAATCTGCTTCTACAAATCATTTGCTTCACCTCTGCTCTTGGCCATCTTTTTGCTTCCTCGTCTTTTGCCTGACTTACCGATCTTCGCAGCCAACTTCATTCTCTATCAAAGGATGGCCTCTCTGCCGGCAGTTACATTCAAAAATTTACGTCCCTATGCAACACCCTCTCGGCTATTGAAGAAATCGTTTCTTATTGTGACCAAATGATCTACTTACTCCGCGGCTTGGGAAGCGAATACAATGTGTTCGTAACATCTATTACGAATCGCGCCGACCAATCGCTAATAGAAGAAATCCAAAGTTTGCTTCAGAGTTATGATGCTCGCCTGGAAAAGTAAAACTCTGTCAACACCCTACCAACTTCGACCTCTTTTCAAGCAAACATCGCTATCTGCCAGTTCTTCAGACCTCCTCAACAAAGTGAACAGAACCAGCACCGACCAAAATTTTCCCCTCCTAGTTTCAACCAAACTTGCTTCGGATTTGCCCTTTACTCAACAGCCTCAAGGCGGTTGCCCTGGCTCTCACCTTATTTTAAGCTCAGGTGCCAAATATGTAGCAAATTGGGTCATACTGCTCCATTTTGTTACCACCGTTTAAACACCTCTTATCGGCCCTCTACTCCAGTCCACAAAAACCTCTCTCCCTCTGCTGCTCAGGCTAACATTGTCGGTCTTCTACCAAACCCGTCAGCACCTGCTCTTGTTGATGCTTGGATACTCGACTCTGGAACCACTAATCACTTCATTCTTCAAAGCCCTCTTCTGTAGCAACCTTCTCCCTACACCGGTCTTACGCAAGTCACCATGGCCGACGGTAACTCTCTTTCTATTGCTCAAATTGGTTCTGTTAGCTTGCCTACCACTAGAGTTTCTCTCTACCTAGGAAATGATTTCACGTTCCTGATATTGCTCATAATCTTTTAAGTGGTGCCAAATTGTGTAGTGAAAACTCTGTTTATGTTGAATTTCACTCTGATTCTTTCTCTGTCAAGGACTGAATTTCTTATCAAATCCTCCTCAAGGGTTCCCTTACTAATAATGGCTTGTACCAGACTCTCGCTATTCTTCCTACTGCCCAGCAAATTTTGGCTCTGCTGGTCGTTTCTGGTTCCTCTCCAAAGAGCTCTTCTTGTCTATGGCATCTTCGTCTCGGCCACCGTTCTATGGCTGCCCTCCAAAGATTCTAAATTCATGTAATCTTTCCTTTATTAAGTCCAATCTATCTAGAGTCTGTACTGCATGCCAAATGAGCAAAAATCACCACTTACCATTTTTCAATAATGCTTCAACTCCTTTTGATCTTGTGCATATTGACGTGTGGTATTCTTCTTCTATTAATTCTATTACTAGTGCCGTGATTTTATCTTATTCATAGATAATCGTACTCGATTTACTTTGGTGCCTTTGTTTGGAATTAAAAAGTGAAGTTCACACTCTTTTCTTACACTTCCATGCTTTTGTTGCAACTTAATTTGATGTCAAAATTATGGTTGTTCAATCTGACTAGGGTTGTAACGACTCATTTTCCCAATAAGATATTGTCTACTCTAAAGATTAGGTCATAGCCCAATATCCTCCTCTCATGGATTTGTTTGGCGAGGAATTTCCAGTCGGTCACCCAACATGGTACTGCTTTCATCGGAGCACTCTTAACTTCAGAGTTCTTATGGAATCTGTTGCCAATTGTGCTCCAAAATGTGTCTTACTATCTTGGGAGAGTTTCCTTACATATGTTTCATTTTCATATACCACCTCAAGCGATGTGAAATTGTGACGACCCCATTTTTCTACGACTCAGGATTTGCCTATATTCAAGTTTCGGATTTGCCTACACTCGGCTTACGTCCTGAAGTTTGCCCTGCAACCCGAGGTTGCCCCGCAGTCATCCTCATACGTACACATTCGGGTCATCACAATCACTTCCCCCCTCCTCGGCGGCCCAACGTCATCGTTGGCCACATTTCCGTTTGGATACAAGCTCTGATATCATTTATAACGACCCATTTTCCTGGTAAAATATTGTCCGCTCTGAGATTAGGCCATAGCATAATATCCTTCCCTCACGGATTTGTTTGGCAAGAAATTCTCAGTCAGTCACCCAACATGGTACTGCTCTCGCCGGAGCACTTTTAACTTCGGAGTTCTTATGAGATTTGTTACCAATTGTGCTCCAAACGGCGTCTTATTATCTTAGGAGGGTTTCCTTACATATGTTTCATTTTCATATAACTCTCCAAACGATGTAGAATTGTGACGACCCCTTTTTTTCACGACTCGGGATTTGCATATACTCGATTCTGGGATTTGCCTACACTCGGCTTATGTTTCGAGGTTTGCCCTGCAGTCGTTCTCATACATACACATTCAAGGCATCACAAGGGTGGAGAATTTCAATCCCTCACTAATATTTTGAAGACGCCTAGCATTCACCATTATGTTTCTTGTCCTTATATCTTGAACCAAAATGGCCGAGTCGAATGAAAAAATTGCCTTGTGGTTGAGACAGGCCTTACTCTTCTTTTTCATTCCTTAGTTCCTCAACATTTTTTGCCTTATGTCTTTTCCACTGCCACTACCCTCATCAATTTTATGCCCACTCCTATCCTAAATAACAAGACTCCATTTGAGTGCTTGTTTCACTTTGTCCCGTCTTACTCATATCTTCGTGTATTGTTTGTCTATGTTTCCCATGTCTTCGTCCTTACAACCGGAACAACCTGCAACCTCGCTTTCTCTCATGCGTGTTCATGGGCTACAGTCTCAATCACAAAAGATACATTTGACTATATTATAAGTCCAACAAATTGTACATCACACGCCATGTTAGTTTTGACAAATTTTGTTTTCCATTCACTTCACTCTCCCCTTCTATTTCTCAAAATTCCTCCTCATTACAAATCCCACCCATTCATATTACTCACCTAACAACACCCACTACATCTCTAACAGTTTTTTCATCCCCTCATCCTCTTCTCCACTCTTTCCTATAGTTTCCAATGAGCTTCCATCTCTCCCTCGGCCTCTGGTGAACACTAAAATTTAACCAATAGTCCACTTATCGTCAATACTCATTCCATGAGAACTAGGTCCAAGGCTGACATTTTTAAACCCAAAGCTTTATCAGCAGAATCGTCCATTAAACTAAGAACCTATCTCCAAGCTTCTAAATTCCGCCATTGGTTGGCAATGATGCAAGACGAGATACGAGCCTTTAATAGGAACAATACTTGGCAGCTTGTCACCTTACCACCCGGTGCCAACCTTATTAGCTGCAAATGGGTATTTAAGGTTAAACTTAACTCTAATGGTTCAATCAGCCGTTATAAGGCCCGCTTTGTGGCTAAAAGTTATGATCAGACCGAAAGAATTGATTATAATGAAACGCTTAGTCCTATTGTAGAACCCACCACAATTCGTACAACATTTTCATTGGCAATTTCTTTCAGATGGATCATTAGACAATTTAACATCAGTAATGTGTTTCTTCATGGTGATTTGACTGATAAAATTTATATGCAGCAACCTCTAAGGTTTGTAGACCCCTCTCAACCTTATGCGGTCTTTTGCCTACAAAAAGCTCTTTATGGACCTTAAACGGTCTCCTCGGTATTGGTACAACAAACTATACATTGCTCTATTGGTTTGAGGTTTCACAACATCCAGATCTGACACTTCATTGTTCATCTGTCGAAGGTCTTCCTCCATTCTGATCATGTTAGTATATGTTGATATAATTCTTACTAACAACTCACCCTCTCTACTCGACGAGTTTGTCACTTATCGGCATTCTAGATTTGTGATTCGTGATTCGTGATTCGTGATCTTGGACCTCTATTATTTTTTCTTAGAATTTTAGTGACTAGAGATCCTTCTGGCATGAGGTTTTCTCAGTCACGGTATATTACTGAATTACTTCATCGAGCTAATATGGTCACCTGCAAGTCAATCCCCATTATTATGATATTAGGATCGGTTCTGTACAAACATTCAGGTACTCCCCTTGTTGATGGATCCCTCTACCGTAGTATTGTTAATGGGTTTCAGTACTGCTGTGTTACTAGGCCAGATATATCCTTCACTGTGAACAAGGTTTCACAATTCATGCACGCTCCTTCTGATGTTCATAGGCAATCTGTTAAATGTATTCTACGATACCTTCAAAGCACTTCATCACTTGGTATTTATTTTTCAGCTTCCAAATGTGTTGACTTGATTTGTTATGCAAATGTTGATTGGGTTTCATGCCTTGATGTTGGTTTTCTCTTCTCCTCCTTTCTACAAATCTCTTCTCCTCTTTTCTGTAAATCACAACTAAGAGTTGGATCTGATCAAAGGACCCAACTTATTTTAAAAGGTGAACTAGTCCAGCAAACTAAACCAAACCAGACTAGCAAGTCTAACCAAACTGAACCTACTAAGCCAAATCGAACCAAATCGGTTCAGTTGACCCAAATCGATCCAGTCAACCCAAACCAGCTCAGACTATTCAGACTCAACCCTGTTATTGTGTAAAAAAAAACACCATGCAAGTGCACGTGTCATAAGTAAGTAATAAGTTATAAGTAAAAGTTGAATCCACAAAGATAAAATTATCAAAATTTAAATTATTGTAAAATAAATTCAATTGAATATGAAATTAAAATATTTACCAAATGAAAAAGAGAATCATAAGATAAATTTGCAAATCGAATAAGAAAAGTATGGTTTCGAATTGATTCCTCTCACTATTCTACAATAGTTATAGGGAATATTATAACATCAATTTAAATAACTTAGGAAATCTTATTTGAATAATGTCATAACATAGTTATTTGATTAATTCTTTTTATATTTTCTTTTAGATATGAAAAATAAATATTACTTGGAAGTTCAATTAAGTACAATTCAGTATGTAATAACCCGGGAATTTTGAATTCTATATTTTTATTTTTAGAATTTTTAGTTTAATCCCGGTCGGAGTTTTGAGAAATATTTCAACGGGAAAGATTTGAATTGTAAGACTCAGAGCCTACTTTTGCGAAGTTTTTTGGAATTTAAAGTCGGGAAGTCGAGAAAGTTATGAAATTTCGAACGATTGAAGCGCGTGAGGGCAATATGGTAATTTGTATTTTTATTATTTAAAAAAATATATATATATATACAAACCACCCGAATGGCTTCGGGAAGAAGCCATTCGGCTGGATTTCTGCGAGCAACCGAGAGCGCCGAGAGCTAGCGCGCAGGGGAGAGTGGTCGTGTGCGGAGCTGTGATCGACGGCCGGCGAGCGTGGGTGCAAGGTGCGGGTTGCGAACAGGTGCTGCTGTCCTGACGAACCGAAGCCATTCGGTTTCAGCAGCTCGAATTCTCGAGAGAGCCGAGAGTGAGACGCGGGAGAGGGGAGGAAAATCCTCGAGTTCCGATTCTTCGGCAGACGCGAGTGGGCGTTGGGGAGACTGCCGGGATTGGGTGTTCGGCTGTGCATTGCCCTCCATTCGACCGAGGGCACAGTAACGCAACGGTAAGCTTTTTACTTGTTCTGCCGCCCCATTTTTTTTTGGCTTGGCCGAGCTTAGTGCTCGGCCTGCTTTCGGCATTGATGAAATTGGCCGCAAGTGGTAGGGTAGCGCGAAGGTGATGCTGCGAGTTTAAGGAAACCGAAGGTGAGCCCTGTCGGTTTCCTGTTTCGGCCGAGCTTAGTGCTCGGTCTTCTTGCCTTTGCAGTGAGCTTGGCCGAGAGTTATGGACAAGATGGGGCTAGTTGTGTGTGGAAGTTTGTAAATTGAAATTTGAAATAAAAAATTTAACCATTTTTGTGCAGGGGCAGTTCGGTTTTTAGCTAATTTGGCCTAGTTTTGGTTAATTGTTTTAAGTTCTGTTCTTGTGGGATGGATTAGGCTGTTCGAGGGACGTATGGATGCTGGAATCGTTCGATTCCGATATCCGACGCAAAAGTTATGCGCGTCGGAAGTTTATGCGAGATTTTGGTTTAAGTCAAATTAGTGACCCTTTTTCGTGGAAATTCGACGTGTGAGAGTAGCATAGCCATTTTGATGCATATAACTAGTTGAGAGTGAGTTTTGGTTGAAGGGAAGTGAAAATGTGAAATTTTAATGAAAATGGCAGATTCGGTTATTGGCGTTTTTCGCCTATCTGCGGCCTACCGATTTTAAATCCGTCTTGGGATGTTAAAATAGGTTCCTAAAGGAACGCAAAAGTTATGCGCATCCGAACGTTGAGCTGGTATTCGGCCAAACCAAACCAATGGACCGTTTTAGTTGGAATTTAATGAGTGTAGTTAGATAAGGTTATTTTTAGCTAATTGGTAAATGTTGGGAGAAATACTGATGAGAAATTGGTTGTGTTTTAGGTTGAGGCTTCCTGTTGGCGAAGCTGTGTATCGAGCGAGCTTAGGACGCCAGGTAAGTAGTGCATGCATGTGTTTTGCCCAAGTGGGCCTACACTGTAGAACTTTAGTGTTTATGTGATTGATTGCGGTGTGTGTGCGTATTGTGTGACATGCATCATATTTTTTAAAACAGGAACGAAAATGATTTTTAGCATGCTTTGATGTATAAGGTGAGACGTGTGGCGGTGGTACCGCGGATCCCGCTAGTGTGCGGGCCGGTGCTTCACCAGTCGCGGATTCTACTCGAGGGGTGGGCCGGCTGGGCCGTCATGCGGCGTGAAAGTGTTGACGGTAAGGATATGGGCAGTGGTACCGCGGATCCTACTAGTGTGTGGGCCGGTGCAACACCAGTCGCGGATCCTACTCGAGGGGTGGGCCGGCTGGGCTGTCGCGAACCGTGTGTGTGTGGCAACTGTGGCCCCGTGCTGGGGAGGCTGGGACGGGGGCGACGTGTCAGGGTGTAGAGTGGCGCGAGGTACACCTTTACCCTGATGTGGTTGCCGTGTGGTGATGCGTGGGTGTAGCGTGTGGGCCTCGTTGCTGGGGAGTCCGGGACGGTGGCGACGTGTTAGGGTGTAGGGTGGCGTGAGGTTCCTCCTTACCCTGGTGCGGCTGCACTACGCGTCACAGGTGTGACAACATGAGTGTGAGTGTAGAGAGTGCATGTGATAGGATTGCATTGTCGGCTTTTACTTTCATATCGCATTACTTACTGAGCGTTAGGCTTATGTTGTGTGTTCTGTGGTGTAGGTGCTGACGATACCGCTGGTGAGCCTCGAGTGCCTAGTCTTGAGGCGTAGGATGGTTGGCGGCGTGCGACTGCGGCACCGGATGGCGGACTTTTGTTAGGGCGACCCGACCCGTGGATATGGTAGGTTGTGGCCTGGTCGGTTTGTGGGTTTTCTTTCTTTTGCGGTGGTTATGTACGGAGGATGGGATTAATTGTTATATATGCGTCAGTGTATAGGTGTATATGGAGTGCGTGTGATTTTGGTAACGTACGCGGATATTTTCCATGTTAGAGTATGTTATTTCTCTATACTGGAGACTTTCTTCATTTGTATTTGACGGATTTTCGTCGCCTTCTTACTCTGATTTGGGTTGGGATGATTTCTCTAGATGATGGATAGGTAAATATTGTTGGATTTTGGTGAATTGTGTGCAGGGTTAAATTTTGGGGTAGCCAGTTTTTAGGCGGTACTCTGCCGAAATTTTCGGGAGAGGGGTTGAGGTTCGAGAGGATACGAAATAGGTCAAGGTGTGTGTATGATGAATGCTAGAGGAGTTCATATGAGTGTGGATGTGCGGCGTGATTCTGGTGCGCGGGGCATGCGGCCCTGTTGGGTACCCACGGGTCGTGCGACACTGGGTGAGGGTGTGCGCTCGGACGTGCTGTGCAGCGGCAGGGTGCGTGGGGCACGCGGCGCTGTGAGCGTGCACGAAACACAGTAACGTTGAGTGGTATGTGCGGCACCGTGAGAGTGTGCGTGAGGTGTCGATGGGTAGACGCGAGTTGTTTTCGAATCGAGTCAAAAAAAAAAGGGGGAGTAAATTGAAAACAAAAGGGTATTAAATTGAGTGAATTATGTTAAGTGTTTATGTGTGTGTGTGTAGTGGGTAGATGCTCTGTAGCGCACCGGGGACGTGTGGGTTCTCGGGGTGTTACACAGTATAGTCACAAGAATTAAGCAAGTTAATATGAAAATACTTAGAATTAACATATGTCATGTTGAATTAATCATTCATGCAATTCAATACAAGTCTTAATTCCTATTTTAGAGCGTATAAAATAGAAATCCTAATCTTTGTTCATGTTATATACATGGAATAAAATAATAAATGAGCATGTATTGAATTATTCAACTTAATATTGCAATATTTCATAAGAAATTATTGAGTTAGATATTTTCTCATCTTATCCACTTAAACAATTAGCTCATAGAATAACAAGAAAAAAAGAAAGAAAAAAAAAATCATCATATAAAAATTCTTCTCTGTGATGCGATACTTGTTATGCTGATATTGTAGCAACGAGATCTGGTATCAACCTTCCAAGAAAGAATATGTTCTCATTATAACATGCATCTCTTTTTTCTCTTTTATTGTCTACCTTTTAAAGTTTTTCAAAATTACTCCTTCTTTCACATTAGATCTTTTAAATTTTAAATTCAAAAACCTTCTTATTTGCTTTTTGCCAATATTCTCTCCTTCTACTTTGGTGCCATGATTCAAAGTTCAAAATTTCATAAACAAATTTTCTCTTTTTTCCTTTGAATATCTCAATTCCAAATTTCTTCCATAATTTAAGCAACTTCTTTTCTCTTTTCGCCTCTAAATATTTATTTGAATAATCATATCATTTCACGTATTCTTGGTAATCAACATTCTCCACATCATTATCATTCTGTAATAATTATCAATTAATGATAAATCTTCTCCAAAAGATAAAGAATAATAACTAACTTCATAAAAATTTATGTTATGGTTACGTGCGATGTTATAGCATTCCCGAGTAATTTACACTTTTTTTTCTTATTCATCATTAATTTGTAGCAATATATACAACTATAATTTTGTTAAAAATTATACAACTATCCATAAGGAATTTCTAGCCACCTTCTTTTAGGAGTTTTGTTAAAATTTAAGAAGAAATTTAACCACTATAATTTTACGCCGTGAAGATTATTCAAAGGCTTGAAAGTTTCCTTAGAACCCGTCTCTCTCTCTCTCTCTCTCTCTCATAAAAATCCAGATAAACAAATACACTAGGTTTTGACGTTTTGGCTATAGATTTTACATCACAAAACATATGTTTAAAGTATTTTTTTAAATTATTTTATTATTCAAATTATAATTTACTTGGACACGCATGTATAGACATTTTGACATAAGAATGTAGAAAGATAAAAATGATATGATATAATGTATGCACAAATTTGATGGAATTAACAAAAAGTATGAAATGACTATAAAAGTGTAAACACATAATTATAAATTTGAGATAACTGATGAAACTTTATGAGAGTAAGAAAAAGATTGGACACATGGTAAAGTTAAAAAATGAATTTCATCAAGTATGTAACTTTAAGCATGGCATTGGTAATGTATGTAATTAAATTCATATGCATGTGTTTCTATTTA
>CM039517.1:10926605-10963984 GCA_022433055.1 Begonia peltatifolia | reverse complement strand
CATTGGTAATGTATGTAATTAAATTCATATGCATGTGTTTCTATTTAATGAGTTTATCTCACAAATTAATTTTGTAATATAGGTGAATTTTTATCTGAGAATGAGCTAGCGTTGATATACGATTTCCAAAGGTGGACGAACATACAGAGAAGGATGTTGTTGTTAAAGAGTAGTAATTTAAAGTTATTTTTTAGTTTTACAAACATTTGAAGAATATTTTATATTTTGGATTTGAATAAATTTTTGTTTGACTTTTGCGAATAACTTATGGATTTATATCGATTATGTTGGTCTTTTAAAAATTATTAAGTATTTAATTATTGTCTAGTATTGACTATTTTTTTAAAATTTTATGATAGTTGTTTTAAAGTTTCTATCTCATGATAAAAATTAATTTATTTATGGTTTAAATAAAGGGAGTTATATTTTGATTTGTTTTATCAATTATTTCTTTATTTTCTTCATTATTGGAAATGTATTTTTTAATTTTTTTTTTTTTTGTTGATTCAATCAAAAGTTATGCATTAATTATGGATATATTAATCATCCACTGAAAATTATTTCAAAATATTTCATTTAGAATTTTGATAATAGGGTGGAATTGACGAATTAATTTAATTTTTTTGTTGAAAAATGTAACGCGCCGAGAACCCATACGTTCTCGATGTGCTCAATACGTGTACGCACTGTAACATACAGAGACTCGACGCGAACTCACTTACTTTGATACCACTTTTACTTTCAAATCGTATTCAAAAGAACATTTGTAAATATAAAAATTTTTTTACTCAATTCGAAAACATCTCGTGCCCCGAAGAGCGAACAGGAAATCCTCAATATAAAATACGCAGCAGAAAAGATAATTTAAAGTAGTTCTAAATAAGACGACAAAACTTGAAATTTTAGGAAAGGTGGTCCAACACACGCCTTGAACTACCCAACTCGGTGCCGCGTACCCGCGTAGCGGCGCCGTGCGCCCACATCTCCACTTCGGCGCCCCGCCCGCACTCTCTCGGTGCCGCCCTCGCCAACTCAATACCGTCGCGTCACGCGCACGCCCACAGCACCGTGTGCCCCACGCATCATGCCTCCGTGCAGCACGTCCGCGCACACACCCTCACCCGACACCGCACGACCTGTGTGCACTCGCAGGGTTGCGTGCCCCCGCGCCTCGCACGCCTGCGACCACGCCGCGCTCCCGCACCCATCTTTACTCCTCGAGTACCTCACCGTGCACACCCCGACCTATTCCATACGCTCTCGACTCCCGATCTTTCTCCCAAAAATTCGGCAGAGTAACGCCTAAAAACTGGCTATCCCAAAAATTTAAACCATGCACACAGTTCACCAAAAAACTGGAAATATCCACCCATCAACTATCCAGAGAAATCTCCATAGCAAAAACCGAAGTTTAAGGACAACAAAATTAATCAACTACAAATGAAGAAAATTCACAATATAGAGCATTACCAAACTCCTACATGTAAAAAGTACGCGTGCGTCGCCAAAATCGCAAACACTCTATAAACCCCTACACAACTGACGTCTATACAACTCGTCTAATCAACTATATATCCCGACACAATAAGAGAAAATACCCTAACAGTCTAGCCACCACCTACCATCTCCACGGGTCAGGTCGCCCTAACAATCCGCCGTCCGGTACCTCGGTCGCGCGCCGTCAATCGTCCTACACCTAAGGACTAGGCTCTCGGGGCTCACCAGCAACAATGTCTGCACCTACACCATAGAACACACAACATAAGTCTAACGCTCAGTAAGTAATGCGATATGAAAGTAAAAGCCGACAATGCAATCTTATCATATGCAGTCTCTACACTCACACTCATATTGTCACATTTGTGACGCGTAGTGCAGCCGCACGAGGGTAAGGAGGAACCTAGCGCCACCCTACACCCTGACACGTCGCCACGCTCCCGGACTCCCCAGCAACGAAACCCACAAGCTACATACACGCATCACTAAACAGCAACCACATCAGGGTGACGGTGTACCTCGCTCCACACTACACCCTGACACGTCGCCCTCATCCCAGCCTCTCCAGCAATGAGGCCACAGTTGCCACATACACATTTCGCGACAGCCCAGCCGGCCCACTCCTCGAGCGGAATCCGCGATTGGTGTTGCACCGGCCCACACTAGCAGGATCCGCGGTACCATTGTCCATCATCCTCACCGTCGACACATACACGCCGTGTGACGGCCCAGCCGGCCCACTCCTCAAGCGAAATCCACGGTTGGTTACGCACTGGCCCACACACTAGCAGAATCCGCGGTACCACCACCACACGTCTCACCACTTACACAAAATATGTTCAAAACCATTTTTCGTTCTCTTTTTAAAAAAACATGATGCATATCAAACAATACACACGCACACCACAATCGAAAACATAAATTCTAAAGTTCTACGGTGTAGGCTCACCTGGGCAAAACACGTGCATGCACTACTTACCTAGCGTCCTAAGCTCACTCGACGCACACCTTCGCCAAAAAAGCCTCAACCTAAAACATAAACAATCACTCATCAATCTTCGCATCAAAATTCACTAAATACGCTAAAAATCACATTCCTTACTAAACCCATAAAATCTCAACTAAAACGAGTCACTAATTCGGTGTGGCCGAAAGCCAGCCTAAACTTCGGGCGCGCATAACTTTTGCGTTCGTTATCGGAATCAAGCGATTTAAGAGGCTAAAAGTTTCCTTAGGAACTAGTTTAACATACTGAGATGGATTTTAAAATGGTAAGTTAGAGCTAGGTGAAAAAACACCAAAACCAAATCTGTCATTCACCCAAATTTCACATTTTTGTTTCCTTCAACCAAAACTCACTCAAAACTCGCCTTACGCATTAAAATCAGCAATGCTAATATCACGCGTCACAATTTTACTAAAAATGGTCAATAATTTTACTCGGTCCAAAATTCGACATAAACTTCCGACGCGCATAACTTTTGCATCGGACCTTGGAATCGAGCGATTCCAGCGGCCAAACGTTCCTCTAACAACCTAATTTCATCCACTAAAACAGAATTCAAAACGAATAACCAAAGCTAGGCCAAAAACAGAACCTGTTTTTCACACCAAAATGCTCAGAATTTCAACTTTAATCCTATCTCACTAATTTCTTCATCCAATCGGTCACATTTCATTCATTCAATCACAGCTTAAAACTGACCCCTATACCAAGCCAAACCCTCAGAGAACCGGAAGGAATCGAGCCCTCACGCTCGGTCGACAAGAGCCATAACAGGGGAGGAGCTTACCGTCAATTTTGAACTCGGGAAAACCCACTCACGCCTGAGTCTTTGTTTAGTCGTAACGGTCTGACACACCGGCACGCATTCTTCCTCGGCGGTCGGTCGTCGGCAGCTCTCCCTCCCGGCCTCTCTCTCTCTCTCTCTCGCCCTCGGTCGCTCTCTCTCGGCCTCGGCGAAGAACAAGGTGGAATGGCTTCCAAAAAAAAGAAAATTTTTATTTAATTACAATCTACCAAAACGCCCCCACGTGTTTTAACCGCCCGTAACTTCGTTAAATTCGCGTCCTCTCGACTTTAAAAATTTCAAAAAACCGTCACTAAATTTACATTTCGAGTTTTATAATTTAATTTACTCGTTAAAATATTTCTCGAAATTCCAACCGAGATTAAATTAAAAATTTCATAAATTAGATTTAAAGTCCAAAATTTTCCAGGTTATTATAAAAAATGTTTTTCAATATTTTCAAAGATTTTTTGAACTCGGTAATTTAGGGTTTTATAACAACTTAATTAAACCTAATTTGGAAATCAATTTAAGAAAAATTTAAAAATTTCAAACTGAGAAAAAATGAAAAATTGAATTTTAAAATCATTACAATTCCCTAACCATGGTAGGTTTCTCACCCTCGCAAAATCAGCCTGAAGAAGGCCGAATTGCACCAGTCGATTCCAAACCGTAAGCTGGGTCGGTTCTACCCACCCCTCAGTTTGATATTGAGTAGTGGTTTCTTACTTTGAGTATGAAAAAACATTTTATATTTTCAGTTTTATAAAGGATGCCAAGTATGTATGGTCAGAGAATTGTGAGAATAATTTCCAGGTGTTGAAACAGAAATTGACTACAGCTCCTCTATTGACACTTCCGATGACGGATGAGAAGTTCAGTATTTACTATGATACGTCTAGAGTCAGATTGGGTTGTGTATTAATGCAGAACAGAAAGGTGATTGCCTATGCTTCAAGGCAATTAAAGTCTGATGAGAAAAATTATCCGGCCCACGACTTAGAGTTAGCGACAGTAGTGTTTGCACTAAAGATCTGGAGACACTATCTTTATGGACAACAGTGTGAGATATATTCAGATCACAAAAGTCTGAAGTATATTTTCACTTAAAAGGAGCTGAATATGAGACAATGGCGGTGGTTAGAGTTTGTGAAAGACTACGACTTTGAAATCAAGTACCACCCCGGCAAAGCTAATGTAGCGGTAGACGCATTGAGTTGAGTTTCGACCTCAGTTTCAGCAATGAATGTTGAAATGTCTATAGCGTTGAGTACAAAATTTCAGAGGTTCAATTTGGAGCTGGTTTCAGATGTAGCAGCAATGTTATCAGCCTTAATGAATTCAAGAAGCTCAACAAGAAGACCTAGAGTGCAATGAATTCAAATTGAGTATGGTATCTAATGACAAAATCGTGTTCAGCTATTCAGATGATGGAATTTTGAAGTTTCGGAATAGATGGTATGTTCCATACAATGATCAACTTTGGAATGAAATTTTGTTTGAAACGCACTCTTCAAGGTTTTTCGTTCATCCCGGAAGTACTAAAATGTACAGAGACCTTAAGCAACACTATTGGTGGCCTAGCATAAAGAAGTCTGTAACAAAGTACGTAGAGACATGCTTGGTCTGTCAGAAAATCAAAGCTAAACATCAAAGGCCTACCGAAAAATTGTAACCATTGTCGGTTCCAGCATGGAAGTGGGACCAAATATCTATAGATTTTGTGGTCGAGTTACCCCGGACGACAAAAGCATATGATGGAATATATGTGATTATGGACCGTTTAACCAAATCACCTCATTTTCTACCGGTGAAGATGACATTCAACATGGATCAGTTTGCAGAATTGTATATTCAGGAGATATTGCGGTTACAAGGAGTACCGACTTCAATTGTATCGGATAGAGACCCGAGATTCACATCAAAATTTTTGAAGAGTCTATGGGGACACGGCTGAATTTCAATACAACATTTCATCCTCAGACAGACGGGCAATCTGAACGGACCATTCAAATCTTAGAAAATATGCTTCGAGATTGTGTACTAGAATTTTAGAGTTCGTGGAGTAAGTATTTACCTTTGGTGGAGTTCTCATACAACAACAGCTATCAGGCTATGATAGGTATGACTCCATATGAAGCTCTGTATGGGAGAAAATGCAGATCGTCTCTCTATTGGGATAAAGTCAGTGAAACCAGCTTGATCAGACCAGAGATCGTGCAACAGACTGCTGAGAAGATCAAATCTATTCGGCAGCGGATATTGACAGCTCAAAGTCAACAAAAGAGCTATGCCGATAGAAGAATGAGAGAATTGGTGTTTGAGGTGGGAGATGAGGTCTTTCTAAAAATTTCACCATTTAAAGGGGTAATGAGGTTCGGGAAAAATGGTAAGTTAAGTCCGAGATATGTTGGACCATTCCCAATCACAAAGAGAATCGAAAGAACAGTGTACCAGTTGGAGCTGCCAGCTTCTATGGAAAGAAGTTTACAACGTTTTCCACGTATCAATGCTAAGAAAATGCATCCGAGATCGGTCACATGTTGTGGTGCGGCAGGATATTGAGGCACTGCCAACGTTAATGTACGAAGAAAAGCCAGTGAAGATTTTAGATTATGTAGTGAAGGCATTGCACAACAAGGAGATTCCACTGGTGAAGGTATTATGGCGTAACCACAATGTGGATGAGGCAACGTGGGATAGACAGTTAGACATGATGGATCGTTATCCTGATCTTTTCAGGTATGCAAATTTTGAGGACAAATTTTTTTAAGGGGGTAGGAGTGTAACACCCAGAATTTGTCTCAATCATGAGTTGCCCTTGGAATTTTTTTTGTGTTAAGAGGGCATAACAATGATCATAAGTTATGATAAGAATTTGATTGAGGAACTTTTTCTTTGTTGAGTTAATTCCATGAATATATTAGATTAACGAGTTGAGAATTTGAGGTGATGGAAGAGATTGAGAATTTTACAAAAATCCAGGTAAGTAGTGGATTGCTTGTGTTTTGCCTTCGGGCCTACACCACGGAGCGGTAGGGTTTGATTGCTTGTTCGTTGTTGGTTTGTTGGTTGATCATATGTGTTGACATGCATCACGGTTTTTTTTTTTAAAACTACGAAAAACGAGTTTTGAGCGTGTTTATGAAATGCGAGTATGAAATGTAAAAAGATAAGAACAGATGTAACGTGGTCTCGAGTAGGGTCGCCTCGTCATGTGATGGTGCTTGTGTAGTAGCACTTCGAGAGAGTCTCTACGAGAGATGCACAGACGAAAGTATGTAAAATGTCATGAGTGGGAACGCCTCGTCATTAACGTGATAGTGAGAAGGTAGTAGAGAGGTCCATGATCGATGTTGGGAGGAGATTGTTATATGGTCATCCCGTGTGTGGACCTGACGTGTGCCTCCGATCTCGCTCCGCTGGGTCAAGGTGTGGTCGTCCTGAGTGGTGATAGGATGGGTGCCTACTTGATCCATGTGAGAAAGTGAAAGATTAATAAAAACAAAAACGAAACGAGAATGAAACAGAGTGTAGAAACCGCATATGTTAGGGATTGAGCTTATGCATTGTTTTCTTGTTCATTGTTCCCTACTTGCTAAGCATTAGGCTCACATTTTGTATTTCGTGGTGTAGTGACGGCGAGCTATCTGATGAGCTCTATGATCATGGCCATGTTTAGGATTGCAGTTGGTGCTGGTATGACGGTGCAGGTAGTTTTGTTGGGGCGACTCGACCATGGTGTGGAGATGCTGTCATTTTGTAGGTCATTTGGTGGTAAAACTTAGGTTGTATATATGTACTAGGACACGTAAGATTAGAGTGATGTGTGAATTGGTTTATATATATGTGTGTGTGTGTTTTTTCTTTAAACTGCAAGATTTTGGGTTAGATCCGTTTTCAGTTGTTATACTGCTGAATTTTCATGAAATTAAATTGAGTTTAAGATTTTAATGAAATTCTGTGAGGGAAAAGTGTACGTTATGTTATTTTTGACGTTGAGTCGGAAGTTCAGTTATTTTCTAAGGATTTAAGGTTTTAAAACAGATTTTGTGAAGGAAGTGTCGACCTGTGCCAGAAAGTGTCGATCTCTTAGTGTAAAACGAGTGCGGAGTGTCAACTTGTATGTAAGGGAGTCGACCAAACTCTGTAGGTGTCAACCGCATGGGTCAACCTACTCGGATAGAAAGGGAGAACGTGTTGACCGGCGCATGCAAGTGTCGACCGATAGTGTAAAATAGACGGAAGTGTCGACATCAAGGATCGACCGACGCGGACAGAGAGAAATGTAGTGTCGATCAGTAGTGAAAAATTAGATGGAAGTGTCGACCAGTGCATGCAAGTGTCGACCGGTAGTGTAAAATAGACGGGACTGTCGACATCAGGGATCGACTGACGCGAACAAAGAGAAATATAGTGTCGACCAGTGCATGCAAGTATTGACCGGTAGTGAAAAATAGATGGAAGTGTCGATCAGTGTTTATCGAAGTCGACCGAAAATGATTATTTTTATGTTTAGAAAACTCGAAACTTTATTTAAACTGATTTTTATTAAAGTCTTTCGCTGCGATAATTTTAAACATTTTCAAAAATATCGTTTTAAGTCGAGCAACGAAAGTTTTAAATTTTTACACAAATTTTATTCGTGCGTATTTGAATAAGTAGTAGTAGTGAGCGTACCCGAAACGTGTGAGTTTTTGGGTCGCCACAGAGATGGTATCAGAGCATATTGAAAATCGTATAGAATTTTTGGGGCGTTACAGTTTGATTTAGTTATTTTTACATTATGTAAAAAGAATTAATTATTTAGTTTAAATTATGAAAATATTAATAAAAAAATTAAAATTATAGGAACTAAATTAATGCGACTTTAAAATAAAAGAATTAAAATCTGCATTTATTTTTTATTCTTCAAAACAGCCGACGTGTCATTTCTTTAGTAGGTAAACTAGAATCAAGAATGATATTGGGGAAGTCTCCGAAGAAGAACCCAGCCGGAGCTCCGTTTGCTTAAAGCGCGTTTCTTCTTCCTCTCTCTCTGCATTTAGTACGTAGAAATGGTGCGAATTGTGTTCTGATATCTGATAATCTTCACCATTCTTGCCGAATTATTTCTTTGATTTGATAGTGATCCGATAAAATTATCGATCTCGGTCGTCTGTTTCCTCTCATTTTCTGCATCGAGGCAGAGGAACAGGAAGAGCGGACCGAAACTCACAGAAATTCTAGATACTGATTGGAACGGATATGTCAAAGACCTTGCCTTACTCTACCAAGGATGTTGACTATGACAACGCCAAGTTCCGGCAGCGTTCGTACTCCAAGGTTTCAATTCTAGATCTTGGCCTTCATGTTCTTCAGTTTGCTAAAATTTAACCTGTTTTAGCTTCGCATGCTTTTGCGGAATTATTTGTCAGGTAGTATAGGTGATTGTTTGGGAGTTGTATGCTTGTATAGTTTCCAATTTAAATTTTGAAAGTGCCTTTTGTAATCAAATACGAATTTTTGACAAGAACTCAGGAGTAGAGATGCTCAATATTTATACAGAAGTTGGCAGCTCTCTGAAATGGTAAAAATGTAGCTACTAGGTCGAACTTGGCAATGACAGTTATAAGTGAGTAATTTGGAAGAAAATTGTGATTGTGAGATAGCCGTAGAATATCAGTAGCAACTGTAAAATTTTGTTGCCAAAAGTTGTAGATGTGTTAAGATTGTTAGCTAAAGATCTTTGATGATGGTATGTCTTAGTTGCAGGTGCAAAAATATTTTTAGATTGAAAATTAAAGTACAATAATTAAGGGAGTTTTTCAGGGCACAATAAAATGTTTCTCAGTTTTCTCTTCTTGATATCTCAGGTGATAACTCAGACCTTTATTAACGGTAGTAGAAAACGCAACTGCATGACCTGTAGCACAGGAAAGTTTCTTGTGTTGCTAATGACATTTGGTTTAGCATCTCTTTTTTTGACACATACAACTCCTACCTACTCTGTTTCTAATGGACATGCTAACAGAGATGGAAATATTAATGAAGGAGAATTAATTAAGAATGGTGGCAGAAAATTTGTGGAACTTTGGAGAAAACCGCCCAGGCTTCCTCCTCAATTGCCACCAGACAGAAAGGGTAATAATGGCAGTTTGGATCATCACGGATCTGTTTGGGTAACAAGGCAACAAAAAGTCAAGGAGGCATTTGTTCATGCATGGTCTGGCTATAGTAAATATTCAATGGGTTATGATGAACTCATGCCACTGGGCAAGCATGGAACTGATGGGTTGGGAGGTCTCGGTGCAACTGTCGTGGATGCTCTTGATACTGCAATGATAATGAATGCTGGTGAAGTTGTATCTGAAGCAGGCTCCTGGATAGAAAAACATCTTTCAGATCGAATTAACAAGAAAGGCCAAGTCAATTTGTTTGAAACTACCATACGTGTTTTGGGTGGTCTTTTAAGTGCATACCACTTGAGTACTGCGGCCCAAGGGAACAATCTTTCAAATAAAGAACCTAAACCTACTGTTTATCTAGAAATATCAAAAAACCTGGCTGACAGACTGCTAACTGCTTTTACTTCAAGTCCAACTGCTATTCCATTTAGTGATGTTGTCTTGCGGGATTCTTCAGCCCATGCAGCTGCTGATGGATTGAGCAGTACTTCTGAAGTCTCTACTTTACAGCTGGAGTTCAATTATCTTAGTACAGTTTCTGGTGATCCTAAGTACAGCACAGCTGCAATGAAGGTTTTGGAACACATGAAGAGTCTCCCAAAAATTGAAGGATTGGTCCCCATTTACATCGAGTACGATCCTTACTCTTGAATAAATTAATATTTCTCATTATATTTTGACTATGAAATCTGGATGTTATATGAATCAATATGATTCATTATTTTTCCGCTGAAGGAAAGTTAAATTAGTATAATTATAGTTAAATTAGTATAATTATATATCACAGCTTTCTAATGAAACCTTGACCTTTAGGTCTGGCAGCTCCAAGGCAAGTTTTTCAATTGTGTTTTATTTGTCACGTGGATAAAATTTTTTAGGCAGGATATACAATTACTCTATAAATAAAGATCTATGCAGATAGATACTTGCTATGGATCTTTTAATATTACTTCCTAATATTTTTCCTTTTATATAAGATGCTTCACAATTCTCATGTTAGATATCGAAAAACTGAATGTTTGATTTTGATGATACCCTGTGCTCATTGTTATTTTTTCTATTGCATGAAATTCCTTAGATTTTCATCTGTATCTTTTGAAATTGGTTATTATTCCTGTGAATGGTGTAGTAAATTTAACAAAGCCAAGAAATGATTTATTTTCCAGTAACATTCAGATGGCTTAACAAAAAGCCGAAGCTTGTACGATCTTCAAATGAACTAGAGAAAGAGGCTATTGTAACTATTTTCGCGAAGGGTTTTCATAGATTGTTAATGTCGTGATTGTTTTTTTAAACTAATAAATATTTTGGTTAAAAGTATGCCAAAATAATCTCATCATTATCTCTATTGACTGTTTGTGAAGTGATTAATCATTTACTACTAGCATAATCTTATGATGCACGTTTCATATCCCTTGGGTTGTGCTTATATGTCTCAAGAAGTTTTTTAACTGAAGAATCGTTATGATCAGTGAAATTTTCTATGCAGCCCGACATCTGGTCACTTCAGTGGAGAGAATATAAGATTTGGATCTCGTGGTGACAGCTACTATGAATACCTACTCAAAGTGTGGCTTCAGCAGAGAGCTGGACAAGATAAGAATTTGACTTACCTACATGACATGTATGAAGAAGCTATGAAAGGAGCTAGGCATCTTCTTGTTAAAAAATCCATACCAAATGGCTTGGTTTTTGTTGGAGAACTTCCTTTTGGACCAAAAAGAACTTTTAGTCCCAAAATGGATCACTTGGTATGTTTTATTTCTGACAGTTCTTGATGTTTATTCAGCAGATGAGAAGAATATAATAATAGCTAGAAATATGTGATGAAAAGGTTTTTTTTTTATCAAATCAAAGTTCAAATCGAAAAAATTTTCTAATTGGATTTTATTGGTTCTTCGCCACCTCATCTAATGTTTATTATTTCAGAAATAACACAACCGCGCACACACACAACTATTATATGTGTGTGTGTAAGAGTAAACTAACAATATGTCCGCGTGGAAAGCTAAGAAGCCACTTGATTTATTTCTAGAATTATATTAAGTAGGGAAATCAAGTGGATGTGGTTACCCTGCCATTTGGCAGGTAGTTAGCATAAGGTGTGCGGGATCTATCTGGGGAAAGGACAAGAAGAGTATAAAAGAGAGTAAGGGAAGAGCTTGGAAGTTGAGCAAGTTGTGGTTGAATTGTTGAGGTGTGATTAGGTCTATCGAATGCCTTGTTTTTTGTAGGGAAGATAAGACCAACCTAGTCAGCACCACCTATCATTCTAAAAATGGCTCTCCAATTTCACTAGACAACAAAAAATTGGTAGGTACAAAATTTTGTATAGGCTGAAGACCTAGGATCCTAAGGTCTAACCCTCTGACATTATATATTCAACCATGAAGTAAAAGAGACGAATCTTTGGATATGGCTTTCAATCCAAGGTGACAAATAGAAAATGCTAAATATTGTGCTAACTTATTTACCTGTTTCTTTTTTTAAATGCAAACTGTGTATGGATTCCATCCCAAGTCTTTTAGGTCTTCTCAACAAGATCATTTTTTTCTGGGCTACGGTAATACTGAGTACTAGCGGTTTGTTTTTATAGCGTGGGAAACAACCTCTTTAGTATGGAAAAAAAAAACAATTTCATGCTTTAGTTACCCTCTATATTCCTTGGAGAGTTGAACCAAATGGTTAAAAAATAAAATAAAATTACCCTTTAGAAATACTGCATGATGACATTTTATGGTTAATCTTCATATGATACTATTTTTTCTTTTCTACGCCTTTCAATTAACAGCAATTCTGTAAGCATTCCTATTATCTGCTGGATAGTTTAAAATTTGACAAGTATGTTACACAAACACCATTTTAATGAGTCTTCTAAATTATGGAGATAAGAAATTACTAAGTGGGAAGATCCTTTGGTTGAATTATTTGTGAGTAGTGACACTCAAATATAATAAGTCATCATCCCACTGCTTTTTTGCTCACCTTTCTGAGTTTTTGAATCCTTCTCTTGGATATGACGTCAAGTCCTTGTGTTAAATTCGATCTGTTTGGCCCATGAATTGTTGAGCTTTTTTGCTCTCTAGAATACGAAGAAATAAATTAAGTGGTTGAATAGATTTCCCCATTGTATTGTACCCTACTTTACTGCTGATACATTCTATAATGATACTTATATATCCATTAGTTTGAACAAAGCGTATTGTGCAATTAGAATTGGTGTCCATACCATCATTGTTCTCATTTAGAGATATTGCTTACTTGGGAACTTCTGTGAAATTTTTTAGGTATGTTTCTTGCCTGGTACCCTAGCTCTTGGTGCCACAAAGGGAGTTACCAGGGAAGAAGCTATGAAAAAAGGCTTGTTAAACTTTGAAGACCTGGAGAATCTAAAGCTTGCAGAAGACCTGGCTAAAACATGCTTTGAAATGTATTCAGTAACATCTACAGGTCTTGCTCCAGAAATAGCTTACTTTCATACAGAGGTGAGTTTTTTATGACCTTCGACTGATTTGTGAGTCATATCTGTATCTCGAAATAAATTTGGGAGAATAATTTTGCATATTCTTCAAAATCCAAAGTTTTATGTCTTGTCAAAAAAAATCCAAAGTTTTATGATTTATTTTATTGTTTGTTTTTCACTATGTCCCTCTAGTATTTGACATGTTGATCTTCGTTATATAGGAATATTCTGAAGCAGGTCTTGAAGGTGGAAATAAGGGATCAAAATATGTAAATGACATAATAATCAAACACACTGATCGTCATAATCTTTTGCGTCCTGAAACTGTTGAGTCCTTGTTTGTCTTGTATCGCATCACAGAGAATCCAAAGTAAGTTTATCCTTATTTAATAGACCATGTTGCCAGTTTTATTTACTTGTTATATGTTCAATTTGGTATTATTGCTGAATGTCGTCATCAAACTGCAGATATCGGGAGTGGGGTTGGCAAATTTTTGAAGCATTTGAGAAATATACAAGGGTCGAAAGTGGTGGATATACTTCTCTTGACGACGTCACTGTGATCCCTCCTCCTAAAAGGGACAAGATGGAAACTTTTTTCCTGGGAGAGACACTAAAGTATCTGTACTTGCTGTTTGGAAATAGTTCTACCCTTCCATTAGATAAGTTTGTTTTCAACACAGAAGCGCACCCACTTCCTATCCAAGGGCCTAGTGAAGTGGAATAATGAAGATCTTTTTGATCTTCTGAAATTTTTTTTAAAGTCACGTCTTTGACATTTTTCCAGCATGTCCAGACCAGGTGGCAATAGATGAACAGGTTACTACAAAAGGGATTGAGTTTTCGTAATTTAATTTTCTTTTTAAGTCAAGAATATTACATAGGGAAATTTTCTTGTAACTTCTTATTTTTATGGCCTAAAGGATCAAGAAGGAGATAGGGGATGTAATTGTTTCCTCTAATCATATTTTTCACCTAGGGTTTCTAAGAGACATGTTTATTTCATATACAAATTCCCGTCTGTACTTTGATTTTGGTAGTAATTTTTTTCTCTATGCTTGTGGTTTTTTGTCCATTAAAGTTGCCCACGGTGTTTGTTCGTTTTTTTTTTTTTTTTTGTATTCGGGTTTAATAATTACAGTGAACATACTAGAAACTAGTGGAAATGTATTGTGGAAGTGGGTGTGTTAAGAATGCGTTGGTTGTGCAGTGTAGATATTGTTTCTATAATGGAAAGTTTCCTTGAACGATAGTTTTTCTGTACTTGCGCCTTATTGTTAATTCTAGTAAATTTGAACCGTCTGGAGTAAGATACTCTTAATTGCTTTCTTCAGTTATATCATCTATCATCATCGCTTGCAAGGTCTTTATTATATATATTATTTACTATGTTTCGATAGGTTTAAGAGATGATTTGTTGTGAAGTCAATATTATGTACAAATTGAGAAGGGAAAATAAGGTGGCTGATGCTTTGTCTCATCGTGAGGGTGGGCAAGTTTTTGGAGTTGTTTTTGCAAACTCCTTGCCCCGGAATTTTAGATATGTCAATTCTAGAGAAAGAGGTACTTGGAGACAATAGATTGAGTGCCAATAAAGAGGAGACTATGCTTTGATGCATGGTATGAGCTGCAAACTGGTGTTGTATTATACAAAGGAAAAATTGTAGTTCCTGAATCATCTTTGAAGCAGAAACTATGGTGAGAATTTCGTAATTTTCCTATGGGAGGTTACTATGGTGTGGCAATTTTATACGTGTATTAGTGCATGCTATTATTGGATAGAGTAGTTGCCACAAGATGTCATGCAAGTAGTGACAACTTGTAGCATTTGTTAACAAAATAAGATTGACTCTTC
This sequence comes from Begonia peltatifolia, assembly GCA_022433055.1. Lineage (NCBI taxonomy): Eukaryota > Viridiplantae > Streptophyta > Magnoliopsida > Cucurbitales > Begoniaceae > Begonia > Begonia peltatifolia. Next base: position 10,949,212 of record CM039517.1, on the reverse strand, counting down.
TAGACCCACGGGACTTTTATGACGTTTGCCAACTCAGGAACATGTGTGGGAGGATATTTCCTTAAGACTTTCATTAAAGATCTACCACAATCCTTTGGACATGAAACTATCTTGGTAGTTGCAGTCGATTGACAAAATTCTTTCATGTTATTGCTTTGAACATCTTATAACGCGAGTATGGGTACCTAAAAATATTGAGAGAAGCCATTCACAAGAACATTTTGGTGGAAATTCTTTTGCCTTCCACAATCTCGACTCGAGATGAGTTTAGCTTACAACCCTAAAACAGATAGCCTTCACGTTGGCGTAGCCAAAACAACAGACTAGGTGTTTATATTGGGTTGATTTTTAGTACAACATCAATTTGCAAAGCGTTGCCAACATGACCCCCTTTAGAGCACTCAGGTCACAATACACCGACAATTTTTCAATGTTTTGGGGGAAAAATCGTCATCATTTCAGTGGATCATCAACTTAAAGTGAAGTGAACAACTTAAATACTTTGCCTAAACCTTTATTAAACTTATGATAATGAAAAAATATGTCGACACTTCTTGAGTAGAAACTCACTTTTCGATTGGTGAGTTAGTTTGGCTTCAAATCAAGTTTTATCGAACAATTATGGTTCAATAAAGACAAACAGACAAACTTGCTCCTTCTTATTTTGACCTTTTCGAAGTCAATACTATTAGTGGGAGAAGTGGATTACAAGTTCAAGCTACCAAAAGGTTCCAAGATACACCTAGTTTTCACTTGTCTAAACTAAAGAAGGTTGTTGGACATCATATAACATCTTTTGTTCCTGTGATGATTAACTTTGGAAGGAGAAGATAATCGCATTTTCTTGAAAAAGTTTTAAAGATACAGTCTTCAATCACAATAGGAGGAAATTGACACGATCCGGCCCTAGAAAGGATCCGTGTTAAAACCCACAAAGAAGAAGAAAATGTGCTCGGTGTGTGTATGAAGAATAACAAGTAAATAAAGATGGAGAGAGGAAATGTAAACCCTAAGCAGACCCGAGAGCTATCTCAATGTTATGTTCATAGATGCATGTTTTCTCATAGAAAAACAACCACTATCGAACACTAGTTCGGCACCCTCGTAGATCAAACTTCCAAGGAAGAATGATGAGAAAGGCAATACGAGTTTATTCTAACAACCGGGAGACCTTCTCCTTTCACGGATTGGAAAATCCGTGGCTTACCTCCCTTGAAGGTAACATTGTTTCTCTCTTGGAAGACAAAGGTGACGCGTGTATTGAGAAATTGGCAAAAGGTCCTTTCAATGTGACTAAGTTATGCATATAAATAAACTCTGGTGGTGACTAGCTAGGGTTTGGAAGGCTTCCTCCTTGCGTCTAGCTTGATGGGCCGAGGCCTCCTTGGTTGCTCCTTGGTGTGCCTAAGTTGACAGACGAGACTTGGTCATAGGCCGAGGCTTCTTTGTCTTCAACCCAAAGCCAACCACCATGCATATATCTAACCCTAACCAACAATCTAATGCATGACATGAGTAAGACTTATAGATATACTTTACTCTCACAAAAAAAAGGGCTAAGTGTTTGGCAAAGAAAGTGAAAATACAAAAGTATCAAAAGAAAATAAAGTAAAAGAAAATATGCATAAAATAAATGGCTATACATTTAGGATGCTGGGAAGACAAATTCCTGTCTGATGACACTCCGAATCCATCTGTGTATCTCATGCTAGCATGTGGAGGGGCTGCTCCATATCCAATGAGCTAATCTCCCAAGTGGATCATTCCAAAAGATCAAAACCTGCAAAATAAACAAAATCATCAGTAAAATGAGTAAATAAAGCAAGAGACCTTGTCTATGAGTGTGTGATTGGCCTCCTAGGGATATCAGAAATACTAGTCAAATGGAACAATGACCTCGGAATATATGCTACTTGGGAGAAGGAGGCGGATATGAAGATACATTTTTTCACTTATGACCTGGGAGACAAAGTCAATTTTGAAGGGATAAAATGATGATGTAGCGGAAATGGCTAAAGGGACAGTGTTGGGTAAAACATAAGGATGAAATGAACCAATTAAAAGGAGAGTATGTTTTGGGGTTTCTAAAAGTGTAGTGGTGGCAAATTAGTTATTAGTCAAAATAGTTGAATAGATCTTAAGACTAGGTTGATGAGATGCTTTAAAAGTGGAGGATAGGCTTTGGGGAGGATATCGTGTGTTCTTGTTAGTTCTACTTTGTTTAGAATTTGAATTCTAAGTATGTGGTTGTCGTATTTGTGTCTGATTAATTTGTCAACTTAACTCTTAATAAGAGTTAAGTGGACAAATTAACTTTGTTTAAATAAAAATGAATAAAAATAGTATATGTGATGACCCGAATGTGTACGTATGAGGACGACTATAGGGCAAATTTTAGGACGTAAGCTGAGTGTAGGTAAATCCCAGACTTGAGTATAGGCAAATCTCGGATCGTGGAAGAATGGATCATCACAATCTCACATCGCTTGGGGAGAGGTATATGGAAATGAAACATATGCAAGGAAACACTCCCAAAATAGTAAGACGCATTTTGGAACACAATTGACAACGGATCCCATAAGAACTCCGAAATTAAAAATGCTCCAGTGAAAACAGTACCGTGTTGGGTGATCGATTGGGAAGTCCTTGCTAAACAAATTCATGAGAGGAGAATATTAGACTACGCCGCAATCCCCAGAGCGGACAATATTTTACTAGAAAAATGGGTTGTTACAAATGGTATCAGAGCATGTATCCAACTACAAATGTGGCCAATGAGGACGTTGAGCCCCCGAGGGGAGGTGATTGCGATGACCCGAACGTATACATATGAGAACGACTGCGGGGCAAATCTCGGGACGTAAACAGATTGTAGGCAAATTCTGGACTCGAGTATAGGCAATTCCCGGGTCGTGGAAGAAGGAATCGCCACAATCTCACATTGCTTGGGGATGTATATGGAAATGAAACATAAGTAAGGAAATCCTCCCAAGATAATAAGATGCGTTTTAGAGCACAATTGGCAACGGATCCCATAAAAAATCTGAAGTTAAGAGTGTTCCGGCAAGAGCAGTACTATGTTGGGTGACCGACTAGGAAGTCTTCTTCCCAAACAAATCTGTGAGGGGAGGATATTGGGATACGACCCAATTCTCAGAGCGGACAATATCTTACTAGGAAAAGGGGTCGTTACAGAATACTTCACACGTGATATTAACTTTTTTAAAAATCGACGGGAGAATTATAATAAAAAGGGTAATTACCAAAATTGACATTGAAGTAAGAGAGCATTTCAATTGATACTTTAAACTTTTAATTTCATTAATAGGCATCTCATAGTTTAAGGCCTTAGCAATAGACACCTTGTCGTTAAGGTATATTAAACTTTCCATTTAAGTACGTTCAATCTCTTTCTCTCTCTAGTAAGAACCACGTGTGTGTCAAACACGAGACCCTCCATGCTTCTCTCTCCAATCTTTGCAAATCTTCATGTATCTCTTTTCAAACATCTTTTGAGTTTATAATTGTAGTTTTTTAATCAAAAACTCATCTTTTTACACTTTCAAATGCATCATCTTCCTTTAATGAATCTTTACTCATGTTTGGAAAATCTTTTATTGAAGGTTTAATTTTTGGCTTCTTCGATTCGTATCATCTCCTTTACATTCAAAAAGATTCGTGCGCAAATCTCTTAGATCATACATAAAGAAATTCACATTAGAAATAGGTTAAGATTGTTAGAAAAAATAAAATCTTGATAACAAGTAAAAGTGTTTACTCCCTTGCCAAAATGATACTATTTTTCTCACTTTTTATCAATTTCTTTCACATTTTGTACCTCAACTTTGTACTCTTTTCGCTCATGGTTTAACACCACTTCTTCTTCTTGAACCTCATGGATGTCTTGAAAAATTTGCTCCACTGGACAATGATCTTCCTCTTGTTAAACTTCCAGAAAAATTGGATCATTTTGAAGAAAACTAATCTCTTCTTTTTTTGTGCTCTTTGGTTGGTGGTTCTTCTTCATAAAGTTTTTTGGACTCTTGAAAAATTGTTGCTTCCTCCAAAAATTCATCTTTTAGAGGAAAAATAATCCTTTCTTTCTCGTGCTCCCCGGCCTTTTGTCTCACTTCTTGTTCTTTCAACTTTTATTTATTTGTCTCTTGTGCCTTCTCGTAGTACCCCATCGTCATCTCAAAAAGTTGTTCAATCTTTCCCAACAAAGTTTTCATCTTCCAAATTTGCTTTCGTTGATAGTATTCCTCCTCGACCTCTTTTTGACTTCTTATGTATTGTTTTCGAGAGATTTTCCTTCCATAATTTAGGGTATAAGAAAAAAATAATAAAGTTCGTGATTTTTTTTTTTTTACTATTTTGCCTTTTTCAAAAAAAAAACTTTAAAGAACTTCGAACAAAAGAAGTTCAAGTGAACAAGAACATTTGTAATAAAGAATAAAGGTATAAACTTGAATTTATGAGTCAAATATCTAATACCAACTGATGAGAACCACGGATATGTCACACTCGAGAACTTTCATGTTTCCCTTTCCGATCTCTGTAAATATTCATGCATCTCTCTTTAAACATTTTTTTGGCTTCTACTTGTAGTTTTTTAATCAAACAACTCTTCTTTTACACTTTCAAAGATATCATCTTGTTTTAATGAATTTTTACTTGTGCTTGAAAAATTTTTGATTGAATCTTTAATTTTTTGTCTTCCCTGATTCGTATCTCTCTCTCTCTCTCTAAATTTGAGGTATGATCAAGCAGATGTCACCATTTCTGCCAAGCTCCTTCATTTTTGCCCCAACCCATTTAATCTCCAAGAACTTCTCACTTCTTTCTATTTCTTGTTGACATTTGCAACTTTGTCTTCTTATCTTCAAATAAAAATAAAATTTGATGAGAATTTTGATAGAAAATAACTTTTTAATTCGAGGAAACTGATAGTGTAAGCAAAGAATAAAAACCACATTCCAATTTAAAGATTTATTGAAGCATATCATGGTTTGAAGTAATTTGGTCTCCACGCATGTGGCAGCCTGCCATGTGAAAGTGAAGAATGACTCAGTCTATACTACTGGGAGTGCACAATCTCACATCGCTATAGAAAGTGAAAAATGTATTATTTATAAGGATGAAGGATTGTGAAAATCCGTCATGTAAAGGTAAGGAAGGCCCAGTGTGAGGGGCCCAGCCCATACCAGTAGAGATTTACAATCTCACATCGTTTGAGAGAATGGAAAATGAAAATCGCTATTTATGTTTTTATTAAATTTCAAATAAATTTGTCATTTTATGACCACGTCTCATTTTATAGTCAATTAGTCAGGTTCAAGTTATAAAGAATTTACCTTGAAAAATATATTTAATAATGTCTGAAATTATATTAACTATAAATTTAGGGTAGAACTGTAAATAACAAAAATATTATTAACTAGTGTTTAGAAACTTTATCCCTCCATTTGTTTTCACACCTGCGCAGCCGCAAAATGAGAGGAGAGGGAGAAAGTGAAATTTCAATTCGTCACAATTGTGACCGAGAGATCGTTCATGAGGCTTCAAGTAGCAACATTTGTGAGGAGCTTCGAGGGTATGTCATCATAAACCCTAAATTTTTGGATTTTATAGTTAGGGTTTGATTTGGGAGCGGATTCAAGCACGATTCTTCTGATTTTACTAGTGTCTTTAGAGTGTATAAAGATATATTGTTGTTTGGAGGTGAGAGGAATCAGGAAAGGCGAGTTTGGACAACTCTCTTTAGTGCAATTGCCTTAGAGGTCAACAATTCGAGGGAAATGTTGATCGATGAGCATTATAGCGAGAACCTGTGAGCTCAAAGGTGTCAACACTTCAAGGGAAGTGTCGACCTCTAGCTTGTTTTGCATTGAGACCAAGAGAATGAAGTGTCAACTCTTCGAAGGAAGCTTCGACCGCTAGTGTAATTAGAAATTTGACCTAAGAGCTCAAAGATGTCGACCGTAGAAAAGACGTGTCGATCGCAAGGAAAAATGGGAGTTACAACTATCGACCCATGGTTTAAAGTGTCAACAGGACATTTTATTTTTGGGAACCTGAGAGGCATGAAGTTTGCAGCCATTTATAGTGTAATGGAATAGGCTTCCATGCTCGGTATAGGACTCATCTTTGTGTTTTTTCTTGGTATTGAATGCAATTTTTCCAATGTTGTTTTGTTTTAGGCTCAGACGATTTTAAGGACTTTGAGTCTCTTGTTGAGGTTGGGCCTCTAGTTGGAATGAGCGCTCGGTGTAAAGGTAGAATTTTTATATTATTTGTACAACATTTGCATCACTATTTTATAAAACCTATTTTGATGAGTTGTCACTTGTATGAAAAACTTGACGAGGCATATGGCCAGTACGTTAGTATTTTTACGTGAATGTCTGTACGATTTACACATTTACTATTAACGCATGATTTTTATTATTGTTGTGATATACGATTGATCATTGTGATACTTTGGACGGTCTCGTTATCAAAGTATCAGGAGGACATCTTAGTATACCTTCTTCTACGGGAAGGTTGTCATTTTTGCATGTTATGAAATGGGTAATAGGGAGGTGATGATGTGCCCCTTGGGTTTCGAATTCCTAAACCTGATCAATGTATTGTTTGTTTATTATCGTTTATATGGGTTGCTTCGTAGATGACCATTGTTCAATGACAACCTATGTAATGGAATTGGATCTTTAGATCGCACACTGCTTGATCCTTCTTTCTTGCTCACAAAGTGTTGAAGGACTTCGATTACCACCTTTCTATGTTTATGTGTCGGAGGGGTCATTGAATGACCCTCTTTTTTCACTTAGATGAATTTTATAAGATAACTATGATGATGACATATTTTCGTATAGTCATCTATGTATAGACAAAGGTTTAACTTAATGCATCATTTGGAGCATGTTTTTGTAAAATGTTGAAAATGAGTTTTCATGAAATGATGTTTGAAAAGTATTTTGATATTGCATCGTGTTTTGAAAGAAAAAGGTAAAAGAAGTTTTACATGCATCTAATATAGTATTTCTACTGAGTTAGTCACTTATTTTAAATGACTAACTCTTATTTCCAAGAAAGAATAAGAACAATGAGTAGCTGGAATTTGAAAGTAGTTTCCTTTATTTACTTTCCTTATTGATTGTCTAGTTGAATTCTTGGTGAGAATATATCTTACACTTTGGCTTTGTATAAGATTAACTTAATTGAAATTGTGATTGGATGTTTAGACCATATTAAACTATTTTTACTTTATGACACTATTATATATGTAATCACTGTATAGATTTTTGCTTTTAATAAATGTTCAAGTCTTCTACTACGAACTAAGAGTTGAGCTAGGTGATCGGCTCCTGTCCGAGGATCGAGTCGCCCGACCTGACATTTTGTTTGTCCGCCTCCTTGTCGTGATAGAAAATACATGATTTATAAGTATGGTTCCTCTCCCTACCTAATATAACGCATTTTGGGCTAACTCTAAGAATAAACATGTGCTAACTCCAGCCCAAAGCAGACAATATTGTATTTGGAGCACTAAGGGACGCTACCATGTCATTTTTTTAGCTTGATTTTTCTATGAAAATGGGAGAATCTATCCTCTCTAGGACCATGAATGAATCTTAAAGGGACTGGTTGTCGACTTTCATTGATGTCTCATATTCAAATAGATTAAAAAAAGGTCATTTTTATCCAATAACGTATGAGAAATTTCAATCACTATCAGAATGAGAAGAAGGGAAAAAGAGCAATGCTTACCTAAGCAACAGAAGAAGACAAGTTGCGAATGCCGACAAGAAATGGAAAGAGTTTCAACTCATTTGCCAGTCTATGATTATGCAAAACTCTACTAAGAAGTTTCCCAACCAATGAACTAGGCTCGAGCAGCTAGCTAAGGCTACTGAACTTGCAGTGGCTAGCATTGGCACTCGCAACCACAGTAAAGGAGAATTCCTAAATTTTGTGCAAAAGACAGGAACAATGTGCTTACCTAGCCTATAACGATTGGAGATGAAGAAAAGAGTGAAACTGGATGACAAACAGTCAAATGATTTGGATTTTGGAAAGGAAGTGATTGGGAAGCAAGGGTTTGACATAAGATGTACTAGTCCATCAACATTTCACAAGAGTTCTTTAAGAAGAAATTCCTTAACGATAAGTTGTAAGTTAGTAACGCTTTAAACTATGAGATATTAGTTTAAAATTTAAGTTACTAATTGAAAATACCCTATTTAATCTTACCTTGCATTTTGATAATTACTCTGATAAAAATAAAAGTAAAATTACGAAGTACGAATAAATTTGAAATTATATTAAATGATTTATTTGAAATAAAATAATAAAGGGTGTTTTTAAAAAAAAAATCTTAAATTTTGAGTTTTTTTTTTTTAAAAACACCTTAAAGTTTACTATTCATCATAAAAAAAAAAAAACTTTAACGTTTGATAAATAAGTAGTTTCAACCTCAGAAGGGGGGTGAGGAGGCCGTCCTCCCCGGAGAGTACGGACCGGCAGTCCCGTACTCAAAAATATTTTTCCCTATTAATTTTTAAGGGAGAGTGCAGTCAGTCAGTTGGACAGGCCGTACTCTCTGAAGAGAGGCCGGCTGGTCGGGGAGTACGACTATACTCTCTCCATCTAAAAAATTTCTCCCCGTGGAGTATGATCGATCCAAGTGGACGGACCGCACTCTGCAGGAAAAAACTAGTGATTTTTGTCACGAGTTCGTCCTCTAGCAATCGAGTACGGCTGGTCCAGTCGGATCGGTCGTACTCGCCCACTAATAAACATCACCCATGACCAAAGTCACGGGTGATTCCTTGCCGAGTACGGCCGGTCCAACTGGACCTTTGGACCGGCTGTACTCGACATCCCTATAAAAGAAATCTCCCCTCCCTCGATTACTCACATTCAATTCTTCAATTCCTTTCCTCTCTTTGCTTATCCCGACGATAATTCTCCGTGTTCAGGTATTAGATACGAAGGATTTTTTTTATAATTTTAGCATTTATTCTAGACATAAAAAAAAAATCATGTATGAGTTGTCAAACCAAATTAAATTTGTTATGACGTAGTATTTATGCGTTGTATTTTCATTTAAAGTTTATAGCAAAATTCTGAAAGTATAAATATTTTATGTTATATTTATTTATTTAAATATTTCTAATACTTTTCTCTCGACTACGGACGACTATTTTTTTGCTCCGACTATATTTTTCCGCGTTCATCTGACAGGTACGAATGATTTTTTTTTTTAATTTTAGCATTTACGTTAGACATTTAAAAAAATTCAATCTTAAGATATTTTAATCATTATTTTGTAAAAATAGTCATTATGCAAAAAAAAAAAAAAAAAATTTTAAAATATTTTATTTTTTTAGTATATCTTATCGTCATTTCTTTTAATAGTAGGAACGACGATGAATTCTGGTTCAAGTAAATCAGATGATACAGATGAGAGATCAACTTATGATGTTGAAATGGATTGGTATTTGGATGACACACCTGCATATGGTGACATACGATTATTCAATCATGCAGAGGAAAATGAAGAAATGTTCGTGTATTCAACCTCCAAAACTCTAAACGATAAGCTTCGAACACTGGCTCGGATGAGGAGGAGATGGAAAGTAGACCGGTAAAAGAACAAATTACAATCGGCTTCTTTTTGGATAGAGAATATGGTTCTCTAGAACAAATTAAAGAAGAAATATGCGAATATTCTGTAAAAAATATATATGCTATAAAATTCTCTAAAAGTGAAGCAAGACGACTCACGGCTGAGTGTGCAAATGGATATGGATGGCGACTACATGCTTTAAAGAAGCAAAACAAGTATACGTTCCAAATAAAGAGTTTGATCAACTCTCATAGCTGTTCGAGGATAGTTGAGAACAGATACGCTTTAGCAAAATGAGCGGCGAATCATTACCTGAACAGTTTCAAAAGTCACCCTACCTGAGAGATTCCTTCTATTATCGAGACAGTGAGAAAGAACTTCACTGTTGACATTTCACTCAGTGTTGCTACAAGAGCAAGAAGCTCGAACAATAAACGAAGGGAAGTGTGACTAACAGTACGGGCAACTGTGGTCCTACGCAGCCGAGATATTTAAATTAAATCCGGTTGCACAGTAAAAATTTATGGTAACCCAATGGAGTTTAATTCATTGCAATTACAGAGATTTTATATGTGCATGGCTGCTTGCAAGAAAAGTTTGCTGTAGTGTGGTAGACTAGTTATCTGTTTGGATGGCTGTCATCTGAAGAGGTCGTGTCCCGGGCAATTACTCACAGCCGTCAATATTGATGGCAACGATGAAATATATCTCGTTGCTGTTGTTAACGTCGAATCGGAGTGTGCGGAGTCATGAACATGGTTTTTACAAATACTAAAGCAAGATCTAAACACTAAATCGGGCTGCAATTGGATACTTATTTCATATCGACAAAAGATATAATGCATTTCTATGTGTTATGTAAAATTTTTTGGGTGTTGCCGTAGTAATATTATTTGAATTACACTATTTTTCGTGCAAATATCAGAAGCTGCGAGAGCTATTTGCGAAGAATTCGAACATGCTGAGCACCGCTCCTGTCTCCAGCATATGTATGCGAATTTTAAAAACTAATTTCGGGGCAGAACATACAGAGATGCAATGTGGAGTGCGGCTAGGGCACCCACGTAGGGTCATTTCGAGTACGAGATGCGAAAATTATACCAGCTTAATCCGAATGCCCACGCATGGCTTTGAGCAGAAGAACCTAAATTTTGGGCTAGTCATGCATTCTTTTCGATTCCCAAGTGCAAACTGAGATTGAATAATTTGTGTTAGTCATTCAACGCACTTCTTTTGCCGGTTAGGGACAAACCGATCCTGACCATGTTGGAGATGATCTGAAAACGCTTGATGACTCGCATCATGAAGAAATTTGAGAAGATGGTTGAATCAACTGAACTCTTGTGTCTCCAGATACGGAAAAATCTTGATAATCTAATAAGCGCGTCTGGAATTTGGAGTACAACGCGTGCAGGAGCTGGACGATTTCAGGTCAGCAACGGATACGAACAATTTGTTGTGGGCATGAATTTGAGTGTGTGCAACTGTACAAGGTGAGAGTTGACAGGAATCTCATGTGTCCATTCTATTCCTTGCATGTACTGGATGAGAGTAACGCCAGAAAATTACGTGCATGCATATTATCACAGGGCAACATACCTGCAAATGTACTCAAACTACATTCGCTCAATTAGCGGACAAGTAATGTGGCCACCTGTAGAAGGTATGATTGAAATCTTCCCGCCTAGAAGAAAGCGCAAACTTAATAGGCCAAAGAAGACAAGAGTTCGAGATCCTGAAGAGCGGTCAAACTCGAGACTTAGCAAGATGAACTCCACTGTGCAGTGCCGTATATGTCGGCAGAAAGGGTATAATACTCGCACATGTCCTAACCGGAGATCAACTTCAAGCGCTGCTTCGCAAAACACATTTTTGAGCTTCAACATATTTGACGGGATGCAAGAATCTTCTACACGCACCCGAGGCAGAAATTATTGACTTTTTTTGTTGGCGAAGACTCGAGTCATTCTTTTGTTTGTAATTATGTAATTATTAGTTTAACCTTAAAAATAATTAACTAAAATTACAATAAATTATACAGGTGTTATTAAATCACGAAAAATGTTCTATAAGTAGAACAAATCATAGGAAGATAATCTAAAAAATTACGTGATTTTCTAACACTTGCACGATTTATTATAGTTTAACTCTAAAATAAATAACTAAAATTACAATAAATAGCACAAGTATTAAAAGATCTTGAAAATTTTCAAATTTTCTTCTTATGATTTGGTCTATATATGGAAAGACTTGCGTGATTTAATTACACTTGTACGATTTATTATTTTTTTAATTAATTATTTTAATGTTAAATTATAACAAATCGTGCAAGCGTTAGAAAATCACGAAAATTTAAATTACATGCAAAATTAAAGTACAACATTAAATTTACATACAAAAACTAACATAAACTACGCCGGAGGGTCATCATCGTCTTCGTCAGTGGCGTGGTTCTCTATCCAAGTATGCAATATCTCGTTCATCTCTCTATAGGACTCATCAAGATAATGTTGTGACTGTGTCAACTCTCTCTGAGAAGCAATCACCTTACTCTATCCTACGGCAAGCTCATCGACTCTTCCTATGAGTAGCTGGATATCACGTTGCTGGCTCTGTTGTATCTCAAGCAATTGCTGTAGATGCTGGTGGTGCGTCTGTTATATCTCATACATCTGCTGCTGATGCGTCTGTTGCATCTGATATAGTTGTTGTAGATACTGCCTCGTGTCTCATCCACTACTCTCATCTTCTCGAGAAGCATGGTAATATCGCTTCGCCCCCTATATGTCAAACTCTAACACTTCATTCACTTACTCTAGTCGTACCATAAACTCTCTACCAAGAATGTACGTCCTCAAACCACTAAAAACTCCATCTACCCTGAACGATCTCAAGTTCGCGTAGAACAAGTAAAATATTCTCTCGCAGGTTTCGCCCGTCAATGCATTGATCTCACGTAGGCTGATGTTCTCAAGCATCTCTTTGATGTCTAACAACTTTCAACCTCTGAAGTCTACATTCATGCAATATATAAGTGATCATTTTCACAAATCGTGCACAAACTTTCTCTAGCAATCTTCATTCAAAAATTCCATTACAAGATCCTGTCAATTTCACATACAACCAAAATTTCATAAGTTATGCAAAAAATATAACATTATAACTAAAATGCTTTTATTGACTAAATAAAAATAACATAAATTTTCATATTTGTTAGGATTTCAATAGAAAATTTGAAAATAAATTCAACTACACAATATAATAAAGAAAAAAGTATCGGTATATTTTTAAAAAATCACCAAACTTTAGTTATTATCGGCAAAGTAATAATTTTTTTTAATTTAACGTTTTTTATTATGGAAAATAAAATATATTAAAAGAAATTACGATAAGATATACTAAAAAAATAAAATATGTTCAACCTTTTTTTTTTACATAATGACTATCTTTATAACATAATTATTAAAATATCTTTAAATTGAGTTTTTTTTAAATGTCTAAAGTAAATACTAAAATTAAAAAAAAAAAAAGCATTCGTACCTATTAAGTGAACACAGAGAAATATCGTCGGAGTAGAAAAATAATCGTCAGTAGTTAAGAGAAAAGTATTAGAAATATTTAAATAAATAAACATAATATAAAATTTTTATACTTTTAAAATTTTTATATAAAAAATACAATGAATAAATAATACATCGTACATGAGTTTTTTTTTACATTTCTAAAGTAAATGCTAAAATTTAAAAAAAAATATCATTTGTACCTATTAGTTGAACGCGGAGAAATATCGTCGGAGTAGGAAAATAGTCGTCGGTAGTCGAGAGAAAAGTATTAGAAGAAATATTTAAATAAATAAATATAATATAATATATTCATACTTTTAGAATTGTTATATACTTTAAAATCAAAATACAGTGCATAAATACTACGTTTTAACAAATTTAATTCGGTTTGACAACTCGTACATGAATTTTTTTTTTTATGTCTAGAATAAATGCTAAAATTATAAATAAAAAAAATCCTTCGTACTGACACTTGAACGCGGAGAATTATCGTCGGGATAAATAAAAGAAAAGAAATGAATTGAAGAATTGAATGTGAGTAACCGAGGGATGGGGGGTATCTTTTATAGGGGTGCCGAGTATGGCCGGTCCAGTTGAACCGGCCCTACTCGGCGGGGAATCACCCGTGACTTTAGTCATGGGTGATGTCCATTAGTGGGCGAGTATGACCGGTCTGACTGGATCGGGCGTACTCGCTTGCTAGAGGATGGACTCGTGACCAAAATCACAAGTTTTTTGGATTAGCCGTACTCCACAGGGAAAAAAATTTTTAGTCTAGAAGAGTACGGTCGGTCTAAGAGACCCACTAGTCGGAGGACCAATATGCCACTCCCTTAAAAATTATCAAGGAAAAATATTTTTGAGTATGGGATGGCCGGTACAAGTGGATCGACCGTATTCTCCGGAGAGGACGGTCTTCTAACTCCCTCTCCCCTCTCGAGGTTGAAACTGATTGAAGTTAAAATTTTTAAAATAAATAGTAAATTTTAAACTTTTAAAAAAAGAAATATAGAGTATAATGTTTTTTTTGAAAAAAATCAAAAAACTAAAAATTATAAAATTAACTAAATGTGCTGTCACCAACCATGTTATCTTTTTTTCGAATTCCGAAGTGGGACCCACTCTAATTTGGCGGTGGGTCCCAATGCTCTCAAAACACGCGAACAGATTGCTAAAGTGAGGAAAGTGAATAAGTTTTGGTGGATGTATGCTTTTATTTTTTATTTTTTATTTTTTTTCAAGTAATTATATTTAATTAATTATAAAAACATAAATAAATAAATATTTTATAAAAATAATATTATATTTATTTTTTAAAAATAATCAATATAATAAATTATAAATAATTAATTTATGATATTAACTATATCATTATTAAATAGAACAACATAATTCTTTCGCATTATTCATCAGCTAATTACTGAAATCTGGGATATAAGGACACTCTCTCCCACTGCCCAGTGCCCACTTCTCCTCCCCCTCTTTCCACTGCGCCACTCTCTAGAGAGAGACAGAGTATATGCCATTTGGGGAAGAAGATGACTCCCTGCTTCAGAAATAGGAAATGGCTACTCCTGCTTATGCTTTTCTCTGCTCATTTGCCTCATCGTACCGTGGCCGACGACGGTATAACTCTCTCCCTCTCTCTATCTCTATTCGCCATATTTCTGAGATCTGCTCCGCCGTCCGATAGATTGTTTGATTAGTGGGTAGGATTTTAATAATCAATGGAATCTGAGATTATGAGCCGCCTATTTAATCATATACAGAGCTACGATGGGAGTGAGCACGATAATTTCCTCGTTTGGAGGAGATGACTGATTCTGCTGCTCACTTTAGTGCTGGTTTACCCAAACCCTAAACTTTACTAGCTGCCTACACTTACCATCCTTCTGTTTTGAAGTTTGAACAAATTGCGGGATTAGATAGTTTTGGATTGTTTTGTAGGCGTCAAAAGCGAGTGTTGTAAAATTAAGGGCTCGTACAGATATGACAACGGAGTCCAAGGCTGAGAAAAATATGATTAACCGAGCATGGGTAAGCCAAACGATTAAAATCAAACTAGTCTAACAAGTCGAGGAGGTTGATGAGTCCGTCTATTAAAAATTTTAACTAATCAAACGAGCAAAGTCGAGAGGGCGCTGGATTGGAATCTAATCTTACAAGTTGAAGGAATTATGTTAAACTTAATTTGTCCCCCATTAATGTTGTAGGAATCGTGGTTAATTTGAAGTGGTGTTTAAAAGCATTAAATAGAGCAACATTTAATGATTATAATTAATAGTTGTGTTAATTAATTACTAATTTAGCTGCCTTTGGTTGGCCTATCTATGCCCAAGATAGGGAGCAATAGCAACCGTACGATGTATTTCCTTTTTCCCATGTTTAACGGTAACGTTTGGCGCCAAAAGCAGAAGGTCCTTTTTGACTTTGTGCATTCCAGCTATTTTACCATTTTTACCCCTGGAAAGGGTACGTTTTACCGGTAAAACCTGGGAGAATGGGCGTGGACGGTTGCTGGGTCCACGTGTCATTTTTAGTATTTAATATTTTAATTAATTTTCGCAACGGTAGGTTTGGTCGTCAACGGTGATTTCGAGACGGCGCCGAACGGGGGGTTCCCGAGAGTCGCCGTGTTAGACGGCCCAACCACAATCCCGAGCTGGACATCAAATGGGACCGTAGAGCTGGTCGAGAGCGGGCAGAAGCAGGGGGGGATGATTCTTATCGTGCCGGAGGGTAGACACGCCGTCAGATTGGGGAACGACGCCGAGATCAGCCAAGTTCTGACGGTGGAGAAGGGGTCGATCTACTCCATCACCTTCAGCGCTGCTCGGACTTGCGCACAGCTGGAGTCGTTGAACGTGTCAGTGCCACCTGCATCGCAGAATATAGACCTTCAGACGCTGTACAGCGTGCAAGGCTATGACCCATACGCGTTGGCTTTTGAGGCGTCCGCTGATCAGGTGCCGTTGATCTTTCGCAATCCAGGTATGGAGGACGACCCCACTTGTGGACCCATCATCGATGATATTGCCATCAAGAAGCTATTCACTCCTGATAGGCCCAAAGGTACCCTTATCAGATCTAAATTCACATTATTGTTTGAAAACTTTTTTTTTTTTATGAAATTGCTCAAGAGTTTAGTGTTTTGGGTTTATAGCTTCTTAGATTTTGTTTTCTTAGCTTGTTTGATTTCGTTTAGTTTGGTTTAGTTTGGTCGAAAACATTCATTCCACATGTTATATCAAATCATATTTACCAGCTAATGATCAGTGTTTCGGTTTGATAGTTTCTTAGATTTGAGTTCTTAGCTCCATTGGTTTTGTTTGGTTTAGTTCGATTGGTCAAAAACATTCATAGAACATGTTATATCAAATCATATTTTGAACAATCATACACTTACAGGCCAATGATTAATGGGTGGAATATGATATACTTGTGCAGACAATGCGGTGGTGAATGGAGATCTTGAGGAAGGTCCATGGATGTTTAGAAACACTTCTCTTGGTGTCTTGCTCCCCACAAACCTAGACGAAGAAACATCTTCACTGCCCGGTTGGATTGTTGAATCAAATCGAGCAGTCCGTTACATCGACTCGTACAATTTTGCAGTTCCACAAGGCAAACGTGCAATCGAATTATTATCAGGAAAAGAAGGTATAATTTCTCAAATGGTCGAGACTACCCCTGACAAACAATATACACTAACCTTTTTGCTCGGCCATGCCAACGACAAATGCAAGCAACCTCTAGCCGTCATGGCCTTTGCTGGAGACCAAGCACAAAACGTACATTACACACCGGATTCCAACTCCACCTTTCATACCATTAGTTTAAACTTCACGACAAAAGCAGACAGGACTCGCATAGCGTTCTATAGCATATATTACAACACAAGAAGTGATGACATGAGCTCGTTGTGTGGGCCGGTGGTCGATGATGTTCGAGTTTGGTTTGCCGGGTCGATCAGAAAAGGAATTGGATTTGTAAATATGGGAGTGGGAGTTGCATTTTGGTTGATTTTGTCGGCTTTGTTTTAAGGGTTGATTGTAGTTGTGGCATGGGATTGTTAGCAAAAAGAAACATAGTCCCAATGGTATTATCTATGGAAGTTTGCTTTATTATGACATCTTTCTTGCAATTAATATTTTATTGTAATTTAAATTATAATATCTACTTTTTGTTTTATTATTTATTAATCAAACACTTGGCATGTTGTCAAAATTCTTAATTGTACAAGTGTTGTGATAGTGTAAATAGTTGAATTTGAACTGACAATCACATTGATGTTCTAAAATATTTATTATATATTGGAAAATGAGAGGAAAAAAAAAAGCACTAAATGAGTAAATAATGTTATATTTATCCTAAAATATTCGATAAAAATTAATGTAATAAATTAATTATTTATAATTTAATATTTTTTAAAATAAAAATAATAGAACATGAGCTATAAATGTTCTTTTGAAGGGAGTTCAATGGAAAATTAATTGTGAATAATTGACTTCTTATTTTAGAGAAAAACACTTTGATTCTTCTCCAAACTTATGAACTTATTAAGATTTTTAACTTGTCCTGCAAAGTATGTCAACATTTTTTAATTTATAAGAAAGTAATTATTTTTGAAGATGTGCAATAACGTGACATTATTGCGTTTCAATTTAATTGCCAGTAATCATAGACTATCTTGCGCATTTTATAGTGTTGAAAATCGAACAAAATGGTTCATTAAGTTTTATGTACAAAACTTAAGACGATCCTTCTTTTCAAATTAGTTGATCTTCAATTCTTCTTTTCTATTGTTCTTAAATATATAATAAATATTTTACCCAATCTCTTGAATCTAATTATATTTTTTTTTTATATTCTTGCATCTCTAACACACTTCAAAATATACCAACTAATCTCATTATATGTGTAGTTTGTCATCGAAATTACAAGTTGTAAAGTCCACCGGTGCTCTCAATACAATATTATCTTCTTAAAACTAGAGCCCGCATAAATTTATTTTTGGCGTCAGCCTAAAATGTATTGTTCTAGGTAAGAAGAGTAATTCTACTTATAAATCACTCAATTTCTACTCTCTCAACGATATGAGATTTTATACCCTCAGTAGTATGAATTAGATCCTCACAATAAATAGAATCTTGAGTCGTTTTTATATTCACGAGGCAAACTGCCACACTAGCATTCAAGGATTATATCATTTTAAGCACTTGATGATACTTTGTTGCCTATAAATTTATTAATTTGCTTGTTTTAATTTATCGATTGATGTGGATGTGTAAACAACGAGCAAACTAACTCCCCGGGCTATTCACTTAAACCATACTAGAGCAAGTTAAGGCCAACGAAATGAGACAAATCACTTAAACCATACTTCCATTACTCGATAACCACTATTTTTAAATTACAAGGCTCTTTATTTTCGTTATTGAAAATATTAACGCGATGAATCATTTTTGAATGCTAAATTGATATCCGTCTTATGAAATTACAAATATATAGTCTATATCTCACAATCGTAATCTAGCAAACTGAGTGATAATTTTTAAAGGATAAAACACAATTAATCCTGCAATTAGTAGTCCCTATACCATAAACTATTTTTTTGAGCAAACTACCCCTGTATTTTAAGTCACTAGCAAAACGACTTATGTTTTGATAAAACTTGTCACATGTCTCATATTTTTCATTTGTAAATGATCATTTTAATCTATCTTTATTATTTTGACTCGTTTGATTTTTTGTGTACACTTTAATATCGTAATTGATTTTGAATATTAGAAGACAATCCAATTGAGATATGTGTTTAAAATTCAGTTTGTGAGTACAATTGAGTGAGTCAAAAAAATTAAGTAAACTAAAATGTCAATTTCAAGAAAAAAATTCGATGCATTTGATCAAATTTTCAAGATATGAATTGTTTTGCTAATTGTCCAAAGTACAAAGACAAGTTTATTTAAAAAATAGTTTTATGTATCAATTATCATTGTGCCTAAGTTTGTGGGTGAATTTACCAATTTACTTATTTTTAAGTTATTGTAAATTTAATCATACAAAATATATAATTAATTAATGACATGTTTATTTAAATAAAAGGGTAAAAGACATTGTAAACCTTAAATTATCAATTTAAAAAAAAAAAACCTTTAAAATATTAATACTAACAAAACAAACATCAAAGTATCAAAAACCAAACAAACTAAATTCTGGAGAATGACCGATAGCCCCCCATTTTCATTTTTACAAAGAGAACGAGGGGCTGCATGAGGGTCAACTTCTCCCGTTTTTTCATTTTTTCTTTACTTTATAAATTAATTTTAAAAACTATCAAATGATATTTAATTTACTTCAAATTTTTACCACATATTATGAGAAGATAAAATGAAAATATTCGTGATTTTTTAACACTTGTATGATTTATTATAATTTTAGTTGATTATTTATAAAACATTTATAATAAATCGTACAAATGTTATAAAATTACAAAACATTTTATATTATCTTCTCATGATGTGATTAAACATATGGTAAAAATTATAAGTAAATTAAGTATCGTTTGGTGTTTTTTAAAAATTAATTTACAAAGTGAATAAGTAATAAGAGTCTTTTATAAATTAATTTAAAAAAAATAACAAATAATATTCAATTTACTTGAAATTTTTATCACATGGTCACACATTATGGAAAGATAATCTGAAAATTTTTGTGATTTTCTAACACTTGTATGATTTAATATTTTGTTTTATAAAATAATTAACTAAAATTATAATATATAGTACAGGTGTTATTAAATCACGAAAAGTTTTATATAATTTTCTCATGATGTGGTAAATATGTGATAAAAATTTCAAATAAATTAAATATAGTTTGATATTTTTTTAAAAATTAATTTATAAGGGATGCTCTGTTTGTTCTTTATTTTATAAATTAATTTTAAAAAAATATCAAACGATATTCAATTTACTTAAAATTTTATCACATATTCAACACATTATGAGAAGATAATATAAAAATTTTCGTAATTTTCTAATACTTGTACTTTTTATTATAATTATTTTATAAAATAATTAACTAAAATTATAATAAATTGTAAAACTGTTAGAAAATAACCAAAATTTCACATTAACTTCCCATGATTTAATTAACATGTGGTAAAAATTTTAATTCAATTGAATATCGTTTAGTATTTTTTAAAATTAATTTATATCGTGAAAATGAACGAAAGAATGGAGAGCGTTGACCCTCACGCAACCCCGTTCTTTTTGTAAAATGAAGATGAGAGGTTATCCGTCGTCTCCGAAGTTTAATTTATTAGATTTTTAATACTTTAAGTTTTATTTTATTAGAACTAATATTTTATGAAATTTTTTAAAAATAATTGATAGTATGAGGTTTAATGATTTTTCCTCTAAATAAAATTGGAAAAGGCTTCAAAATGACAAATTCGTCCTCGACGTATGTCGACCTTTGAATTTTTGAGGGAGAAAAGGTTGAATTTGCGGTGGCCAGGAGAAGGAAAGGGCAGGGGGCGGTTTATCGGCCTTGTTCCTCCTTTCATTTTTCCTCCTACATGGAAGAGGCTCCCACCCCTCCCGCCGCCCTTCCTCCGCCCATTCACCTCTCCGGGGAAGCCTCCCCGCTTGACGATGATGGTGCCGATGTCACCCCCGTTGGATCACCTGATCAAGGGGTTTCTGACATTCATGATCACGACATCGAGCAAGGGCAGGACGAGGAGTACGATCAGGATCAGGACCCGTCAGGTGGGGCCGTCGTTCCCCCTGAGGATCTGAAGCACAAGATTATCAAGCAGGTGATTGCCCTTTTGGGTTCTCTCTTACTCTCTCTTTTCAAGTTTTTGAAGTTGAATCCCCCTTTTGCTTTCTTTCGATTTTTGAAAACATTTTTTTTGAGTTGAAGTTATTGACTTTCTGTTTGTGTGCGTATGTTCAGAAATTTTTTTTTCATGGTGCAAGTAACCACTAATATTTGAAAACAAAGGGCTTCCAGATGGGGATTGAATCAAGATAAGCTCGTATTTAATCGCTTTTCCTCTCAAAAAACGTAGTTATATGAGCATTTTTAGCTCTATCTGCTGTTTTTACCACCATGACAAAGGGTTTGATTGCCAAGTAGATGCTGCACGGCATTTTACTTCACTTCTGCATATTCTTTGATGGTACTACTTTTCGTGAAAATGAGTGGTAAAGGTTTTTTCGTATTTTCTTACTACGTTACTATCTTTCTGTTGTTTAATCGAACTAATAAAATGCTTCAAATTTTATGGTTTGGTTTCTGAGTAGATGTTGCAATGCATTTCAGTTCGTATGGTTATTGCTATTTGCTTTGATGCATTTACACTGTTCAACGCTGAAATTATGACTTGTTGATTGAAAAGCATATGCTGCTCACTTTTCTAGTTTATTATGCCCTTATCTTTTTTTTTTTTAAATCCTTGGAAGGTTTTTGTTTTGTATTTTTTTTTGTAAATTTATTTCGTTTCTGCTTTTTAATACTACTAACCAAAAGTTGTAACTTTTTTTATAGTTGTTACTGACTAATGAATATATGCTGCAATACATTTTACGTTTATTTTTTGTCATATTCGCATTTGAATTGGGCTCTATAAACACGACTTATTATTTTAAAAGCTTCAACATTTTTCATGCACTTTTCTTGTTAAATAATTTCAGGTGGAATATTATTTCAGTGACGAAAATCTGCCTACTGATAAGCACTTGTTGGCTCTAGTGAAGAAGAACAAAGAGGGGTTTGGTAAGTTTGTAGTTGTTCGATTGTAGGTTGTTTTCGCAAAGCTTTCATCATTGGATACTTTTCTTTGATTCTAGCTTTAAATAGTTTCAAATGATTGTTATCGCTTGTTAATTTATCTCCTTTAATTTTTCACTTGTATTTGTGAACGTGCTGCAGTAGTCACCTCCTCGTGTGAGTGGCTGGTATATATGGTTCATAACTAAAATAAAAATAACTGTCTATGTTTTCCTAGTGTAAAAAATTTACGTTTTTAATTTTGCCGGATATCAAACTGAAATTCAAACATTATATTCAGTGTATTTCTAATGGAAATTTATTTATTAGTGGGTAGAGGATGTACTCCTCTTGTTTTGATAAATTGTATTTGGAAGCATAAATGTAATAAAATACAGTTTCTTCAATATATAAGAACCTTAAAAATCAGTCGGCATCTGTCACCTCATGCTATTGATATAGATACTATAACTAGCTTTTGAGAAGCTTTACTGTTCAAATTTACACGTAATATTTTCTACCATTTTTCTGTGTATGAGGTTGCTTAACATACACTGCAAGTAAATTGGTACGGAGTTTATTCTATGTATTTGATTGTTGTTGGTGAAGCAGTCTGCCTTAGTTGTTTGTTTTTG
>CM039517.1:10864171-10926595 GCA_022433055.1 Begonia peltatifolia | reverse complement strand
TTGTTGTTGGTGAAGCAGTCTGCCTTAGTTGTTTGTTTTTGTTGACTGCGTGAAACCTTTTGTTTTCATGCTTCTATTTATTTTCAATATATCAATCACTTTAAATTGTTTCTCTTGGTAAATGCGCTAATACATTATTTACTTATTTTGGTTAGTTCCAATAGCGGTTATTGCCTCCTTTAGGAAAATAAAGAAATTGGCCAGGGACAACTTGTTTATTGTGGCTGCATTGAGGGAGTCATCTCTTCTTGTATGATCCTCTATTTATTACTCTTGAATTGCTGTATTTTACTATCATTTGTTGATAATGTGAGGAATGCATATCTTTCTGTGGCAATTGAAGGTTGTTAGTTCCAATGGAAAGAAGATCAGACGACTTCATCCTCTTTCATTGACAGAGGTCAGGGATCCTAAGGTATATATTGATAAAGATGAAATGCAAATGTCACTTCTCATTTTGTTAGTGTAAACTTGATAACATTTTGATATGTTTTTTTTTTTGTTTTACAATATCTGGACTTTAGTTATGTACTGTATTGGTAGAGAACCTCCCAGAGGATCATTCGGTTGCGAATCTCCGAAGAATTTTTGGAGAAGCAGGAAGGTACCTTATCCATTTTCATGGCATCTCATTTCATACTATGATTTTTTTTTTTTTGGAAATTCACCAATTTTAGAATGCCTCTTAAACTTCCAGCATAACGAAAGTAAGCATACGAGATCCCCATCGCACAGATAAAACTGAAAAAGTCAACAAAGTTGAGGCGCTGACAACCAGTAAGGTGTGACAGAATTACTGGGCATTTACTATATTTTTTTGTGAAAATTCTTTTATGTTGATTGTTTTCTCTTTTTTATTTCATTCTATTGACTACATCGTTCTTTTATTATTTGAAGTAACTTTTGAGAATTACCTTTTACCAGTCATGGTCTAGGCTTACTTTTAACCTAGAAAACCTTCTTCACATTGTATTTCTTATTGCTATTTGTTTCATGGATGACTAGTGGATGCATGCGGGATTTTATTATTGATGACTCCTGCACATCTAGGGTCATAAGAAATAACTTTTTTAGTCAAACTCTATCTTATTTCCTATTTCTCTTTGATGAATAATATTATAATACAAAACAAATAGAATATCTCTTATTTTCTTGATGATGATAGTGACAAAATGACTATATTATTGTCTGGAGCTGTTGTCATGAATTATAAAATACACAGATTTTTTAGGGGAACAAAATTTTCTCAATTAACAAGGTTTAATTTTCCATCTGCACTCAGTTTTTCTTTCTGATTTACAATTGTGTTATGCTTAGATTTGAAAAACAGTTTAAATTATTTGAGTCTTCAATGCAAGTAATATGTTCAACTGGTTTGTATAGTTAGACACTTTTTCAAGATGATTTATTTTTTGTTTATATCTTTGTGTAGTTACATGCTCTTGTGGAGTATGAGACCGTGGAGGCTGCTGAGAAGGCTGTGAGTAGATATGTATTTGACAAACCATGGTGTTGGTTTAGTGAACTTATTTTAATGGCTCTATTTATTATGATTGGATAGGCGGCAACTTTGAATGACGAACAGGACTGGAGAACTGGCATGCGGGTCAAACTTATTAGCCGATCGGTAATTTGTCTTGTTCATCTCTCTTATTTGCCAATAAGAAGCAACTGTATGCCTATTTCTATGTTTTAGGGCAAGTATGTCCAAAGAAAACCCTGGAGGGGAGGTGAAGCTGAGAAGAACTTTGCAGGACGAGTATTTGATCAGGCTGGAGATGAGCATCCTCAGAATTCAAATGAGCATAAGGATGATGTACATGATGAAGAGGTAGGCTCGCGTTGTCTTTTTAAGCACTTGTGCATGCTCTTTTTGGTATTAGTTTTCGTTAAAAATTGTTGGTTAGATAT
This sequence comes from Begonia peltatifolia, assembly GCA_022433055.1. Taxonomy (NCBI): domain Eukaryota; kingdom Viridiplantae; phylum Streptophyta; class Magnoliopsida; order Cucurbitales; family Begoniaceae; genus Begonia; species Begonia peltatifolia. The sequence continues at coordinate 10,924,684 of CM039517.1, read as the reverse complement.
ATAGCTTGATGGACAATGGTTTGCATCTTCTAGACCTGCTTATTCTCTCTGTTGATGAATAAAACTAGTGAACATTGCATATGATTATTCTTTATTGTTATGTTTAATGTTAGAAAGAGGATCACTCGTGCAAGGAGAAAAATGGGCATAAAGCTCGAAATCGAGGACGACCAAGAAGGCTTGCCTATAAAGGCATAAATGGAATGGGTATAAATTTAAACAAGTAATTTGTTGTAGGGGTTTTTTTTGTTGTCACTGACGTTTTTTATTATGTCCAGGTCATGGATCTCCATCCTCTTCCCATGCCATTGAAGCCTCGAAGCCACCGCTGGGCCCTCGGATGCCTGATGGGACTCGGGGATTCACGATGGGACGAGGCCGACCTCCACCGCGGGTATCCAACCCATGTTAATTTGCTTGTGTTTATGTTTGTTAACCATGAGTGTGAGAGTGGGATGAATATGCACAAGAGTGTTGTATGTATTTCCAATGTTGCAGGTGAGTGCTGGACATTGTTCTGATGCTCTTTTCCCCCAGTAATTATTTATATATTTATAAAATATGGCTAATTTGTGCGATTTTTGTCGACTTTAAGGTTCATTTTTCTTTATCATGTTTGTCCAAGTGTTCTCATTTATTTATGTTCGATAGTGTCTGCAGATGTCTTTGTAAGAACAATTATAAACATGCAAATTGAGGTAGATTGGTTGTGTTTGTTTAGTTCATAGTAATCGAAGGAGTATTTGTAGCGAAATTTCAAAAACACACGTTGATTAGGTGTTTTAATTTACTGATTATAAAATGATGTGCAGATGACGATTCTCGAGTAATATCGTACCAAAAGAATGTCATGAGTAAAAACTTGTAAATTGAAATATTTGAAGGTAGCAAAAAGAATATCCAATAGCAATATGAATAGGGTGGGATTGGTTGGTTCGGTTCAATCGGAATTGAACTGATCAATTTTGAAACAGAAACCTGAACTAGTTTTAGAATTGAACCAAGGATGAATAAATTTTTCTTTTGTTTTTTGCTCGATTCTGGTTTGGTTTTGGTTTTGATTTTTAAGTTTGGTTTGAGTAAATTTTTATTTAGTTCAACTAGAGATGTTAAACGAGGCGAGCGAGCCGAACCGAGGTTGCAAAGACTCGGCTCATTGAGCCTGTCGAGCCTAACGAACTGATTACAAAAAACTTTCAATCCGAGCCGACTCACGAGCCATGAGCCTAACGAGCCGAGTCGAGCTGTGTTCAACGAACCGAGCTTAATGAGTCAAACTTATATAAATAAAATTATTTTATATAAATATATTTTATATTTTATCAATCTCCACCAGAAATAAAACACAAATTTATTCAAAATTTAAATAATAGACACACTTTAAAATTTAGATTACCTAACAAAAATATAGCACAAAATATAGTGAAAATAGGTGAAAAATAACATACCTCACATGGAAGGCTGATCGTTGTCATCACCCTCTCGTGGATAAATCTCTCGTTGAGGGTCACATGGCCTCAATAGATGTTCTGTAAAGATGGGTAATGCTGGACCAAATTGTCATAATGATCATTTATTGCTCTCACATATCGTGCAAAGAAGGCTGTCTGCTCAAGTGAATGATTTTGCATATTCCTCAACCAATGTTCGATGCGATTCTGTTCTCGTGATAACTGTGATTGCTAATTGGACATATTTTCCAACATTTGTCTTATATCGTGTTCAAAACTGGTTTGTTGAACATTCAGATTGGTAAACATTCGATTTTGTTCGATGGTGAGATTTTCCAGCATCTGTCCTACATCGTTAGTTGAGTAAGAGCGAGGTGGCACGATAGATGAAGAAGCGCCTTGATCGGCTGGCATAGTTGATTGATTTTCATATCGCTGTTTTTGGCGAGCCTCGACACGTTCTCTTTTTGTCTGCACTAGGCTACTTTGCGCACCCATCATAGTACCATTTGTGGTGCGTCAGATACGAGGCAACGACATTAGTTGAGGAGGAATCTCAGCATTAGCATCATGCTCAATAAATCACAGTCCATTGTTTCTAGCAATTCCATACGGCCACTTAACAATTCTTGAAATATTTGAGAAGCTATAAATCTTTTGCTGTATTCAAGGCTCGTCAGTTTACCTCATAGGTACATTCTCTGCAGCGCATAGATGCGTGATGAGGACAGAGTGGATATGGCCAGCAGTAGTGGAACCCTTACTATATGCACTGATATTATTGTGGACAATTCGGCCGAAGTTTATGGATTGACCAGTGAAAATGCAATATAACAGCACTGCCCGCTCTTTGGTGAGCTTAGAATTTTGGGACGTCGGCATTAAGTTTCCTCTGATGAACTTACACCAAGTTTGATCGTAGCAGTTGAGACAACTTATAATTAAATGTAAGGGTTGAGCTGCGTTGACTACCGAGTAAACCCATTGTAAACCTCGATGGCCCATTTCTTATATGATCATTTCATAATCTGTCTCCTCTTCCATCATTGTGTGATAACCGTGTTCATTTAAGTTTTCCAAACCAAGCTTAGCATTAATGATCTCTACTGAAAACTGTACGATCTTGTTGCGAACTTGAACGGTATTATCTTAATTTGATGCCCTTAAATTTGCATAGAATTCCTGAACAATACTCACGTTTGCATCACCACCTTTTTCCCACTGTTTTTACCTGAGCATATCTAAAATATCTCCATTTGACTTCGAAGGTTGAAATTGAATTTCACATACAATAGGTTTATTCTTAACCATGAAATCCATAAAGTATTTCTTTGCCTCAGAGTTGACGAAGAAGTGATCTATTTATCTTACTGAAGCTGAGCTTAAAGAAGCTTTTAAACGTTTTGGCAGCATTTTTAGTCTGTAAGCCATAATGTACAAACAACCTTACGTTTAGAATTCAACCATAAAAATCAAACAACGCTTTTAGAATTTAGCCATAAAAATCAGAATTCAGCCATCAAGTAATGCAATAATTCCACAACAAAAAAGCAAACAAAAAATCATTCAGTGGCCGTAACACCCACAATTTAAACCAACCTTAAGATACAATTCAATTCAATCAAATCTCAAGTTTAGAATTCAACAATGAAAATCACACAATTCAAACCAAAATTTAGCAATAAAAATCAAATAATGCATTCAGCATAAAACAAATTCATCAACATTTACATCAGCATGCCATGCGTATAGCCGAACGATCGCGCCAGGCTTGATCGTTCGGCACCAGTGACAGTCGGAGGTCATCGATCAGCCGATCGATTGTGCCTTGTCATGTGATCGATCGGGTCTCCCACTAGGTCGCGTGCAGCACGCTGCGTGCCACTTGCTCGCTCGGGCGCGCACACTGCTGTGTACGTGGGAGCCGGGAGTCGATTGTATCCCAAGTTCATAACCCAACAAATTTAGAATTCACAGCCCTAACCCAACAACCGAAAGAAAAAAAAATTCAATTACATTATTAAATTGAGGAAGAAATATAACCTGATCTTGATGGCTCTGGCTGAGGATTTAGTCTGATTTGAAGGAGTCGTCTGAGTTTGAAATGGTGTACTCGTGAGGCGATTTGGTGGTTTTGGGGATAGGTCGATCGAGTGAGGTGAAATTTGGGGATCGCTCCTGATTTATGAAAAATTTTAGATAGCCGATCAATCACCCAAATTTGGGTGATTGATCGGCTATCACTCTGTAAAATTATAGAATGAGAGTGAGAGTGGGGCGATGGATCGGCTCACTGGGCGATGGATCGGCGTCTCGGCGATCACTTTGTAATTTTACAGAGTGAGCCGAGCCATCGCCCTAGAGGGGGGCGAGTGATCGACTGTCACTGTGTAATTTTTACAGGTGATCGCCGATCCATCGCTACACTTGGGAATGATCGCCGCAAAGAAACTCAATCAATCGGCCAATGTTGCGAATTATCGGCTATATCTCTTACCTTAAAATTAACTTCTCTTAAAAAAATTAACGAATAAATATATCAAAAAATATAATATATCATTCATTATAAATTTTACATTTGCAAATTGTCAATCCTGTAAAAAACGTAAAAAAAATTGAAAAAATACTTCAAAATTTAATTTACAATGTTAATCTTCAACGTCCAAAATTTTAAATTCTTCAAGTATTTCATGCTTTCTTTGTTGGTTTCTCGTAACGGCATTGTTGCAATCCTTAATACAAATAAGTGCCTCCACAAGATCAGGTGCAAGTCGTCCTCGACGTTCATCATACACACGTACACCTGTACTAAAAACAGACTCCGATCCTACAATAGAGACCGGAGGTGTTAGTAGATCGCGTGCCATTATTGAAAGAATAGGATACGTAATGAAAAATATTTTCCACCAATCTAAATATCAAAGTTTTCTTGCGAGAAAGATATCGAGTGACGAAATAAATGTCTAGTTCATTTCGAATAGAACTAGAGTAAACATCAGTATCTAATTGACTCCAAATATCATGAATACCAAATTGTGAACCTACAATATTTCTACTACTGCTACTTGAACTATCACGTGAAGAAATATGTAAACGACTACCATTAAAATATTTAGATTTATAAGAAGAATACAAACTAGCAATTTCGTTAGTTATTTGATTTAGGGAAACTAAAGAAGTAGTATTTAAATTATTAGAAATTTTATTAATCATTAAATATACTACTCTTAATTTATAGCGAGGGTCCATTATACATGCCTAAAAAAAATAATAGAAATATTCAGCCAATATTTTTTAAATTTTATTTCAATTTTGTTAAGTATATCTCTAAATTCATCTATTTGTCGATATTGTGCAAAATTACCAGTTAAGTTTATAAAAATTGGGAGTACAAGATGAGAAATGAGATAATAAATTCTCAATCATTCATTCGTGGCATCATAAAATGATTTTAAAAAATCAAGAAATATATTAGCTATGTCGCAACTAGATTTATCAAGATTAATACTTTGTGTTTTCTCATTAATAAAAGAACAAATAACTTGCAAATATAGCCTAACATTTTCTAACATTAAATAAGTAGAATTTCACCTATTATCTATATCGGTTTTTAATTTTCGTAGTTTAAGTTGTGGAGTTTTACGAAACTCTCTATATTTCTGTTGCCTCGAATTAGATCCAATTATATAAGAAATTGCGGATTTAATTAATTCAATATGAGGCAAAATATATGTCATACCATCTTTAACAAGTAAATTTAAAATATGACAAACACATCTCATATGAAAAAGAGAATCGTGAGTAATATCTAATTGAAAATAACTTTTAAAATGAGAAATAACAAAATCGTTAGTATTAGCATTATTAAGTGTTATGCTAAATATTCTATCTTGAATACAATATTCTCGTAATATTGTTACAATATATCTATAAATAGTAATACCAGTGTGATGATATTCACAGTTACAAAATCGTAAAATTCTTTTATTTAACTACCAAGATTCATCAATAAAATGAGAGGTTACAACAACATACCCTGTAGAATTACGTGCACTGCATAAATCAGAAGTGATACAAATAGATATTGAAGGGGCGCTTGGAAAAAATGAAATTAGTTCATTTTTCATATTATTAAACATTTTAATAATATCATTTGTAGTTGTACTTTTAGGAACACGTTTAAAATTAGTAGTATCATATTCTTTCATAAATTTTTCAAATTCATCACTATCGGTGAATGACAAAGCCAACTCACATTGTGCTACAAGTTTTGCTATTCCTTCTCGCATTTTATTTTGTAAATATAAAAAAGTACCACTACCATTAGTATTTAATAATCTTTGTGTAGGGTCTCCAACTTGCTCGTTTAAGGGACATTTTTGATAATACCTACCGATTGTGCTAGTTGAACTACCAGAAATATATGCATAATTTTTAGTACAATAGTTGCATTGTACTCTACATTCTACTTTTCCACCAATTTTAATTTTTTTCATTACAAAATGTTTCCATATTTCAGACGTTTTATTTTTTTATTTTTTAAGGTGATGACGTGGATGTTTGTGCAGATGAAGATGATTACCCTATTGAAAATACATGATTTATTTCTCTAATTTCCTCAATATCATCATCAAGAATATTATAATTACGTGAATCCATAACTATTAAAAATAAATTTTAAAGTAAATTTAAAAAAAAAATGATACCGCAAAAATACTGTTCAACAAAATTCGTAGCGTAGCGTGGTGAAGTGATCAACTCCACTTGTACAAAACCTAAAAAATTAAATGTAAAAAAATTTAGTTACAAATATAATTAAGATACAAATATAATTAAAAATATAAAAAATAAATTACATTTTACCTTATCGAAGATTCGAAGAACAACAGATTGAGTATTGAGTGAAACTTGACTCTTGAGAGCATGAATAAATTGATAACAATAAATATATTGAAAGTAAATTGAGATCGAGAGAGATGAGAGAAATTGGTGAAAAAAAACAGAGAGGGTGGAAAAAATTTATAGGGTTACCGAGTGACAGTGGATGAGTCGTGCTCGGTGGTGCTGGGCAACGGTCATAAATGTTAGATTGCGTGAGTCAGTGCAAGCGCAACGGTCATAATACTGTTAGATTGCGCGAGTGCAAGCGCAACGGTCATAAAACCATTAGATTGCGTGAGTGCAAACGCAACGGTCATCAATTGGCGATTGATCGCCGCTTAAGCGCCACTGCGGCAGCGCGCCCAATTGCGAGTCGATCGATTGCCTATATATGAGGCGATCGATCGGGATGGACCAGCGCGAGGGCCATTGCGGTCTGCAGCAGCGCGCTCGCGAGTCGATCGCCTATATATGAGGCGATCGATCGGGACGGACCAGCGTGAGGGGTGATCGATCGCCGACATAGGCGACCGGCGACCACTCACAATCTATGCAATCTGTTAATTGTTAAATCGCTTAACGCACAGCGCAATCGCTCCTATTAGGCGATGGATCGCCTTCGTCAAATGTTCACTTAACTTAATAAAATATTTTATTATATGTGAAATAAAAAAATAAAATATTTTTTTTACTAACACGGACCCATTCTCCCAGTCCCAGATCAATCAGGGCGGTGTATCGCCCAACTCCAGCAAGTGGAGCGATCAATCGCCCCAAAGATCGCCTTTTGAGGCGATGTAACGCCCACTTCATCAAGTGGGGCGATGCGACGCCTCATTGAGGTGATGTAACGCCTCACTGGTTGATTTGCAATTTTGCATCTCTCCACTCCAGAGAGTGGGGCGATTCGTCGCCCCTTTTTATGCGATAAATCGCCTCCTCGACGTTATTTCAATTTTGCCCTTTGCAATTAATTATAATGAAAAAAAATTAGAAAAGAAAGTCCGAAAGAGTTATTTCTTCTGACGCCGCGAAAAACAGAGACGGGTGAGGAGAGACAAACAACGAGGAGAAATCGGCCGATCGGGGCCTACTTTGACGAAATAAGTCTCAAATCGAAATAAGTCTCAAATCGACCTCTTTGATGCTCGTCAACTTTAGACTAAAAATCTCGCCGTAAGTAGAAATTTCTTCTCGATTTTTTTAGTTGAATGTTGGAACAATTTTTGAAAAATAGTTTTGTTTGTAAAAAAAAGTTGAAATTACCGACTGTCGGCGGGAGAGGAGGGGCGGGTTGGCTCGTGAGCCTAGCCCGCCGAGCCAATGAGTCATCTTGTTGACTCGCTCATTTCACTCGATCTCTGGCGGGCTCACGAGCCGAACATTTAGGCTCGGCTCAGCCCGCCTCGTGAAATCGGGCCAAACTCGGCTCGCTACAGTAGCGAGCCGAGCGAGCAGGTTTCTAAGCCAGCCCGCTCGTTAACATCTCTAAGTTCAACCTTGTTCTTGCTGGTTTTAGTCAGCTTTATTTTTGTTTTTTTGTAGTTTTTAAAAATAAAATTAACAATATATGATAATATTGATTCAGGTTTATTAATGAAATAGGTATCCAACTAACAACTTTGATTTTCAAAATCAGTTTTCCAAAAATTGTTTCGAAAAAAAGGCAGAGACCTTTTACATAATTATTTTTATAGCCATCGAGAACAACTAACACAATTGGGGAAAACACTTTAAAAAGCTATTAAAAAAAAGGTTTAAAAAAAAAAAAAATCTTAAAGTATCAATTTTTTTTTTAAAAAAAACTTTTAAAATTGACTATTCATGAAAAAAACTCTAAAGTTTGATAAATCGTTAATTTGAACCTGGAAAAGAGATGAAGAAACTTGCCTCTTCGGAAAGGACAGCAGGTCCAAATGGACTGGCTAGCTGAGACTAAAAATATATATTTTTAGCAACTTTTGAGGAGTGGACGACTAGTTTACTTGAACTAGCCGTTCTACTGTGATAACCCGAATGTGTACGTACAAGTACAACTGCGGGGCAAATTTCAAATTATGGGGCAAATCTCGGGATATAAACCGAGTGTAGTCAAATCCCGGACTCAATTATAAGCAAATCCCAGGTCGTGAAAAAAGGAGTTCGTTACAATCTCACGTCGCTTGAAGAGGTATATGAAAATAAAACATATATAAAGAAACTCTCACAAGATAGTAATACGCGTTTTGGAGCACAATTGACAATAGATCCAATAATAACTCCAAAGTTAATAGTGCTTCGGCGAGAGTAGTATCAGGTTGGGTGACCGACTGGAAAGTACTCGCCAAACAAATCCGTTAGGGGAAGATATTGGGATACGACACAATCCTTATAGCGGATAATATCTTACTGGGAAAATGTGCCGTTACAAATGGTATCATAGTCTGTACCCAACCAGAAATGCGGCCAACTAGTATGTTGGGCCCCGATGGGGGGTGATTGTGATGACCTGGATATGTACGTATGAGAATAACTGCGGGGCAAACCTCGGGTTGTGGGGCAAACCTCGAGATGTAAGCCGAGTGTAGGCAAATTCCGGAATCGAGTATAAGCAAATCCCGGGTCGTGAAAAAAGAGGTTGTCACAATCCCACATCGCTTGGGAAAGTATATAGAAATGAAACATATGTAAGGAAACTCTCCCAAGTTAGTAAGACGTGTTTTGGAGCACAATTGTCAACGAATCTCATAAGAACTCCGAAGTTAATAGTGTTCCGGTGAAAGCAGTACCAGATTGGGTGACCGACTGAGAAGTACTCACCAAACAAATTTGTGAGGGGAGGATATTGGGATACGGCCCAATCCCCAGAACGGACAATATCTCCTTGGGAAAAGCGTTCGTTACACCTACTTTGTAGAAGACGGCTGGTCCCCCTATATAAAACTCTCCCCATTTGATTTTCAAATCACACCAAATTTTAATAATTTCTCGACCATTTTCTTATTCTGGCGATATTTCTCTATGTGTACACCTGCTAGGCATAAACTTTTTTTTTTAAATTTTATAATTTACGTTAAGGATGTAAAAAAAACTCATATACAAGGTGTTAAACCTAGATTAAATTTTTTTTTTATTTAAATATTGCTAATATTATTCTCTACATTAGCAAGGACTAATTTCTTAATTCGGCGATGTTTCTCCACGTTCACCGGCTAGGTACGAAGTTGATTTTTTTTATTAGATATCTATCTATTATACAGTAAATAACTGCATCGTATATGTTATTGTTTCTCTTACCGTGTATTAAGTGGTATAATTGTAATGTGTTAGTGAGTTTTTTCTAGGAGACTGAGTTTTAAGTACAACTATTTATGACCTCTCCAACTTTTCCTGGGAAATTACTTGAAAATGTGATTCTGTTTAGGAGATTGTACAGTACAGTTTTTCCTAGGAATTATCCTGATCAGTACTCTATACGTTTTAACTTTTTGATTTAATTACTTTTGTAGAATTCAAATACAATTAATTTGCGACAAACGTGATTTTTTTAAAAATCACCAAACTTTAGGATTAAATTAAATAAAACCATTTTACTTACGATTTCATAATATTTGCATAACTCATGAAGTTATTTTTTACGAACATTTTTTTTTAATTTTTTACGTTTTTCTCACTAACGTAATCCTTATTTAGTTTTTTTTTTATTGTATTGATGTAAGAATATTATAAAAAAAAATTATATAAGTTAATTTTATATTTTAACCAATTACGATTTTTGTTATTATTATATTTCATACAAAAATATTTATTGTTTCTATCTAAATTATAAAATATAGACATTTTATTTTATTTTTATTTATTTTAATATTTTAATATTTTTCTTTATATTAGCAACGACGATGGATTTCGATTCAATTAGATTAGTTGATTCAGACGAGAGATCAACTGGTGATGCCGAAATGGATTGGTATTCGGACAACACACCTGCATATGGTGATCTACGAGCATTCGATCACATAGATGAAAATGAAAAGATGTTTGTGTATTCGACCTCCAAAACTCTAGACGATCAGCTTCGATCACTGGTCGTCTCGGATGACGAGTAGGTAGATAACAAGTGCATCTAGAAATTGGAGTGCAACGTTTGCGAGAGCTGGACGATTTCAGGTAAGCAACGGATATGATCAATTCGTTGTCGCATGAATTTAGGTGGGTGCAACTGTACCAGGTGGGAGCTTACAAGAATCTCGTGTGTCTATTCTATTCCTTGCATGTACTGGATGAGAATAGCGCCAGAGAATTACGTGCATCGATGTTATCATAGGGCAAGATACCTGCAGATGTAGTCACACTATATTCGTCCCATTAGCAGCCAACTAATGTGGCCGCCCGTAGAAGGTATGCACGAAATCTTCCCACCCAAAAGAAAGCGCCAACCTAGTAAGCCAAAGAAGACAATAGTGCGAGATGCCGAAGAACCGTCAAGCTCGAGAATTAGTAAGAATAACTCCATCGTGCGGTGCCGTATATGTCGACAGCAAAGACATAATTTTCGCACTTGTCCTAACCGGAGATCAACTTCAGGCGCTGCATCTCAAGATACATTTATGAGTTGTAATACATTTTACAGGACACAAGAATCTTTTGCACGCGGCCGTGGCAAAAATTGTTGAATTAGTAATTTAATTTTTTTTAAGCTACCATTTATTAATTTAATTTTGAAAGGTGATTGAAACTGTAATTATTTATTTTATTTTAGACCTCAAGTATTTTACATACAACGATCGATAGTTTGAGGTTTAATGTTAAAAAAAATTCAATTTTAAAACGTATATAATTTTACATTTCAATAAAATTAAAGTAGATAAACTAACATAAACTACGCCGGTGGTCATCATTGTCTTCGTCGGTGCCATGGTTCGCCATCCAATGCCGGAATATTTTGTTCATCTCTCTATAGGACTCAGCGAGATAATTTTGGGACTCAGTGACTTCTCTCTGAGAAGCAATCACCTCACTCTGTACCAAGTCAGTTCGTCGACTTTGCCTATGAGGTACTGTTTGTCCCGCTGTAGGCTTTGCTGTATCTCAAGCATTTGCTGCAGATGTTGGTGGTGTGTCTGCTACATCTCATACATTTGCTGATGGTGCGTATGTTGCATCTAATACAGCTACTACAGATACTGCCTCGTATCTCATCTACTAGCCTCATCCTCTTATAGGGCTAATGGCGGAGATGTGGTCTCATCCATCGGCACTGCCTGAGAGGTGAATGCCCCCTGATTGCTCTTTTTCAGAACCCCAGCGCCATCGACTTCAACGATGTCCATGCGTATCAACTGAGTCATGTCAAATTCGTCGGTGGATCTAGGGGGTATTCTCTGCTCAACAACTGGTAGCCGAAGCTCAACTCGCTCGATAATCTTAAAAATTAGTGCCCCATACGGAAGATTCGTACTGGGTGCCCGCCTGACCTCACGCATGTTGGAATTGCGGTGAATTTCCCATAGGAACTCTATTCCCGTAGGTAATGTGAAAAAATGGCAGTCTCGGAAAGTATGGTAATATTGTTCCGCACCTTCTTTGGCAAACCTCATCACTTCATTCACTAGCTTTGGACGTATCATAAACTCCCTACCAAAGATGTACGTCCTCAAACCAGTCAAGATTCCATTTCTACCAGATGTTGTCAAGTTCGCGCATAACAAGCAAACTATTCTCTCGCAGGTATCGCCAATCAATGCATTGACCACGCGTAACTGATATTCTCAAATATCTCTTTGATTCCCATCGACTCCCAACTTCTAAAGTCTACATGTATGCAAAAATTAATTGAGCGTCTTCGCAAATCCTGCTCAAACTTTCTCTGGCAATCTTCATTAAAAAATTTCATCCTCTCAAGTTCACGTACAAGTAAAATAAAATGTAACTTTGTTGTTAATATAAAGAAAAATGTTAAAATATACAAAAATTAAAATAAAATAAAATGTCTATATTTTTACAAATTTGATAGTAACAGCAAAATTTTTTGTATAAAATATAATAATAACAAAAATCTTAATTAGTTAAAATATAAAATTAACTAATATAAATTTTTTTATTATAATATTCTTATATCAATACAATAAAAAGTATTAAAATAAAGATTATATAAGTGAGAAAAACGTAAAAAATTAAAAAAAAATATTCCTAAAAAATAACTTCATAAGGTATGCAAATATTATGAAATTGTAAGAAAAAGAGTTTTTTTAAAAAATTATCTCCATTTTTCAGATTTAGATAGAAATTACTAAAAGAAATTAAAAAAAAAATACAATGAATAAAAAAACCAATAGTCACAAACTATAATAATACTAAAAGTCGATAGAGTATTGAAATTCTCTTACATCAATACTGATCTTTTGCTTAAAATATAATAATAACAAAAAGTGTTTTTTTTTTCAGTTAAATCATCTAATATAATAATAGTCCACTCTTTTTATAAAATAACGAAATGTATCTTCATTTCTCTTAACTTCTCTTATTTCTTTTAATATACATTTCGTTAAATTATGAAAAGAGTTAATTACTCAATCACATTGATGGATCTTCCGATATGACATCCTGTAGGAAGCTATAAAATAAACTGTTTTTTTTAAATAAACCTCAAAGTATCCTTTTTTTATCTGCATAATAAAATAAATGAAGATAAGATATATTAAGAAAATAAAATATCTTCAAATCTTTTTTTTTATCTCTTTAGTAAAAGAAACTTTCCAAAATATACGATAATATAAAATGTTAAATTAAAAAAAATTGTAATAGCCCGAAAATTTCAGATTTTAAATCTAATTTCTGAAATTTTTAATTTAATCTCGGTTGTCGTTTCGAGAAATATTTTAACGGGTAGATTAAATTATAAAACTCGGAGTCTAGTTTGTGATGGTTTTCGAAAAATTTAAAGTCGAGAGGGCGAGAATTTAGCGAAGTTACGGACGATAGAAACACATGAGGGCGTTTGGGTAAATTCATTATTTAAATTATTTTATAAAATTAGAAAAAAACAAAATTTTATTAAAACAACTGAACGGCTTTCGCAAGCCGTTCAGTGTTTGGTTTTGCTTCGCCGGAGCCGAGAGCGAACGCGCGAGGGAGGGCAATTTGTGTGCCGAAGTCGGAGCTGCGATCAACGGCCGGAGCTCCCGAAGGGTGAGGGCCCGAGCGCCTTCTGCCGTCGACCGAGGGAGTAAGACTCTGTCCAATTCTGCCGCCGACAACCAGACGTTTTGCTGGAGTCCTTCTCCCACCCGAGTGCCGGAGGCCATCACCTTGTAAGTCCTTCTCTCCCTCTGCTGTTCTGTCTGGTTTGGCCGAGACTAAGGTTCGGCTTCCTTCCGTTTTTCTGTGAATTTGGCTGCAAATGTTGAGTGGATTATGAGGGTGAGGGTGTATGTTAGCGGGTGGACAGCAGGAGACCGGTGAGAGGGAGAGAAACCGAGGGAGAAGGTTTAGCCAAAATTCAGATTTTTGTGCTTGAATTTCTGATTTCAGGTTAGATTGTATTTAATAGGTTGAAATGTGATTGTTCAGTGAAGAAATTGGCGAGATTGGATCGAAGTTGAGATTTCGGCTATTTTTCGTATAAAGACAGATTCTGTTTTTGGCCGTTTTGGCCTGGCTTCGGTTTATTGTTTCCAATTCTGTTTGTGTGGGTTAAACTAGGTTATTAGAGGAACGTATGCGCGTCGGACGTTTATGTCGGATTTTGGTCCGAGTCAAATTAGTGAGCGCTTTTCGTAAGGTTGTAACGTGTGATAGTGGCATGGCCATTTTTGATGCGTAAGACTAGTTTGAATGAGTTTTGGTTGAAGAAAACAAAAATGTGAAATTTGATAAAAAAGGGCAGATTCGGTTTCGGAATTTTTCAACCTAACTACGGTTTACCGTTTTAAAATCCGTCTTATTGTGTCAAACTAGGTTCCTAAGGGGACGTTTAGCCACTTGAATCGTTCGATTCCGTTGACGGACGCAAAAGTTATGCGCGTCCGAACCTTAGACTGGTTTTCGGCCAAACCACATTGGTGATCCGTTTTAGTTGAAATATCATGGTTTAGTTAAGGAATGTTATTTTTAGCTTATTTGGTGAATTTTGAAGCGAAGATTTATGAGTGATTGTTTGTGTTTTAGGTTGAGGCATTTTTTGCGAAACTGTGCGTCGAGTGAGCGTAGGACGCTAGGTAAGTAGTGCATGCATGTGTTTTGCCCAAGTGGGCCTACACCGTACAACTTTAGGAATTTATGTTGTTGATTATAGTGTGCGTGCGTATTTTTTGACATGCATCATAATTTTTAAAACGGGAACGAAAATGATTTTGAGCATATTTTTAGTAGGTGACGAGACGCATGGCGGTGGTACCGCGGATCCTGCTAGTGTGCGGGCCGGTGCTTCACCAGTCGCGAATTTCGCTCGAGGAGTGGGCCGGCTGGGCCGTCACGCGGTGTGAATGTGTTGACGGTGAGGGTGATGGGCAGTGGTACCGCAGATCCTACTAGTGTGTGGGCCGGTGCAGCACCAGTCGCAGATTCCGCTCGAGGAATGGGTCGGCTGGGCTGTCGTGAAACGTGTGTGTGTGGCAACTGTGGCCTCGTGCTGGGGAGGCTGGGACAGGGGAGACGTGTCAGGGTGTAGTGTGGCACGAGGTACACCCTCACCCTGATGTGGTTGCTGTGTGGTGATGCGTGTGTGTAGCTTGAGGGGCTAGTTGCTGGGGAGTCCGGGACGGTGGCGACGTGTCAAGGTGTAGGGTGGCGGTAGGTTCCTCCTTACCCTGGTGCGGCTACACTACGCGTCACAGATATGACAACATGAGTGTGAGTGTAGAGACTGCATGTGATAGGGTTGCATTGACGGCTTTTACTTTCATATTGTACTACTTACTGAGCGTTAGGTTTATGATGTGTGTTCTATGGTGTAGGTGCTGACGACCTTACTGGTGAGGCTCGAGAACTTAGTCCTGAGGCATAGGATGGTTGGCTGCGTGCGACCGAGCACCGGATGACGGATTTTGTTAGGGCGACCCGACCGTGGTGGTGGTAGGTGATGGTGAGATTCGTTGGGTTGTTATTTTGTGTTAGGTATTTATGCAGATATAGGAGTTTGTATAGATGTCGGTTGTTCAGGATTGTATAGAGTGGTTGCAGTGTTTTGGGGACGCATATGTATTTTTATATGTTAGAGTATGATATTGCGCTATACTGTGAATTTTCTTCATTTGCATTTGATGGATTTTCGTAGTCTTCATACTCTGATTTTGTTATGGTAATTTCTCTGGATGGTGGATAGATAAATACTGTTAGTTTTGGTGAACTGTGTGCAGTTTTAAATTTTGGGATAGCTAGTTTTTAGGCGTTACTCTGTCGAAATTTCGGGAGAGAGGTTGGGAGTCGAGAGGATATGGAATAGGTTGGGATGTGTACAATGAGTACTTGAGAAGTGTGGATGAGCGTGAGAGTGCGGCGTGATCGCAGGTGCACGGGGCACGCGGCCCTGCGGGTACTCACGGGTCGTGTGGGGCCGGGTGAGGGCGTGCGTGCGGTACGGAGACAGGGCGCGTGGGGCACGCGGCGCTGTGAGCGTGCGCGTGACGTGGTGATGTTGAGTTGGCGTGCGCAGGGCACCGCGAGGGTGCGTGCAGGGTGTCGAAGTGGGGACGTGAGTGTGCGGCACCGATTTTGGGTAGTTCGAGGGGTATGTTGGACTCCTTCCTAGGATTTCGAGTTTTGTCGGTTTATTTTAAAACTATTTTAAATTATTTCTTTTTTCGCCGCATATTTTTATATTGAGAATATCGTGTTCCCTCTTCGAGGCGTGAGTTGGTTTCGAATCGAGTCGAAAATTTTGGATACTCACAAATGTTCTTTTGAAGATGATTTGAAAACGAAAGTACTATTAAACTGAGTGAATTATATCAAGTTTTAGTGTGTCATAGTGTGTGGATGTACTGTAACGCACCGGGAACGTGTTGGTTCTCGAGGTGTTACAAAAATACATTCTTACCTTACAGATGAATAGTAAAGTTTTGTGATGAATAGTGAATATGAAACATTAAATTAAAAAAAAAACATCATACTTAGTAGGTAAACGCAGAGAAATATTATCATAATAAGAAAATAATCGATAGGGTTTTCAAATTTAGTGTGATTTTAAAACAAAACAAGAAGATGTTTATATAGAGAGGAGAGGACGGCTGGTTCAAGGACAAATCGTCCTCTTTACTGAAAAAACCTGAGACAAAAGTCACGGGTTTTGCACTTTAGAAGACGACTGTCGTTAAAAACATATTTTTTTAGTCCCAACCGACCGGTCTAACTGGACCAGTTGTCCTCTTCGGAGAGACCGGCCTCCTCACCACCATCCCCCTTACAGGTTCAAATTATTTATTTATCAAATTTTAAGAGTTTTTTCTTTGAATAATAAACTTTGAGGATTTTTTTAAAAAACCGATATTTTATGGTGTTTAAAAAAAAACCCAAAAAAGGGTTTTTGTTTTTTTAAAAATTACACTGCTTGTAAGTGAAGATTTTTTAAACCTATTGGAATAATTAAAACCAAGGGGTATTTACGTAAATCACTAACTTAGCTGTTTGCTCGTAAAACCCTAAAAATTTCTTCCTATAATATGCATTTTGTCTTCTACAATATTCTTCTTCGAGGATTCGCGGTCGGCGTGGGAGGAGTCTAGCCGTAACCCTTGATAATCATCGTCTCGGAGCAATGGTTAGGCGATTTTATGCTCAACTTCTTCTCATTCAATGACGCTTTGCAATTTGCATTCATGTTGTTTGTTTCCGACTGTTGAGTTTGCTATTGCTTGGTGATGGAGTATTTTATTTATGACTGATTACTGAAAAAATGAGGCCTTTGATTTCTTTATTGTGTATTTCAGTTTGTAATTCCAAACTTTTTATGTATTAGTTATGACTGTTCGGTGTTAATTATTGGACCGAAACCATAATTAATTCTTGATCATCTAGAAAATAAGAACAAAATTGGAAGGAACAAGTATTTGATAGTGTTTGAAATTCACTTTTTCTTTATCTGCTACAATAGCGAGATACAAAATTAAACATTTATTTTGTTCATCGCCAAGTTTATTTCCAGGAAATTGAATTGTAGTAATGTCTCGGAGATTGAGCATTATATGTATCTAGTATGTATTAAAACTTAATTTAAATTGCATCATAACTTAAAGTTTAATTTTCTTGTCTTTATATTTTCAGTCGAGGAGAAAGACTAGGGAGCCAAAGGAAGAAACTGTGACTCTTGGACCCTCTGTGAGAGAAGGAGAACCTGTTTTTGGTGTAGCCCACATCTTTGCTTCCTTCAACGACACATTCATTGTAAGTGAATATTTGTTATCAAGTAAGACTTGATTTATCTGGATCACAATGATTTATTTGTCAAAATTGCAGCATGTGACAGATCTGTCCGGGAGAGAAACCCTCGTCCGAATTACTGGTAAAGAACTCATTTCTCCATATTGTATTTATATGACTACTAGGTTTAAGCTTTATACAGATGTGTTTGTATTTATTTGAGTAGGATAGAAGGATTTTTTGAATTAATTTTGCTACTGATTTATAATGCCATCATGTTCAAACATTCTGTTATTGGAATCTTGATCGAATGTGTTGAATGACTTAAAGGATAGGAAATTTGATTATTATAGAAAGGTAGGATGAGTCATTTCCCTTTTTTCTCTCCAAGCACTTCGGGTTAACAATGAGGCAAAACATCTTCAATAATCTAGTATCATTTATTTTTTAAAAACAGGTGGAATGAAGGTGAAAGCTGATAGAGATGAATCGTCCCCATATGCTGCCATGCTTGCAGCACAGGATGTTTCACAAAGATGCAAGGTTTTTTCTTCTTTCAAGGATTTAGTTTGTAGTGAATGCCTTTTCACATCTTATACTTCATTTACACTATGTGTTACTCCCAAAGCTGTATCCACCTATGATTGATCGATAACCGTTTCACGCATTAAAGTTCCAAAATCCTATTTATAAACCATATACTAGGTTCCAAACTCGTAGTTCTTTCAAGGCTTTAGTTTGTTGTGATTGTTTCTGGTACCAAGCAAAATTGCAACAATTCAAATGCTGAAAAGTGCTAAAAAAATTTTTTTTCTGTTTGCAGGAACTTGGAATTACTGCTCTTCATATCAAGCTTCGTGCTACTGGAGGAAACAAAACAAAAACACCTGGTCCAGGTGCTCAGTCTGCTCTTCGTGCTCTTGCTCGTTCTGGAATGAGAATTGGGCGTATAGGTCAGCCTTAATTTGGAACATCATTTTGGTTTTCTAAAAATTTCGTCTATTATTTTGACAAAGAAAAAAAAAACGCACAAGTCAGCGAACCTTTCTTTATGGTATGATATTTCAACCTACGATCTGATGGATGATTTGGCCACTGCAAAACCTTGATGACTTGATTAGTCAGCAGTAAGAGTTAAAAGTTTATTCTTTTAGTTATAAAAGACATCCAATGCAATAGTATACTGCACCTGTGTCATGACCGTTACGATAATAACCCTACCTTGAGTTGGAAATTTTGCCAACCAGCTATAAGGTTCTAGGTTTTTGGCTTTTGAATATGCTTACTTTGTTTTGGAGTCCATTTTTTTTATTTAGTATTGATTTTTCCCCCCTTCCATTTGATATGGTATAGAGGACGTGACTCCTATCCCAACAGACAGCACGCGCAGAAAGGGTGGGAGAAGAGGAAGAAGGCTATAAACTCCCATTTCTTGTTCACAACAAAAATGGTTGGTTTTTTTCGCCTTGAAGTTAACAGTTAATATCCTGTTCTGAATCTATATACTAGTTTTATTGCTTTTGTTCCTCCAATATTAAAGTCATTAATGTCATAATTCTGGCCACGATAGTTTCTATTGGTGCTAGACACTACTGCACTCTCATGTCTTCATGATACTTTGTTTTAAATTTTGAATGCTTTAATCAACTGTTTGTGGCCACTTTGAAGAGCTTCTCTTTGTGATATTGGAGAGTTTTTGGAGGAGGAAAAAGGAGAAGATTCTAGCGGTAGTCAAACCAGTGGGTTCGGTTTGGTTTTGGTCAGTTTTCCAAGTGCATCAAACCAATATTCGTCTTGAAATTTTGGGAACTGAGAAATTGGGTTAGGTTAGGTTCTCGGTTTGACGTATGCAGAAGTGAGATTAACCAAAAAGTCGAATTATCAATAGGCTAAAAAACAACGGCCCATTTACCCAACCCACTGTATTGTTTTTAGTTTGTTTTTTCTGGTTTTGGTGTTGGTTTAAAGACTTTCGTGTTTGTTTAGTGGAAATTAGTGTTATTTTGGTCAAATGTATACTCTTTAAATATTAAAAACATTATTTTCTTCTTGGTATAAGAAGGCTGGGCCGTCATTATTTATTATTTATTATTAATTAATGTTCGGAAATTGTGTGGGGATAATCTGGGGATGTGTAAGCAAGCAAGATTCAATAAAACAATAATTGGATGTCCAATTATGACACGGCCTTTTTTAATGGTTCATTGCTAGTTTTCAATTATTTACATGTATGCATGTGCTCTTTGTGTTTTAAAATTTAAGGGTAATTGTACTATGACACAAATAAAAGAGTAAAAGTAACATTGTCATTGTTTTTGCATTCTTCATTTCTACTTTTATCTAAGGCATACTCAAAAATGATAAATGACTAAATGGTAAATAAATTGTCAAGTTGTGATGTATACATTAATTAAAATTGATATGTTATTGGTTTTTATTTTTAGTAGTATGTTGATATTGATATTGATTGATAACACGAAAATGTCTTGATATATTTACTAAAGAGAAGCGTGTGAATGCTACTCAGTGCTTTGATTTAAAGGATCAGTCTAGGTTTAATGTCTAATTACACCCTGATTTTAATTTTTCATTTGAGATTCATTAATATTGCAATTTGTGTCTTAATGAATTATATATAGATGGATGGTAAATTTAATAATATATTAAACACGAGTTGAGCAGTTAGATAACTCCTTTGGCGTTTTGTCCTATGAAATTTAATATTAAATGGTAATTTTTTTTGTATTTAATGTAATTTATTTTTATCTGTGTATCATGTTATACTTAACTTACAAAAGAAATTATCTCATAATTATACAACCTAGATATGTGTTCAAAATTGAGAGTGAAACTTAAAAGTGTGCACACAATCGAGTAAGTCAAGCTAACTAGAGTATGTTAAAACTATTATCATAAAAAACGTAAAACATTTAATAAATTTTATCACAGAAAGAGTCATTTTGCTAATAACCGAAAGAGTAAGTTGTTTGCCAAAAAAAAAAAAAGAAAAAGGGCATTAGTTGTCATGATCGTTAAAACGAAGACTATAATCATAGAAAAATGTATTGAATTAATGGTAAAAGAAGGTGAAATGTGATTTTATGTGGAAAATGGTGAAATCAAAATGCATCATTTTGTGGGGAAAATGCAGGAATCTTTCTTAGAAGAGAGGGAGAGAGAAGTCTTCATGGAGGCATGAGCGACTTGTGTCTCAACACAACCTCAGATATTCACGTAGTCCAATCCAATAATGTTTTTTATTTTTTTTAAAAAACTATAGAATATAGTGTAATATAATATTTTATTTATTTGGCACACTTCAGTTGTCGTTGTTAGAGGAGATATTGTTTCATAAAGTTTTTGTTAGGGCGTAGGGTGCTTTATAAATCATTTATTCTATCTTTTTAAAGACAAGGTAAATCTATTTACGATCGCATTGATTTGTTTAATTAGATTATTATGAATTTCAAAGATATGGATGTAACAATTTGTGATGACAAATAAAATAATAACAAAGAATTTCTCAAAACTTTTTTAAAAATAAATAATCTACTAAAATAGTTTGAGAAAGAAGAATAACTTATATTTAGTTGAATCATAGTTAATACTCTTGAAATATTGAATAAAATTGAGTTAGGATTGCTTCTCGGTTCGGTTCAACGTGTACAAAAGCGAAATTAACCAAAGCCGGCCTGTTTAGCCAACCCACTTTATTGTTTGTCATTTGTATTTTCTGGGTTTGCCGTTGGTTTAAGGACTTTTGTGTTTGTTTAGGGGAAATTAGTGTTATTTTGGTCAAACGTATACTCTTTAACTATTAAATTAAGGAAGTAAGTTGGAACTGAGTCGAGAGTTTTGGTGCCCGAAAAATTCAATTTCAGTTCCAAAATTATTCCGGGGTTGGAGTCTATGAACACCCCCTGATTATTCAGAATCTGTCGGCGGGTCATGGTGTCTAGGCTATGTTGTTTCTTTGACTATTTGGTGGACTTTTAGTCTAGTAGTTGAGCAGCCTTGACGGTTGAGGTAGTCAATCATAGAATCTGATTTCTTTTGCATGCAAATATTGGATACTTAGCATTTTATGGGAAAAAAAATATTTATGATTTTGACCATTCTTTATCTATTTTAAATAATTATTAAAATTTGTATTAACTTATTTGCGTAGCTTTTATCTAATTTAATAATGTGTGAAAATGACTTATTTGATTTGAAAAATAAAAAACCTAGTTGAAATAAACAATTAATGGAAAGCAATAAAAACAAAGAGAATGGGCCATTTTCACAACTCACACGACCAATACAATAAATGCCCAATAATTTGTGTGTCAATAATTTAACGCACGTATTATTAATTTAAGAGAGATAATAATAATATTTATTAACTTAACTTAAAATTCAAAGAATAAATTAATTAATAAAGGAAAGAGTATAGAATTAGAAGATAATAATATTATTTAGGGGATGCATGAGTGTAGTGATAAACTTCCATTAACAGCTGGATGTCAACCCAACCCATTCTTCTTCTTCTTCAAAGCTCAGAGCCCACCCTCATGCTTTCCTGGCCAGTAAACAAACAGTCCTCTTCTTCCCTCTTCTTCTTCTTAGATTTCTCTGTTGAATTCTAAGTTTGACCATATCCATCTCCCTCTCCCTCTCCCTCTCCCTCTCCCTCTCCCTCTCTCTCTTTACACTTCGCTCGCTCAAAGGGGCAACACCATGGATGCTCAATTGGCAGGTTTTTCGCCCGTCATTCCGCTCTTCGTTGCTCTCGTACTGCTGCTTCTTTTTCTGGAGCAGATCTCCTACTTTAAGAAGAAAGCTTCAGCTCCGGGTCCTTCCATGGTAGTTCCTTTTCTGGGTAACGCACTCTCCTTGGTCCGTGACCCGACCCGTTTCTGGGACACTCAGTGCACTCTCTCTAAGTCGTCCAGTTTTGGATTTTCCGTCAACTATGTCGTCGGAAAGTTCATCGTCTTCATCCGAGACACTGAGCTCTCCCACAAGATCTTCGCCAATGTCCGCCCCGACGCTTTCCATCTCGTCGGCCATCCCTTCGGAAAGAAGCTTTTCGGCGAACACAATATGATTTACATGATGGGGCAAGAGCACAAAGATCTCCGCCGGTGGATTGCTCCGAATTTCACCCCCAGAGCTCTCTCTACCTACACTGAGCTCCAGCAGATTATTATTCTCAAGCACTTCAAGATTTGGGAGCAGATTGCGTCGGAGAATTCTCCGAAGCCGATTACTCTCCGACTGCTGGCTCGCGACTTGAATCTCGAAACTTCCCAAACGGTTTTCGTCGGCCCATATTTGGGACGCGAGGCGAGAGAGAAGTTTAAGGTCGATTACAATTTCTTCAATGTAGGTCTAATGAAGTTCCCCATCGATTTGCCGGGAACGGCTTTCCGAAATGCAAGGCTCGGCGTTGATCGTCTGGTCAAAACGTTGGCTTCATGTGCGTCGGAGAGCAAAGCAAAAATGTCCAAAGTGGAAGAAAAGCCTTCGTGTTTGATTGATTTCTGGATGCAAGAGCTGGTAAAGGAGCTGGCGGCTGCGGCGGAAGCCGGCGAACCGCAGCCCCCGAACACCAGTGACATCGAGATCGGTTCCTATCTCTTCGACTTCCTCTTCGCCGCTCAGGACGCCTCGACGTCCTCGTTGCTATGGTCTATAACGCTTCTCGACTCGCATCCGGGAGTTCTGGCTAGGGTTCGGGAAGAAGTTGAAAGCTTTTGGTCGCCGGAATCGGACAGTTTGATCTCGTCAGAGCAGCTGATGCAAATGAAGTATACGCAGGCGGTGGCGCGTGAGGTCGTCAGATACCGAGCTCCGGCGACTCTAGTCACGCACGTAGCCGCCGCAGACTTCCCATTAACGGATTCCTACACGATTCCGAAGGGGGCCATCGTCTTCCCCTCAGTTTACGAATCCTCGTTCCAGGGGTTCACCGAAGCGGACCGGTTCGATCCGGAACGATTTTCTGAGGAAAGGCAAGAGGACCGGGTTTTCAAGAGAAACTACTTGGCTTTCGGGGCCGGGGCCCACCAGTGTGTGGGGCAGAGGTACGCTCTGAATCATCTGGTTCTCTTCATCGCTCTCTTCTCGACGCTGCTTGATTTCAAGAGGCACAGAACGGAGGGGTGCGATGAGATATCATACGTCCCCACCATCTGTCCCAAGGACGACTGCACAGTATACCTCTCTAGGCGGTGCGCACGTTATCCGTCCCTCTCTCCTGCATGAGGAAATGTCGATTATACCCTTCCCACAACCATTCTTTCATCTTGACCTCTGTGTCGTGGTATGTTGGTCGCGTGAGTATTCTTGGTAAAAGAAGGCTGGGCCATGATGATTTTTTATTTTTTATTAATTAATGTTTGGAAATTGTGTTGGGAGTGTGGGTGGGAGGGTCTGGGTCTGGGTCTGGGTCTGGGTCTGGGTCTGTGTAAGCAAGCACGATTCAATAAAAGGATAACTGGATGTCCAATTATTACACGATCCATGGCTAGTTTTCACTCATTTACATGCATGCATGTGCATGTGCATTGTGCAGTTTGTTTTTAAGATTTTCACGATAAGTAATGAGCATTTTAAGAGAGTTAGCTTCATTTCCTCCGTTTCCAAAAGCAATTCATTAAACTTAAAGAGTAAGAAAATATGTACTTGGCATACTCAAAACTGATAACCCGACTGAATGGCAAACATTCCTTAAATCATGGTATGTACATCAATTTTAATTGATGTGTTATTAGTTTTTATTTTTAATAATATGTTGATGTTGATTGATGACAGGAAAATATCTTGACATATTTATTGGAACAGATTAGTCTAAGTTTGATGTCTAATTACACTCTATTTTTAATTTTTCAATCTATCACGTGAAACCATCGCGTCGAAATATAGAAATAAACAATAGATTTAATGTTTTATTAAACCAGAGTTGAGTAGTGAGATAACCTTTGACATTTGGTCCCACCTTTTTATTTCAAAAAATAGCAACTCCCATAAATCATGGACGTAATGTGATCTTAATCTACTTTTTGACTCAATTAACCAAACTTTTCATCCCGTGTCACATTTTTTTTTTTCGTATTTAATATTTAATTTGATTTCTTTCTATTTATGTAACACGTTATACTTAACTTGGTAAAGTAATTATCTCATCAAAATAATTTAATTAAGTTGCTTCTAAGTATCTATTAAACATTTCATCTTAATATAATTTTGTGATGACCCAAACGTTGTGCCCAACGAGGACGTTGGACCCTAGGGAGAGCGGGAGATGAGCATGACTGCGGGCCAAACCTCGGCACCTAAGCCAAGTGTAGACAAATTCCGAACTCGATTATAGGCAAATCCCGGGTCGTAAAAAGAGAGACATCACAATCTCACATCGCTTAAAAATGCATATGGAAATGAAACATATATAAAAAAAATCCTCTACAAAATAGTAAGACGTGTTTTGGAGCACAATTGACAGCGGATTCTATAAAAATTCCGAAATTAAAAGTGTTTCGACGAGAGCAGTACCATATTGGGTGATCGACTAGAAAGTACTTGCCAAAAAATCAATGAGTAGAACATATTGAGTTACGGTACAATCCCCAAAGCAGACAATATTTTATTAAAAAAATAGGTCGTTATCAATTTTCATTGAAAAAATAACAAGCCTCATAAATATTACACATTTTCGACTCATTTAAGCAAACTTCTAATCCCATGTGACATTTTTTTTTGTCTTTAAAATAATTTATTTTTATTTGTGTATCATGTTGTACTTAACTTAGAAAAGGAATTATCTCATAAAAATAATTTAATTATTCAAAGTCAAAATGTATATATCAATCGAGCATGGGATGACAGCTACTGTTGTTGAAAAAGATGTATAGATATGGAAGAGTAAAAGACAATCCAGCTGAAATATGTGTTTAAAATTGAATGCGAAACTTAGAGTGCGCACAAAATCGAGTAAGTCAAGCTAACTAAGATATGTTAAAACTATTATCAAGTGTAAAAAGCATAAAATATTTAATAGATTTTATCATAGAAAGTCATTTTGCTAATAACCGAAAGAATTAGAGTTGTTTGCAAAAATATAAAATAAAAATTTAGGGCATTAGTTGTCATGCTCGTTAAAACGAAGACTATAATCATAGAAAATGTATTGAATTAATGGTAAAAGAAGGTGAAATGTGATTTTATGTGGAAAATGGTGAAATCAAAATGCATCATTTTGTGGGGAAAATGCAGGAATCTTTCTTAGAAGAGAGGGAGAGAGAAGTCTGCATGGAGGCATGAGGGACTTGTGTCTCAACACAACCTCAGATATTCACTACGTATGAGTGACTTGTGTCAATTTGTCATGACAAAAAATTAAGTGTAATTTGCCAGAAAAACCCTGAAATATGATTTAATTATTAACATAAATCTTGAATTATTTTCTTTTAACTATATGAAATTTTTGTTCTCGACAACAGGAGCCCGTTTTCGAGGATAATCTCCACTAAAAAATTATATCAGAAAGTATAACAAAAGATATCAGTTTTTTCCTTAAGTTTTATCATATATCTATCATATTATGAGAAGAAATTCTGAAATTTTTTCTGATTTTTTAACACCTTAATGATTTATCATAATTTGTTTCGACTTTTTTTTTTACAAAATAATTTATTAAAAATACATATGTCATATAAAAATTTTGAAATTTTCACAATATAATCTACTTATACTATAAATTTGAGTTTCAAAATGACTAAAAAAAAAAAAAACTTGCATTTATCTAAAAATTATGAATCTTTTACAATCTTCTTTAATAAAAAATAAAAATAATTTTTGGATAAATACATGTTAGTTTCTTTTTGCTAGTCGTTTTTTAACTCTAATTGCGAGTATATGTAGAGTATATTTGAAAAGTTTCGTATTTTTGGATGGTATACATAATTTTAATAACTTATTTTGTTAAAAAAACAAATAATTATGATAAATCATGAAATTATTAAAAAATTACAAAATTTTTCAGAATATTTTTCCATGATATGGTGGATATTTAGTAAAATTTTTTAAAAAATTCGATATCACTTGGTATAATTTTTGAGATAGCCGTTAACAATTATGATAATATTTTGGTGCAAATTCTGGAAAGCATTAATTATGATTTAATTAACTGTTCATTTCTAACAGTTATTTATAATTTATTTAGTGGATAATTTATTTAGTTTACAATTTGTTTATAATAACAAAGAATCCCGCACAAAACTCTTTTAAAAATAAATATCGACTAAATAGTTCGAGAATATTTAATTGAATCGTAGTTAATACTTATGTAATACATCAAATGGCCTATTTGAATAAAATTAATTTAATAAGAAAAATAACCTAATTAAAATAAGGAAATAATCTTAAATTAAGTAAATTACATAAAAAATAATAATTAGAATATTCCTCAATCTCATCATAATGGTGTAGTTTTCATAAATAAGATGGATAAATTTATGGATTTAAACTATTTTGGAAGATATTTTTGTAGACTCTTTCTATCAAATAGTCAATGAAAGGTTACAAATATGAATGGACAGGTTTCCGAATGTTTTGCTTAATGGACCATGAATCTCAAGTGTGTGCAAGCTTTTAGAGTTACCAATATGTTGCATCTTAGATTACATTTATGGACCATTAATCTTCAAGTGACTTTAATTAATGAAATTACTCAAGTAGGTTTAATGAATTAATAGTTTCGGTTCATATTGGTTTTTAATGTAAGATTATGAATATAACGTTAGGAAAGAATTAAAGTTTACCCATCAGCTTTTGATCCTCTTTCTATCTTGAGATTGTAAAATTCAACGACCATCAAGTAATTTTAATTTTTTAATTTTTTCTGATGGGGTTTTGCTTAATAGGCTGAAGCCTCTGTACAAGGGGTTCTAAAAACTTCATAAACTACTATTCCATTGTGATAAAGATCAAATTCGGTCTATTGAGGACATAATGTGCTCCGGACCTATCGATTCCCAATCTATCATAGATATTTTTTAATAATTATTCAAGTGTTTACTTTGTACATTATCATGGAAGAACATGCTTTAAAGATATCAAATTCTTCAAATTAGCATCCACCTACATTATGACATTCTTTCAGATGAAACATAAATAAAAGATCAAGTCCACATAGAAAGATTATTAAACTATCCAAAACAAACTGCCTTCAAACTGACCTCCAAAGGATATTCTGCATATTTGATAGTCTTCTTGATTTTATTTTAAAACGTATGCTTTAAGAAAAATGTAATTGATATCTCAAAATTTATAGAATAAGGTGGATTGTGAAAATTGAATATAATTTGCTATGTCAAAGTAGACACATTACATAGAGGTTTGTTTTTTCACAAAGAAGCCGAGCCCAAAGGTCAATTGTAACGTCATCTTTTCCCAGTAAGATATTGTCCGCTCTAGGAATTGACAAGTAGCTCAATATCCTCTACTCACGGATTTGTTTGACGAGAACTTCTCAGTCGGTCACCCAACATGGTATTGCTTTCGCTGGAGCACTCTTAACTTCGGAGTTTTTATGAGATCCGTTGTCAATTATGCTCCAAAACGCGTATTACTATCTTGAGAGGATTTTCTTACATATGTTTCATTTCTATATACCTCCGCAAGCGATGTGGGATTGTGACGACATCCTTTCTACGATCCGGGATTTACCTATACTCGAGTCTAGAATTCGCCTACACTCGGCTTACATTCCAAAGTTTGCCCCACAACCCGAGGTATGCCTCACAGTCATCCTCATAGGTTCACATTCGGGTCATCACAATCACCCCTCTTCAGGCCTAACATATTCGTTGGCTATATTTCCGATTGGGTACAACCTCTGATACTATTTGTAACATCCTATTTTTCTAATAAGATATTGTCCGCTCTATGGATTGGGCCGTAACCCTACTCCCCTCATGGATTTATTTGGCGAGTACTTCTCAGTCGGTCACCCAACATGGTACTGCTATCATCAGAGCACTCTTAACTTCAGAGTTCATATGAGATCTGTTGTCAATTGTGCTCCAAAACGCGTCTTATTATCTTATAAGGATTTTGTTAAATATGTTTCATTTTTATATATCTTACTAAGCGATGTGGGATTGTGACGACTCCCTTTCTACGATCTAGGATTTGCCTATATTCGAGTCCAAGATTCGTCTACACTCGGCTTACGTCCCAAGGTTTGCCTCACAACCTGAAGTATGTCCACAGTCGTATTAATACATACACATTCGGGTCATCACATCAACACAAGTTTAACCCCTTTCTCGAAGATGTTTAGTACTTTTTATTTTTACAAATACAAGAATATTTGAATCTTTAAAGTTGTTGTGTTTCCTCCTTTTGTTTTAAGTGTTGCTTGGGTCTTTCACAAGAGTCAAAGTCAATGTCTATATGGCCACATCTAGAGTACAAGATTTTTTGGTTTTGCTAAGTGCTTTTTTCCAATTAGTGTAATGTAATTTGCAATGCTTTCATTTTGAGATTGTAAACTCTAATTTCATAAGGTGGTATTTTTACCATCCTCAAGGGCTGCCATTGACAACAAATTTTGAATCAAAAATCATGAAAAGTGTTCTCATCTGCAAACTTGAAGTTCTCTTCAAGTGTAAAACCAATTTGGTGAGTGATATTCGAGTTGTGTTTTGGTATTTTTTGTCTCCACTTTTATGAGTGTAAGTAGATTGCATTTATGTTACTTCTTTCTCCATCATCTTTCTTCTTAGGTGAAATCTTTAGCAATGGAGTAAAAAGCTCTCATGAAGCAAGATTTGGAGAGTTTCCTTCCGAAGGAGCCGAAGAGATCAACAAGAGCAGTCATAGCCCCTACTCGACCAATATGCACTCCCGCGACCATATCTTTTCATCCACAATGCTCATTTAGGGATACAATCATCTTCACTCATACAATTTTATCCTATATAAAAAACCATATCCATTCAACTTTGAATGAGAGAATTATGCCCATCCCAAGTTGACCTTTTTTTCTGAGCTAGATTGGACACTCCTGTAATACCCTTGACTAGAAGCGGTACAAATTTCAACCCAAAAGTCCACATATTGAATGAGTATTGCTTGTGCAAAGTTGTTGCTCTGTTCGGTCAAATGGCCATAGCCTAGCCAATTTTGTGTCAAGAACTTGCTCCGTTTGGTGGCTACTGAGTAGGGTGGAATCAATTCGGTTTCATTCAATTTTGGACAGAATTAGAATTGAATTGAGTCTGTTTGGCTTTGGATAAAGAAAACTGAAACCAAAACTATAACGCCTCGAATTTTAAAATCCCCAATTTGAAACCCTATAAATTTTTCTCAAAATTTGATATAAAATCGAGCATTAAATTTTTAGTTTAAAATATTTTTTTAAAATCTTGAATAAAAATCATTAAATGCGCGGAAACTGTAATTAAAATAATAATTAAATTTATTCAAAATAAACGAAGAATCATAAATAATTCATAAAAATTTTAATAATAAAATTCAACATAATTTATTCGAAATTAAAATAAAAACCAAAATACTTTTAAAAATTAAAACATAACATTTTAAATTCCTTTATTGAGAAAATCAATGTCTTCTTCTATATGCTCGTTTGCCACTAGAAGATTCTCGATCGCAGCTAGTTCATCCTCGGATAAAAATTCACCTACATCACAAAATTATTCAAAATATGAGAATTAACTCAGCAAGCAAAAATACGTGCAATGGTCAAAATTTAACATTTACTTTTACCGAATCCTGATTACAGAACTAGTTGGTACTCATTTCCCAACCTTAGATTCAGCCATCTCATTGTCATTCAGACTTTGTCAACTTACTTTCGGTCAAGCTCACCATCTCATTGTCGTTCAAGCCTTTGCTATCACGTAAGTACCATTAATGTTCAAGCTCACCATCTCATTGTCGTTCAGGCTTTTCCTATAACATATTTTATGTCAATTCTATCGTTTTCATGCGCATACAATATGTCCTACCAATTTTATCTTTATACTATTTTAAGTCAATGCCGAAATATGCCTGCTCAAATATCAACTCGTGTAATAAAACAGTTATAAGAAAATAATATAATATCTTGTGATGTAGGGCCATAGTCAAAATATGAGAAAACTGTATTTTTACTTACTTGGATTGCGAGCGATATGGTTATCGGGATTCGTTTACTATTCCAAATAATATCCTGCTCAAATAGAATATTTGGTATTAAATTTCTACTTAAAAAAAATCCAATTTCAAAGAAATTTGAGGAGAAATTATTTACGTTGTTCTCTTGGGTCGGATCGGGTTGGTTGGATCGGTTCGGATGACTTCTGGGATCTTTCCTACCTAATTCGAATGTTGATATTAAAATCCAACTTAATTAATTCTAACTTAAAAGAATTTGGACAGAAAATCCTTACCGGTTTAATCTTGGATCGGTTCAGTCTGATTCGGATAGAAATTTGGTTTGGGTTCGGTTCGGGTCACCCTGGTCGATTCGGGTCAACTGGGCCGGTCTGGGTCAACTGGTCTGATCCGGGTCAATTAGGTTGATTTGGGTCAACTGTGCGGATTTGGGTCAACTGGGCCGATCTGATTTGGTTTGGCTGGACCTTCTAAAAAAACGATTCTGATTTTTAAATAAAACCAAATTCTTTCGTTTTCCTGTTCTGCCGAGAGAGGGAGAGAGAGAATGAGCGAGAGATTGAGAGTGAGAGAGAGCGAAACCGAGAGGGACAGAGCTTACGTTGTTAATGAAAATCGTTTAATCGCAAGGTGCTCTCTGCTGTCGCGAAGTGAAGCTCAACCGAGAGAGATTTTTGTCGTGTCGGAGAGGCTTGCGGCGTTGGAGGTCGGGGTAAGTACTCCTTCTCCTCTTGAAGGACTCGGGAGGGAGAGCTGATGTGTTTTCCTCCTTTATGAGTACCTCTATTTAGAGGAGAGGTTTGCACTCCGCTCCTCCAAGATTTTCGGGTTTCACTCCGATTTTTCGGCTGTTATCTGATTGGCGCTGGATTTTTGATTGAGTGGTTATTCAGTTAGATTCTGAACACTTCCCCCATAACGTCACGGTTTATCCCAGATTTATTGCTGAAAATCAGCAATCTGATCTCTAAATTAGATTTCCAAAGATATTATCTTAATGGAAATCCAATCTTCTTCTGTACCGGGATGATTTTTAAGCTAGGTTCATTAGATTTGTTTTTTAAAATTCAGGTTGTGATTTAGGAAATTTGAATTTGAATTTCCAGATTAGATTTGATTTGGAAAATTTAAATTTTGAAATTTGAATATTGAATTTATTTGGAAATTTCTGAATTTTGAATTTATAATTTTTTTTTGAATTGAAAACCCTAATTGTTACAATCTCTCCTTTTTGAAAGAAATTTCGTTATCGAAATTTAAATGGTTATCTCAAAAGTTCCTAATAAGCTTTTATTATTTCCTATTATCTTTCTTAGGTTTCTTTTTATACATTCAATAGCACTAATCCTTCGTCATCCTCGAGTTTGTAGGTTAATGCTTACTATGTAATAATCCGAGAAATTTCAAATTTTAAATATAATTTTCGAATTTCAATTAAGTCTCGGTTAGAATTTTGAGAAATATTTTAACGGGTAAATTAATTTATAAAACTCGAAATCTAAATTTACTGACGATTTTCGAAATTTTAAAGTCGGGAGGACGCGAATTTAACAAAGTTTTGAACGGGTAATTCTAATGATTTAAATTTATTTTGTTTTTTTTTTCTTTTTTTTTTTTACAACAGCCGAATGGCTTCGAAGTGAAGCCATTTGTGCTGCTGAACACCGAGACGGCGAGAGCGCGACCGAGAGGGAGAGCGGGAACCGGAGAGGGAGTGCCGATGATCGCCTGCTGAGAGTGGGAAGCCGTCGTGCAGGGTGCTCCGACAAGCTGAAGCCAGCTGGTGGCTCGATTTCTCCGTGCCAGAAATTCGACCAAAAAACAGGTAGCTTTCCCCTGTTTTCCAGTCTGTTTTGGTGACCGATTGTGATCGGTATGCCTTGAGTTGGACTTCTGAAGTTAGAGCGTGTAACTAGAACATTTAAAAGGGGCTTAAATTTAACCGTTGATTGGCCGAGTGCTCGGCTTGGGAGGAAAACCTGAGATTTGTTGACTGTGTGGTTCAAATTTTTGTGTTGGGAATCTCTGGTTTTGTTCAGATTATGTTTAATTGATTGGAATGTGACTGTTTGGTGAAGAAATTTGTGAAAATCGGGTTGATGTCGAAATTCGAATTTTTTTACGTAAAAACAGATTCTGTTTTTGGCCGTTTTAGCCTATCTTCAGTTATTCGTTTTAAATTCTGTTTTAGTGGGTTAAATTAGGTTGTTAGAGGGGTGTTTGGCCGCTGCAATCTTTCGATTCCGAGTTCCGATGCAAGAGTTATGCGCGTCGAAAGTTTGTGACGAATTTTGGACCGAGTCAAATTATTGGGCTTTTTAGTAGAATTGTGATGTGTAATGTTAGCATTGCTGATTTTAGCGTGTAAGACGAATTTTGAGTGAGTTTTGGTTGAAAGAAAAAAAAATGGGAAATTTGGGCGAAGGGCAGATTCGGTTTTGGTGTTTTTTACCTAGCTGCGGCTTATCGTTTTAAAATCCATCTTAGTATGTTAAACTCGGTTCCTAAGGGAATGTTTAGCCCCTTGAATCGCTATATTCTGATAACAGACACAAAAGTTATGCGCGTCTAAAGTTTAGGCTGGTTTTCGGCCGAACCGATTTAGTGACTCTTTTCAATTGAAACTTCATGGGTTTAGTTAAGAAATGTGATTTCTAGCGTATTTAGTAAATTTTGATGTGAAGATTTATGAGTGGTTGTTTATGTTTTAGGTTGAGGCGTTTTCGGCAAAGCTATGCGTCGAGTAAGCTTAGAACGCCAGGTAAGTAGTGCATATACGTGTTTTGCCCAGGTTGGCCTACACCGTAGAACTTTATGATTTATGTTGTTGATTGTGGTGTGTGTGTGTATTGTTTGACATGCATCATGTTTTAAAAAGGGAACGAAAATGATTTTGAACATATTTTGAGTAAGTGGTGAGACGTGTGGCGGTGGTACCGTGGATCCTGCTAGTGTGTGGGCCAGTGCGTAACCAACCGCGAATTTTGCTCGAGTAGTGGGCCGGCTGGGCTGTCACGCGGCGTGTATGTGTCGGCGGT
Source organism: Begonia peltatifolia (assembly GCA_022433055.1). Taxonomy (NCBI): domain Eukaryota; kingdom Viridiplantae; phylum Streptophyta; class Magnoliopsida; order Cucurbitales; family Begoniaceae; genus Begonia; species Begonia peltatifolia. The sequence goes on along the minus strand of CM039517.1, from coordinate 10,890,816 downwards.
GAGGATGATAGACAGTGGTACAACGGATCCTACTAGTGTGTGGACCGGTGCAACACCAGTCGCGGATTTTACTCGTGTAGTGGGCTGGCTAGGCTGTCGTGAAATGTATGTGTGGCAATTGTGATCCCGTTGTTGGGGAGGCTGGGACAGGGGCAACGTGTCAGGGTGTAGTGTGGCGCGAGGTACACCCTCACCCTGATGTGGTTGTGGTGTGGTGATTCGTGTGTGTAGCTTGTGGGTATCGTTGCTGGAGAGTCCGGGACGGTGGCGACGTGCTAGGGTGTAGGGTGATGCTAGGTTCATTTTCACCCTAGTGTGGCTGTATTACGCGTCACAGATGTGACAATATGAGCGGGAGTGTAGAGACTGCATGTAATAAGATTGCATTATCGGTTTTTACTTTCATATCGCATTACTTACTAACCGTTAGGCTTATGTTCTGTGTTTTATGGTGTAGGTGCAGACGTTATTGCTGGTGAGCCCCGAGAGCTTAGTCCTTAGACGTAGGACTGTTGGCGGCGCGTGATCGAGGCATCGAACGGCGAATTTGTTAGGGCGAGTCGACCCATGGAGATGATAGGTGATGGCTAGGCTGTTTTGTGGTATTTTCTTCTGTTGTGTCAGGATATATAGTTAATTGGATGAGTTGTATAGGCGTCAATTGTATAAGAGTTCATGGAGTGCTTATGACTTTTGGTGACGCACACGTACTTTTTACATGTATGAGTTTGGTAATGCTCTATAACGTGAATTTTCTTCACTTGATAGTTGATGGACTTTTGTAGTATGTTTCCTTTTTAAATTTTGATTTGGTGAGGATCTCTGGATAGTTTGATGGATGGATATTTTTATTTTTCTAGCGAACTGTGTGCAGGGTTTAAATTTGGGATAGCCAGTTCTTAGGCGTTACTCTGCCGAATTTTTTGAAGAAAGGTCAGGGAGTCGAGAGGGTACGAAATAGGTCATGTTGTGCGCGGTGAGACGCAAAGGGAGTGGCGGTGTGCGCAGGAGCGCGGCGTGACCACAGGTGCATGGGGCACGCGGCCCTGCAAGTGCGCACGAGTCGTGCGGCGTCGGGTGAGAGCGTGCATACGGACGTGCTGCACAGCAACAGGGTGCGTGGGGCATGCGGTGCTATGGGCGTGCACGTGACGCGACGGTGTTAAGTTGGCGTGCGTGACTCCGATAGGGTTCGCTAGGGGTGCCGAAGTAGGGATGTGGGCGTGCAGGGCGTGGGCTCGTAAGCTGAGTGGGGGCGTGCGACGCCAAGTCGTGGGCGCACGCGCAATGCATAGTGCATGACCCTGGGAGTGCGGTGCGCTACTCAGGCGCTCGACACTGAGTCAGGTAGCTCGAGGTGTGTGTTGGACCCCTTTCTAAAATTTCAAGTTTTGTTGTCGTAATTTTATAACTACTTTAAGTTGTCTTTTACGCTGCGTATTTTATATTGAGTATTTCGTGTTCCCTCTTCGGGGCGCGAGTTGTTATCGAATCGAGTCGAAAATTTTTTTTATACTCATGAATGTTCTTTTGAATATGGTTTCAAAATGAAAGTGATATTAAATTAAGTGGGTTTGCGTCGAGTCTCTGTATGTCACAGTTTGTACACGTAGTGAGCGCACCGGGAACGTGTGGGTTCTGGGTTTTACAGTTATGGTATCAGAGCCACGAGGTCGATGTCGTTCAGAGGATTACCTAACACCGCAAGCCGCTGCACGGGAGCGCTCCACCAACTGTAAGTGTTTAGATTTAATTTTATTGTAATACTAATGTGAGTTTTGTACATTTTAAAGGTAGACAATGTAAGGAGAGGCGAGAGGCAGGATCAACCACGACGAGAGACGCATAGAGCTGTGGGCGATATGAATGATACTGTCCGGCAGCTTACTAAGTTAGTCCACCGCCAGTCTCAGCAGCTGGAGAGATTTATAAGCAGGGACGACTAGGGTCATTCTAGTGACCAGTGTTCGTCTGACAGAGAGGATGATAAGCTGCATAGACTTAGACCCCCGACTTTTCACGGGTCATCTCCGGATCCTCTCAGTGCTGAGAAGTGGATACGGAGCATGGAGAGGATGATGAGTTATGCAAAGGTGGAGGAGTAGGACAAGGTGTCTAGTGCGGCATTCTATCTGGTCAAGGATGCTAGCCATTGGTAGGATATTGTAGTGGCCACGAGAGACGTGGGGACCATGACCTGGGAGGAGTTCAAGACATTGTTCTTCGATAAGTATTTCAGCCAATCTATCAAGACGCGAAAGATGGTGGAGTTTGCACAGCTGAGGCAGATAAGCACTGTGGCTAAGTATGCCCGACAGTTCGAGGCCTTGTGGCGGTTTGCGGGGCATTTGGTGAGACTCGACGGAAATAAGGTACACCAGTTTGTACAGGGCCTAGGCAGATATCTATATGGGCATGCGGTTTGCGGGGAGTCGAGGAATGCCATACGAGGAGGTGGTAACGAAGGCCTTGGATATTAAGGAGGCTCAGGCGAAGCTTCCTAGTTATAGAGAGATACCTAAGGAGCAGGCTCGGAAATAATTAAGAGAGCCACTGCCACAGTCGAGTGGAAAGGGGGCGTCCATGTAAAAAGGCCTGAAGAGGCCTAGTGACAGTTCCAACAGTCAAGGGAGCACCAAGATACTGCAAGGGTCGAGACAGTTTCCAGTGTGCCCGAAATGTTAGAGGAGTCACCTTGGCGAGTGCAAAGTGGGCCCAGTGCGGTGTTATAACTGTGGCGAGGTGGACCACATGTTTAGAGAGTGCCAGAAGCTGCGTCAGAACAGTTGCTTGAACTGCAATGAGTTGGGACAATTTGCCAACAGATGCCCAGCTGCGAGCAAGACATCAACGAGAGTTGCACCGAGGGTCTTTGCCCTTTTTGAGCCAGATGAAGCTGCCCAGCCATCAGTGATTGCAAGTAACATTTTTGTTTCTGGTGTGGCAGCTTATACCTTGATTGATACGGGCGCTACACACTTGTTTTTGTCGACGAGTTTCGTTGTTAAGGCAAATTTGGAGTTCAGCCCCGCCAGGCAGCATTATGATGTGACCTTGCCATCAGGGAAAAATTTGTATTTAGAACAGATGGTGCAGGGTAATGTGGTGACAGTGGGGAAGAAGCAGTTGTATGCTGAACTGGTCATACTCCATATTAGCGACTATGAAGTGATCTTGGGAATGGACTAGCTGTTCAGACATCATGCCAAGATTGACTGCAGAGCCAGAGAGGTTCATTTTCGGCCCTCGGGCGGGGAAAGCTACACCTTCAATGCAAGTAAAGGTCTTACCAAGATTTCCGTTATCTTTTCTCGGCAGACTCCGTGATTGTCGAGCAAGGGTTGTCAAGGATTTCTGGCAAGTGTCGGGGATGCACAGTCACAGGATGATACTCGGTTATAGGATATCCCTATTGTACAGGAGTTTCCGGAAGTGTTTCATGATGATTTGCTAGGGCTGTCCCCTGACAGGGAGATTGAATTCGAGATAGATATTTTCCCAGGTGCCGAGCTGGTGTGCAAGAACCCGTATAGGTTAGCACCTACTGAATTTAAGGAGCTGAAGGCTCAGTTGGAGGAATTGATGGATAACGCCTTTATACGCCCTAGTTTTTCAGCTTGGCGCGCGCCAATTCTATTCGTTAAGAAGAACGACAGATCCCTACGTATGTGTATTGACTTCGAGAGCTGAATAAGTTGACAGTGAAGAACAAGTATCCATTGCCGAGGATTGACGATTTGTTTGATCAGCTACAGGGTGCCCGGGTGTTTTTTAAGATCGACCTGAAGTCCGGCTATCATCAGTTGAAGGTAAAGGTGAAGATGTATCGAAGATGGCCTTCAGGACGAGGTACAGACATTTTGAGTTCCTGGTTATGTCTTTCGGGCTGACCAATGCCCCTGCAGCTTTTATGGATCTGATGCAATGAGTGCTCAGTGAGTACCTGGACAAATTTGTTATCGTGTTTATTGACGACATCCTGATTTACTTGCGGAGTGAGGAGAAGCACAGAGAGCACTTGAGGACCGTATTGACTATTTTGAGCTAGCATCAGCTGTATGCTAAGTTCTCTAAGTGCGAGTTTTGACTGGACATGATCTACTTCTTGGGACACGTTATTTCCTCTGAGGGTATTTCAGTTGATCCGATGAAGGTTCAAGCTGTAAAGGAGTGGCCGCGACCGACCAGTGCTAGTGAGATATGCAGTTTTCTGGGGTTGGCTGGATATTATCGGAGGTTCATTGAGGGGTTTTCCAAGATTTCAGCTCCTTTGTCCCGGCTGACCAGAAAGAATGCGAAGTATGAATGGACTGACAAGTGTGAGGACAGTTTTCAAACACTGAAGCGAAGGTTGACGGCAGCTCCTGTGTTGATGTTGCCAGTGGAAGGGGAGAAGTTTTGTATTTATTGCAATGAATACAGAATTGGTTTGGGGTGCGTTTTGATGCAGAGTGGGAGAGTTATTGCCTATGCCTCTAGGCAGTTAAAGACTTACGAGCAGAATTATCCTACTCACGATTTGGAGTTGACGATAGTTGTATTTGCACTCAAGATTTGGAGGCATTACCATTATAGGCAGCAGCGCGAGATTTTCTCAGATCACCAGAGCTTGAAGTACATTTTCACGCAGAAGTAGCTGAATTTAAGACAAAGGAGATGGCTCAAGTTGGTTAAGGATTACGACGTGGAGATCAAGTGCCACCCGGGAAAGGCAAATGTGGTGGCAGACGCTTTGAACCGGGTGACAGCTTCGACTTCTGCCATGACTTCGATAGGGCTTATTGAGTTGATGACAGAGATGCAGAGTTTAGGCCTGAAGGTAGTTTCTGATCTGGCAGCCATTCTTTTGGCCTTGTCGTTGAGGCCGATTATTCTGGACAGGATAAGGCTAGCCTAGGGGACTGACTCGGAGTGTTGCGAGCTGAACGCGAGTATGGAGGCCAGTACTAGTTCTGAGCTCAGTTATTCGGAAGGGGGAATTATGAAATTTCAGGATAGTTGGTACGTCCCGAAGGATGAGTAGCTGAGGAAGTAGATATTGTAAGAGGCTCATTCATCTTCTTTCTCTATGCATCCCAGAAGCACTAAGATATACAGGAATTTGAAGCAGAACTATTAGTGGCCTAACATGAAGCGAGCAGTGACCGAGTATATTGAGACCTGCGTGGTCTGCCAACAGGTGAAGGCAGAACATCAGCGACCGTCTGGGATGCTCCAACCATTGCCAATACCAGAGTGGAAGTGGGAGCGGATCACTATGGATTTTGTGGTGGGACTGCCGAGGACTGTCAAGGGCCATGATGCTATCTGGGTGATTGTAGACAGGTTGACGAAGTCGTCTCACTTTTTGCCTGTGAGGATGACTTATATCATGGATCAGTTTGCCCAGTTATATATTCAGGAGATAGTCAGATTTCATGGGATCCCAGTGTCGATTGTTTCAGACCGAGACCACAGATTCACGTCCAAGTTTTGGAGGAGTCTGCATAAAGCCATGGGCACCAGGTTAGATTTCAGTATGGCCTTTCACCCTCAGACCGACGGGCAGTCAGAGCGGACTATACAGATTCTGGAGGATATGCTCAGTGACTATGTTTTGGAGTTTCAGGCGACTTGGAGTAAGTTCTTGCCGTTAGTGGAGTTCTCGTATAATAACAGCTTACAGTCCACCATTGGTATGGCGCCGTATGAGACCCTTTACGGGAGCAAGTGCAGGTCACCATTGTATTAGGAAGAGGTTGGGGAGGTCCGATTGATAGGTCCCGAGATTTTACAGCAGACTGTCGACAAGATTTCCGTGATACGGAAGAGTATTGAAGCGGCTCAAAGTTGATAGAAGAGTTATGCAGATCAGAGGTGTCGGGAGTTGGAGTTTAGTGAGGGTGACGAGTTATTTCTGAAGATCTCGCCGTTTAAGGGGGTGGTCAGGTTCAGAAAGCGAGGAAAGCTCAACCCTCGATTTGTAGGGTCTTTCCCAATTGTTAGGAGGATTGAGATAACTGCGTACCAGCTTTAGTTGCCCTCGTCGATGGATGCGATCCATGATGTTTTCTATGTCTCGATGTTGAGGAAGTGTATACAGGATCCTTCTCAGATAGTGCCACAACAGGATATAGAGATCTAGCCGACGTTGTCCTACGAGGAGAAGCCATTGAGGATCTTGGGGTCTATTGTGCAAGTATTGCGCAACAAGTAGATCCCTTTGGTCAAGGTGTTGTCGCGCAGTCATGGTGTGGAAAAGACTACTTGGGAGCGACGTGAAGATATGGAGCGCCAGTATTCCGACTTATTCGGTACGTAAATTTTGAGAACAAAATTCCTATAAGGTGGGGGCGGTGTAATAACCTGAGAAATTTCAGATTTTAAATCTAATTTTTGAATTTCAATTAAGTCTCGGTTGGAATTTTGAGAAATATTTTAATGGGTAAATTAATTTATAAAACTCGGAATCTAAATTTACTGATGATTTTTAAAATTTTTAAAGTCGGGAGGAAGCGAATTTAACGAAATTTTAGACGGTTAAAACACGTGAGGGTATTCTGGTAATTTAATGATTTAAATTTATTTTTTTTTCTTTTTTTTTTTTACAACAGCCGAATGGCTTCGAAGTGAAGCCATTCGGCTGCTGAACACCGAGAGGGCGAGAGTGCGACCGAGAGGGAGAGCGGGAACCGGAGAGGGAGTGCCGATTATCGACTGCTGAGAGTGGGAAGCCGCGTGCAGGGTGCTCCGGCGAGCTGAAGCCAGCTTGGTGGCTCGATTTCTCTGTGCCAGAAATCCGACAAAAAAACAGGTAGCTTTCCCCTATTTTGAGCTGAACTTCCGAAGTTCGAGCGTGTAACTAGAACATTTAGAAGGAGCTTAAACGGTGTTTAACCGTTGATTGGCCGAGTGCTCGGGTTGGGAGAAAAAATCGAGATTTGTTAACTGCGCGGTTCAAATTTTTATGTTGGTAATCTCTGGTTTTGTTCAGATTATACTTAATTGATTGGAATGTGTCTATTTGGTGAAGAAATTTGTGGAAATCGGGTTGATGTCGAAATTCAGATTTTTTTTTAATGTAAAAACAGATTTTGTTTTTGTCCATTCCGGCGTAGGTTCGGTTTTTCGTTTTAAATTCTGTTTTAATGGGTTAAATTAGATTGTTAGAGGGGCGTTTAGCCGCTGGAATCGTTCGATTCCGAGACCCGACGCAAAAGTTATGAGCGTCAAAAGTTTATGGCGAATTTTTGACCGAGTCAAATTATTGGGCATTTTTAGTAGAACTGTGACGCGTGATGTTAGCGTTGCTGATTTTAGTGCGTAAGACGAGTTTTGAATGAGTTTTGGTTGAAGGAAACGAAAATGGAAAATTTGGGCGAAGGGCAGATTCGGTTTTGTTGTTTTGCACCTAGCTGCGACTTACCGTTTTAAAATCCATCTGAGTATGCTAAACGCGATTCCTAAGGGAACGTTTAGCCCCTTGAATCGCCCAATTCTGATAACTAACGAAAAAGTTATGCGCGTTGGAAGTTTATGTTGGCTTTCGGCCGAACCAATTTAGTGACTCGTTTTAATTGGAATTTCATGGGTTTAGTTAAGAAATGTGATTTCTAGCGTATTTAGTAAATTTTGATGTGAAGATTTACGAGTAATTGTTTATGTTTTAGGTTGAGGTGTTTTTGTCAAACCTGTGTGTCGAGTAAGCTTAGGACGCCAGGTAAGTAGTGCATGTACGTGTTTTGCCCAAGTGGGCCTACACCGTAGAACTTTAGGATTTATGTTGTTGATTGTGGTGTGTGTGTGTATTGTTTGACATGCATCATGTTTTAAAAAGGGAACGAAAATGATTTTGTACATATTTTGAGTAAGTGGTGAGACGCGTGGCGGTGGTATCACGGATCCTGCTAGTGTGTGGGCCGGTGTGTAACCAACAACGGATTTCGCTCGAGTAGTGGGCCGGCTAGGCCGTTACGAGTCGTGTATGTGTCGGCAGTTAGGATGATGGACAGTGGTACCGCGGATCCTACTAGTGTGTGGGCCGGTGCAACACCAGTCACGAATTTCGCTCGAGAATTGTGCCGACTGGGCTGTCGCGAAATGTGTGTGTGGCAACTGTGGCCCCGTTGCTGGGGAGGTTGGGACGGGAGCGATGTGTTAGGGTGTAGTGTGGCGCGAGGTACACTTTCACCCTGATGAGGTTGCTGTGTGGTGATGCGTTTGTGTAGCTTGTGGGTCTCGTTGCTGGGGAGTCCGGGACGGTAGCGACGTGTCAGGGTGTAGGGTGACGCTAGGTTCATTCTCACCTTGGTGCGGCTGCATTACGCGTCACAGATGTGACAATATGAGCGGGAGTGTAGGGACGGCATGTGATAGGATTGCATTATCGGTTTTTACTTTCATATCGAATTACTTACTGAGCGTTAGGCTTATGTTGTGTGTTCTATAGTGTAGCTGGAGACATTATTGCTGGTGAGCCCCGATTGCCTAGTCCTGAGGCGTAGGACGGTTGGCAGCATGTGATCGAGGCATCAGACGACGGATTTGTTAGGGTGACCCGACCCATGGAGATGATAGATGATAGCTAGGCTGTTTTGTGGTATTTTCTTCTGTTGTGTCGGGATATATAGTTGATCGGATGAGTTGTATAGGCGTCAATTGTATAAGAGTTCATGGAGTGTTTGTGACTTTTGGTGACGCACTCGTATTATTTACATGTAGGAGTTTGGTAATACTATATACTATAAATTTTTTTTACTTGATAGTTGATGGACTTTTGTAGTATGTTTCCTTTTTAAATTTTGATTTGGTGGGGATCTCTGGATAGTTTGATAGATGAATATTTCTAGTTTTCTGGCAAACTGTGTGCAGTGTTTAAATTTGGGATAACCAGTTTTGATGCGTTACTCTGCCAAAGTTTTAGAAGAAAGGTCGGGGAGTCGAGAGGGTACGGAATATGTCGTGTTGTGCGCGGTGAGGCGCAAATGGAGTGGCGGTGTGCGCAGGAGCGCGGCGTGACTGCAAGTGCACGGGGCACGCGGCCTTGCAAGTGCGCACGGGTCGTGCGGCGTCGGGTGAGGGCGTGCGTACGGACTTGCTGCACGACAGCAGGATGCGTGGGGCATGCGGTGTTGTGGCTGTGCGCGTGACGCGACGGTGTTGAGTTGGCGCGAGCGGCACCGAGAGGGTTCGCGCGGGCGCCGAAGTGGGGATGTGGGCGTGCGGGCCGCGCGGCTCGTAGGCCGAGTGGAAGCGCGCAGGGCACGCGACGCCAAGTCGTGTGTGCGCACGCAGTGCATAGTGCAGGACCCTGGGCACGTGGCGCCGTTACTTGGGAGCGCGGCACTGAGTCGGGTAGCTCGAGGCGTGTATTGGGCCCCTTTCTAAAATTTCAAGTTTTGTCGTCGTAATTTTTAAACTACTTTAAGTTGTCTTTTCCGCTGCGTATTTTATATTGAGGATTTCGTGTTCCCTATTCGGGGCGCGAGTTGTTTTCGAATCGAGTCGAAAATATTTTTTATACTCACAAATGTTATTTTGAATATGATTTGAAAATGAAAGTGGTATTAAAGTAAGTGAGTTTGCATCGAGTCTCTGTATGTTACAGTGTGTATACGTAGTGAGCGCACAGGTAACGTGTGGGTTCTTGGGATATTACATACTAAGCTTTCGCTGCTTCATTATTAATTAATAACTATATTTTTTTATTCCTAAATATTCTCATCCATATGCTTATGCTTTGTTTATTTTGTCAAGAATTAATATTTAACTCTTATATATTGTTAAACTCTCATCTCAAATATATTAATATTGATATAATTTGTAATTTTTAAATACTTTTGTCATCCAAACTTATTATCGGCCTAATATCTAATTTCTTAAATTTTAAATTTTCTTTAGATTCATGTTAATGCATGAATATTTTTCTATTATATTATTCAATTTCTATTTCAAATAATCTAAACATATAATTTCTAAATTCATACGTAGTATCAGCCATTTATTATTATCATTATTTTTATTATTTTTATTGTAACCTTACCATCATAATAGTTTTTACAGTAAAGTTTAACGCGTTGTTTTTCTTTGGCTGTTATTATTATAAACTATGTAGTAAATGCAAATTTCATTATTAATATTATCAAATTTATGTTTTTTTTTATTCATCTATATTCTCAAGAATTTAATAATTGATCAATAAAATCTAAATTTTAAATTTTCTCGAACAATGAAGGTTATAAATTGAGTATACATAAATGTCATACATATATACTCCAATGCCAATTTTTTTTTCAACTACTACACCAAAATATTTTCAAAATTTTAATGATTTCTTAAGTAAAGTCTAAAATTCAGAATTACTCGAGCAATGTTTATTTAAATTAAATAACTAGATATAAATTTCATATTTAAGACTTCAATTATATTCTCAAAGTATAATTATTTATGATGATCAATATAACCCTCATGCTTACAGAAATAATAATCTCTCTATATATCATCGAATTCATTCCAATCAAATATATCCTCAAAATTTAAATTATTATTTAAAGACCTTAATTTCATTTTGATAAATATTATCCTCAAAATTTTGTAATTCAGCGACTAAGATTTATTTTCGATGGTTCCCCAAGCAATGATCTTTCTAACCACATACTCGAATATAATTTTCATAATTACGTTCACTGTATTCAATTTGATCAACTAAAGCCTCGAGTATTTATCAAGTACTATCTAATTCCTATGTTCTTAAATTAAATAATTCTGAAATATATATTTTAACACTCAATTGTTCATAGAATCTTTGATTTTAATTTAATCAACTAAAACCTCAATTTTCAAAGTCATCTAACTTTATTCCATTTCTATTTATTCTCGAACAAAATTTATATAATCTTCAATTCATTGAATTTCATATCTTCAAAATTTTTTAATAATTACTCCACTACAATGTAACTCCATACATCCCTCTAATAATAATCAATTTAGAATAAATTTAAACTTTAAATTTTCAACATTTCTTTGGTCAATTTATATTTCTCAAAATGTACTAACTTTTTAATGAAAATCTGATTTCTATATTTTCTTAATCAAGCGACATTAAATACTTACAAGATAAAATTCATATATTACGTGCTCAACTAAGTTTTTAACAATTATGTCCTAAAACTTTGTCAAATAAAATCCATTATTAATATTTTCTAAAACTTTTCCTAAATTAAATTTTTTGAATATAAAATTCTCAATATTTTCATTACCTATTGTTCAATTATATTCTCATGACATACAATTCCTTAAATAAAACTAATCTCCATATTTCCTCAATCAAGCACACTAAATATTTAGGAAGTAAAAAAAATTCTTATCTTAAATCTTCAACTTCAATCCAAAATTTTTCAAATAGAATCCAACATTAAAACTTTTCAAAATTTTCTTAAATGAAACATTCAAACATATTTTCCATCACAAGATACTCATCACTTTCATTACTTACTGATCATCTCTAATTTCATCAAACTTTTCCCTATACCAATATGATTATAAATTCTCACATCATTAAATTTCTTTTCTTTGATTTATTTTCTAAAATGATATCCATTTTCTAGAGGGATGATCAAATCTAGTTACTTAAATATAACTCTACACATAAATTTCATGACTTTCCATTGATTTCTTAAAGCTTCAAAATAATATGTAATATCATTTCTATGTCTTCGAGTAATTTAAAACATACGTAACCGAATAACCACTCATATATAATCTTTGAATTTTAGAACTAAATCATACAGCATACTCTAGCATCCTTTGTTTAATCAGCTTCTCATTGATTGACTTTATCTACAATTATAGTTTATTAACTTAAATTCAACTTCTAAGTATTCAAACAATATTTTTAGTAAATCTTCATATAATATAAATCTTATGGGCAATTGTTACTATAGATATGAATTTATTTATACGTGTCAATTGGGCAATTGTGTCCATAATAACTAGAATAGATATCTCGTATCCAAAAATTAATAGTTCGCTCTGTTAATCCTCTTGGGCCAAATAACTCAATTTTCTTTCATTAACTGAGTTAATGAATGAGTTCGTTCTAAAACTTGAGAAAATTAGTGTACTCTAAAAAGAAAAGATTCATAAGTGGTTGTTAATAGAGTTGAAGTTATCAATTTCTAACGAGTAGGTATATTCATTTAAGCATCTTTAAATTTATATCCATCATTCCTTGTCTCGTCTAATATTCTCAAATTAGTCCATAATATTACTTCATCTCTTAATTTAGAAATCTTTAATTTGAGAATTTGACTTGTTTTTTTTACTCAATCATCTAATCGTGATTTGTTCATATCTTAGGCAGAGTTCTATTATGCATATTTTAGTCTTGATTTAATTCTAAGAAAAGTTATTAATCGAGATCAAGTCTTTTAATCGAGAGTAATTATTTTAACTTTAGTGATCTACATCACAATAAAGACTTCAAATTCATAAATCTTGTACTAAAATACAACTTATAATAATTTGAAATCACAAATAAATACGTCAAATTAAAAAAAATATATTAAAGTTCAAAACCATATTTAAGATTTTATAAAAGCATTTATAAGAAAAACAATAAAAAAATATCTTACTTAAAAATATATTACAAAGTCATCAAACGTATCAAAATATAAATTTTAATGACTTACTTGCTGGTCGATAATCTTCCAGGTGCACGCGAACATATAGATAAGTCTACATAATCGTTTTATAAACCTGGTTGCTTTGATACCAAACTGTAACGCCCCGAATTTTAAAATTCCCAATTTACAAACCTTAAAAATTTTTCCCAAAATTTGATTTAAAATCAAACGTTAAATTTTCAACTTAAAACATTTTTTTTAAAATCTTGAATGAAAATCATTAAATGCGCAGAAGTTTTATTTAAAACGATAATTAAACTTATTCGAAATAAATGTATAATCATAAATAATTCATAAAAACTCTAATAATAAAATTCAACATAATTTATTCAGAGTTAAAATAAAAACCGAAATACTTTTAAAAACTGAAATATAATATTTTAAATTACTTTCTCGGAAAAATCAACGTCTTTTTCTGTATGCTCGTTTGCCACTGGGAGATTATTGATCGCATGTAGTTAATCCTCGGATAAAAACTCACCTGCATCACAAAATTATTCAAAACATGAGAATTAACTCAGCAAGCAAAAATACGTGTAATGGTCAAAAATTAACATTTACTTTTACCGAATCATGATTACAGAACTAGTTGGTACTCATTTTTCAACTTTATACTCAACTATCTTATTGTCGTTCAGGCTTTGTCAACTTACTTTCGGTCAAGCTCACTATCTCATTGTCGTTTAGCCTTTTCTATCACGTCAGTACCATTAATGTTACAACTCACCATCTCATTGTCGTTCAGGCTTTTGCTATCACATATTTTCCGTTAATTCCATCGTTTTCATGCGCATATAATATGTCCTACCAATTTTATCTTTATACTATTCTAAGTCAATGTCGAAATATGCGTGCTCAAATATCAACTCATAAAATAAAACAGTTATAAGCAAATAATATAATTTCTTGTGATGTAGGGACATAATCAAAACATGGGAAAACCGTATTTTTACTTACTTGGATTGCGAGCGGTATGATTATCGGGATTCATTTACTATTTCAAATAATATCCTGCTCAAATATAATATTTAGTATTAAATTTCTAGTTAAAAAATCCAATTTCATAGAAATTTGAGCAAAAATTCTTTACCTTGTTCTCTTGGGTCGGATCGGGTTAGTTGAATCGATTCGGATGACTTCCGGGATCTTTTCTACCTAATTCGAATGTCGTTATTAAAATCCAACTTAAAAGAATTTGGACAGAAAATCCTTACCGGTTTAATCTTGGATTGGTTCGGTCTAATTCGGGTCAAAATGTGATTTGGGTTTGGTTCGGGTCACCTGTGTCAATTCGGGTCAACTGGGCCGGTTTGGGTTAACTGGGTCGATCTTGGTCAATTGAGCCGATCCGAGGTCAACTAGGCCGATTCGGCTCAACTGTGCCGATCTAGGTCAACTGAGCCGATCTGGGTCAACTGGGCCGATCCGGTTTGGTTCACCTGGACCTTCTAAAAAAAACAGTTCTGGTTTTTAAATAAAACCAATTCATTTTCTTTTCTTGTTCCGCCGAGAGAGAGAGAGAGAGAGAGAGAGAGAGAGAGAGAGAGAAACCGAGAGGGACAGAGCAAGGGAGAGCTTACGTTGTTGAGGAAAATCGTTTAATCGTAGGGTGCTCTTTGCTGTCGCAAAGTGAAGCTCAAACGAGAGGGATTTTGTCGTGTCGGAGAGGCTTGCTGCGTCGGAGGCCGGAGTAAGTACTCCTTCTCCTCTTGCAGGACTCGGGAGGAAGAGCTGATGTCTTTTCCTCCTTCATGAGTACCTCTATTTATAGAAGAGGTTTGCACTCCACTCATCTAAGATTTTCGGGTTTCACTAGGATTTTCCGACTGTTATATGATTTGCGCTGATTTTTAGTTGAGTCGTTAATCAGTTAGATACTGAACACTTCCCTCATAACGTCCAGGTTCATCCAGGATTTATTGCTAAAAATCAGCAATCCGATCTGTAAATCGAATTTTCAAAGATATTATATTAATAGAAATCTAATCTTCTTCTGTACCGGAATGATTTTTATGCTAGATTTATTGTATTTGTTTCCTAAAATTCGAGTTGTGATTTAAGAAATTTGAATTTGAATTTCCAGATTAGATTTGATTTGAAAATTTTAAATTTTAAAATTTGAATATTGAATTTATTTGGTAATTTTTGAATTTTGAATTTATAATTTTTTTTGAATTGAAAACCCTAACTATTACAAAAACTGAACTGAGGATAACTGAAAATTGAGGTTTGGTTTTTTATCAATATTTGGTTCTTTTGGGTTCAAATTTGGTTCGTTTTTTGGTTTCCAAATTGAGTTGGGCTCAATTTTTTTTAGTTTCGGCTCGATTTTTTCGATTATGGGCTCAATTTTTTTGGTTATGGGCTTGATTTTTTTCGTTTTGGACTCAACTTTTAGCAAATGTTTTTGTTCGGTTTTCAAGACTAGATTTTCACCTGATTTTGTGCTCGGTTTTCTCATCCAAATAACGCACCAAAAAAACACATTGTTGTACAATATAAACAATGTTTAACAAACTAATCAACATCTAGAAATGCTATTACAACAACTAATCATTGTCCACATAATCCACCAAAAACACACCCTGCTGTACACAATATAACCAATGTTAACAAACTAATCAACATCTAGAAATGCTATTTCAACAACTAATCAACTAGTCATCTAGGAAACCCCAATAAAAATTTGTTCAATTTATAACATAAGAAATAAAAAGGACGAACTACTCTTTATTATAAACCACTAGAAATGAAAATCACCACTAAAACAACTAATCATAAGAGACAAAAAAATTAACAATAAACTCTCTCAACTGCAGTCATAAACAATCATCCATAAAGCCAAAACACATTGATTATGCAGCATCGCCAGCCTGAAGACATCGAAAACACAAATTGTTGTGCAACATAAACAACTATAAATGAGGATCACTACTAAAACAACTAATCATTTTAAAGAGGCAAAAGAGTTTAACAATAAACCTTCGTAACTTTAGTCATAAATAATCATCAATAAAATGTAATTGCAGAGCATTACCAATGTATCACTATCACTTTTTAGCCTTTATTTGCTGATGCTATAATGTTATCCAAATCTATAAAAACACAATTAGAATAACACATAAAACAAATAATAGTAAATAAGACAAATATAAATAATTGTATCTTTTTCAAACTACATTACTTCTTTTTAATGTTTCGTAAATATTTGTAATTCTATTTGATTCACGAATCTAACTTTGAAAACAGACGAGACTTTCTACAATTTTTGAAGCCAAAGAATTTAAAAAAGAATCTAACACTCGACAACACAACTGAATGCTGACTCTGAAACAACTATCGAAATAGTAATAATAAATTCATCTTTTGCTATTTTATCAAAAGTTAGACATTCTGAAATATGCATCCTCCACTAACTCAATATATCTATATAATTTAAAAAAAATCTCTAGTTTATCTCAAAAAAAATTTTCAAATTTATTTTTATTGTATCACTTAACTTCGTTATTCAATTCCACTCGAAATATCAACTCAAACTCGTCATTATCCCCAATGCCATGAGTAACAATAACCACAGGTCTAGAAGCTTCTTGCAGGTTATTTGTTGGTGAATCCATTTGATACTAACAATACAATCTTCGAATCATATATTGCAATTTCATTATCAACTCTTTAGTTTTTTCGAGTCCATGCAATTTCACAAGGCAATGTCTCACGAACTTTAATTTGTATTATGGATACAATACAACAACATACATGAATGGATTTGTCAAAGAACGAAAGAAGAGGAAGATGATCTAAGAAATTATATTGTATTTTCTATCCTCTGCATACATTGTTCAATCGTCTTTATAAGGTTGAAGGTAATTATAAAAGACGACAAAACTCATAAGACAAACGCAGAATGTAAGAGGGATTACAGAGAAAGAAACTATAAGATTTTTTTAACTGATTCCTGAATCCGATTTTGTGGTTTGGTTCGCTATGGTTCAACATCCCCTACAAACGCATGAGTCCAAGAAGAACCGTGAATTTGGTGTGCAATTCCTAAAAACGTGCAGCCACTAGTGGCTTCGTTAAGCAACCAGCCAGTTGATTTATAGATGGTTCATAGGCAATACTCAATGTTCCATTTTTAACCTTCTCCTGGACGAAATGTTGATCAAGTTCCACATGCTTTGACCGAGCGTGAAGAACAGGGTTGGACGCAATATTAAGGGTGTTGATATAATCACAGTATATAATAGGAGATGCTTGTGGAGAGAGGCGCAGTTTTGAGAGTAGGGATTGAATCTAGAGGATTTTAGCAGCTCCATTTGCCAGAGCACGATATTCCGACTCGGCACTCGATTGAGAAACAACTCGCTGTTTAAAGGAAGACCAGGAAATTAAGTTGTGACCGAGAAAGATACAATACCTGCTTGTACTACAACGATCATCAAGGCATGATACCCAATCAGCATCAGTGTAGCAAAATAAATCATGATTTGAGGTGTGTTTAAGATAGAGCCCCAAGTGAACAATGCCTTTTAAGTACCTTAGAATACACTTGACAACTTGCATTTGAAAATCCGTTGGTGCATGCATGAATTGGCGGAGCTTGTTCACAACAAGAAAATATCTGGCCTTGTTATGGTGCAGTACTAAAGAGCACCAAGAATACTGTGTTATTCGGTTAAATAGAATAGCTGGTTACCAGCATGGATAGAAAGTGGCGGAAGAGCAAGTGGAGTAAGATGAGGCTTCGAATCCAGCATACTTGTTTCAATCAGTAAATCCTGAATATATTTTGTTTGACTTAGATATAAACCAGTAGGATGTGGTGAACCTCAACACCTAAAAAAAAAAAAAAAACAATGAGCCAAGATTCTTGATAGCAAATAATTGATATAGACGAGTAATCAATTCTGAAATTAGAATAGAAGACGATCCGGTCACAATAATATCATCCACATATATAAGATCACAAGAATATCAGAATCATTATGATAGATAAATATAGAGGTATCTGCTTTTGAATCTATAAAACCTCAATGAATCAGAACCAGACTTAGCTTGAGGAACCATGCAAGGGGTGATTGTTTTAGACCAAATAAAGACCGATGAAGTTTGCAGACATAATCAAAATGATCAAGATCAATGAAGCCTTGAGGTTGGTGTATGTAAACTTCCTCAAGGAGATCACCGTGAAGAAAGACATTATGAACATCTAACTATTTGACAATCCATTTTTGCGACGTTGCAATGCTGAGGATTAGTCAAATAGTTGCTAGTTTAATAACTAGGCTGAAAGTCTCGTGAAAATCAAGGCCCTGTGTCTGTTGAAAACCTTTTGCGACAGCGCGAACTTCGAATTTATCAATTGAACCACCAAGACAGAGTTTTATCCTGTATACCTACTTGGAACCAATAATACGAGAGTTACTAGGTTTCGGAAGCAAAGACCATGTACCTTGAGATTTAAGAGCGTCGAATTCCTTTTGCGTAGTTGTACACCATTCAGCAAGGTTGGACGCTTCTTTATAAGAAGAAGGTTCACAGAAAATATTGCTTGTAACACAAAATAACGGACTTAGACCGCGTAACCATTGGATGCTCATTCACAATTAGAGATTCTATCAAGCGCTCAACTTGACCATGCGAAGAAGGCAAAACTAGGGAAAAAGAGGAAGGAGAGGCAACAGAAGGAATAAAGAGGTTGACAGGTTGACTGATAGTAGTAGGAGAAGGATTAGGATGAGGAGTAGGTGATAGTGGTAAAGATGAAATGATGAGTAGCTAGAACTGTAGACTGTAGGTGAGATAGACAGGGAAAAACAACTTGTTGAAGACGACATGTCGGGAGATGTAAATCTGACCAATAGTATTGTGAAGACACAAATACCCTTTGTGATGCCTATAGCCTAGAAAAGTGCAGGATGTATAGCGGAATTCTAGTTTATGACTATTACAGGGACGTAAAACGGGAAAACATTGGCAACCAAAATTTTGAAGATGAGTATATGAAGTTACTTTGTTATATACTGCTTGAAATGGGGATTGATTACTTAAAATTTTTGATGAGAGTCAATTGATTAAATATACAGTTGCGCCAAACGCGAAGGGCCAAAATTTTAAAGGCATGGAAGAGTGAGCGAGTAGAGTTAAACCGGTTTCAACAATGTGTCGATTTTTATGCTCAACTCGCCTGTTTTGTTATGGTGTATACGGATAAGAGATTTCATGAATAATACCGTGAGATGAAAAAAAATTGACAACAATCTAAATTCACCTCCCCAATTAGATCTAACACGTTTAATATTAGCATTGAACTGAGTTTGAACCATTTTTTGAACAAGATGAATTTATTATAAGTTTCATCTTTAGAACACAGAGGATAAAACCAAATGAATCTAGAAAAATCATCTATAAAAATTAGAAAACACCTGGCACCGGTGATAGAAACAACCAGTGATGGACCCCATAGATCTGTGTGAATTAAATCAAACGCAACAGTGGCACGAGAAACAGAGATTGAGAAAGATAACAGATAAGATTTAACTAATTGACATGAAGAACAAAAGTCCATACATCGTGATGAAACATAAATTTTTGAACAAGAGAAAACATAGTGCATTACATTTGAAGAAGGATATCCTAATCTAAAATGCCATAGATTAGAGGTAGTGATGGACACGAAATGCTGCTGAGCAGACAAAGGTTGACATATAAGAGGAGAGCAAACTCTATATAGACCATTGTCAAGGATTCCCTGGAGAATGATTATTTGGGAGGCCATGTCCTTGACAACAAAGAAATAAGAATGAAACTCAACAAATACTTTGTTATCAGAACATAACTAGGAGACACTTAGAAGATTTTTTTGAAGGTACATGGAATGATATACACTTTGTAAATGTAAGGGGGAAGAATTAGTAAAAATGGTAGCATGACCAATCAAAGATATAGGAGAACACTTACCATTTTTAACTGTGATTTAAGCATCTCTAGAGCATGGGGCAGCTGAATCCAATGTGTTCAAGTTTGGTGTAAAGTGGTGAGATGCGCTAGAATCCATATACCAAGAAGGATCCAGAGGCGTGCTAGCTAAGGCTGATTGATCATCAGAGGGTAGAACTGCAGAGAAATTGCGATGAGGCAATAAGACAGGTTGATATTGAAGGTTAGTTATATGATAACAGATGTTAGCATTGTGTCCTGTCTTGAAGTAGATTTGACACTAAGGTCAAAATGAAGGTCAATTTTGAGAGACTGAAGGAGAAGAAGGATGATAAGGAGGAGTTGGAAGTAAAGCTAAAGCGGGAAATGATGGTCGAGAAACCTGTGGTCTATTCGGTGTAAAGGAGTGAGGTCCAAGAGGAGAGAAATTTTGGTCTAAGTTTATTACCTGAGATATTCATTTGGTTGGCTTGAAGGGAGCTTAGGGAGGTAGAAGCATTCTAGCATTCGAGGCGAGCGTCATAACTTAACAGCAAGCTATTGAGCTCTTCAATAGAAGGACAGTCAGTGCTAGTAGACATAGCAGTGACGAAGGGGTTGTATTCAACTTTTAAGCTATTTAGAAAGTAGAGGAGTTGATCTTTCTGATTCACCAGTTCACCGACAGCCGCTAGTGTGTTACAAAGATTCCAGAATTCTGAATATAGTACATAGCACTGAGACCGTCCTTGCAAAAAACTATTTGCTCGAAGCTCCGAGATCTTGGCAACCGATAGAGCAGAATAAAGTTGTCTTAGAGCTTTCCAGATCTCGCAAAAGAATGAATATCCGACTAGCTGACCCAACATTTGCTCGTGAACAGAGACATAAATCCAACTCATTATACGTCGATATACCACTGCCAAGATAGAAAGTCTGGATTGATAGTCTGTGAAAGGGTTTCATCATATTTTGGAGGACAAGGATGAGATTCGGTAAGAATATCCTCCAGCCCGTTAGCGATTACTATGTTGAGTTATTGGTTTTTCTAGATGAGAAAATTTGAATCATCAACCTTGATGGTTAGAGGCTAGTTTACTGAAGGAATCTGGGGAAGGGAGGATAGAGGAGATGAAGATGCCGAGGGCAAGTCCGTTGTACTCTGCGAAGAGGTCATTTTACAAAGGAGTTGTTAATAGCTCTGATACCATGTCAAAAACGAAAGAAGAGGACGAGGCAGATGATCTAGGAAATTATATTGTATTTTCTATCTTCTGTATACATTGTTCACTAGTTTTTATAAGAATAAAGATAATTATAAAAGACGACAAAACTCACAGGAAAAACGCAGAATAAAAGAGAGATTACAGAGAGAGAAACTATCAAATTTTGTTAACTGATTGCTGAACCCGATTTAGTGGCTCGGTTCGCATCTACAAGATTGACTTTGCTAAAATTTCGTCAATACTTTTCATACTTAATTTACATACAAAATGCACTGGTTCTTAGTGATAAGTTATCACTCGTAACATATTTCTTTATAGCTCAATGAAGTTAGAAGCTTTAGAGGAAAATATATTGGCAATAATATATAAAGTCGACGAAACTTTTAGTGTCACGTCATAAAACACTTTCAACAATATTATAAATCCATGAACAAGATGCCAATTTTCGTTAGTGAGAGGACACTTAACATTTTCATCTTCATGAAACTCGTAAGAATGTCATATTCACCCAATTTTGTAAAAGTTTTTTCAAACTTTTCAGCAGTGTCCAACATTAAATATGTTGAGTTCCATCGAGTTGAAAAATTAATATACACTATTTTTGTAGGTAACCTTTCCACTTTTAATACATGCTTTGAACTTATGCATTATTGTAGAAGAAGAACTAACATATCTTACAACTTTAAGAATATTCATAATATAATAAATATGCTTTTTTAGGCCATTGTAAATAATTAAATTTACAATTGAAGCAAAACATTTAACATACATAAACTCTCTATCAAACACCAAACTTTTGCAGTTTCTAATACTCTTAACCAAATGCTCAAAGCCACTTTATTAGAAGCACCGTTATCAGCATTCTAACTCTTTCTATTTACCAATTCACCAAACATTTTTCTATAATCATAACAATAGTTTCTCCTGTGTGACCATGATGACATAAAAGTTTATAACTTTTTACGCAAAGTCAAATTTGCATTAATGAAATGAGTAATCACTACCATGTAATTTATAATTTCTATAGACATCCAAGTATCAGTGATTAAACATACTCTTTCATTCAATTAGGAAAAAAAAACTTTCAACTTACTATTTTCATTTATGTAGAGTTTGAAAATATCATTCGCAACAGTTTTGCAGCATGGTACAATAAATTTTAGTTCCAACTCATTTAACAAATCAATAAAATATTTTCCTTCAACAACATTAAAAGAAAATTCATCAATCACCATCATCCTATCAAGTTTATATCGACATCTTTCTGAACTAAATGATTTCATAGAAAAAACCAGACTAAAATTTCTCCTTCTATCTATTTTTTACGAAACTATAACGTCTTCTGCGTTTCGTCTAAAGTAGTCCATAATTTCTTACAAGTACTTTCATGTTTGTTCAACTTGAAGTTCCATTGCTTGCTGGATGACAGACATATGAATTGCCACGGTAATTGCAAGTTACCAGAGGGTTATTCGGGTCTATTGGTTCTGTTTTTTTGTGAAGTAATTCTTTGCTTCACATGTTGTGCTTCTGTTTCTACCTTAGTTCATGGTACTTTCCATCCTAACCCAACAATAAAATTGGTTGATGCTGAGCATTCTAAATCAAAACAAAAAACAATTATATAATTAATCTTGCCCATCAATTAATAAACAATGTATATGTATCCATAATCTTCTCTTCAATCAATAATCTTCATTACAACAGGGCTAACTAATCAATTATTCACCTACTCCACATCATACCACATAGTTGGATAATCGTGTAGTTTTTTTTGAAGATAAGAAATTACAACGCTAATAAATAATAATGAAAAAAGTCGAACAAAGTAGGACAAAAAATCATTCAAATAAAAAACTATTTGAAATTTAACAGGCAACTGAAGAATTTCAATTAGTTAAGACCGCAACTTGCCTAGCCAAATTGTCCAAAAATAATCAAAATATCATCACCCTAAAAGTTCTGAGATGTGGGTCATTTTAGGCCAAACTGAAATCCTTAAAAAGTTTCGAACTTACATTTTAGGAAAAACAATTACCAAAACTCTCTTCATTTCGATTACAAAACAAGCAAAACTGGAGTTAAGTTCATAGAGGGATACATATTTGAATTCAATCCCAAGTCCCAACTATCCATGTTTCCTAGTATTTATCCTCCTAAATGACAAAAATATTGTTTTAAATTGAAGAAGCACACAATTAATGTCTGATCAATAATGGGGTATGGTTTTTTTAAAAACCACTCATCCCAGCAAAGAATGACTCACTGAATGCGTCAAACCTCAGTGAGCGTCAAAAACAACCGAGAGAATGAAAATTGAAAGCCCGACGACCCAATTCTTGACCAAACAACATAAAAAAAGAAATCAAAATCCACCAAAAAAAAACCCGCACCAGTGAAAGATTAGTCAAACCCGCAAAACAGAAAAAGAACGATCTTAGTCGAACCTTGTTAACCCTTACAGTCACTCGCTCGCAGTCGCCCTTCGCACCTTGCGACTTCCTCGTCGCTCACAGTCGTAGTCGCACCTTGCTCGTCCTCGTCGCAGTCGCAAGTCGTACTTTTCTCCACCTTGCTCGTCGGCATCGTCACCCGCCAGTCGCCCTCACATTGCTGACTTGCTCGTCGAATGACAGAAACTTCGATTTCTATCAATTAAGAATATATTGGGTTGGTTTTTTTAATGCATAATCGTTTTATTTGTATACAAATTAAAACTTTGGTTCGATTCGGTTTTAGTTGGTTTTATTCTGTTTTTCTTCGTTAAAATAATTAACTGAACTGAAAAAATTCAGTTTTTCTTCTAATATGTTTTGGTTATAAATTCAATTTGAACCTTCACCAAACTTTGGTTCGATTACAGGGTTGAAAACAAACCAATTCCCACCCCTGCTATGGAGAGTGTGGTGTAGATCGGAGACAAGATTTGGTGGGGAAAGTAACCTTATCAGAAACGTCCAAGGTAAGTCAATTCCCTCAATTGTATCCTTGTTCTTCAGGAATTTGGGGTTTTTTATGCCTGATTTTCGTAATGTATCAAAGTACTTAAAAGCGGACGAATCTAAACTCTTGAAATCGATCTTAAGTGTCTATTGGGAATTTTTTTTTGGTTAGTCACAATCTATATGAAATTATTGGAATTTTATTCAGATTTTTGGAATGTTGTTGAAAGAGTAATGCTCATCATAAAGCTTGGAAATTTTCAATAATAGATCGTTGCAACTTGCACGGAAGTTTAGAAAAATCTTTAGTTGTGGTTTGAACTTGTGTTGCATGAAATATCTAAGGGAAATCAGAACATTTTATAGGACCTCTGATAAAAATAATAGAGTGTTTGTTTGAAGAAGAGAAGAAAAATAAGAAAAACACTGATCTAAAGCTTCTCAAATATATTTCTATTTCTTCTATTTTGTTTGACAATGACACATGTTGTACTATTTATAGAGTCATTTTGGACTCTTTACATTCATAACGTAAACATAATTAAAATCTGGAATATAATAAAACATCATATTTATTCATAACATTTATTTTTGACCATTTAATACTAAAATAGACATAAGTTCTTTTAAAGAACTCCAATCGACTTAAAACTTGAACCATCAGAAACTAGATATCTGGGAATCGAAATCCATAGGTCATATATTTAATTTGATTGTCGTTGGTCCTTCAAATCCTCCTTGAAAAATACCCCAAAAACTATTTGTTTTTTATTTTTGAGTTTAATTTTCAACAAATTCTTCTCTTAAACTCAAATATTTTTGATCCTTCATCCCGATCATCTTCTTGAAATTTTCAAACAGCATCGTTGACAGCGGCTTCGTAAAAATGTCTGCCATTTGGTCACGACTAGCAACTTGACTCATTCGCACTTCTTCTTCCTTAATATGTTCTCTAATGAAATGAAAACGAACATCTATATGCTTACTTTTTTTTATGGTGAACCGGATTCTTGGCCAACTTAATTGCTAATTTGTTGTTGACTCGTATTTTGATTGCCTCATGTTGCTGAAGATTCAATTCATGTAGCGAATTTCTTAGCCAAATTGCGTGACGAACACACCAAGATGCTGTCACATACTCCGTCTCGCATGTTAACACAGTCACGATCGGCTGTTTCTTCGAAAGCCATGTGAATGCTGTGTCTCCCATATAGAATACGAATCCTGCTATACTTTTTCGATCATCTACATCTTCGAACCAATTACAATCGGAGTAACCAATCAGCTTGTATTCGTCCGTCTTTGTATAAAGTAACCCGATTGACTCCATTCCTCGAATATAGCAAAGAATTCTCTTAATAGCTTTTAAGTGCGAGTGTTTTGGATCCTCCATGTATCGACTCACTATACCGACACTATATATAATGTCTGTGACACGATTCCAACCTCGAATGGGTCGTGTTCTACCCACAAACGAAACGGATGAGAAAACGAGCAGAAAACCGAATACTGTTAGATGAGCAATATTTTAGGCTCTTGGCATAATAATCTTCCAAAAAAAGACGGCAGCAATCGGAACCGGTTAATGGCCACTCTCTTCGTGTATCCTGCTCCGTAAAGAGAGGGAAGAAGAGTGGAACAATGACTATTCAAGCAACCTCAGGCTTGAAAGATTAAAGGAGATACACTCCTTCTCGGTTATTGACTGAACCGAGCCTTACCGTTCACCAATCTTCATAACTGCTTTGGCTGAACACAAAAGGAGCTATTCTCATAGATTCAACAACTTTTACAAATACCAATAGCCATGTATTTATAAACCTAGGGTGGCTGAAGGTTAGAATAGGCTTGAGCTTCGAAATGAGCCATATGGTTGGCCATTCTTTGTCCAATTGCACACCAAAGCATTCTTCAAGTTTCGGCCCAATTGTTGCATCAATGTACTGCTTAAACTTCGGCCCAATTGTTGCTTCTAACCACCATCTAGCCTAACATACATCTAATCGTAATGCCTAAGGATGCATGCAACTATAAAACATTACAGGAGGGCGAATGTTTGCCAACAAAAACATAAAGGCAAATGTTTGCCAAATATAAATTTGGTTACAAATTAAATCCGAGGGAGACAAATCCCTTCTTCATGTGCTTTTACCTTTAGCTCCCACGACAGCAAGTGTAAGGGTTGATCTTTATCCTTTGTGCTCGGGTCCCATTCCAAGTTTGTGAATAGACATTCGAAACCATTAATACCTGGAAAAGAATTGAACTTGTTACTGAATAGGTGTAATAACCCGAAAAATTTCAGATTTTTAAATCTAATTTTTGAAATTTTTAATTTAATCTCGGTTGGAATTTTGAGAAAAATTTTAACGGCTAAATTAATTGATAAAACTCGAAATCTAAATTAAGTGACGATTTCCAAAAATTTTAAAGTCAGGAGTACGCGAATTTAACGAAGATATGGACGATTAAAACACGTGAGGCCGTTTTGGTAAATTTAATTATGTAAATTAATTTATAAAAAAAATTAAATTTAAGAAAAACCGAATGGCTTTACGAGGAAGCCACTCGGTTTTCTCTTCTGCCCGTGAACGCTGAGAGAGAGCACCCGAGAGATTGAGAAAGAGATCGGGAGAGGGAGAAGGAGCACGACAGCCTGCCAACGTCGACGACGAAAGAGAGCCGAGCGCCAGTGAGCAGAGAACCCTGGTGGACTGAAGTGGAGGCGCGGGTGCGGATTTTCCTCAGCTGAAAACCACAGGTAAGCCCTCAGTTTCCAACGCTGTTCGGCCGAGCTTGGTGCTCAATCTTTTCTCTTTGATTTTTTATGGAATTTGGGGAGTGTTGAGTCAGTTTTATAGGGCCGGTGGGGTGAGTGCGCTGTGGATGATAGGTGT
>CM039517.1:10841978-10859171 GCA_022433055.1 Begonia peltatifolia | reverse complement strand
TGAGTCGGGTAGTTCG
Organism: Begonia peltatifolia; assembly: GCA_022433055.1. Classification (NCBI taxonomy): domain Eukaryota; kingdom Viridiplantae; phylum Streptophyta; class Magnoliopsida; order Cucurbitales; family Begoniaceae; genus Begonia; species Begonia peltatifolia. The sequence continues at coordinate 10,859,155 of CM039517.1, read as the reverse complement.
AGGCGTATGTTGGACCCCATCCTAAAATCTCCAGTCTTGTCGTTTTATTTTTAGAACTGCTTTAAATTGTATTTTCCGCTGCATATTTTATATTAAGGATTTCGTGTTCTCTCTTCGGGGCACGAGTTATTTTTGAATCGAGTCGAAAATTTTTATACTTACAAACGTTCTTTTGAATATGATTTAAAAATGAAAGTGGTATAAAATTAAAGGAATTCGCGTCAAGTATTTGTATGTTATAGTGTGTAGACGTAGTGAGCGCACTGGGAACGTGTGTGTTCTCGGGGTGCTACAGTTATGGTATTAGAGACACGGGGTCGACGTCATTAAGAGAATTACCTAACACCGTCAGCTGCTGTACGGGAGCCCTCCACCAACTGTAAGTGTTTAGATTTAAATTTATTGTAAGAATAATGTGAGTTTTGTATATTTTAAAGGTAGAAAATGTCAAGAGAGACGAGAGGCAGGGGTCGACCACGACGAGAGATGCATAGAGCTGTGGGCGATATGGATGATTCTGTCCGGCAGCTTACCGAGTTAGTCCACCGCCAGTCTCAGCAGCTAGAGAGATTTATGAGCAGGGACGACCAGGGCACGTCTAGTGCCCAGGGTTCGTCTGACTGAGGGGGTGATAGGCTGCACAGACTTAGTCATGGTTTGCGGGGCATTTGAAGAGCCTTGATGAGAATAAGGTGCACCAAATTTGTGTAGGGCCTGAAGCCGGATATCTATATGAGCATGCGGATTACGGGGACTCGAGGCATACCATACGAGGAGGTGGTAGCGAAGGCCCCTAGATATTGAGGAGCTCGGGCGAAGCTTTCTAGTTATAGAGAGGTAACTAAGGAGCAACCTCGGCAATCATTCAGAGAGTCACTGCCACAGTCGAGTGCAGAGGGGGCGTCCATGCAGAAAGGCCTGAAGAGGTCTAGTGACAGTTCCAGCAGCCAGTGGAGCACTAAGAAGCCGTAGGGGTCAGGACAGTTTCCAGTGTGCCTGAAGTGTCAGAGGAGTCACCCTGGCGAGTGCAGAGTGGGCCTAATGCGGTGTTATAACTGTGGCGGGGTGGGCCACATGTTTAGAGAGTGCCAGAAGCTGCGTCAGAACCGTTGCTTCAGCTGCAATGAGGTGAGACACTTTGCCAACAGATGCCCAGTTGCGAGCAAGACATCAGCGAGGGTTGCACTGAGGGTCTTTGCCCTTTTTGAGCCAGGTGATGCTGCCCAGCCATCAGTGATTGCAGGTAACATTTTTGTTTCTGGTGTGGCGCTATACCTTGATTGATACGGGCACCACACACTCGTTTGTGTCGAGGAGTTTTGTTGTTAAGGCAAATTTGGAGTTTAGTCTCGCCGGGCAGCATTATGATGTGACCTTGCCATTAGGGGAACATTTGTATTCAGAACAGGTGGTGCGGGGCAATGTGGTGACAGTGGGGAAAAAGCAGTTGTATGTCGAGCTAGTCATACTCCATATAAGCAGCTATGAGGTGATCTTGAGAATTTACTGGTTGTTCAGACATCATGCCAAGATTGACTGCAGGACCAGAAAGATTCATTTTCGGCGCTCAGGCGGGGAAACCTACACCTTCAAAGCAGGTAAAGGTCTTACCAGGATTTCCATTATCTTTTCTCGGTAGACTCCGCGGTTGTTGAGCAAGGGTTGTCAGGGATTTTTGGCAAGTGTTGGGGATGCACATTCACAGGATGATATTCAGTTACAGGATATCCCTATTGTGCAGGAGTTTTCGGAGGTGTTTCGTGATGATTTGCCAGGGCTGCCCCCTGACAGGGAGATTGAATTCGAGATAGATGTTTTCCTAGGTGCCGAGCCAGTGTGCAAGAACCCGTACCGGTTAGCACCTACTAAACTTAAGGAGCTGAAGGCTCAGCTAGAGGAACTGACGGATAAAGGCTTTATATGCCTTAGTTTTTCACATTGGGGCGCGCCACTTCTATTCGTCAAGAAGAAGGACGGATCCTTACGTATGTGTATTAACTATTGGGAGCTGAATAAGTTGACGGTGAAGAACATGTATCCATTGCCAAGGATTGGCGGTTTGTTTGATCAGCTACAGGGTGCCCGGGTGTTTTCTAAGATCGACCTGAGGTTCGGCTATCAACAGTTGAAGGTAAAGGGTGAAGATGTACCGAAGACGGCCTTCAGGACGAGGTACAGACATTTTGAGTTCCTGGTTATGTCCTTCGGGCTGACCAATGCCCCTGCAGCGTTTATGGATCTGATGCACCGAGTGTTCAGTGAGTACCTGGACAAATTTGTGATCGTGTTTATCGACGGCATCCTGATTTACTCACGTAGTGAGGGGGAGCACAGAGAGCACTTGAGGACTGTATTGACTATTCTGAGTCAGCATCAGCTGTATGATAAGTTCTCTAAGTGTAAGTTTTGGCTGGACAAGATCCATTTCTTGGGGCACATTATTTTCTCTTAGGTATTTCAGTTAATTCGGTGAAAGTTCAGGGTGTAAAGGAGTGGCCGCGACCGACCAGTGATAGTGAGATATGTAGTTTTCTAGGGTTGGCTGGATATTATCGGAGATTCATTGAGGGGTTCTCCAAGATTTCAGCCCCTTTGACCCGGCTGACCCGAAAGAATGTAAAATACGAATGGACTGACAAGTGTGAGGACAACTTTCAGACATTGAAGCAGAGATTGACTATGGCTCCTATACTGACGCTGCCCGTGGAAGGAGAGAAGTTCTGCATTTATTGTGACGCCTTCAGGATTTGTTTGGGGGTGTGTTTTGATGCAGAGTGGGAGAGTCATTGCATATGCCTCTAGGCAGTTAAAGACTTACGAGCAGAATTATCCCACTCACGATTTGGAGCTATCGGTAGTTGTATTTACACTCAAGATGTGGAGATATTACTTTTATGGGCAGCAGTGTGAGATTTTCTCAGATCACCAGAGCCTGAAATACATTTTCACGCAGAAGGCGCTAAATTTGAGACAGAGCAGGTGGCTCGAGCTGGTTAAGGATTATGATGTGGAGATCAAGTACCACCTGGGAAAGGCAAATATGGTGGCAGACGCCTTGAGCCGGGTGACAGCTTCGACTTCTGCCATGACTTCGATAGGGCCTATTAAGTTGATGACAAAGATGCATAGTTTAGGCCTGAAGGTAGTTTCTGATCTGGCCACCACTCTTTCGGACTTGTCGTTGAAGCCGACTATTCTGAACAGGGTTCAGTAGGCCCAGAAGACTAACTCGGAGTGTAGCGAGCTGAAGGCGAGTATGGAGGCCAGACCTAATTCTGATCTCAGCTATTCGGAGGATGGGATTCTGAAATTTTAGGATAGATAGAGATATTATTAGAGGCTCATTCATTTTCCTTCTCTATGCATCCCGGAAGCACTAAGATGTACAGGGATTTGAAGCAGCACTATTGGTGGCCTAACATGAAGCGAGCGGTGGCCGAGTATGTTGAGACTTGCGTAGTTTGCCAGCAGGTGAAGGCGGAAAATCAGCGACCGTCTTGGATGCTCCAACCATTGCCAATACTGGAGTAGAAGTGGGAACGGATCACCATGGATTTTGTGGTGGGACTGCCGAGAATTGCCAAGGGCCATGATGCTATCTGGGTGATTGCAGACAGGTTGACGAAGTCGTCTCACCTTTTACCTGTGAGGATGACTTATACCATGGATCAGTTTGCCCAGTTATATATTCAGGAGATAGTTAGATTTCATGGGATCCTGGTGTCGATTGTTTTAGACCGAGATCCCAGATTCACGTCCAAGTTTTGGAGGAGTCTGCATAAGGCCATGGGCACCAGGTTATATTTTAGTACGGCCTTTCATCATCAGACCGACGGGCAGTCAGAACGGACTATACAGATTCTGGAGGATATGCTCAGGGCCTGTGTGTTGGAGTTTCAGGCGGCTTGGAGTAAGTTCTTATCGTTAGTGGAGTTCTCGTATAATAATAGCTAGCCATCCACCATTGGTATGGCGTCGTATGAAGCCCTCTACGGGAAAAAGTGCAGGTCGCCATTGTATTGGGATGAGGTTGGGGAGTCTCGATTGATAGGTACTGAGATTTTACAGCAAACTGTCGACAAAATTTCTGTGATACGGAAGAGGATTGAAGCGGCTTAGAGTCGACAGAAGAGTTATGCAGGTCAAAGGCGTCGGAAGTTGGAGTTTAGTGAGAGCGACGAGGTATTTCTGAAGATCTCGCCGTTCAAGGGAGTGGTGAGGTTCGAAAAGTGAGGGAAGCTCAACCCTCGGTTTGTTGGGCCATTCCCAATTGTCAAGATGATTGGGAGAACTGCGTACCAGCTTCAGTTGCCCTCGTCGATGGATGTCATCCATGATGTTTTCCATGTCTCGATGTTGAGAAAGTGTATGCGCGATCCTTCTTAGGTAGTGCCACAACAGAATATAGAGATACAGCCGACGCTGTCCTACGAGGAGAAGCCAGTGAGGATCTTGGGATCTGCTGTGAAAGTACTGCGTAACAAGGAGATCCCTTTGGTCAAGGTATTGTGGAGCAGACTACTTGGAAGCGGCGTGAAGACATGGAGCGCCAGTATCTCAACTTATTCGGTACGTAAATTTTGGGGAAAAAATTCTTATAGGGTGGAAGGGATGTAATAACCCGGAAAGTTTCAGATTTTTAAATCTAATTTTTAAAATTTTTAATTTAATCTCGGTTGAAATTTCGAGAAAAATTTTAAAGACTAAATTGATTGATAAAACTCAGAACCTAATTTTAGTGATGGTTTCCGAAAATTTTAAAGTCGGGAGGACGCAAATTTAACGAAGATATGGACGATTAAAACATGTGAGGGTGTTTTGGTAAATTTAATTATGTAAATTAATTTATAAAAAAATTAAATTTAAGAAAAACCGAATAGCTTCACGAAGTAGCCATTCGAATTTCTCTTATGCCTGTGAACGCTAAGAGAGAGCACCCAAGAGAGTGAGAAAGAGATTGGGAGAAGGAGAAGGAGCACGACGGCCTGCCAACGCAAACGACGAAGGAGAGTCGAGCCCCAGTGAGCAGAGAACCCTGTTGGACTGAAGTGGAGGCGCGGATGCGGCTTTTCCCAAGCTGAAAATCACAGGTAAGCCTCAGTTTCTGGCGCTGTTCGGCCGAGCTTGGTGCTCGATCTTTTCTCTCTGATTTTTTATTGAATTTGGGGAGTGTTGATTCAGTTTTAGAGCGCCGGTGCGGTCAGTGTGTTGTGGATGATAGGTGTCCGAGAAAGAGGGCGAGGGGTGGGGGGGGGGGGGGGGCAGATGACTTAAAGTTCAGGTTTTGTTGTTTGAACGCCCAATTTCTATTTAGATTATCCAGTAATGAATGAATTGTGGCTGGGTGGCGAAGAAATTGGTAGAATTGGGTCAAAGTTTAAGTTTCTAGTGGTTTAGTGCAAAAATCCAGTTCTATTTTTTGGAGTTTTGGCCTAGCTTTGGTTATTCGTTTTAAATTCTGTTTTTGATGGTTAAATTAGGTAGTTAGAGGAACGTTTGCCCACTGAAATCTTTCGATTCCGATATCCGACGCAAAAGTTATACACGTAAGAAGTTTATGTCGAATTTTGGACCGAGTCAAATTATTGAGCGTTCTTAATAGAATTGTGACGCGTGATGTTAGCGTTGCTGATTTTAGTACGTAAAGCGTGTATGTGTCGACGATGAGGATGATGGACAGTGGTACCGCGGGTCCTGCTAGTGTGTGAGATGGTGCAACACCAGTGGCGGATTCCGCTCGAGTAGTGGGCCGGCTGGGCTGTCGCGTAACGTGTGTGTGGGAACTGTGGCACCGTTGTTGGGGAGCCTGGGACGGGGGCGACGTGTCAGGGTGTAGTGTGGCGCGAGGTACACCCTCACCCTGATGTGGTTGCTGTGTGGTGATGCGTGTGTGTAGCTTGTGGGCCTCGTTGCTGGGGGGTCCGGGACGGTGGCGACTTGTCAGGGTGTAGGGCAGCGCTAGGTTCCTCCTTACCCTGGTGCGGCTGAACTACGCATCACAGATGTGACAACATGAGTGTGATTGTAGAGAATGCATGTGATAGGATTGCATCGTCGATTTTTTACTTTCATATCGCATTAATTACTGAGTGTTAGACTTTTATTGTGTGTTCTATGATGTAGGTGCAGAGATTATTGCTGGTGAGCCCTGCGAGCCTAGTCCTGAGGTGTAGGACAGTTGACGTTGCGCGACCGAGACACCGGACATCAGATTGTTAGGGCGACCTGACCCGTGGAGATAGTAGGTGATGGCTAGACTGTTGGGGTATTTTCTTCTGTTGTGTCAGGATATATAGTTGATCAAGACGAGTTTGTATAGGCGTTAGTTGTTTAGGGGTTTATGGAGTGTTTGTGATTTTGGTGATGCACGCGTACTCTATACTGTGAATTTTCTTCATTTGATGGTTGATGGATTGTTGTAGTTTTATTTCATTTTTTTTAAACTCTGATTTGGTGGAAATCTGTTGATAGATATTCTGAAAATTTTGGTGAACTGTGTGCATGTTTAGATTTTTGGGATATCCGATTTTTAGACGTTACTCTGTCAAATTTTTGGGAGAAAGATTGGGTGTCGAGAAGGTATGAAATAGGTCAGAGTGTGCACGGTGAGATACTAGTGGAGTGGCGGTGTACGCGAGAGTGCAGTGTGACCGTAGGCGTGCGGGGCACGTGACCCTGCAAGTGCGCACAGGTCGTGCGGCGTCGACCAAGGGCGTGCGTGCGGACGTGCTGTACGCAGGTATGGTGCGTGGGGCATGCGGCGCAATGGGCGTGCGCGTGATGCGGTTGTGTTGAGTTGGCACGCGGCATCGAGAGGGTGCGGGTGTCACACCCATAGTCACATGATGGGCGGCGCGCGCATTATGGGAGATGCGTGCAGCACTTGGTGGCCGAGTATGGTGTTGAGTGGGTCAAGTGGGCTGGCACTTGACATAGTAGGCGTGCTGGGCTTGAGCAGTTCAGCAGCACTGGGCGCAGCAGATGCGCATAGCACTTGGTGGCCGAGGAGGACACAAGTGGGTCGAGTGAGCAGGCACTCGACATGACGGGCGTGCTGGGCAGGAGCTGTTCAGCACCATTGGGCGCAGCGGATGCGCATCGCACTTGGTGGCAGAGGAGGACACCAGTGGGTCGAGTGAGCAGGCACTTGACATGGTGGGCGTGCTGGGCTTGGGCAGTTCAGCAGCATTGAGTGCAGCGGATGCGCAGAGTATTTGGTGGCCCAGGGGGACACAAGTGGGCCGAGTGAGCGGAGCACTTGGCAGATGGGTTGGTCGGGAGAAGTTAGCCCATGGGTGTGCAAGGCTGGGCCGACGGACAGGCACGCGCGAATGCGAGCCATGTGTTGGACAGAGAAGGTTCAACAGAGTGCCGACAGGGCGCAGGCAGTTGGCTTGCACGGAAGGTGCTGGACGAGGGCGGTCTAGGCAGTCGGGGCACACGCAACTGATGCGCAGGCACATAGCATGCATGCAACTAATGTAGGGCAGTCAGTGGGCATGTAGCACAAGTTGGCTCGGGCAGTCAGCAGACGACATGCAGAGAGCTGGGCGGGCGGACCAGCGCATGCAGGCGTGGGGCAAGGCGCACGATGCAGAGGCAGTCAACGTGCATACACACGCATTCGAGAAACACGCAACTGATGGGCAGGCAGTTAGCGTGCATGCAACCAAGGGGCTGCATGGAAGCAGCGACGGACATGTGGCACTTCGGCTGAGCAGATGGGCTTGGCAAACGATTTTGGTAGACTGTATAAATAGATGGTCTGCCAAGCATTGAGAGCACAAGGTGTGTGTGTCCCTTACTGGTTATGACTCGACGTTGTAACGTTTCCTTTTGTTGAGTGAATAAAAGGTTGAGAGTGGGTTCTCATAAAAGCATGGTGTCTCGTCACTCGTCATGACGCTCGGGTTATTAGACGGTACTTGAGCGTGGTTCTGAAGCGCATCGATGGGCCTTAGCGGACTTGGCCACTCGGAGAAACGGAGGGCTGATCTGAGTGGGCGCACTCGGCTGCCATCGCGGGGCGCTAGCTTCGGGAAAAAGTCTGGCCCCGTGACAAGCTGGTATCAGAGTGCGGTTCTGAGGAGGGACATGACAATGTGCGCGGTTCCAAGGATGGACATGGCAATGATCGCGGTTCCGAGGAGGAATGCTGCGATGGGCGTGGATTAGATACAATCCAAGGAGGTGTCCAATGATGCGTTGTGGCGTGATCTAGTGCCTCGGGTTGGAGATCTGATGGCGCAAACACAGGATTTGGCTTACTTGGTGCAGGTCAGTAGCGATGGATCGGTGGAGTCCATCAAGGGCATTGGGTGCAATGTCCGAGTACTTGATTTGGCGATGGCCTTTGTCAAACGTGCTGTGAGTGGCACACTGGAGCGTGGTGTTGCTCATCAAATCGAAGTCCCGGAGCCGGTGTCTTATGGGGGCATCAGAAGGCTAAAAAGGTGGAGCGCTTTATTTCGAATATGGAGCAGGACTTGGTGGTGGCTGCTCATGTTGCGGTGAAGGATAAAGTGGCCTTGATTAGCTGGTACTTGGTAGCAGATGCCAAATTGTGGTGGAGGACTCGGTGGAAGTGGCCGAGGAGGTGTCCAGAGTTAGTCCACTACGACTCCTAGACGCGGCGTCAATGGAGCAACCACATCAATCGGGAGGGGTTGGTGGGCCTGGAGGGGGTAGGCGGCTATGCATTGTCGCGCAAGGACATGCATGATGAGCGAGGAGCTCAAACAAATCTTATGAGGCGGACTTAGTCGGGATGGTGGCCGAGGAGGCACGATCGGACTGCGGGGAATCCTATCAAAATGGCAGTCGTGTGGCAATGGCTTACAGATACGATGTCAACATCTTTCGGTGGAAAGTGCTGCTGTTCATAAGATGGAAGTCGAGTTGGGGCTCGGCAGTGCCCAAGCTCTGTGCAGAATTGTTCTATGGGAGAATTTGGCGGAGGATGTGGCACAGTTGGAGCAAGGAGCTTCAAGAGATGGTGGGCATTTCCAAGGAGGGAATCCCATGTGGTGATGCGGTAGAAAATTCGGATGGATAAGCGCAAAGGTGTAGGCAATCATCGAATTGGTCTATCGGCCAAGGCAATTTCGTTGAGGGAGTTGCTGGAGCTGTTCGGTTAAAGAGGACAAGGTGCATATGGTGTTATGGGGCACCAGAGGCAGGGTTGGCCACGTTGCAATCCTAGGCGTAGGATGTGTGGCGCGTAAAGATCGACCTAAGGCCGTGTTAGGCCAAGTCAATTTAACCGTTATGCTAGATGAAGGTGTGGTGCCAGACGGGAGCGTGGTGCTGGACGGAGGCAATCATACCAAACAAAGGTGAAGGCAGAGTTGGCAGGTTCAGTCAACAATGCCAAGTCAGGTCAAATTGGGTGGCTCGACAGCAAGCAACACTTGGCGGGAGAGGCGCCATGTTGAGGTGTTATCTTGGTGGTCAACATGCTATCTTGATCACGGATAGAGCTGAACCAGGGGGTGGGCTCAAAACCACTTGCCCAAACTCTAGGCGGGAGTTGTGGGAGCAAAAGCCGAGGAGGCAGAAACAGGTGGACAAATGCGCTGTCGTGGAGAAGTGCATGTGGCTGTGGGTGCAGTCAAAGACATGTTCAGGGGAGACCGAGCATTAAGCAGGCTAAAAACCAGGTGTGGAGGCACTGTGAGAAAGATCTTTGGCTTGAAGCTGGCCTTTTATGGTAAAGGTGGCAAAGTTATGGTGCTTAGTATAAAGATGCTAAGGCGACCAGTGCTGGACGTGAGCGGTTCAACACGATGCGAGCAGCTGATGCGTGGAATGCTTGGTGGCCGAGGAGAACACTGAGTTGGCCGGTGCTAGGTCGAGTTATGGGCGGTTATCTAGAACAACGCAGGCAGCTAATGCACTTGGAGGGCCGGATGTTCACAAAGGTGATTTGGGAATGAGACTGAGGAGGGCATTCAATCACTGTGTGCGCGCGAGGCGGGCAAAGAGGAATAAGACGGATGATGGGGCGAAAAGATAAGGTGGAAAAACCAGGAGGTTAACCTTGGGAGAAGGACACCATACTGTGGGCAGTTGGTGAACTGGTGCGTTTTCACTTATCGACAGTCGATGAGGGCACCGACTTCAATTGGTGGGGGTGGTTTGTCACACCCATAGTCGCATGATGGGTGGCGCGCGCATTATGGAAGATGCGTGCAGCACTTGGTGGCCAAGGATGGTGCTGAGTGGGTCTAGTGGGCTGACACTTGACATAGTGGGCGTACTAGGCCCGAGCAGTTCAGCAGCATTGGGCGCAGCGGATGCGCATAACACTTGGTGGCCGAGGAGGACACAAGTGGGTCGAGTGAGCAGGCATTCGACATGATGGGCGTGCTGAGCAGGAGCTGTTCAGCACCATTGGGCGCAGTGGATGCGCATAGCACTTGGTGGCCGAGGAGGACATCAGTGGGTCGAGTGAGTAGGCACTTGACATGATGGGCGTGCTGGGCTTGAGCAGTTCAACAGCATTGGGCGCAGCGGATGCGCAGAGCACTTGGTGGCCTAGGGGGACACAAGTGGGCCGAGTGAGCAGAGCACTTGGCAGATGGGCTGGTCGGGAGAAGCTAGCCCATGGGTGTGCAAGGCTGGGCCGAAGCACACCGTGGCATGGTTTGAGATTCGGGGCCGACGGACAGGCACGCGTGAATGCGAGCCATGTGCTGGACAGAGAAGGTTCAACAGAGTGCCGGCAGGGCGCAGGTAGTTGGCGTGCACAGAAGGTGCTGGACGAGGGCGGTCCAGACAGTCTGCTGGACATGGGCGGTCCAGGCAGTCGGGGCACATGCAACCGAAGCGCAGGCACATAGCGTGCATGCAACTGATGCAGGGCAGTCAGTTGGCATGCAACACAAGCTAGCTCGGGCAGTCAGCAGACGGCATGCAGAGAGCTGGGTGGGCGGACCAGTGCATGCAGGCGTGGGGTAGGGTGCACGATGCAGAGGTAGTCAACGTGCATACACACGCATTCGAGAAACACGCAACTGATGGGCAGGCAGTTAGCGTGCATGCAACCAGGGGGCCGCATGGAAGGAGCGACGGACACGTGGCACTTCAGCCGAGCAGATAGGCTTGGCAAATGATTTTGGTAGACTGTATAAATAGATGGTCTGCCAGGCATTGAGAGCACGAGGTGTGTGCGTCCCTTGCTGGTTATGACTTGGTGTTGTAACGTTTCCTTTTGTTGAGTGAATAAAAGTTTGAGAGTGGGTTCCCGTAAAAGCATGGTGTCTCGACACTCGTCACGACACTCGGGTTATTAGACGGTACTCGAGCATGGTTCCGAAGAGCATCGATGGGCCTTGGCGGACTTGGCCGCTCGGAGGAACGGAGGGCTGAGCTTAGTGGGCGCACTCGGCTGCCATCGCGGGGCGCCAGCTTCGGGAAAAAGTCTGGCCCCGTGACAGCGGGCGGGACGCTGATGTAGGGACGTGGGCGCGCAGCGCCGGTACTCGGGCACGCGGCACTGAGTCGGGTAGTTCGAGGCGTATGTTGGACCCCATCCTAAAATCTCGAGTCTTGTCGTTTTATTTTTAGAACTGCTTTAAATTGTCTTTTCCGCTGTGTATTTTATATTGAGGATTTCGTGTTCCCTCTTCGGGGGGCGAGTTGTTTTCGAATCGAGTCAAAAATTTTTATACTTACAAATGTTCTTTTGAATATAATTTAAAAATGAAAGTGGTATAAAATTAAGTGAGTTCTCGTCAAGTCTCTGTATGTCATAGTGTGTAGACGTAGTGAGCGCACCGAGAACGTGTGGGATCTCAGGGCGCTACAATAGGTTTGATAAAGCTCGTGCCTTGGTTTGAGATTGAGTGATAGCCCTCTGGGGCACATCATCCTCCCCAGGTGATTGAGGATTTGACCTGAAATCCGTTAATGGGATTGCTTCGATGTCATCATCGTCTCCTTTGTATGGAGAGAGATCTTGGACATTAAAGGTGGAGAAAATTCCGTAGTCGCCTAGTAGCTCTATATTATAGGCGTTATTGTTGATTATTTCTAACACCTTAAATGGTCTTTCGGATTTAGGCATTAACTTGGATTTCCTTTTAGCGAGGAATCTTTCTTTCCTTAGGTGTAACCAAACTAAGTCTAATTCATTAAAAATAATTTCTCATCGTCTTTTATTAGCATGTTTGGTTACCTTTTCATAGCTCTTCTCGATGGCTTTGCATACAGTCTCGTGTAATTCCTTAATTCATTCAGCCTTGTCTGCTTTTGATGGATTAGCTAAATCTGTAAAAGGTAAGGGAACAAGATCTAACGGTGTATATGGATTAAGCCCATAGGCAACCTTAAAGGGCGATTGTTGAGTAGTGGGATGAAGGGTGCGGTTGTAGGCAAACTCCAAGCTTGGAAGTACTATATTCCAGTTAGATAGTTTCTTACCTACTACAGTCCGTAAGAGGGTACCTAAGGTCCTGTTGGCGACTTCCGTTTGACCATCGGTTTGGGGATGAAAGGACGTGCTGAAGCACAACCTAGTCTCCAACTTTTTCCACAAAGTGGTCCAAATGGCACTAAAAAATTTAGTCTCTCTATCTGACACTATAGAATGCGGTATACTATGCAAGTGAATGATCTCTTTAAAATATAGGTTAGCTATTAAGACGGAGTCATCGGTCGCTGCACAAAGGAAGGAAATGTGTTATCTTAGAGAACTGATCCACGACCACCATTATAGAGTCTTTATTCCAGGCGATCTGTGGTAGTTCTAAAACAAAGTCTATACTAACCTCTACCCAAGGGTGTGATGGGACGGGTAAGGGCATGCATAAGCCTTGAGGTAGAACCTTACTCTTAGCATTTTTGCAAATCACACATGTCTTCACCATGCGGTGCACATCTTTCATCATGCGAGGCCAGTAGAAGTGTTCCTTGAGCAATTCTAAGGTCTTTTTCTCTCCAAAGGGACTTGCTAGACCTTTGCAATGAGCTTATTTTAATAGGCATCGCCTTAAGCTTACTTGGAGAATGCATAACTTTCCCACTTTAACCAAATAGCCATCCATGAAGGGATATTCGTCTGCGGCCTTGTCCATGCACTTGATGTAATAAGGTCCAAAATCAAGGTCAGTTTCATAGCTCTGCTTAATCTATTCAAAGCCAAAGAACCTAACCCCTAATTCGGTGAGTAGAATGCGCTTTCTAGAGAGTGCATTGGCCACAACATTATTATACTCTTTCAAATACTTAAGGGTGTATAGAAACCTTTCTAAAAACTTCACCCACTTGGGATGCCTTTTGTTCAGCTTGTGTTGACTCTTAATATGTCTTAGGGCTTGGTGGTCAGTATTGATAACAAATTCTTGTGGTAGGAGGTAATGCTGCCAATGTTCTAAAGCACGTATAACTGCGTAGAATTCTTTGTCGTAGGTGGAATAATTTAGTATGAGTCCTTTAAACTTTTCACTAAAATATGCCACGAGTTTGCTATCTTGCATAAGCACTGCTCCTATGCTGACTCCAGATACATTGATTTTGACCTCAAAGGCCTTGTTCCGGTAGGGCAAGTACAGGGGAATGACATAATCTGTCTTTGATGCAGTCAAAGCTCTTTTGACACGCCGGTGTCCAAGAGAACTCTTTTCTTTTTTTGGTGCAATCGGTAAGTGGAGCAACTATCAAACTGAAGTCTTTGATGAATCTCCTATAAAATGAGGCTAGCTCGTGGAAATTGCGTATTTTTGTGATAGAATTCGGTGTAGGCCAGTCCTTAATGACGTTTATCTTTTCTTCGTCCGCTTCCATCCTGTCCTTTGAGATGAAAAATCCCAGAAAGTATATCTTGTTCTGTGCAAAGAGCACTTTCCTAAGTTACCAAATAACTTAGCATTTCTAAGGGTCTGGAAGAGTGAGTTAAGATGGGAGAGATGTTGAGTGAGGTCCACGCTATACACCAAGATGTCATTGAAATAGACAATGATAAATTTTCCTAAATAATCTTTAAGCACATGGTGGGTGAGTCTCATGAACGTACTTGGGGTGTTAGATAAACCAAAAGGCATTACCATCCATTTGAATAATCCATATTTTGTCTTAAAGGCTGTGTTCCATTTGTCGCCTTCTTTCATCCTTATCTGATGGTAGCCGCTCTTAAGATATATTTTAAAGAAAATGGAGGCTCTACTGAGCTCATCCAACATGTCCTCGAGTGTTAGGGTCTAGCCCTTGCTCGGTCGCTAGAACACACAATAGATCGGTTAGGCCCTCGGATCTCGGCCAAGCCAAGAAACCCTTGAGAAAAACAGAAAAATGAACAGCCAAATGTGCTTGAAATGAAACGAAATTTGGTGAGAGATTAGTGGAGTGAGTGAGGTGTGTGTTGGTTGTAGTCGTGGTCCAAGTGGATTAGAAATAAAAAACGTATGCACACAAACCCGAAAGTTGGCCGATGAGTCAATGTAATGCTCTCGACAATCACAATTTTTCCATGGAAAGATTCTCAACTTGGGGAACCTGTTTTGGTCACTCTCTTCTTGTTTCCTTCCCTTGAAAGGGAGGAAAGAAAAGTAGAACACAAGCTCGAGCAACAACCTTGAGTTGCCAAGCTAGGAGGCTACTCCTAATCGGTTCAAGGAACCGAGCACTTACCTTGAAAAGGTGGTGGAAAACTCCTTCAGTTTCCTCTAGAAAACATGCCAATGCTCATTAACTTTGCCAATCAAAATACAAACACCAATGCTATGTTTATATAAGCCTAGGATGGAGGGGTTTAGGGCTGTGCTTTTGATCTTCAAAACTTGGAGAATGTGGCTTGTAACCGGCTCCAAAGTGAGGCATTGTGCGGCCGAGATGGTGGCAGCTAAGAGGTGATCAATGGCTTGTTGAATGCCATGTCATGGATCAATGTTTTTTCCAAAAAAGGTAAAGGGGACAAGCATCTCAAATGGTAGCCCAAAAGTGTGGCCAAATCGGGTAAGGTTGGCCACCATTGTGCTGCTCTCCTCCTTGGCGCGCGCGGCCGAGAATGGCATGCCATGCATGCCCGGTTGGTGCTTCAAATAAAGCCAACTCTGAAACCCTTTCCATCATCTATCCTAACCATTCAATCTAGTCCTAAATGCCTAATGCATGCACATAATAATAAGTTTAACAAGAAGGCCAATGTTTGCCCAATAAGTTCAAAATAAAACATTACATATAATTTTGCTTAGGAAGACAAATTCCCTTAAGAACATCATGATCTTTGATGGTGGCTTCCCATACAAGAATGTGTCTTGGTTGCTCCATGTCTCAAGTCTCCACTTCCCACTTTAAGCTTTCAATTTCAGGCTCCATTGAATCATTACCTGCACAAGAGACAAACGTGTGAGAATGTAAGTTAATCAAAGTGTGGGCTTGGACTTGGAATCGTGTGACGGGCCTATGGGGCACATCATCCTCCCCAGGTGACTGTGGATTTGACCTCAAATCCTTAAGTTCGGATCCTGGAATTGATATTCATCGCCTTTATAGGGTGACAAGTCTTAGACGTTGAAAGTTGCGGATACTCCATATTCACCCGGTAATTCGATTTTGTAGGTGTTATTATTGATCCTCTCAAGTACTTTAAATGGTCCATCCGCACGAGGCAGAAGCTTAGACTTTCTCTTATCAGGAAATCTTTTCTTCCATAGGTGCAACCATACCAAGTCTCCTGCTCGAGAAATGATTTCTTTGCGACCTTTGTTCATGGGCTTAGCCACACTCTCATTTCTCTTTTCAATGGCCTTCCGCATTGTTTCGTGCAACTTCTTAATTTGTTCGGTCTTATTTGCACCTGATGGGTTGGCTAAGTCCTTAGTAGGTAAAGGGACAAGGTCCAACGGTGTAAATGGATTAAACCCATAGGTAACCTCAAAGGGCGATTTCTGAGTAGTGGAATGAAGGGTGCGATTGTAGGAAAATTCCAAACTCGGAAGTATGATGTCCCAGTTAGAATATTTCTTGCTTACAACATTGCGTAAGAGGGAGCCTAGAGTCCTGTTGACAACTTCCGTTTGCCCATTAGTTTGGGGATGAAAAGAAGTGCTGAAGCACAACTTAGTCCCCAACTTTCTCCATAAAGTGGTCTAGAAGGCGCTTAAAAACTTAGTGTCTCTATCTGACACTATTGAGTGTGGAATGCCATGCAGGCGAACAATCTCTTTGAAAAATAGGTCGGCGGTTAAAGTAGAGTCATCTGTCTTGGCACAAGGAATAAAGTGTGCCATTCTGGAAAACCTATCCATAACGACCATGATAGAATCCTTAGCTCGGACGGTCCGTGGTAGTCCGAGTACAAAGTCCATACTGACTACTATCCAGGGGTGAGAAGGGATGGGTAAGGGCATGTACAAGCCTTGAGGTAGAACTCTACTTTTGGCTTTCTTGCAAATTATGCACGTCTTTACTAGGCAATGCATATCTTTCATCATGTGAGGCCAGAAAAAGTGTTATTTGAGCATATCAAGGGTCTTCTTTTCCCCAAAATGATTAGCTAAGCCCCCACGATGAGATTCTTTCACAAGACATCGTCTTAAGCTTCCTTGAGGGATGCACAATTTTCCCGTTTTGACCAAATAACCATCCATGAGGCAATAATCTCCTTCAACCTTGTCTAGGCATGGGGCATAATGAGGTCCAAAGTCGGGGTCAGAGGCGTAACTATCCTTAATCCATTCAAATCCAAAAAATCTCACTCCTAACTCGGTGAAAAGGATGTGCTTCCTAGATAGGGCGTCTGCTATTACATTATTTTCTCCCTTGAGATACTTTAGGGTTTATGGAAACCTCTCTAGAACTACCCATTTTGCATGCCTTTTGTTCAGCTTATATTGGCTCTTAATGTGCCGTAAGGCTTGATGATCAGTGTTGATAACGAATTCTCTCGATAAGAGATAGTGCTGCTAGTGCTCTAATGCTCGTATAACTGCGTAAAACTCTTTATCTTAAGTAGAATAATTGAGCACGACTCCTTTCATCTTCTCACTGAAATATGTGATGGGTCGTTGGTCTTGCATAAGTACTGCTCCTATTCCAACTCCGGACGCATCACTTTTAACTTCGAATATGTAATAACCCGAGAATTTCGAATTTATATTTTTATTTCTGGAATTTTTAGTTTAATCCCGGTCGGAGTTTTGAGAAATATTTCAACGGGAAAGATTTAAATTATAGGC
>CM039517.1:10806067-10836978 GCA_022433055.1 Begonia peltatifolia | reverse complement strand
TAGGGTGGCGTGAGGTTCCTCCTTACCCTGGTGCGGCTGCACTACGCGTCACAGATGTGACAACATGAGTGTGAGTGTAGAGACTGCATGTGATAGGATTGCATTGTCGGCTTTTACTTTCATATCGCATTACTTACTGAGCGTTAGGCTTATGTTGTGTGTTCTGTGGTGTAGGTGCTGACGATACCGCTGGTGAGCCTCGAGAGCCTAGTCCAGAGGCGTAGGATGGTTGGCGGCGTGCACCCGAGGCACCGGATGGCGGATTTTTGTTAGGGCGACCCGACCCGTGGTGGTGGTAGGTGATAGTGGATTTATCATTTCATGTTGGGTATTTGTGTAGATAGCGGGGTTGTATAGACATTGATCTTTTGAGATTGTATAGAGGAGTTGTAGTGTTTTGGAGGACTTTCTTCATTTCTATTTGATGGGTTCTTATTGTCTTCTTACTCTGATTTGGTTATGGTGATTTCTCTGGATGATGGATAGATAAACATTGTTGGATTATGGTGAATTGTGTGCAGGGTTTAAATTTTGGGATAGTCAGTTTTTAGCCGTTACTCTGCCGAAATTCCGGGAGAGAGGTTGGGAGTCGAGGAGATACGAAATAGGTTGAGGTGTGAACAGTAAATGCTAGAAAAAGGTAGATGAGCGTGGAAGTGTGGCGTGATCGCAGGTGCGCGGGGCACGCGGCCCTGCGGGTGCACACGGGTCATGCGGCGCCGGGTGAGGGCGTGCGCGCGGACGTGCTGTACAGAGGCAGGGTGCGTGGGGCACGCGGCGCTGTGAGCGTGCGCGAGATACAGTGACGTTGGGTTGGCACCGCGATGGTGTACGCGGGGTGTCGGAGTGGGGACGTGAGTGCTTGGGACCGAACTGGGTAGTTCATGGGGTGCGTGGGATTCTTTCCTAGGATTTCAAGTCTCACCGTTTTATCTCAAATTGTTTTAAATGGTTTTCTTTTCCGCTGCATAGTTTTATGTTGAGGACTTCGTGTTTCTTCTTCGGGACGCGAGTTGTTTTTTTTCGAATCGAGTCAAAAAAATTTTCCTACTCACAAATGTTCTTTTGAAAATGATTTGAAAACGAAAGGGGTATTGAATTGAGTTAGTTGTGTCAAGTGTTAGTGTGTGTGTGTAGTGTGTAGATGCACTGTAGCGCACCGAGAACGCGGGGTTTTCTCGGGGTGTTACAGAATACCTTGTTGAAGTCAGGAAGAGCAAGTACGGGGGAGTGACATAACTTTTCCTTAATTAACTCAAAGCTCTTTTGACAGATCGGGATCCAAATAAACTCTTTCCCTTTCTTGGTGCAGTCTGTAAGGGGTGCAACTATTGAGCTAAAGTTTTGGATAAATCTCTTGTAAAGTGAGACTAGCCTGTGGAAACTTCGTACTTCCGATATAGAATTGGCCGTAGGCCAGTCCTTAATGGCTTTGATTTTATCCTCGTCAGCTTCCATACCATTTTTGGAGATTATAAAGCTTAAGAAATAAACTTTGTCCTGTGCGAAGGAGTATTTGCTAAGGTTCCCAAATAACTTGGCTTTCCTAAGGGTATGGAAAAGGGTACTAAGGTGGTTAAGGTGTTATGGAAGGTCCATGCTATACACTAATATGTCGTCAAAGTAGACAACAATGAACTTACCAAGGTATTCTTTGAGTACATGGTGCATGAGTCGCATAAACGTGTTTGGGGCGTTAGAAAGCCCGAAGGGCATGACCATCCATTCAAATAAGCCATACTTGGTTTTAAACGCTGTCTTCCATTCATCTCCTTCCTTCATGCGTATCTGATGATAACCACTCTTAAGATCCACTTTGGAAAAGATTGAGGCTCCACTGAGTTCATCTAACATGTCCTCGAGCCTAGAGATGGGAAATCTATATTTGAGTGTGATGTGGTTCACGGCTCGGGTATCGACACACATCCTCATGGTGGCGTCTTTCTTAGGAACTAATAGTGAGGGAACTGCACAGGGGCTCATAGACTCTCTTATGTAGCCCTTATCCAATAATTCTTGCACCTGATCTTGCAGTTTTGTGGTCTCTTAGGGGTTCATTCGATAGCCTGGTCGATTGGGTAGTGCAGCTCCGGGCTGGAGATCAATTTGGTGTTCTATGCCATGTAAGGGTGGCAAACCTTTAGGTAAATCTTCGGGAAACACGTCTTGGAACTGATGTAGTAGGGTTTTAACGGGGCTAGGTATGTCTCCTAGTTCCATCACTCTATCCTTGAATAGTATCAAAATCATGGGATCCCCTCTAAGTATGGATGCTTCTAATTCAGCCTTAGTCATGAAGAGACTCGCTTTATTCTTTTCTTCTCTTTTAATAGCTTCATCCTTAGCTATCTGCTCAGGGGTCATGGGTGCTAACTTAAAAGCTTTGCCTTCAAATTTGAGGGAATAGTAGTTGGAATGTCCATTGTGGTTTACTTTTCGGTCAAATTACCAAGGTCGGCCTAAAAGCAAATGACTTGCACTCATAGGCACAACATCGCAAAGAACCGAGTCCTTATACTTGCCTAAAGCAAACTCAACTCTTACTTGTTTAGTACCTTTAACATCATCTCTATCATCTAACCATTTAAGCTTATATAGGTGGAGTGAGCACTTGTTTCTAACCCTAACTTAGTCACTAAGTCCTTGGAGGCCACGTTCGCACAACTTCCTCCATCAATAATGAGAGAACACAACTTATCCTTAATGAGACACTTACTATGGAAGATGTTTTCACGCTGGCAATCCTCTCCTGAACTCTTGGTTATGAGAACTCGTCTTCTCACCATAAGCAAAGGGCCATCAGGGGCATAAATAACTTCTTCTGCCGAATCACTTTCGTCCTCATCCTCTCCTACTTCTTCTACTTCCTTTTCAAACTCGTCTTCACTTACGAACTCACCGGTGTCTTCCTTAATGATCATGACACGACGGTTCGGGCATTGGGCCATGAAATGACCTAGGCCGTGACATTTGTAGCACTTGAGGTCGCGTGCTCTCTGTCCAGTGGGGTTGTCTTTCGTAGGCTTGACCTTTGATCCTTTAGGGTTTATTGGTTTACTAGTTGATTCTTTGAGAGGGTAATGTCTTTGAAAAGACTTTTTCCAATCAGCCTTGGTCACTGGTTTGTTAGCCTCAGGTGGCTTAGGGGTGTATTTGGGGAGTTGGTTAATCTTAAATGATTGGGTGACTTTCCTCTTCCTCTTGAGTTGGCGTTCGACTTTTAGGGCCATCTGGACTACCATGTCCATGGATTCTATGAGGTGCAATTCTACGGCGTCAGCAATGTCATAATTCAAGCCATGGATAAACCTAGCTATGGTTTGCTCTTCGGGTTCTTCTAATTCTCCTCGAATTTTAAGAGTCTCAAACTCTGTGAGGTACTCCTCAACAGTTAGACTTCCTTGTTTGAGGCTATGTATTTGCATGATCAATTCTTGTTTGTAATGATTAGGGACAAATCTCTTCGTCATGATAAATTGCATCTTTCTCCAAGTATCAATAGAGTTAAATTCAGTTCGCGCTCTTTGTATCCTCACATTAGACCACCAGAGTAAGGCATAGGCGGTAAACTCTACAGAAACCAACTGGATCTTGACTTTGTCGGAGTAGTTATAACAATTAAAAATCCTCTCAACCTTCTCTAACCATTCTAAAAATGTCATCCCGTCGCATGTTCCATTAAAGGGGGGTATTTGTATCTTAACGTTTCGAAGGTCATCACGGTCTCTATGTCTGTCTCGTCTAAACTCATCATGATTCCTATGAATTGGTGGATGAAAGTTTTCTTCTTCATCTAAGGTCCACTCATTGTCCTCATCGTAATCATAGTTAAGGTGCCTATCCCTAGAATACTCAATATCAGTTTCATTGTCTAAGGGCTTTTGGTCTCTAACTCGTCTCCTAAGATTGTCATTTTGTCTCCTAGGTATAGTGTCTTGGGCGGAATCTCTACGGTGGGTAGGACGACGTCCACTCATAACTTGTTCAAATTTAAGATTCATGTCATGAAGTTGTTTACTTAGTGTTCCAACCATTCCACTTAAACCATTTAGTTGACCTTGCATACTTGACTCTCCCTCTTGATGGGTGTGAGTTTTGTTTTGGGGAATGTCCTTGCCTTGGTTCGGTGGGTTAGACTCTTGGGCCATATTTGGGTTTGGGTCAATTTGGATTCCACTCTTTGTTTTCGTGTTCAAGTCTTAGGCAAAGGGAACTTTAATCATATTTAAACCTTAAGTCTTAAAGCATTATGAATGGTGACCTAACTAAGGTAATTGACTTAATCTCCCTTTAAGTTTTCGTTTCGCTCTTTTGTTTTATTTTGAACAATACTAGTAAAGCAAAACAAATACTAACGAGCAAAAGGAAAGGAATTTATCACTTTGGGATCATGCAATTAGATTAAATTATCGAAGATAAAACAATACTCACTAACTCTCGGGTGTGTGAAAAGTTCACTAAAATTAGGCACTAGTTTCAACCTCGGTTTGCTCAAAGAAATTTAACAATAAATGAGCAACATAAAACATCAAATTAGAATTAATATGCAGCAAAAATTTCGTACCTTGGAACAACTTTCAGCCATGCACAAAGTGGTCCCAACTATCAACATCAAACTTGCCATTTTTGTGCACACAAAATTATTTTTGCAAAAGTATGTTTTCCCTTAACAAAAACAGCATCTATTTGAATTTTAAACCATAACAAACCGAAAAAGTTAACATACTTCAGCTACCTAATATGTTGACTTAAGTCTAAAGAGTTATAGGCTCGGTCTTGTGCAGAAAAACAGGCCACAACAACTCAAAATAACATGCTATTCTCGACAATGTCAAAAACAGAAATTTTATGCTATTGTGTCTCAGTTTTTAGGCAAACTCTAAACCAAATCACATGTAACATTTGACAAGCCTAACATTCATTCTTAGCAGAGGCTATAAGTAGCAATATACATAAAAATGTTCATTTAAATCAAGCTACAAGTTTCGGATATAAGTGCACACAAACCGGTCATCAAAAGAAACGACAAACTTTGGATTATGCGGTTTTCAAACAAAAGCACTAAACATATTAAAGCGATGAAACCATCAAGCTAGCCATACAATTTTAAAACTAAACATGCATGCTTAAGTACATAACAAGCCATGTGAGGTGCTGGAAGTGTTAAAACACAGCAAGAAAAAGTGTTGTTCCCGAAATGGAAAAGAAGACAACAAGTACTAAAGTGGCTAGCATTTGTTTAACCAAAAGGGAAAGGAATTTGCAGCCACGAAAATGGAGTCCAAGGGCTGATATTTCTTCATGCTTAGATGTTTAAAAACTCAAGAAACATGCTGGAGATGATTTAAGCTCAAAAGAAATCAGAAATAAAACAAAGAAACCGCAAGCAAACAATAACCCGAATAGACGAGCAATGAAACCCGGTTTTAGACTTTAAGGTGAAGCCATCCAAATGAGTTTGGAAAACCAAACTAACTTGATTTCTAGCACTCCACGGGGCCTTCCTATGCTCTGATACCAAATGTTAGGGTCTAGCCCTTGCTCGGTCGCTAGAACACACAATAGATCGGTTAGGCCCCGGAACTCGGCCAAGCCGAGAAACCCTTGAGAAAAATAGAAAACTAAATAGCCAAATGTGCTTGGAATGAAACAAAATTTGGTGAGAGATTAGTGGAGTAAGTGCGTTGTGTGTTGGTGGTGGTCGTGGTCCAAGTTGATTAGAAATGAAAAACTTATGCACACAAACCCGCAAGTTGGCCGATGAGTCAATATAATGATCTCGGCAATCACAATCTTTCCATGGAAAGATTCTCAACTTGGGGAACCTGTTTTGGCCACTCTATTCTTGTTTCCTTCCCTTGAAAGGGAGGAGAGAAAAGTGGAACACAAGCTTGAGCAACAACCTTGAGTTGCCAAGCTAGGAGGCTACTTCTAATCGGTTCAAGGAACCGAGCACTTACCTTGAAAAGGTGGTGGAAAACTCCTTCGGTTTCCTCTAGAAAACATGTTGATGCTCATTAACTTTGCCAACCGAAATACAAACACCAATGCCATGTTTATATAGGCCTAGGATGGAGGGGTTTAGGGCTATCTTTTGATCTTCAAAACTTGGAGAATGTGGCTTATAACCGGCTCTAAAGTGAGGCATTGTGCGACCGAGATGGTGGCAGCTAAGAGGTGATCAATGGCTTGTTGAATGTCATGTCATGGATCCATGTTTCTTCCACAAAAGGTAAAGGGGACAAGCATCTCAAATGGCAGCCCAAAGGTGTGGCCAAATCCAGTAAGGTTAGCCACCATTGTGCGGCTCTCCTTCTTGGTGCGCGCGTGGCCGAGAAAGGCATGCCATGCATGCCCGGTTGGTGCTTCAAATTAAGCCAACTCCGAAACCCTTTCCATCATCTATCCTAACCATTCAATCTAGTCCTAAATGCCTAATGCATGCACATAATAATAAGTTTAACAAGAAGACCAATGTTTGCCCAATAAGTTCAAAATAAAACATTACATAGAATTTTGCTCGGGAAGACAAATTCCCTTAAGAGCATCATGATCTTCGATGGTGGCTTCCCATGCAAGAATGTGCCTTGGTTGCTCCATATCTCGAGTCTCCACTTTCCACTTTAAGCTTTCAATTTCCGGCTCCATTTAATCATTACCTGCACAAGAGACAAACGTGTGAGAATGTAAGTTAATCAAAGTGTGTGCTTGGACTTGGGATTGTGTGACGGGCCTATGGGGCACATCATTGGGCCTATGAGGCACATCATCGGCTATCGACACACATCCTCAGAGTGCTATCTTTCTTGGGAACTAATAAGGAGGGTACTGCACAGGGACTCATGGACTCTCTTATGTAACCTTTGTCTAAAAGTTCTTGTACTTGGTCGTGCAGTTTCTTAGTTTCTTTGGGGTTCATTTAGTATGATGGACTATTAGGTAACACGGCTCTGTGTTGGAGATCAATTTGGTGTTTAATGCCATTCAAGGGTGGTAGACCTTGAGGTAAGTCTTCTGGGAACACATCTTGGAACTGGTTAAGTAAGGTTTTAACGGCTTGAGGAATAACTTCTAGTTCCATAAATCTATCTCAAAAAAGTACCAAAATCAGGGGATCTCCTCTATGCACGGATGTTTCTATCTCCTTCTTAGTCATGAATAAGGTAGCCTTGTCCTTAGCTTCCTTTGTTGCAGCGTCATCTTTAGATATTTGTTAGGGGTCATGAGAGCAAACTTAAAGGTCTTTCCTTCAAACTTAAGGGAATAGTAGTTAGTGTAGCTATCGTGGTTTACTCTTCGGTCAAACTGCCAAGGTCGGCTTAGGAGTAAATCACTTGCACTCATGGGCACAACATCGTAGAGGACCGTGTACTTATACTTCCCGAGGGCAAATTCAACTTTCACTTGCTTGGTAACCTTGACATCATCCCTATCATCTAGCCAACGTAGTTTGTAGGGGGGGGGGTGAGTGTTGGTCTCTAGGCCTAACTTGGTCACTAACTCCGTGGAGGCTACGTTAGCACAATTGCTTCCGTCTATAATCAGAGAACATAACTTCTCTTTGATGAAACACCTACTATGGAAGATGTTCTCATGCTGACAATCTTCTCCAGAATTCTTAGTTACGAGAACACGTATCCTGACCATAAGCATGAGCCCTTCAGGGGCGTGGAAAACTTACTCTTGGGAGTCACTCTCCTCCTCATCTTCGTTTACACCTTCTCGTTCGTCTTCATTGGTAAACTCTCCAGTGTCCTCCTTGAGGATCATCACTCGTCTATTAGGGCACTGAGCCATGAAATGACCCAAGCCATGACACTTATAACATTTGAGATCTCGCGTTCTAGGGGGATTGACACTTTCTACTAGGGTTTTATTAATTAATTCTTTGAGTGGCTAACTACGTGGAAATGGTTTCTTTCCCTCAGCTTTGGTGAAAGTTTTGTTTGGTTCTGGTTGTGGAGGGAGGATCTTAGGAGTAGTCTTGAGTGGAAATTTCTGGGCGAAACTAGCTTTTCTCTTCCTACTAAGTTGACGCTCTACCTTCATAGCCATCTGTATTACCTCGTCAAGGGATTCTAGGGGATGCAGCTCAACAGTGTCTCCTATATCTTGGTGCAGTTCTCGAATAAATCGTGCAAGCACTTGCTCTTCATGTTCGTCCATATCTCCATAAATCCTAAGGGTCTAAACTCAATAAGGTATTCTTCAACAGATCGACCTCCTTGTCTTAGGTTTTGGATTTGTAAGAAGAGCTCTTATCGGTATTGGTTAGGTATGAATCTCTTGGTCATAAGGGAGTTAATCACTCTCCAAGTGGTGACAGGGTCGTCTCCTATCTTCTGTCTTTGGGATTTAATGTTGGTCCACCAGAGGGCCGCATATCCCGTGAGCTCGACCGAAACTAGTTGGATCTTAGCCTTATCCGAATATTCATAGTAGTCAAAGACTTTCTCTACTTTATCTATCCAATCTAGAAAGGTGTCACCATCGGATGTGCCATTGAATGACGGAACATGCAACTTAACGTTCCTAAGATCGTTTAAGTACTTTCGACGGCTGGACCAAAAATTTTCTTCTTCGTCTAGGGTCCACTCATCGTCATCATGATAGTCAAAGTCTTGGAACCTTCTTCTTGGGTTAGCTGGGCTCTCACTCCTTGGAGAAGGGTCCTGGTCGGGGAATCTCCTTGGGAGGGTGTTCGGTTCTACTAGGGTTCTCAGGTCTTATCCTAGGGAGGTCATCTCGAGAGGTCTAGAGTTAATCTTGTTGAGGTTCTCCATTATGAATTTCATACCAAGGGTTAAGTCTTTGAGTTGTTGGTCTAAATTACTAACTTCTCCGTTAAGGCCATTTAATTGTCCTTGAAGGCTGGACTCTCCCTCTTGATGGGTACGAGTCTCGGGTTGGGGAACGTCTTTACCCCAGTTCGGTTCTTGAGTCATAGTATCTGGGTTTAAATCTCGGTTGAGTCCACTTCTAGTCTTCATGTGATTGCCTAGGGTTGTAGGAGAGACATGTGTACGCTAAATCGAACCCTAAGTGTTAGGAAGGAGGGGAAAAAGTAGTGGATCCCGGGTGCCTAAAACTTTGAACGCAGATTTGAAGGCTTAAACGGCCTTTATTAGGGATGGAACGTGGTTTTCACAAACAAAACATGTGACATTATTGTAGATCTCTGAGAGAGGTTCGAGTTTATATATTACGGGCGAAAATCTGACACCCGTAACAGAAGTTATGATAGTTTTAAGGTCAAGGGGTCAAATCCACTAGAACAACTAATGAACTCGGCATAAAGTTTTACCAAGGCATTAACACATTCCGATTAGTATGTATTTCATTTTAGTGCACCTATCACGCATCAACACATTTATCATTAAAATCATGTAGTAAGGATACAATAACATAATCACAGTGATTCTAGGGTGTGTGCAGATCATATAAGATATCCGATTAGGCAAGTAGAATAGAGATTAGCATAGTATTATGCAAAAGTAGTTATGTCAAGATGCTAGCAGACATGGAATGATGCAGCAGGGAACAATATCAGCACAAAAACAGAATTAAATCACCAAGTACAGAGCAGCAGCAGAATTATTTTTCCGAATAAGGTAATAACATCAGCTGCAAAATAACACATCCATATGCATAATAACCCAAACGTACAATACCAGTGGTCCAGCAACAGACACCTACCATCTGCACCTCCCCTCAAATAGCAGCTAATCTGTAGAGCGTGCTCAGTTTTCACCTGTACCTCCCCTCAAATAGTAGTCAATCAGTAGGATGTCCTAAGTTTCTGTTAAACAATAACATCCTGGAATAAAGGTTGCACAGAAAACACAAATACGAAAAATAGCTAACTGTTTAATAGAAAGAATAAATGGTTTCGAGATTCTGGGTTTACCACTAAAACATAAGTTCTGACTTTTAAATTTTGTCCAGTAATAGTAGATCAAAAGTAGTGTTCGAGCTTAAACAGATCCTTATATGTTAGACACAATAATAACAGAACCAGTTTTCTGCTTTTTCAAAACGAATGAACCAGAGAAAAAATGAAAAATTTTGCAGCAACGAAAATGTGTAACAAAGACCAATCCACTCATTTGCTGACATTCAGGGGAAGCTATCCATGGCTCTGATACCACATGACACGATTCCAACCTCAAATGGGTAGTGTTCTACCAACAAACGGAACGGATGAGAAAACGAGCAGAAAACCGAATGCTGTCTGATGAGCAATATTTTAGGCTCTCGGCATAACAATCTTCCAATGGAAGACGGCAGCAATCGGAACCGGTTAATGGCCACTCTCTTCGTGTATCCTGCTCCGTAAAGAGAGGGAAGAAGAGTGGACAATGGCTATTCAAGCAACCACAGATTTGAAAGCTCAAAGAAGATACACTCATTCTCGGTTCTTGACCGAACCAAGCCTTACCATTCACCAATCTTCATGGCTGCTTCGGCTGAACACAAAAGGGGCTATTCTCATAGATTTAATAACTTTTACAAACACCAATAGCCATATATTTATAGACCTAGGGTGCCTGAAGGTTAAAATGAGCTTGGGCTTCAAAATGGGCCATATTGTTGGCCATTCTTGGTCCACTTGCACACCAGAGCATTCTTCAAGCTTCGACCCAATTGTTGCATCAATGTGCTGCTAAACTTTGGCCTAATTGTTGCTTTTAGCCATCATCTAACCTAACATACGTCTAATCCTAATCTCTAAGGATGCATGCAACTATAAAACATTATAGGAAGGCGAATGTTTGCCAACAAAAACATAAGGGCGAATGTTTGTCAAATAAAAATTTGGTTACAAATTAATTCCGAGGGAGACAAATTCCTTCTTCATGTGTTTCCACCTTTAGCTCCCACGATAGCAATTGCAAGAGTTGATCTTTGTCCTTTGTGCTTGGGTCTCATTCCAAGTTCGTGAAGAGACATTCGAAACCATTAATACCTGCAAAAGAATTGAACTTGTTAGTGAATAGGTTTGATAAAGCTCTTGCCTTGGTTTGCGATCGAGTGATGGCCTTTTGGGGCACATTAGTCTGGTTTTGTGCATGTGAGATATTATAGACTCTCAACCAAACTACGGTAGTCACTTGCATTTACTTGGTCTCATCCCTCAAGTTTAGAGAGTTTTGTACCGAGCTCCATCGGTGTTACTACTGGCTTGCAATCTTCCATCTTGCTTTTCTTCAAGATGTCCCTTGCGTATGTTTATTGTGACACAAAAATTTCATATTTTCCTTGTCTAATCTCAAGACCAAGAATATATTTCATCAATCCCAGGTCCATCATTTCGAACTCTCGCATTATGGCTTCTTTGAAATCTTCTATCATCTTCTCGTTGTTCCCCATGAAGATAAGATCATCAATGTAAAGAACAACAAACAACAAGTTCTCTTCTTTCTATTTTCACGTACAACGCATGTTCATAGGGACATAGTATGAATCCGTTCTTCATGAAGTAGATGTCGATTCAGGTGTTCCATGCTCGACGTGCTTGCTTTAGCCCATATAATGCCTTCTTTAACTTCAAGACTTTGCTCTTCTTCCCAACTTTAATGAATCCGGAAGGTTGATAAATATAGACTTTTTCTTCAAGTACTCCATTTAGAAATGCAGACTTCATGTCCATTTGATAGAATGGCCACTCGAATTGTGCCGCTTGAGATATAAGAAGTCGAAGCGTCTCCAATCTTGTAACTGGAACAAAAACTTAATGATAGTCGATACCCTCCTTTTGTATATAGTTTTTTGCAACTAGGCGTGCTTTGTATCTTTCAATCTCTCCTTTGGCATTCATCTTTTTCTTGTACACCCATTTTACTCCTATGGGTCGACATCCTTTTGGCAACTCCACCAAGTCCCATGTTTCATTTTTTTCAATTGTCTTTATTTCTTCATCCATCGCGGCTTTCCACCTCCTATCATTCACGATTTCCTCAAAGCAATATTCTCTGTGTTTGCTAATAAACAAACCAAATGCACTTCGCTTGGCAAGTCATATAAATCTTGTAGACTCTGCATCCTTGGTTATCCTAGTTTATCTTCGTAGTCGGATGCTTGAGAGATTGTCGGTTTGATTATTGGTGCAGTGATTGATTATTCTCCTTTTTCTTCATCTTGTGTTGCCTCTTTTTGGTTCTTCCAATCCCATGTCATTTTTTCATTCACATGTACATCTCAACTAACCACCATCTTTTTGTCAATTGAGTCAAACAGCTTGAAAGCCTTCGTCTTCTCATCGTACCCGATGAACATATACTTCTTACTTTTATCATCAAGTTTGATTCTTGTTTTGTCCAGTACATGCACGTAGGCTACATACCAAAAACTTTAAAATAAATTACAATTGGTTTATAACTGCTTCAGTCTTCTTGTGGTGTTTGATTCCCCAATGTCGTATGTGGGCATCGATTCTGCACATATATGGCGCATTGCACTGCTTTAGCACAAAATTCCTTTGACATGTTTATATTCTTCAACATTGACCGAACCACATCGAGAATTGTTCGATTTTTTCTTTCGGCTACACCATTTTGCTGAGGAGAGTAGGGTGCAGTCAAGAACCTTTTGATCCCTTGTTCCTCACAATAGTTTGTGAAGGCAGCTGACATGTACTCTTTACCTCTATCCGACCACAAACCCTTGATGTAAAGAATGGTAATCTTCTCCACTAACACCTTGAATTTTTTGAACACTTACAATGCTTCTGACCTTTCCTTCAAAAAATAAACGTAAGTCTTCCTTGTGTAATCGTCAATGAAAATGATGAAATACCTCCTCACTAAGAGACTTCAGTGTGATTGGGCCACATATGTCGGTGTGTACCAACTCGAGAGATCTCCTTGCACGATATTTTGCCTTATTGCGAAATGTACTTCTTGTTTGTTTGCCGAGTATGCATCTCTCACAAAATTTCTTGACGTAGTCCATGTCCAGTAGCCTATGGACCATTTCCTTCTTTGCTAACTCTTTTAGGCTACTGTAATGTAAGTGCCCAAACCGTAAATGCCATAACCATGATTTGTCCTCCATGTTTACTTGCAAGTATCTTTATTGCGCATTTGTCAACTTGAATTTGAACATTCGATTGTTTGCCATCTCCACGTGTGCGAGCAAGCGACCATCTCTGTCCTTCAAGTGCAACATCAGGTCTTTCATGAAGACTGGACATCCCTTCTCTAATAATTGACCCATGCTAAGAATGTTACTATTCAAGTCGGGTACATAGTAGACATCTTCCATTGTTCCTTCATTTCCATCGTTTTTGGAAAAAAAGTTTTTTTCCTCGCCCTTTGACTTGGAGCTTCGACGCATCTCCAAAAGACACATGTCCATTTTTTATTTCTTGCATATCAACAAAGAGATGTATGCGTTCATACATATGATTGCTAGCACAGGTGTCGAGATACCATACCATGTTGCTAACCAAAGTGGAACCCTTTCGGTTTATCATGAGAACACCGTCGTCCTTCATCTTATCTTCAGCGACCAGATTCACATTTTCGTCCACTTTCTTTTCGGAATAGCACTTCTTTGCATAGTGTCTATACTTGTCGCAGTTGTAACACTCGATATTTGAGCAATTCGACCGGCCACCTCTTCCATGACCACGTCCTCGTCCACGCCAATTTTGTTGGTTGGTCTCGCCCTTCTCTTTATGATTATTTCTGCGACCATGGCCTCTACCGCGACCGAAACCATGATAACCACGGCCGCATCCTCTTATTTGATTGTGTTGTGCATACATTGTCTTATCCTCCTTTGTAGTTGCCTTTGTTTGTAAGACCTCATCTAAGACTTCTTTTGTCTCCTTCTTCTTCATCTGTTTGTACCTCAAGAGAGTCCGCGAGTTCATCGACGGTCATCTCTTCTAAATTTTTTGACTCCTTGATTGCGCAAACAAGATTCTCAATGACCGAAGAATTTTCTCCACGACCCTTGCATCCGTGAGGGTTTTTCCATTGCATTTAAATTGATTCACCACCGTTTGCACACGCGTGATGTAGGTTGATATGTCTTCTGTCTCCTTCATCTTCATGACCTCCAATTCGCCTCGAAGAGTTTGAAGCTGCACTTGTTTAACTCGGTCGTCACCCTTGAATACTTTTTACAAAGTATCTCATGCTTCCTTCGAAGTTGATGCATCAGCAATCTTTTCAAAACTTGACTCATTTACCGCTTGAAACAAGAGATAGAGAGCGGTTTTGTTGTTCATTCGCGTTTCTTTCAACGCTTTTAGTTGATTCGTTGTCAAGGTGTCAATGTCTTCCGCCTCCATGGAGCTGATTTTGATAATTTCCCGTGCGTCTTGTGCGCCGAGCAATGCACACATTTGAATACTCCAATTGTCGTAGTTCGCTTTGGTGAGTCGTGGCAACGACATTTGTCCTAATGATGTGCTCCTATAATTTGCCATACTCTGAAACCAATTTGATAAGAATTATGGAGTGTTTGTTTGAACAAGAGAAGGAGAAAGACACTACTCTAAAGCTTCTTACATATTATGTTCAAATTGTTGATAAGGAGTTATCTTCATTGAGGTAGGGATTTCTCTACCGTTTTGTATTTGCATTGCATGGTTTTGACAAACATTATTTTTGTGGGCTGACACATATGAAAAACGTTGTTGATGCCTTTATATGTGCATGATATTTCATTGAATTATATGTACGTACGTTTTGTACATTTACTTTATATGTGCGTGATATTTCATTTAATTCGTTACATGTGTATGCCTGATGATCTGATTTCTATTTGGGCCGATTGAGACATCTTAATGTCGGGCTCTGGTTGTATTGGGTTACATCTAGCTGAGCAACCACAACAACCATAGTCAGATTATATACACCTTTTGATGTATGAAAATATTTATTTGCATGTTAAAAAAATGAGTAATAGGATGGTGGTTATGCTCTCTTTGATTTTTGAATCCTTAAACATGATCAGGATATGTTTATTGATTATAGTTACGAGTAGTGTTGTCGCTAACCTATTCGTTGGCCGCCTATGGTAACACTATTGAATCTTTAGACCATGACTTGTTGACCTTGTTTTAAAATGACATTAATAATTTAATGATTTGAAAATTTTTGGCTTGTGGAGTGTAATACCTGGGATTTTTTGTAAATTAATTTTTGAAAATTTGTACTGGTAAACAGCGGAGTTTTGGTCAGAATCAAGAGTGGAGAGTTTGTACAAGTAGATAAAAGATTATTTTGAGACTAATGGAGAAGAAAAAATTTTAATAATTTGATCGAAAATGGACTGAATAGCCGTTTGAGTAAAAGATTAAAATGTGAGGGTGAAAAAGTAATTAGTTTATTATTATTATTTTAATAAAAAAAATTTATATACAGAAACAGAATGGCTTCACGAAGGAAGTCATTCTACTTCTGATCTCTTTTCTTATCACCGAGAAAAGTAGCGAGGAAGGGCTGAGCGATGAGCTGGGATTCACCGACGACCGACAAGAGGGAGGGACGCCGGCATGTAGAGAACTTCGATGAGCTGAGAACAGGAGCCGGTTCGGCCTTTTATGTGTGGAAAACCGAAGGTAAACCCCCTGTTTTGGTTTCTGTCAATCGAGTGTGAGGGCTTGGTGGTTTTCAAATTTCTGATAGTTTGAGCTCGGTTTCTGGGGTGATTAGGAGGTAAAAGTAATGGTGTGCTGGCTGAGGGTGATGAGCTCAAAATTTTGAGAAGAACCGAGAGGATTGAGCTGTAACTTTGAGTTTTTTGGATTTGAAATCTCCAACGGTAGTTAGATTATGCTTAATAGCTTAGAGTGTGATAGATTGGTGAGGAATTGAGTGAGTTTTATTGAGAAACCGAGAATGAGAATTTTGGGCGTTTTAATGTGAAATCCGGTTCATTTTTTTGGAGTTTTAACCTAGCTACGGTCAATTGTTTTAAATTTTATTTTGGCATGTTAAACTACGTTATGAGTGGGGCATTTAACCTTTAGAATCGAGTGATTCTGACAACCAACGCAAAAGTTATGCACGTTGGAAGTTAGCTTGATTTTGGGCGAAATTCGGGTTATCGAGCTGTCTTAGTTGAGCTTTGGTGGAGTGAGTTAGTAGACGTAATTTTAGTACGTGGAATGAGTTGTGAGATGAGTTTTTAATGTGAATTGTTATGTGATAGGTTGGGCCTGAGGAAGTGATAGAAACGAGCACTACAGAAAGTTAGTACGCCAGGTAAGTAGTGTTTGCATGTGCATTGCCCTTACGGGTCTACACCATGGGACGGTAGGGTGATAGTACGTGTTTTGCATATTTTTGTTCAGTCATGCATCATGTTTTGGAAAGTGTAACGAAACGAATTTGAGGATGGTTTTATGTGCGAATGTGAAGTGTGATGTGTGGTAGTGAGAACGATGTGTGTGTAGGAAGCTTTGGCCCCGTTGCTGCAGGAACCGGGACGGGGGCGACGTGCCAGGAGGTGGTTTTCCGAGTGCATCCAGCCTCACCCTGAGATGGTTGGTGCGGTGTTTGTGTGGTGGTGAACAACGCTAGCTCCCGTTGCTGGAGTAACCGAGACGGCAGCGACGTGTCAGGGGGTGGTGTGGTGAATGTGTCTAGCCTCACCCTTGAATGGTTGCGGTGTGTGGAGTGACGCGTGTGTACGGTTTGAGGGCCTCGTTGCTGGAGGAACCGGGACGATGACGACGTGCCAGGGTGTGAGGTGGCGAGAGAGTCCAGCCTCACCATGGTGTGGCTGTACCATGCGGCACCAGTTGTGACAACATAAGGTTGAGTGTAGAGACTGCATGTGATAAGATTGCATTGTCGGTTTTACGTTTCATATTGCACTATTGACTGAGCGTTAGGCTTATGTTGTGTGATCCGTAGTGTAGGTGCAGAGATTTCTGCTGGTGAGTTACGAGAGACCAGACAAGATGAGTAGGTGGTTGGCAGCGTGCTACCATGTGCCAGCAGGTGGAGTTCGTCAAGGCGGCCCGACCTGTGGAGTGAAGCCGGATGGTAGGTTCTGAGAGTTGTGTTTTTTAGAGTCCATGTCGAGTGTATAGATTTTGAGGTATAGGCAGGTTTGAACGTTTATAGTCGGGATTGGTGTATAGTCGTGTTTTGAAAGTACTCGTGGAATTTTGTTTTAAAAATACAAGTTTTCACTTTGTGGTTTTAATCGTAGAAGGTTTCGCCGTTCGATTTCCCTTTGAACTGGTGTTATTTTTAGACAGCTGGTGCAAAGTGTCGATCAGTGTCTATAGGTGTCGATCAGTCAGTGTAAAATGTGATGTGAGTGTTTGCTGCGGGATTCGACCTATGCGGGCAGAGAGAAATAAAGTGTCGACCGGTATCTATAGGTGTCGACCGGTTAGTGTAAAATCGGTGAGAGTGTCGACCGCAGGGTTTGACCTGTTCAGGCAGAGAGAATTAAAGTGTCGACCGGTGTCTGTAGTATCGACCAGTTAGTGTAAAATCGGCGAGAGTGTCGATCACGGGGTTCGACCTGTGTTGGCAGAGAGAATTAAAATGTTGACCGGTGTCTGTAGGTGCGACTAGTTAGTGTAAAATTGGTGAAAGTGTCGCCCACGGAGTTTGACCTGTACGAGCAGAAAGAATTAAAGTGTTGACCGCTGAAGGCAGGTGTCGACTGCTTTTCGTTATGTGCGTAGAAGTGTCAACCGCGAAGTTTGATCGGAGCGGGCAGAGAGTATTAAGGTGTCGACCGATGTTTACAGGTGTCAATCGGTACCTCTTTTTAGAATGTTTTGAAGAGTGAAGTGTCATTAAACTGACTTTCGATTGAGTCTTTCGCCGCGACGATATTTTAGGCGTTTTTTTTTCAAAATGTCGTTTTAAGTCGAGGAGTAAAAATTTAAAATTTAATAATAATTTTATCGAGGTGATAAGTAAGCATAAGGGTGGCGATTTGGGTCTGGGGATGGCTCGGAAGCGCTACAGTGATAGTGACAGCGTAAAGTGAGCTGGAGACCGCGTGGGTTTTTGGGGCATTACATGGAGTCTGTTTGAAATGCAAGGAGTATGTTTTTGAATATAAATCAATGCACTGTATTCTTGTAATTGTTCCATGCTTTGAAAGAAAATGAAATAACCTGTTTTCACATGCATTTAAGTATATTATAGAGTTTTCTACTAAGTTAATCACTCGCTCGAAAGACCTCTCTATTTCACAAGTTAGGATTGTGAAGGTTGTTGCTGACATTGCTAGCTGTGGGTGATTTCGTTTTGGGTTTTCCTCCTCTTTTTATCTTGAGCGTTATTAATTATCTTGGTGAAGAAATTCTTTGATTTATTTATTCTCATTATTATTCTTGTTTCGTTATTCTTATATACGCACGTGCGCACACATACACACACTCACTCTGTAAGGGATATATTCAAGTTTTGAAGTGTGATAAGTCTTGAAAAAGAGTTGTTTTATAAATGCATTTTATATATATATTGCTAAAAATCAGTATCAAATTAATGAAAGTGCATATTTTGTTCGAGAATGCCACAACGTTGAGCACTACATTAATTTTTATAAAATAGTTATTATTCTTTCTATTTAAAGAAGATTTATTCATAATTAATATTTATTATAAATTGATGCTCATGTGAAGGATGCTAAATATACAGAGTAAATAAAATGTTATGATTATTTAAATAAAAGTTCAAAAGAGAAAAGAGAAAAAGAGTTAGTAAAGACATAGAAAAAAATCTGGAGTTGAGAAAATGGAAAATGAAGGAAAGAAGAGAAAAAGTTGTTTTAGAATTTTGAAATATGGCTACAAAGCTGGAGTAGGATAAAAACGAGAGAGAGAGAGAGAAATAACAGCGATGCAACAGGAGAAGAAAGGAGGACGCAGAAGAAAAACATCCATTCTCTAGTAGTGGATTTCAGTAAGAAGCAGCCACCTATTTAACAGGACAGTGAAGGAGAAGTTTTATATTTTCTTTTTCTTTTAAACATGTTGCGTGTTATAGTATCTTTTTCTATTTTCACGAGCTAAGATGAAAAAGTAGCAAATTAAATAATTTTTATATTATTTTACATCATGAAGTTGAATAATTCAATGCATATTTTTCTTGTTATTTTATTCAATGTATAAACCTTATGAATAAATATTAACATTTCTATTTTATATATTGAGATAAGATTTGAGACTTGTATTGAATTATATGAATTACTAATTCATATTTGACGTATGTTAATTTTAAATATTTTCGTATCAATTTACTTGATTCATATAACTATATAGATTGATGTTTCAATTCTGAAAGAAAATAAAAAAGAAATTAATCAAGTAATTTTTTTAAATCTTGATTTAAATAAGATATTTTAAATTATTTTAACTTCATGATGCTATTTTTTCTAGAGTTTTTGTAGTAAAAATATTATTTAGCGAAAGAAATCAAATCTAACCCATACATCTCCTACACGAATTCCAAATCCAATTTATTATTCTCTATTTTAATCACTCATTATTTTATATCATATTCAATTAAAATTATTTTATATTTATTTAAATTTTGATATATTTGTCGTTGTGAGATCGATAATCTGTATACTACTTGATTGCGATACGTGTACTTGTGTAGTGTTATTTTTCGTACAACAGAGACCATTCGACAGTTTGAGTTCTCGATTTTCTTGAAGTAGTTTTCCAGTTTTTTAGCATGTGTTGATTCTTCATAGTTGGTAGTCCACGACAGATGACACTTGTCGGATAGGTTGAAAATTTGAGTTTTTTTTTTTGAATTCTTATCAACGTTATAACAGTTGAACATTTTTGGATGGGTTGACACTTATAGCTCCTTATAATTCTCTTCAACATAGAACGGTAGACACTTCGTTGGACCGGTCGACATTTGTAGTTCTTGAGTTTATGAGTAGTTGTTCACAAATTAACATTCAATCTCCTTCTATTTTCATCATGCAAATATATGGACTTTAACATATACCAACTTGAATATTTTATATAATATAATTACATTCTTCTCCCCCTTTTGTCACTATCAAAATAAATTGGAGTTTACAATATAGTAAATATCAAAATGGATCTTGAAGTATGAAGACATTTTAAATAGATACCTTAAATTTTTAATTTCTTCAACTGACACCTCAAAGTTTGAGACGTTAGCACCTGGCAGTTTGAGACGTTAGCACCTGGCACCTTATCGTTAACCTCAATTGCACTTTGTCAACTCTCCCTCCTCTATATCTCTCCATCCGCTCTCTCTTCTCTATTTCTGAAAATGTAGAATATCTAGGATCAACACACTCTCTCCTCCTTTTCTCCCTCAAATTTCTATCACCATAAGCTTCATGGTCACCTTCAAGTGATGCCGAGCAACTGATCAACTTCAAAACTTGACTTCCCAACTAATCTCTACTTTAGAATTGGCTCTCCTATGAGATGTGTTTTTTCTCTCACATTTCTTGCAAAGAATCTAGAGTTTCCGCTATAGACCTAACCTTCATCCCCTTAAACTCAAATCTCAACTGTCTTCTCTACTCTTTTCACATTCGATCACTTAGAATCCATCTCGCTGAAATTTGCTAATCTTACATGCACCATTTTGTACTTTATTGATCCAAGTGCTGCTGTGTTGGCGACCATAGATCTATCTCAGAACAACTTATTTTTGCCCATTTAAGATGCTTCTAACCTGAGTTCTTGCTCAAATTTGAGGACTTCAAATTTGTCGTTCATTTCTTTTTATTTTACAGTGAAGGATGCTACGAATTGAAGCTCGATTTAAAGATTCTCGATTTTTCTTTCAATAAAATCACAGGTTCAAACTTGAAAGAGAGGAGAGAGTGAATGGAGGGAGAAAAGAAGGAGGAAGAGTTAAGAGATTTTATTAATGAAGTATAACTGATCTTCACGACAAGGTGTTAGTTGTTAACGACTCAAACTTTGAAGTGTTAATTGATGAAATTAAAAGTTTAGTATAAATTGAAAATACCCCCATACTTCACAGTCCATTTTGATATTACCCTTTACAGTATTAAAAAAAAATCAATAGAGTAACATTTAAGACTACCATTTTAGTCAAAAGAATAATTAAATATTTCAAGTCTAGAGCGTAACAATCAATGGATAACAAGTAATAAAAACATGCCAACATGGAGACGCATAGAATCAACCGAATTCTTGAAAAAAAACATCAACCAAATCCATAGTAAACTAGTTACAAAATAGAAAACAAAAACAAGCCATGACATTAACCAAAGTTATTATCTCAACTACTACAAACAAATTACCCAAAACAACTTAAGTTCTCTAGGAAAAAATATACTAAGCATTTGAAGGAGGAATGTCATCGTCGAGGATGACATATTTGGATTAGTTGTGCGGGGAGCTTTTTCTTCAAAGGGGTTGGTCCAAAGAGCATTTGAGAACTTTGCAACACATCAATCAATGGAGTCAAGTCTCGACAAGACCTCAACTTGAAAGCACATGAAAGTGGAAGCTTGATCCTGTAAGTAATGCTCTATGCTCGTACAAAAGTTGGAGAGACAAGCTGCCATTAGATCATTCTTTTCCTCCAACCTAGAAAGTCCACCATGAGAGTGAACATGATTGGAGCAAGAAAGGGATTGTTGAGTTGGAGCATCAGCTATATCATAGTCAATGTTTTCAGCTGGAGCTTCAGAAGGGCTTGCACATGATGAGACAATAGAAATAGTTTTGAAAATACATCTGCCTTGGTCATCAAGAACTATACCCATCCTTCCCAGAGTATGCTCAATGTAGATATCAATGGCTCTCAATTTCTTAGGGAGCTCATTTGGAGGAATCATAACTTTTTTGGCTTCAAATACATTCATTAGAAGGAGGTTGAACGAGAGTTGACTTGAAGGAGTTGCTAGATATGTTAATCATGAGATGAAGGATAATGTGTCCTACATTAAACTGTCATGGGTTGAAAATTTTGAATATAATATACAAGTCCATGCAACTGATGTGGTCCCTATGCTCTTCTATTTGTAATAGATTGTATGTAAAAATGTGATAAGTCTAGTCTGAATATTTAAATCCTTAGCTCTAGGTTTGAAGAAGGCTACAACATTTGGGGTTTTCAAAAAGTTTCTTGAAACATCCCCTCCTCTATTTGTTCTCGCCAAATAGTAGGTTTCCATTGACTTGTTCTCATCACATTCTAATAATTCATTCAAAGATTTACATATAATAATTTTTTTTTTCCATAAACGTAACTATGAATACACAGAGGATGTGGATTAAATTCCATATTGACATTGAACATCCTAATAAAAGTCTCAAAATATGGGCAATCTAAATCGCGTAAGTTGTATAAACCCATAAATTCAAATAAATCATCCAAGTCTTGTCCAATAAGGTTGTGAAATGAAACCTTACGAGAGATGCTCAAGGGTTTAATCTTGAAATCGATATCATAGAAGGCCATGGAGCCTGTAGATTTGAAGAAATTAGAAGACCATTCCGAGGAGGAGGAGGGTTGAGTTGTGCCACCTCGAGAAGCTCCACATCTTTTTTTAGAATTTTAAGGAGGAGTTACCATTTAAGGAGAGGAAGATGAAATAAAGTAATGAAGGAAAAATTTGCTAAAAGGGGTTAGTAGGGTTGAGCAAAATCGGTCCAGATCAAAGAATCAGACCAGAATTGACATATTTGGTCCGGTTTTGGTCAATTTTGGCACAAAAAATAAACACATTTAGTTCTGATAAATTAGAATCGAAGTTCCTGGGCTAGTTCTGTAACACCTGGATTTTTCATTAAATGAATTTCAGAATTCGTGATTGTAATCGGCGGAGTTTTAGTCGGAATTGTGAGCGGAGAATTTCTACTATTAAGTAAAAGATTATTTTGATACTCATGCAAGAGAGAAAAATTTAACAATCCAACCAGAATTGGACCGTGTAACATATTTATTAAACGATTAATGGTTAAGGGTGAAATAGTAATTATAATTATTATTATTAAAAAAATAATATCAAAACATCCTACGGTGTTTTTCTTCTACCCCAGTGCTGAAACCCTCCCTACCCTGTTCTTCTTCCCTCTCCTGCGTGAAGCGCTTGGCGATTTCTCTGTCCCTCCTCCGTTCCTTCAAATTTAAGGTAAGTTTCTAATAGATAGTTAATCCTCTAGTTATTTTGAGCGGTAGAAGTGAAGTTAGAGCAATTTATTGGATATTACGGTAAAACCTAGGTTGGTGGAATGCGATTTCAAAGTTATAGTCGATTTTTATCCGTATGTTGGTGTTTAAGCTAGAAGTAGGAGTAGATTATGAGATTTTATGGAGAAGATTGATTATTGGGACAACCGAATGCTCGAATGGTGAAACGATTTCTGTTTGGTCACATTCGGTAGAGCTATAGATGTTGGATTAAGAATTTGATTAGGCTGTTAGAAATTAGACGTACTCAGAAGTCCGTAGTCTTTTGGATCGTCAAATTCGGACGAGTATTGAAGAAGTTATGAATTTCTGAAGTTGGTTAGAAATTGAGTTGGATTTCGGGTTTAGTAGAGACTTTTAGTTTTGTACAAGTCATGACTTTCAAGCTAGGAATTTATGAATTGAATGAGGTAGAATTGATGAATGTGTGATTTTATAGGAATTTCCAGTTAGTGTACTAAGTTACGAAGTGCGAGAAATTTCTAGTACGCCAGGTAAGTAATGGATTGTTTGTGATTTGCCCTTGGGCCTACGCCATGGAACGGTAGGGTTGTTTGTTTGTTTTGTTGATTGCTCAGTTGATTGCGGATATGTGTTGACATGCATCATGGTTTTGAACTATGAAAGAACGAGTTTTGAGCATGTTTTGGATTCTGCGTATGAAATGTAATCAGATAAGAAAAGATGCCATGTATGGGAACACCTCGTCGTTAACATGCTAGTAAGAAAGCACTAGAGGGTTCTCATTGATTAAAGTACATAAGATGACATGGTTTGTGAATGCCTCGTCGTTAACGTGCTAGTGAGAAAGCACTAGAGGGTTCTATGATCGATGTTGGGAGGAGAATTTGTATGGCCGTCCCGTGCGTGAGTAAAATGTGTGCCTCTAATCTCGTTCCGTGGCTCATAGTTTGGCCGTCCTGAGTGTGATAGGATGGGTGCCTACTTGACTCACACGTGATATTGGAAGATGATAATAATGAAAACGAAACGAAAACAAAGCAGAGCGTAG
The DNA here is from genome assembly GCA_022433055.1 of Begonia peltatifolia. Classification (NCBI taxonomy): domain Eukaryota; kingdom Viridiplantae; phylum Streptophyta; class Magnoliopsida; order Cucurbitales; family Begoniaceae; genus Begonia; species Begonia peltatifolia. The sequence continues at coordinate 10,812,807 of CM039517.1, read as the reverse complement.
AAACTGCACGTGTTAGGGGTTGAGTTGTGTATTGACTGTTAGTTCATATTCCATACTTGCTAAGCATGAACCTTATGTTTTGTGCTCCATTGTGTAGATGACGGCGAGCTCTCCGGTAAGTTGTTTGAGCACAGGCATGACTAGGATGGCGGTTGGTGACGCACGCGGTATGCCAGTGCAGGCAGCTTGTTAGAGTGACGCGACCATGGTGTGATAGGTTGTGGAATTTGTAAACGTTTTTGTGTTGAATACCTGTGTATAATTGCGGATTGGTATTTTGAAGTATAGAAAGTGTTTTTAAATCGTACAAGCCATTTTGACGAATGATTAAGATTGTTTTTAACTTAAAAACGGTTGTGTTTTTGAAACTAATTGAAGAATTATTGTCTTAAAAATATAGGTCTTTACTTCATGGTTTTAATCGTGGAAATTTTTGTCGTTCATTTGCTTTCGAACTGATGTTGTTTTTATACTGCTGGTGTAAAGTGTCGACCAAAATTCATAGGTGTCGATCGGTCAGTGTAAAATGGTATGTGAGTGTTGACCGCGGGGTTCGACCTGCGCGGGCAGAGCCGAAGTAAGTGTCGGCCTATGGTTGTAGATGTCGACCGCGAGGGTCGATCTGCGTAGGCAGAGGGGATCAAGGTGTCGACCTGTGAAAGCAGGTGTCGACCGCTCTCTGAGATGAAAGTAGAAGTGTCGCCCGGTGTTCTCAGTGTCAACCGACGAGAAGACTCGAGAGAAACGTAGTGTCGTCCAGCGTTTGGCAGTGTCGACCGATGAAAAACCAGAGACAACCCAAGTGTCGACTGACGTTTACAGGTGTCGACCGATTTCTCTGTTTTATGTTTTTATAAAATGAAATTTCCTTTAAACTGATTTTAATTTAGTTTTCCGCTGCGATGCTTTTTAAAATATTTTCAAAAATGTTGTTTTAAGTCGAGTAACATAAGTTTTAAATTTTATGCGAATTGTTACGATACAAGTGAAATGGTGAGTAAGTAGCAAACCGGATCCAAGGCAGACCGGGGCGCGACAAGTTCTGGGTTTAATGACACAAAACCCATGAAACTGAACTGAACCATTAATGTAGCGCCCTGAAAACCCACATGGTTTTTGGGTCGCTCTGCTATGATACCATAACTGTAACAACCCCGAGTTGTCATCGGACTCAGGTCGCTATCCTTACTCATACTGAAAAATCCGGGTATAATTTTTTTTTGAAAGGTTGAAAACTTTACTTACTAACTTAAAATGACATTTTAGAAAACGTTTGAAAATATCGCAGCGGAAGACTCAACTAAAATCAATTTAAAAGAATATAAGTTTTAAAAGCAATAAACAAAGGGTACTAGTCGACCCCTGCATGTTGCGGTCGACACTTGACCCATGCTGCACCCAAGGGTCAACACTTGTATACAAAGGTCGACACCTGGTTTGCCTTTGTTTGCATCGGTTGACCCTAACGGTCGACATCTCTATGCTCATTACGCTAACCGGTCGACATTTAAAAACACAAGTCGACACTCTCATCTTCTCTGTCTGCCCGGTTGTACCTTGCGGTCGACACTACTACCATTTTTACACTACCATTTTTACACTACCAATCGACACCTACACGTAGGTCGACACTTTGTTCGGCTCTGCATTCGCAGGTTGACCATTGCGATCGACATTTGCCAAGTTCGGTCGACCACTAAGCCTATTGGTCGACACTTTCTTCCCAAAACTTGCATAAAAAAAACTTAAATCCTTCAAACCAAGCCGAATTTCGACTTGACGTTAAAAATAACGAAACAAGCCATTTCTAATCAATTCAAAATTAACTTTATGCATCAAAATGACTACTAAAAGTTTGAAATCTGTCTATACATCCAAATGACTCAAAATGACTCGACACAACTTGAAAACCTCACACACGCCCACCCTGGTCAAAACACCCTAACAGTCGGCCGGATCGTCCCACGAGCACACTTCTCCAACTGTCTCGTAGTCCTGGGCATGCCTTGAGTACTCAACAGCTATTGCTTCGTTACCTACATCACAGAACTCATCTATTAGCATAATGCTAAGTAAATAATACATATAAAACATAAACGCTGAAAGAAAAATATATTCTATCATATGTAGTTTCTACAATTTCGTCTCTACTTTCATTTCCGTCTCTTTCTTACATCTTCTTTATCTTACTACTGGGTTCTTCTTTACGTGCTAGATCAAGGTGACACACCTCGTGGTCCACCTCACGGGATAAGGCCAATCTCAATCTAGTAAAGTGACACACCTTGCGGTACACCTCATGGGACAAGGCTACCACGTAAAGCGGGAGAAAAAGTGATACACCCCACGGTCCACCTCACGGGATAAGACCACTCAACCCCACCTTCATTATATTTTTACGTATCTTTTCATTTCGTTCATCACGTCACATCCTACTGTTTCATTAAAAATCATGGAAATTCATTTTCGTTTCATTCTCGTACTTTAAAATCATGATGCATAATCACTAAAGCATAACATAAAATAAACGTGCATGCAACCTACCGAACTGTGATGTAGGCCCGAAGGCAAAAACACCTACGTACACTACTTACCTAGCGTCCTTAGCAACTTGGTCATATTTCGTACGCTAAACTAGGAAACTGGAGAACCTATAAAATCACGCATTTATCAGCTCTACTTCCCTTCTAACTCGTAAAATTCTAAAGGGAAATAACATTTTAACAACTAATCTTACTAAACTCAAAATCCAACTCTATTTCCTACTACCCTTCGGAAATTCATAACTATCACAATTCTTATCCAATTTTGACAATACGAATTGCTACGGTTTCCTTAAGACGTCTAGTTTCTAACGGCTTAATCCACTCAGCAATTCAATGCCGACAACTTGGTCAAACACGGCTGAACTGAAACCGTTCCGTAACATAAGTTTTTTTGGCTATCCAAACACCCAATCCTTGTCATAAAACTTATAATCTAACCTTACTTCCACATTAAACACCAATACACGAATAAAAATCGACTTTAACCTCAATATCTCGTATCTCCTTCCTAGGATTCATCAAAACTACCCAGCACTCTTTCTAACTTCACTTTTACTACTCGAAACAACTAAATGACTAACTATCTACTAAAAACTAACCAAAACTTACCTTAAATTTGAAGAAACGGAGGAGGAATGGAGAAGGATCGTCGATCGAAGGAGGAATCACCGAGGGAAAGGGGAGGGTTTCGTGCGGATTAGGGGTTGGGATGGGGGTTTCTTCTTCCTCTTCTCTTATTTATTTATTTTTTTATAATAATAATAATAATAATCCTAATTACTATCCTCGGTGTTGTACATGTCGGCCCGTTCTTCATAGCTAGGCAATCTCTACTGACATGGCCCACCTCGTTACAGTTGAAACACTGAGTAACTCTGAGATTCGGGCAATCTCTGGCCATGTGTCCGGCTTCGTTACAATTATAGCATTTTCCCTAATTCAATCTGTATTCGCTCGAGTTGTACTTCAAACACTTAGGGCACTAAGGGTACTGCACCGACCCTTGAGGCCTTTTGCTACTTCTCTGGCTACTCGAACTTTCGCTAAACCTCTTTATGCCTCTCTGTTGTTGCTGCGAGGCACCTCTACTTTGCTGCGTGGTAATCTCCTTGAAAAATCTTCTGGAAGCTTCTCTCTGCTTAACGCACTTCATTTCAGCTTCCTCCACCTCTAGTGCCTTAGCCATGATCTTTGAATGTGGCACTTCCTGAGTTCCGGCTATATTTACTCCTTTGTATATTTCTGGCTATAACCCCTGTACAAATTGAAACATTTTATCCTCATTCTTGCTTATCAGATTGCTGGCAAATCGGGACAAGGACTCGAATTGCCGGCTGTACTGAGTTACCGACCCAATCTGCTTTAACTGTGGGAACTCCATTCTCTTGGCTACTTGAACTGTGCTGTTGAAATACTTGTCATAAATACGTCTTTGAACTTCTCCTACGTCATATGTTGAACATCAGTGGTGGCCTCCATAGCCTCCCACCAGAATCGGACGTCTTTTGCTAGATGAAACGTGGCAAGTGAAACCTTATCTTCTTCTTCCACTTTTGCATATTTGAACATACTCTCAATCGTACGAACCCATTACTCTACAGTCGTTAGATCCAATGACTACCCTTTAAATGTCGGGGGTCTCAACTTCTGAAATCTATCTCCCTATTGGTCATGACTAGAGATAGAATCAGCACTTCCTTGTACTTTTCGATTCAATAAAATGCCTAGCTGCTGAGACTGCCGGTTCACCAATTCGGTCAGTTGTCTGATTGTCATCGAATCATCGTCATTCCTTTAATCAGGGGTCTCTCTCGGTGTTCTCGGGCGTCCTGGTTGTCTAGACATTTTGACTAACTTCCTGTATAAAAGTTAATCAATCTCATAAACATCTACTAAATAAAGCTAAACATAAACACTTATAGTTGTCGAAGCATGTCATGCAGCGATTGACGCTATTTTGTAATCATTTGAACAGTTAGACCAATTGGCTCTGATACCGACTCTGTAACGACCCGAAAACCCACTAGTTTCTAGTTCGCTCTGATACTAACGGTATAACACCCCGAAGTCGTCCTTGGACCCGGGTCGCTAACAATACTTTTACTTATAAAATTGAACAAAATTTGTGCAAAATTTAAAACTTTGTTTTCCCAGCTTAAAACGATATCTTTGAAAATGTTTAAAAACATTGCAGCGGAAAACTTTAACTAAAATCAGTTTTTTATTTAAAATAGTAAAAGTGATTTTTGATCAACTTCTAAAACTTTCGGTCGACACTTGACCTGTCCTGCACTTAGGGGTCAACACTCATATACGCAGGTCGGCACCTCATTTGCCTCTGTTTGTATTGGTCGACACCTGGTTATATCGGTCGACACACTAATCTTCTCTGTTCACCCCGGTCGAACCTTGTGGTCGACACCTCTATGCCTACCTCACTAATAGGTCGACACCTGCTTTCATAGGTCGACATGCGGATCCTCTATGTTTGCACCAGTCAAACCTCGTGGTCGACACTTTTATCATTTTTACACTAACCGGTCGACACATATACACAAAGGTCGACACTAGGTTTGGTTATGTCTCCGTAGTTTGATCTTCACAGTTGACATTTACCTAGTTCGGTCGACACCTTATTGTACACAGGTTGACACTTCCTAAGTTTGGTCGACCACTAAGCCCATAAGTCGACACTTCCTTTTCAGAAATTAGTCTGAGGCTTCAGGCCCCTCTAGAAAAACGAACAGAGTCTAGACTCAATGTTTAAAAAAACTAAAAGCCTGCTTTTCTCAATCAGTTTCTAAAGTCAACTTTATACATCTAAACGACTACTGAAAGTTTGAAATCCATTTACATATTAAAACGACCAAATTGACTCAAAATCCTTACATACACACACTGTTCAAAACACCCTAACAGCAGGCCGGATCGTCCCATGAGCGGACTCGTCCAACTTCCTCCTAGTCTTAGGCATGCTCTGAGTACTCACCATTTCTAGCTTTGTCAGGTACATCGCAGAACTCTCATCTATTAGCGTAATGCTAAGTAAGTAATGCATATAAAATATAAGCACTGGAAACAATACATATCCTATCGTATACAGTTTCTACAGTTTCGTCTTTACTTTCGTTTCCATCTCTTTCTTACACATTCTTTATCTTACTATTGGGTTCTTATTTACGTGATAGATCAATGTGATACAACTCGCGGTCCACCTCACGGGACAAGACCACCACGTAAAGTTAGGGAAGTAGTGACACACCTCGCTGTCCACCTCACGGGACAAGGCCACTCAACGTCACTTTCATTATCTTCTTACGTACCTTTTCATTTCATTTATCACACATCACAACCTACTGTTTCATTTCGTAAAAGCATGAAAATTCTTTTTTCTTTTTTCTTTTTGTTCTCGTACTTTAAAACCATGATGCACAATCAACTAAAGCATAAAACAAGCATGCATACAACCTAACGAACTATGATGTAATCTCGAAGGCAAAAACACCTACGTACACTGCTTAACTGGCGTCCTTAGCAACTCATTCGTAAGTCGTACGTTAAACTGAGAAATAGGAGAACCTATAAAAATCACACATCCATTAATTCTACTTCGTACAATTCTAAAACTGAAGTCATAAACTCATACAGAAACTACAACTGCCAGCTAAACCTGAAATCCTACACAATTTCTGATCAAATTCGGAAATGCAAAACTATCTCAATACTTACCCGTTTTTGACGATTTGAAGTGCTACGAACTCCTATCTATTCACCGATAAGTTCTAGTTAGGTTTCTAAGGTCAATCTCTAGAAAATTGGGCATAATCTCTTTGTATTACATGTTTTCCCCCAAATTCTAAATAATAAAAAGCTCACAATTTTAACGAGTTGTCAAAAATCTATCTAAATCCCACCATTACCATCCATTACCAACGACAATCGATAATAAACCCAAGAAACACTCAAACTCTAAAACTCTAAATCTCTATTCATCAATTTATCTCCAAAATCTAACCCTAACTCGAAAACAATCTCATACACAATTTAAACTTACTTCGAATCGTTGAAATAGAGGAAGAGAGATGGAAGAAATCGCCGTTGCGTCGCTAGAAGGGGGAAACGCCGAAGGAGAAGAGAAGGGTAGGGTTTTCACCAGAGGAGGGGGAGAGAATGAGGGGGAGAAAACGCGAGAGG
>CM039517.1:10769562-10805667 GCA_022433055.1 Begonia peltatifolia | reverse complement strand
GGGGGGGAGAGAAAATGCTGAATTGGAGGGGGGGTTGGTTTACGCTTCTTCTTCCCTTTTTTTAATAATAATTATAATTATAATTACCATATCACCCTTACCCTTTAATTTTTTACCTAAACGGTTATTCGGTTAGTTTTCAGTTGGATTTTTATAATTTTCTCTTGTCCATTAACCTCAAAATAATCTTTCACTTAATAATATAAATTTTTCGCTCTCGATTCCGACTAAAACTCTGCCGTTTACCAATACAAAATTCTAAAAGTTATTTTACGAAAATTCTGGGTGTTACAGTGTTATCTTGATTGGTAAAAAAATGGTTGATTTTGTTAGTCTATTGACAATCACCCAAATATCATTATGTTCTTTTGTTGTTGTTGGCAATCCGACAATGAAATCCATAAATATGTGCTCCCATTTCCATTCTAGAATTTATTGAGCTAGAAGAGTTCCTGCTGGTTTTTGATGCTCTCCTTTAACTTTTTGACATACAACACATAGTTCAACATGCCTTACCATATCTCTTTCCATATTAGGCTACCAAAAATGTCCTGTACATTTTGGTACTTCCTGAGTGCACTGAGAAAGTAGAATAATGAACTTCTGATAATATCTCCCTTTTCAATTCCTTGTCATTTGGAATGTACCATTGATTTCTGAACTTCAATATACCATTATCAAAATAGCTACAATCGGAAGATTTCACAGGGATAATAATTGATTGGAGGCTTTTGCATCTTGGATCATCGTTTTGTGCTATTTTAACTTTGTCTAAAATCGTTGGCTTAGCCATAAGTTTCGAAACTATTTCTACATTAAATCTTTGAATCTCTGATATCAGCGATGCAGATATCGCTGAAACCTCAAGCTCAGCTACCCTGTTTGTTTTTCCTGGATGATATTTGATTTCAAAGTCATAATCTTTAACAAATTCTGACCACCACCTCTGCCTCATGTTTAACTCTTTCTGTATAAAAATATATTTTAGGCTCTTATGGTCCGAAAATACTTCGCATTGCTGCCCATACAAATAATGCCTCTATATCTTCAATGCGAAGACAACTGCTGCCAATTCAAGATCAAGAGTAGGGTAATTCTGTTAATAACTCTTCAACTGTCTTGAAGTATAAGCCACTACTTTCCATCTTGCATCAAAACACAGCCCAGATGGATCCTTGAACCATCACAACAAATACTGAATTTTCTATCTTCAATTGGTAATGCCAAAATAGGGGCTGTCGTCGATTTCTGTTTCAACTTTTGGAAACTCTCTTCATGACCACCAAAACTTCACATTCTTTCTGGTTAACCAGGTTAGAGGCACTGCTATCTTCAAGAATCCTTCTATAAATCTCCTGTAGTATTTTGTTAATCCAAGAAAACTGCGGATTTCACTGATGTTTCTCGATTGTGGCCAATATTTAACAACTTGAATCTTAGTTGGATCAACAGAAATGTCTTCCTCAGAGATGACGTAATCAATGAAATTTATTCTGTCAATCCAAAACTCACACTTCGAAAACTTTGCATACAGTTGATGTAATTTTAGGGTCATTAAAATAATCATCATGTGACTAGCCGAAAGATCATGAGTATGATTGCAGGGCAAACCTCGGAGAAACCTGAGTATATGCAAATTTCATATTCGAGTATAAGAAAATCCCGTATTATTAGGAAAGAAGGGGGTCGGGTGCAATGTCACATCGCTCAAGGGGAAGATGGAGATGAAACACATGTAAAAGATGCCTCCCCTAGAAAGTAAGACGCATTTTGACAGTACAATGACAACGGATCCTATAAGAACTCAGAAGTTAAGGGTGCTCGAGCGAGAGCAGTATCAAGTTGGGTGACTACTTGGAAAGTTCTCATTGAAAACAAATCTGTGAGGGCGTGAGGTTGCCCAAAGCTGACAATATCTTACTGAAGAGAAAAAAGTTTGTTACAAATGATATCAGAGTCTCTACCAAATTTGAGATGTGGCCAACGAATATGTTGGGCCCCATTAAGGGAGTGATTGTGACGACCCGAGAGATCATGAGTGTGATTGTTGGGCAAACCTCAGATTGTGAGACAAATCTCGGAGAAACTCAAGTATAGGCAAATCTCAGATTCAACTATAGGCAAATCTTAGATTCAACTATAGGCAAATCCTTGTTCATTACGAAAGAAAGGGGTTGGGCGCAATCTCACATTGCTTGGGGGAAGAGAGAAATAAAACATAAGAAAAAGATGTCTCCCCTAAAAAGTAAGACGCGTTTTGAGAGCACAATGAGACCAGATCTCATAAGAACTCCAAAGTTAAGAGTGCTGGGCCAAAGCAGTACCAAGTTAGGTGACCACTTGAGAAATACTCGTTGAAAACAAATCTGTGAGAATCTGAGGTTGACCAAAGTGGACAATATCTTACTAGGGAGGAAATGGTTCATTACACTTCAAGTGCTCTATATGTTCTTCTTTAGTCCGAGAGTAAACTAAAATATTATCAACAAAGACAATCACAAACTTATCTAGATATTCTTGGAATACTTGGTTCATCAAATACATAAAACCTGCTGAAATTTTCGTTAACTCAAAAGACATTACTAGGAACTCATAATGTCCATATCTTATCCTGAATGCCGTCTTAGGAATGTCTTATCCTTTAACTTCCAACTAGTAATATCCCGAATGTAGAACAATTTTTGAAAATACCCGTCCACCTTGAAGTTGATCAAACAAATATCAAATCCGTGGTAGTGAATACTTGTTCTTTATGATTAGCTTGTTCAACTCCCTATAATTGATGCACAATCTTAAAGATCCATCCTTTTTTTAACAAAAAGTGTGGGCGCTCTCTAAGGAGAAAAACTAGGGTGTATAAAACCTTTATCCACTAATTCTTTTAACTGCGCTTTCAACTCTTTCAATTCTGTCTGTGCCATTGATAGGGATTTTTAGATACAGGTGCAGCACCTGAAATTACATCAATGGAAAATTCTATTTCTGTATCTGAGTGTAATTATGGTAAATCGTCTAAAAAGACTTTTGGAAATTTTGAACAATTGGAATATCTTGAAGGTTCGTTTCACTTCATCTTTGTGTATCAATCATACTGGCTAAGAACCCTATACATCGGCCCTTATGGAGGATATAATAGGAATCTTACGTGCATTCTTTACTGCTTGAAAAAAATATTTTTCTCTATTTGGGAGTTGCAAACATATTATTCTAGTCCTACAATCGATTGTAACAAAATGTCAGAATAGTCAGTCCATTTCTAGAATAACATTGTATCCCTTCATGTCCATTACTATAAGATCAACATATAACTTATTATTACCTACAGAACCATACAATCTTTCACCACATAGCTTGAGTGTAAGCATTCTTCGGACAGTAACATCACATTGTAAGTATGCTCAGCCACTCTTGGTACACAATTTACTTTAACTACAAACACAAATGACATAAACGAATGCGTAGCACCAAAGTCAATCAGGGTATAAGCAGCTACATCACCAATATAGATTGATATCACCATAGGTTGCTCAGCATCCTCAGGTTCTATGAGGGCAAAAACTCTTGATGCAACCTTCATCTGATTTTTATTCTGCATTGGACAGTCCTTAATGAGATGACATCTTTCATGACATTGGTAGCATCAGCCTGAACGAGCTTTGCATTAAGTAAAGTGATTTTTTTTGCATGTTGGGCACTGAGGAACTGGTGTAGGTCCTTTGTATTGTTGGGTCTCTTCACATCCCTTTGTTGCGGTTGCCACCCTTTATTTTGTTGTTGTGGCTGAATTTTTCTAAAAAACTTTCTTGCAGGCTCATTTTGCTTTTGAAGTTTTAACTCTACCTCCTCTACTTCCAAAGCATTAGCCACCACATTTGAATAAGGTACATCATGAATTCCCGATATCTTGACTCCTTTATAAATTTCAATCTTCAGACCTTATACAAACTGATACACTTTATGTTCGTTTCTACTCACTAGGTGACCAGCAATATGAGACAAAGATTCAAACTTCCGGACATATTTTGACACTGATCCAAATTGACGGAGTGGAACAAACTCCACCAACTTATTCGTTTAGATGGTGTGGTTGAAGTATTTATCGTCGAACATGTCTTTAAACTGCTCCCATGACATTTCCTTTACATCACGCGTACTCTTTATTGTATCCCACCAATACTGTGCATCTTTTGCCATCATAAACACCACACAAGAAACCTTGTCTCCTTCTTTGATTTGGGCATACTCAAATATGTCCTCCAAGATTCGGATCCATTCCTCAGCATATGTTGGATCCGTAGATTGACCATCAAAGTTTGGAGGTTTAAGTCGTCTAAACCTTTCGCAACTTAGATCACTAGATGGATTGGAGCTTGAATTTCCTTGTTCTTACCTCGTCATAAATCTTTCTAATTGTTTAAATTGACGATCAACTAGGTCCGACAGTCTCCTAATCGCATCATCTCTTTCATCCATCGCTTTCCTTTGTTCCCTTATCATGACTTGTTAATCCTATAAATTATAAATGAAAATAAATACCTAATAACATAAATTAACATAAATACTCACAGTTGATGAAACATCTCCATGTGGCGGCTTGTGTTGCTAGTCAGTCTGCAAAAATGATTTCAACCCGACAGCTCTGATACCACGCTTTGTGAAGACCCGGATCGAAAACAAACCTGGATCACAAATCTTTATTCCCAAAATGTTCCGTAAAAGATTTTGGAAACTCTTAACTGTACTTAAAACACTTGTAAACAATTGAAAACGTTTATAAAAAAATACATTTGGAAAAGAATCCTCTTTCTTTTTTTTCAAACTTTTCTCTTTCCCTCCAAATAAATTTCCATACATTCCTTTACCATTTCATTCACAAAATCAATACAAAACATACTCATGATATCAATCTAGACCTTCAACATCCTCAAAACCTTCATAGTATAAACCTTCACATCATCTATTTTAATAAAACTCTGAATCATAAATTACGTAGCAAAAGTCTTTAAATCGTAGTAAACCCTTGGTTCAAAAACAATTTTCTATCAAGTTGTATTTAAACAGAACATTTTATTTATTTATAAAACATCACCCTTTCTATTTACATCAAAACATTGCTAACAACTACCAAATTCATTTAAACAAGACCTTTCAAATTCATACAAAATCTACACCAAAACACTTAAGAGTTGCCCACGAGTCAAAAGTCGCTCTAACAGCCACAAGCATCTACCATGAACATACTTCTTCAGCTGCGTCAATTAATCTTGTTGAGGCTCGAACTCTTCACCTGAAAATTCTTCACGTACATCTTAAAATTCAAACTATGAGCTTAATGCTCAGCAAGCGATGCATAATAAAATTAAAGCTTATGAATATGAAAATTGTAAAAAAAACATGTAGTTTTTGTTTTACTTATTTCTTTTCTTTCACTTGCATTAGTTATTGGGGGACATACTAGGGAAGAATAGACACATATTCTTGTCCTAGGCATGGACAATTTTTTGATCTTGGGCATGGACACGTGTTCTGGTCCTGGGCATGAACAACCTAACTCAAACTCCACCTGACAAATAACGATTTACATACATTCTATTTCTTCTCATTCTTTCTGTTTTTATTATATAAAAAGTATGCATAAATCATTTTCTGTGTTTTCATAAAACATGATGTATGATTCATAAATAATGCACATAAACATATTCTCAAATTTCTAAGCAAGTTCATAATTAAAACACATCACATAATATCTGCTAAACACTAATTCTATAACATAATCTACCCATAACTACATATCCCAAACAACTTATATAAATCACCAAAGAAAATCATGAATACCATTAACTTCCTAGCACTTTGTGATGTGGGCCAATAGGCCAAACACATGCATCATCACTTACCTTAGGTCCTTAACAAAGTTTTAGAGCACTTGATCACTTAACCTTGGTAACTTGAAAAAAAACCTATAACATATTAACCCTAACATTAATATCACAACTTTAGTAATAATTATAACCGACTAAACTCATTCAACTTCTATGATCTCAAATCCAAATATGGTGACATTTAATCCAATGAAATCAATTCCAAGAGTTATAAAAAAAGAATACACACATACATAACAACTCAAGTTAAGCATCCGATTTAATTAGTTTTGAACATATTTCAAACTAATAAACCAATCTGTGGAACAAGTCTCGGATTTGACCTATACTTTGCATAAACTTTAAAATTCTATAACTCATAATATTCTTATCCAATGCTTCGCTTCCAAAGCCAAAAGTTTCCTCAAGGTGTCTATTTCATATGAAAATCATTTACCAATTCAAGATCATTAGGTTGAACCAAAATATCAAAACCGAAACATGTCCAGATTTTCCCAGTTTTTTTAACATATTTGACATTTTCCTTCAGACATACATAATTTGCCATTCTATTTTATTTTTACTCACATAAATGATCTTTCAACATGATGAAGCATAAAAAAAAAAAAGAACAATAGGACAACAGATCCCATTTTTGAACATCCACATCAACCATTCATCGCACCATTAAAACATTCAACTAAACAATACCTTTTATTTAAACCATTAAATACTTAAACCCTTAAGTAAAACTACTCTTACCTTAGAAAACTTCAAAGAGGGGAGGAGGTTTTTGTGGGAAATCTTCAGAGAGGGAGAGAAAAATCATGAATGTTAGGGCTTCTAAATTTGGTGTTTAATGAGGTGTCATCTTTTCCCTTAGTCACCTCCATGCAATTAAAAGAAAATTGTTTAATTGTAATTTTAATATCAATAAAATCCATTTGCTTTTCGTCCACGTTTTATACAATAAAATCCACTTTTACCTTTGACTTTTCCACCTCTACAGCTCTTTTTTTCTTGTCTTATGAGAATTCTTCTTTTCTTTTTCTTCCTCCTTCATTCTCTTCTTCTTGATGTGAATTACAATTTTATTATCTCAAGTGTGAACTTTTCATCCTCAATAAATATCTTTCATTATATCAAATAGACAATTTTTAACTCTAAAACACTATGCACAAGAGTTAAATTGCATGATGAAATTTTTGAGTGTTACAAGTTCGGTTTGGACGAAGTTGGTTGAAAGGGAGATAGAAATTTTCGGGGTAAGGGAAAAGGAAAAGTTTTGGTTTTTCCTTCTAATGGTGTTTTATCAAGTTGGGGGGTTTTTTTTTTCTACATGGAAGGTTATTCCTTCTTTATGAAATAAAGATCAGACTTAAAGCAGCTGTAGCGATCTGAGAAACCGACTCACTGATTTTCAGTGCGCTCTCTCTCTCTCTCTCTGATACCATCTCTGTGGCAACTCGAAAGCCTTCACGGTTCCCAGTACGCTCACTACTACCACTCACACAAATACGCTCAGAAAATTCGAGTAAAAATTTAAATTTTTGTTCCTTAACTTAAAACTACATTTTTGAAAACATTTAAAACCATTGCAGCGGAAGACTTGAATTAAAATCAGTTTAAATAAAATTCGAGTTTTCTAAACAAAAAAATCATTTTCGGTCGACCTCGGTAACTACCAGTTTATACTTCCGTCTATTTTTCACTACTGGTCGAAGTTTTCATGCACCGGTCGACACTACATTTCTCTCTGTCCGCGTCAGTCGATCCCTGAGGTCGACACTCTGGCTATTTTACACTACCGGTCGACACTTGCATGCATCGATCGACACTTCATTTCTCTTTGCCCGTGTCGGTTGATTCATGAGGTCGACATTTCTGCTTATTTTACAACACCGATCGACACTTGTATATACCGGTCGACACCTTCCCCCTCTCTGTCCAAGTAGGTCGACCCAAGCGGTCGACACCTACAGAGTTTGGTCGACCCCTTTACATAAAGGTCGATACTCCGCACTCATTTTTACATTGAGCGGTCGACATTTTCGGGCACAGGTCGACACTTTCAGGCACAGGTCAACACTTCCTTCACAAGATCTATTTTAAAACCTTAAATCTTTCACCGAAATTCAACTCAACGATAAAATAACAAAACGTACACTTTTTCACCAACTCAAAATCATTATTTACATAAAAAAAATGACTACTAAGGTTTAAAATTCATCTATACATCCACGTGATTCCAATGGACTCAAAACAACTCAAAACGATTCAAAATGATTTCGACTAAACCCGAATTAGCTAAACACCCTCACATACCCCTGCCCTGGTCAAAACCCCCCAATAGCCAGTCGGACCATCCACGAGTGCACTCCTCCAACTGCCTCCTAGTCCTGGGCACGTTCTGAGTACTTACCAGCTATAGCGTCGTCACCTATATCAAATAACTCATCTATTAGTGTAATGCTAAGTAAGTAATGCATAAGAACATAACACTGTAAAGACACATAGCCTAACATATGCAGTTTCTATAGTTTCGTCTCTACTTTCGTTTTCTTCTCTTTCTTACATCTTCTTCATCTTCTTACTAATGCGTTCTTCTTTACGTGCTAGATCAAGGTGATACACCTCGTGGTCGACCTCTCGGGACAAAGCCAACCTCGATCTAGTAAAGTGACACAGCTCGCAGTCCAACTCTTGGGACAAGGCCACCACGTAAAGTGGGGGAAGAAGTGATACACCTCGTGGTCCACCTCTGGAGACAAGACCACTCAATCTCACATTTATTATCTTCTTACGCATCTTCTCATTTTGTTCATCTCATCTCGTACTACTGTTTCATTCCGTAAAAACATGGAAATTCATTTTCATTTCGTTTTTGTATTTGAAAACCATGATGCATAATCACGAAAGCATAACATAAAATAGACGTGCATGCATGGTAACAAACTGTGATGTAGGCCCGAAAGCAAAACACTTACTACACCTACTACACTACTTACCTGGCGTATTTAGCAACTCGTTTGTAACTTGGCATGCTTTTTAGAAAACCTATAAAACACACATCATTAATTCTACTTCGTCCAACTCATAAAACTCTAAAGGAAAATAACACTCTAACCACTAATCTAACTAAACCCAAAATCCAACTCTATTTCTGACCAACCTTCAGAAATGCACAACTTGTCCACTACTCGTCCGATTTGGACGAGTCGAAATGCTATGAACTCCTGAGAACATCTAACTCCTAACGATCTAATCAAATTCCTAATCCAACACTTACAGCTTAACTGAAGGTGGTCGAATGGAAACCGCTCTGTAATACGAGTATTCGGCTATTCAAACGCTCAGTCTTTTCCATAAAATTTTGTAATTTACTTCTACTTCAAGCTTAAACACCAACATACGAATAAAAATCAACTCTAACTTCAAATTCTCGTATCTCCCTCCTAGGTTTCACCAAAACTACTCAGTACTTCCTCTAACTTTACTTTTATCACTAAAGACAACTAAAGAATCATCTATCTACTAAGAAATAACTAAAACTTACAGTAGATTGAATATCGATGAAGAAAAATCGTCGCTTGAGAAGAGCTATCATCGAGGAATGGTTTCACGCTGGAGAAGAAGAAGAATTCACCGAGGGAAGGGGGTTTTCTCGCTTCCTTCCTTTTTCCTTCTTTTTATTTATATATATTTTTATAATAATTATATTATTAAATATAATTAATCTTAATTACTATTTCGACCTCAACTTTTAATCCTTTAACCGAACGGTTATTGGGTTCGTTCCCAGTCGAAATCTTATAATTTTCTCTCGTCCATTAATTTCAAAATCATCTTTCACTTAATAGTAGAAATTTTCCGCTCTAATTTTCGACTAAAACACTGCCGATTACAATTACGTAAATTTGAAAATCGTTTTAGTAGAAAAATTCTAGGTGTTACATTCCACCTTCCTTAAAAAAATTTTGTTCTCAAAATTTGTTAGCTGAACAACTTTGGATATTGGCTTATCATGTACTGCTGCTGCTCCCAGGTTGGTTCTTTTACGTTGTGGTTGCGCTATAATACCTTCATCAGTGGAATCTCCTTGTTATGTAGAATCTTCACTGCATAATCCAGAATCTCCACTAACATCTCCTCATATGTCAAAGTAGGTTGAATCTCTATATCCTGCTGTTCCACGACGTGAGAGATTTCGCATATACTTCTTCAACATGGATACGTGGAACACATTGTGAATCCCATCCATTGAGCCTTGTAGTTGTAGCTAGTAAGCTGTCTCCCCTATTGTTTTCGTAATAAGAAACAACCCAATGTACCTAGGCTTTAACTTGCCTCTTTTTCTGAATCTTACAACTCCTTTGAATGTAGAGATCCTCAGGAAGACTTCGTCGTTCAGTTCAAATTCTATCTCTCTTCTCCGACGATTTGCATAACTCATCTGTTGGCTTTGAGCTGTTAAGATCCGTTGTTTAATAAATGCAATCTTTTTTGTAGTTTGTTACAGAATATCTGGACCAATCAATCGTGCTTCGCCGACTTCATCCTAATATAACGGATACCTTCACTTTCTCCCATATAGAGCATCGTAAGGGGCCATACCTATCGTAGCTTGAAAACTGTTATTATAAGAGAATTCCACCAAAGGTAAGTATTTGCTCCATGAACCTTGAAATTCCAATCGCAAGCTCTGAGCATATCCTTCAACGTCTGAATAGTCCTCTCAGATTGACCGTCTATCTGAGGGTGAAATGCCGTACTAAAATTGAGCTACGTACTCAAAGCTTTTTCTAGACTGTTCCAAAACTTCGATGTAAATCTCGGGTCTCTATTTGATACAATCAAAGTTGGAACTTCGTGTAATCGTACGATCTTTTGAATATACAGTTCGGCGAACTAGTCCATAGAATACGTCATCTTTACTGGCAAGAAATGAGCTGACTTGGTTAATCGATCCACAATCACCTATATGCCGTCATAACCCTTTGTTGTCCGAGGCAATCCGACAACAAAGTCCATCGATATTTGCTCCCGTTTTCATTCAGGGATGAGTAATGACTGAAGCTTTCCTGTTAGCCTTTGGTGTTTAGCCTTTATTTGCTGGCAAATCAAACATGTCTCAACATATTTTTCCATAATCCTCTTCATATCAGACCACCAGTAATATTGTTTAAGGTCTCTGTACATCTTGGTACTCCCTGGATGCACAGAAAACCTCGAAGAGTGGGCTTCAGCCAATATTCCTCTTTGTAGTACTTTATTACTCGGAGCGAACTACCTATTTCGAAAATTAAGAATCTCATCGTCCGAATAACTGAACTCTGACCTGTCATTGGAAGTCATGTTGGATTTAATTTCTTCGCATTCAGTCTCGTTCTTCTGAGCTTGCTTAATCTTTTCCAAAATAGTGGGCTGTAAGGACATAGCTGACAACATGGCCGATACATCCGACACCACTTCCAGGTTGAATCTCTGAAATTCTGCGTCCAAAGCTAAAGGCATACCAAGAGTCATAGCAGAAGTGGATGCTGCCACTCTGCTCATTGCATCGACCACTACATTTGCGTTGCCGAGGTGGTATTTAATTTTGAAGTCATAGTCTTTGATGAACTCTAACCACCGCCGCTGCCTCATATTCAACTCCTTTTGAGTGAAAATATACTTCAGACTTTTATGGTTTGAATATATCTCATATAGCTGTCCATACAGATAATGTCTCCAAGTTTTCAACGTGAAAACTACCGTGGCTAACTCCAAGTCGTGTGTTTCATAGTTTTGCTCATAGGTTTTCAATTGCCTAGAAGCATAGACTACCACCTTCCCTTCTTGCATCAGCATACATCAAAGACCTACCTTGGAAGTATCGCAATAAATATTAAATATTCCGTCCTCAATAGGAAACGTCAAAATCAAAGCAGTAGTTAACTTCTGCTTCAATGTCTGGAAATTGTGTTTGCAATCTTTAGACCACAGATACTTCACATTTTTCCTCATTAGACAGGTCAGAGGCGCCGCAACCTTTGAAAATCATTCAATGAATCTTCTGTAATAACCCGCTAACCCGAGAAAACTTTGTATCTCCATGACATTTTTCGGCTGTGGCCATTCCCTAACTACCTGTATTTTTGCTGGATCGACTGTTATGCCATCACTCGAGATCACATGACCCAAAAAAATGGATCCTGTCCAGCCAAAACTCACACTTAGAAAATTTCATGTAAAGTTGGTGCTGCTTCAAATTTTCTAACACTAACCTCAAGTGCTCTTTATGATCCTCCATACTACGAGAGTACACCAATATATCATCAATAAACATTATAACGAATTTATCGCGAAAATCATGGAATACTCTATTCATCAGGTCCATGAAGGTGGTTGGAGCATTCGTCAGTCCGAAAGATATCCCCAAGAATTCATAATGCCCATAATGTGTCCGAAAAGTCGTCTTCAGAATATCTTCTGGCCTGACCTTTAACTGGTAATAACCCGATCTCAAGTTGATCTTAGAAAACACTCGTGCACCCTGGAGTTGGCCAAATAGATCGTCTATCCTTGGTAGAGGGTACTTGTTCTTAATCGTCAGCTTATTCAACTCTCTGTAGTCGATGCACATTCGTAACGATCCATCTTTCTTCTTGACAAAAATGACAGGCGGACCTCACAGCAAAAAGCTGAGGTGTATAAATCCCTTTTCCACAAACTCATTTAATTGCTTCTTTAACTCTTTCAGTTCCATTGACGCCAATCTATAAGGATTCTTCGACACCGGCTCAGCTCTTGGATATACATATATAGCAAACTCTATTTCTCGATTCGGAGCAAACCGGGTAGATCGTCTAGAAAAACTTTGGGGAAGTGTTCAACAATCGAAACATCCTTCAACTTTGACTCTTTGGAAACTCGTACAACGTTGGCGAGAAAGCTAAAAGACTCACCAATTAAAACTTGACGAGCACTAATAGGCGCCATGATGGATATCTTATGCACATTCCTCACGGCTTGAAAGGTGTGCTTTTCACCATCTCGGGGTTGAAAACTCACTATCGTTGTCCTACAGTCGATTGTAGCGTAGTGCTTGAACAGCCAATCAATTCCCAATATCGCATCTTATTAAGTTATGCCCATAATAATGAGATCGGCTAATAAATTTTTGTTTCCCACTGACACTACACCATCTCATACAACTTGATTAGAATGCATACGCCCACCAGAAGACAACATTACTTCATAACTACAGTCCGTTGATACAGGCCATACGTCTAATCTGACTGCAAACGCGGTTGCAATAAAAGACTGCGTTGCACCAGAGTCAATCAAAGTATATGCAAGTACATAATTTACCAATATGGTACCTGCTAACCCGTGGAAACTCCGTATTTCAGTGACATTCTTCAAATGTAGCCACTCTTTAACTTCCTGAATCTTCACTGGATCAACAGATATGCCATTGCTTGAGATGACAAGTCCCAGAAAATGATCTCTATCCAGCCAAAACTCGCATTTAGAAAACTTTGCATAAAGTTGGTGTCGCTTCAAAGTCTCCAACACCAACTTCAAGTGCTTTTTTTATGATCCTGCGCACTACAAGAGTACACCAATATATCATTGATAAACACTATATTGAATTAATCAAGATAATTATGGAATACCCTGTTCATCAGATCCATGAAGGCGGCTGGAGCATTCGTCAGTCTGAAAGACATTACCATGAATTCATAATGCCCATATCACGTCCGGAAAGCCATCTTCGAAATATCTTCTAGCCTAACCTTCAACTGATAATAACCCAATCTCAGGTCAATCTTTGAAAACATTGAGGCACCCTGTAGTTGATCAAATAGATCGTCTATCCTTGGCAGAGGTTACTTGTTCTTAATTGTCATCTTATTCAACTTCCTATAGTCGATGCACATCCATAACGATCCATCCTTATTCTTGACGAAAAGAATCGACGCGCCCCACGGCGAAAAGCTAGGGCGTATAAATTCTTTCTCGACCAACTCTTTTAATTACTTTTTTAACCCTTTCTGCTATGTTTCTGCCAATCTATAAGGATTCTTCGACACCGGCTCAGCTCCTAGATACACATCTATAGCAAACTCTATTTCTGGATCCGGAGGCAAACCGGATAAATCATCTAAAAAAACTTCAGGGAAGTCTTGAATAATCAAAATATCCTGCGGTTTTGAATCCCTGGGAATTTGCATATCTATAATATTGGCGAGAAAACCAAAAGATTCACCAATCAAAACTTGACGAGCACTGACATGCGCTATGACAGATATCTTCCGAGCATTCCTCGCTGCCTAAAAGGTGTGCTTCTCACCATCTGGGGGTTTAAAACGCACCGTCCCCATCCTGCAGTCGATTAGAAGGCAACATTACTTCGTAACTACAGTCCGTTGCTACAGGCCATACGTCTAATCTGACTGCAAACGCGGTTGCAATAAAACAGTGCGTGGCACCAAAGTCAATCAAAGTATCGCAGGTACAAAGTTTATCAATATGGTACCTGACACTATAGGTGGCTGGTCATTATTGCCCGACTCGATCATGGGAAATACACTTGGTGTTGTGCGCATCAGACCCTTCTTTAGAGCTGGGCAATCTCTGCTGACATGGCGTACCTTGTTGCAATTGAAACACCGAGTCACCCTGGGCTTCGGGCAATCCCTAGCTAAATGTCTAGCTTCGTTGCAATTATAGCACTTTCTCGAGTTCGATCTGCATTCGCTCGGGTGATTTCTTAAGCACTTAGGGCACTGGGGGTACTGCACCGACCCCTGAGGCCTTTTACTACTTCCCTGGCTCTTGAGCCCTCGTTCAACTTCTTAGTGCCTCTCTGTTGCTGTTGCTGGGAGACACTTCTACTCTATTGTAGGGCAACTTCCTTGAAAAATCTCTTGGAGCTTCTCGCTACTTAACACATTTCATTTCGGCTTCTTCCACCTCTAGTGCCTTCGCAACCACTTTCGAATATGGCACTTCTTAAGTTCCTGCTATGTTTACTCTTTTGTATATTTCCAGCTTTAATCCCGGTACGAACTGAAATACTTTATCGTCATTCTGACTCACCAAATTCCTGGCAAACCGAGACAAGAACTCAAACTGCCGGTTGTACTCGGTCACCGATCCAGTCTGCTTCAACTGTAGGAACTCCATTTCTTAGCTACTTGCACCGTACTATTGAAATACTTGTCATAAAAGGCATCTTTAAACTTCTGCCATGTCATGTGTTGTGCATCGATGGTGGTCTCCACGGACTCCCACCAAAATCTGGCGTCTTTCGCTAGATGAAATGTGGCTAGTGAGACCTTGTTCTCCTCGTCTACCTTCGCATACTTGAACATACTTTCCATCATACAGACCCACTCCTCTGCAGCTGTTGAATCCAATGACTGTTATTCAAATGTCGATGGTCGTAACCTTCAAAATCTGTCACCTGACTGATCATGGCTAGAGCTAGAGCCTGTGCATCCTTGGACTTCTTGATTTAACAAAATCCCTAACTGCTGAGACTGCCGATTCACCAACTCGGTCAGCTGTCTAATCGTCATCGAATCATCTTTACTCCTTGAATCAGCTGCTTCTCTTGGTATTCTCGGATGTCCTGGTCGCTAGACATTATGACTAATTTCTTGTACAATAGTTTATTACTCTCATAAGTATCTAATAACTAAAGCTACACTTAAACACTTACAGTTATTGAAGCACGTCGTGCGGTGATCGGCGCTGTTAGGTAATCGTTTGAACAGTTTGATCATTTGGCTTTGATACCACGATTGTAGCACCCTGAAAACCCACACAGTTTTTGGTACGCTCACTATTGCTCTGATACCATGACTATTGCAGCCCGAAAACTCACACGGTTTTTGATACGCTCGCTACTACTACTCCCACAAATACGCTCGAAAAATTTGAGTAAAAATTCAAAACTTCGTTCCTCGACTTAAAACGACCTTTTTGAAAACGTTTGTTGCGGAATACTTGGTTAATATCAGTTTAAATAAAATTTCAAGTTTTCAAACACTAAAAGACATTTTCGATCGACCCCGGTAAACACCAGTCGACACTTCCATCTATTTTTCACTACCGGTCGACACTTTCATGCACCAGTCGACACTATGTTTCTCTCCGTCCGCATCGGTCGATCCTTGAGGTCGACACTCCAGTCCATTTTACACTACCGGTTGACACTTGCATTCACCGGTCAAAACTACGTTTCTCTCTGTCCGCGTTGGTCGATCCTTGAGTTCGACACTTCCCGTCCATTTTACATTACCGGTCAACACTTACATACACTGATCAATACTTTATTTCTCTTTTTCTGCGTCGGTCGATCCTTGTGGTCAACAATTACTGAGTTTGGTCGACCTTCTTACATGCAGATCGACACTCTGTATGAATTTTCCCACTAAGTGGTCGACACCTTCTAAATACTAGTCGACACTTGCTAGGCATGGTCGACCACTCAGCCTATAGGCCGACACTTCTTTCACTGGATTTTTGCCTAAAAACCTTAATCTTTCAAAAAATCACCTAAACTTGACTCACGATAAAATAACAAAACATACACTTTTCCATCAATTCAAAATCATTATTTACATAGAAAAAAGACTACTAAAGTTTGAAATCTATCTATACATCAACATGACTCCAATAAACTCAAAACAACTCAAAATGACTCAAAACGGTTTCGACAAAACTCAAATTAACTAACTCTCTCACATACCCCCGCCCTTGTCAAAACACCTCAACAGCCAGCCGGACTGTCTACGAGCCCACTCCTCCAACCACCTCTTAGTTCTGGGCTCGCTAAGTGTACTCACTAGTTACTGCCTCGTCACCTACATCACAGAACGCATCTATTAGCCTAATGCTAAGTAAGTAATGTACATAAAAACTTAAACACTGAAAACAAACACATCCTAACATATGCAGTTTCTACAATTTCGTCTCTACTTTCGTTCTCGTCACTTTCTTATATCTTTTTTATCTTCTTACTACTGGGTTCTTCTTTACGTGCTAGATCAAGGTGACACACCTCGCGATCCACCTCACGGGACAAGGCTAACCTCGATCTAGTAAAGTGACAGACCTTGTGGTACACTTCTCGGGACAAGACTACCACGTAAAGCAGAGAAGAAGTAATACACCTCGTTGTCCACCTCTCGAGACAAGACCACTCAACCCCACCTTCATTATCTTCTTACGTACATTTTCATTTCATTTGTCTCATCCAACTGTTTCATTCGTAAAACATGGAAATTCATTTTCGTTTCGTTCTCATATTTTAAAACCAAGATGCATAATCATTAAAGCATAACATAAAATAAATTGCATGCATCCTATCGAACTGTGATGTAGGCTCGAATGCAAAACACCTACTACACTATTTACACTACTTACCTCGCGTCTTTAGGAATTTGTATTCTCAAAACTCGTAGTTTGCTTACAAAACTGGAGGAGGTAATTTGTATTCTACTTCATCCATCATGAAATTCTATCACGGAAATCATAAATTCTTACTAAATTGCAAACTTCTAACTAAACCCGAAATCCTATACAATTTCTGACCAAATTCGGAAATGCATAACTTATCCTATACTCGTCCGATTTGGACGATTCGAAATGCTACAGATTCCTCTCGTGACGTCTGGTTTCTAACAGTTTCATCCATTTCTCAATCCAACACTTACAGCTTGACCGAATGAGGTCGAACATAAACTATTCTGCAATCTGAGTATTTGGCTATCCAAACGCTCAATCTTTTTCATAAAATCCCGTAATCTACTCCTACTTTCAGCTTAAACACCAACATACATATAAAAATCAACTCTAACTTCAAATTCTTGTATCTCCTTACTAGGCTCTCACCAAACTATCCAATACCCTCACTAACTTCATTTTTAACACTCAAAACAACTAAAAGACTAACTATTTACTAAAAACTAATTAAAACTTACCATAGATTTGAAGAAACGGAGGAGGTAACGGAGAGAAGCGTCGGCTATACGTCGCTAGAACAAAAATCACCGAAGGAAGGGTTTCGCGGGGTGGGGAAGGAGGAGAATTTACGGGGAGAGGGAGAACACTTAAGGGGTGTTCTTCTTCCTTTTTTTTTTTAATAATAATAATAATAATAATAATAATAATAATAACAATAATCTTAATTACTAATTCGCCCTCAACTTTAAACCGTTAAACCAAACTGTTATTTGGTTTGTCTACGGTCGAAATCTTATAAATTCATCTTATCCATTAGTTTCAAAATAATCTTCTACTTAATGGGAGAAATTTTTCGTTCTCAATTCCGACTAAAACTCAACCGACTACAATTACGTAAATCCATAAATTAATTTAGCGAAAACTTTCGGGCATCACAGAGACGTAGAGCGTGAAAGGGATGGAGAACACTCGCACGAGAGGGGGGGATAATAAACATAATTACCTTATCGCTCTCAACCTTTAATCTCTAGTCAAATGGTTAATTATGTAATACCCATAATATTTTCGTTTAAACTAGTTTCGGATTTTGTAATTTGTAATCGGTGGAGCTTTGGTTCAAATTAATAACGTAAAATTTTGATTCCTAAGTAAAAGATTATTTTGAGGCTAATGGTGGAGAGAAAAATTTAAGAATCTAATCGTAATCAGATGAAATCACATAATTGTGATACGTTTTAAGGTTGAGGGCAAATTAGTAATTATAAAATAAAAAAAATATATATAAAGAAAGTAATGGATGAGAAGAAGAACACCATTGGTGTTCTTTTTCCCAGCCATCCTCCCCTCTCACTCTCTCTCTCTCTCTCTCATTTCTTCTTATCCCGCGTGAAGTGGTCGGCGGTCGATTCTCCTTCCGTTCATCCGAATCACAGTGAGTTCTCGTTAGTTTTGCATAGTTAGTTGGTGTGTTAGCGTTATTAGTGGCAAAACCGGGTTTGGCTAGGATATAGGAGGGATTAGTGAAAACGTAGCGGGGATAAGGTGAAAAGTCGAGTGTAGGATCGATTTCTATCCACCTATTGGTGCTTAGGATAGAAATAGGAGTGGAATACGAGAATTGGTAGGAGAGATTGGATGATTTATTGGCCGTGTATGTGAATTTTTAGAACGGTGTTTGTTCGGCCACGTTCGGTTAAGTTGTGAGCATCCGAATGTGAAATGAATGGGACCATAGGAAGCTAGACGTTCTTAGTAACCCGTAGTATTTTGTATCGTCCAATTCGGACGAGTATTGAAGAAGTTGTGAATTTATGAAGTTAGACGAAAATTGTGCAGAATTTTAGGTTTAGAAAAGAGTGTCAATTTTGGTATGAGTTAGGACTTTTAGGATAGGAAATTATGAATTAAATGAGTTAGAATTGACAAGAGGTATAATTTTATAGGTATTCACGTTAGAGCACCAAGTTACGACGCTCGAAAAGAATTTCGAGAACGCCAGGTAAGTGGTGGAACGTTTGTGATTTGCCTTTGGGCCTACACCTTGGAATGGTAGGATTGTTTGTTTGTTTCATGTTTTGAGTCGTGCATTCGTGATTGTCATGCATCATGGTTTTAAATTATGAAATACGAGTTTTAAGCATGTTTTGAAATGTGTATGTGAAACGTAATCAGATAAGAAAAGACTTGCCACGCATGGGTGAACGCCTCATTGTTAACGTGCTACTGAGAGAGCACTAGGGGGTTCCCATGGATGAAAGTACGTAATGTGATACGGTTTGCGAATGCCTTGTCGTTAATGTGCTATTGAGAGCACTAGAGGGTTCAACGATTGATGTTGGGAGGAGGTTACGTAGGGTCGTTCCATGTGCGAACATGATGTGTGCCTCTGACCTCGCTCCGTGGATTATGGATTAGCCGTCCCAAGTGTGCAAGTAATGGGTGCCGGCCTGACTCACACCAAAAAGTGGAAGATGAAAACAATGAAACGAAAAGAAAACAGAATTGAGTATAGAAACTGCATGTGTAGTGAGTTGAGTTATGCATTGGTTTTTTTTTCGAATTCATATTCTATACTTATTAAGCATTAGGCTTACGTTTCGTGTTCCTTGGTGTAGGTGACGTCGAGATTTCGGGTGAGTTGCTAGGTGATGGGCAGGCCTAGATCAAAGTTGGTGGGAGACGTCGTGTGCCGGTGCAGGAAAATGTTGGGGCGACACTACCATGGTGGGTAAAGGGTTTGATTTTTTTGTAAGTGTTTTGAGTCGAATAACGTCATATAGATTTTGAGAATTTTAGGTGGTGTAGTAAGAGTATTGTGGATAAATGAATTAGAACGTTGTTGTTTTGAAATTTATGTGGAGAAGTTATGTTTTCAGACTATAGGTTTTACTTCGTGAATTTGATTGAGGAGATATTGCCGTGCGTATTTAAATGAACTGGTGTTGAGTTTTATTGATACTGGTGTGAGGTGTCGACCGAAGTCGAGAGGTGTCGACCGGTCTATGTAAATATAAGGGGAATGTCGACCGCGAGGCTCGATCTGTGATAGGCAGAGCCGAAGTAGGTGTCGACCCCTAGTCACAGGTGTCGAACGATTCATGTAAAAAATGGTAGCGGTGTCGACTGCGGGGGACGACCTGCGCGGGCAGAGAGTATTAAGGTGTCGACCTGTGGGAACGGGGATCGACCCCTCTCTGTGGTGAGCATAGAAGTGTCGACTGGTGTTTCTAGTGTCGTTCGATGAAAAGACCCGAGAGGAACAAAGTGTCGACCGGTGTTCCCGGTGTTGACCAATGAGAATTAGGTGTCGACCGGGAGTCCCTGTTTCATGTTTAACAAAATAAAATTTTATCCAAAGTGAATTTATTCAAATTTCTGCTGCAAAGATGTCAAAAATATTTTCCGAAACTGCCGTTTTAGGGCAAGGATTAAAAGATTCAAATTTTACAATACGAGTGTAAGGTGTGGGTATCAAAATAGTAGCGAACCAGAAACAGGTAGGTTTTTCGGGGCATTACAGGGGTTGGTATCAGAGCCATTATGGTCATGTCATTCAAAGTATTACCCAACATTGCCAGCCGCCACGCAATGTGCTCCACCAACTGTAAGTAGTTATTTATTTTAGTTATATTATGACTAAGAATAGACTGTGCTAACCTCGTACAGGAATTAGCTGAAGTAGATAGACGACCGGGACGACCTAGAGTTTCGAGAGAGGCAGTAGAGCTAGAGGGTGATGACAACCTGGCTACGATTAGACGGTATACCGAGTTGGTTGATAGGCAGTCCCAACAATTAGGAATGCTGTTGAATCAAGGACAGGGGAGCCATGGAGTGGGCTCTAGTGGAAAGAGGTTCAGGAAATTGAGGCCTCCGACGTTTGAGGGCCAAATGACAGACCTGATGGCTACGGATAGGTGGATCCATACCGTCGAGAACATGTTCAAGTATGCCGATGTGCAGGAAGGAAACATGGTTAAGTGTGCAACATTTCACCTCTCGAATGATGCTCAAAGTTGGTGGGAGACAGTAGAGGCCACCAGAGCTGCTGGGGACTTGACCTGGAAAAGATTTAAGGAGATGTTTTATGACAAGTACTACAATCGGACGGTCCAAACTGCAAGGAGATTGGAGTTCTTATAGTTGAGCAGACTGGGCCAGTAGCCCAATATGTCAGGCAATTTGAATCGTTGTCAAGATTTGCGAGCCAATTGGTGAGCAATGAAGAGGAAAAGGTGCTATAGTTTGTGCAAGGGTTGAAGCCAGAGATATATAGGGGTGTGACAATTTTTGGAATTGAGGGAGTACCGTATGCACAAGTCATGGCCAAAGCACTGGTGGTGGAGGGAGCAGAGGCTAAGTGTGCGAGGCAGGCGGAGGCCACCAAGAGGTTCTTTAAGCAGATCACACCACAGACAAGCAGAGGAGGATCTTTTCCGGGAACCAAGAGGCCAGGCGGTGTGGTGTATGATTCAAGGGTAAGCAAGAAGCCCCAAATACAGAGTAAGTACTTGCAGTGTTCTAAGTGCTTAAAGAGCCACCCGAGAGAGTGCGGACAGTTTGCAGGCAAGTGTTATAATTGCAATGAAGTTGGTCACGTTTCCCAGAATTGCACAAAGCCGAGGGTTAGTCGGTGTTTCACTTGCAACGATACTAGTCACATATCTAGAGATTGCCCCGTAGCAAAGAAAGGTCCAGTCAAGATGCGCCCAGGATCTTCGCTATGATAGAGCCCGAGAGCGAGGATCGACCAGCCGTTATTACAGGTACGATACTAGTTGATATGGTGCCTGCATTTACGTTGATAGATTCAAGAGTGTCACACTCCTTTGTTGCTATGACCTTTGTGGTGAAAGTGAATTTGTGGCCAAAACCCACTGGTTGTGCATATGAAGTAAGGTTACCGTCCGGTGAGCGCATGCACTCTGATCAAGTGGTGTGCGACAGTGTTATATCAGTAGGGACCAGGAGTTTGCCTGCCGATTTGATTATAGTTGGGATAATAGGCTATGACGTGATATTGGGCATAGATTGGCTATTTCGGCACTACGTAACGATCAATTGCAGAGCTGGGACAGTTAACTTTCAACCCCTAGATGGTGCGAAGCATTCGCTGCAGGCCATGAAAAATAAGGGGAGACTATCTGTGATGGCACCCATCAAGGCTTGAAGGTTAATAATGGGTGAGCATTTTTGTTTTCTTGCAACGATCTAGACACTCAACTTCCCGTGGAGACAAAACCACAAGATATTGAGATAGTTCGTGAATTCCCTGATGTGTTCTTGGATGACTTGTCTGGGTTGCCCCCAGATCGAGAAGTTAAATTTGTGATCGACACATATCCCGGTGCCGAGCCAATATCGAAGAACCCGTATAGGTTGGCTCTTCCGGAATTAAAGGAATTGAAGAAGCAATTAGAAGAGCTATTGGAGAAAGGATTCATACGTCCAAGTTTCTCACCATGGGGAGCGCCGGTGCTATTTGTAAAGAAGAAGGATGGATCACTCCAGATGTGTATTGACTACCGGTAGCTGAATAAGCTAACCATAAAGAACAAGTATCCATTGCCGAGGATAGTGACTTATTTGATCAACTCCAAGGAGATCGGTATTATCAGCTAAAGGTTAGATCGCAGGATATCCCGAAGACAGCTTTTCGGACTAGATATGGACACTATGAATTTTTTGTAATGTCTTTTGGACTGACAAATGCCCCAGCCATTTTTATGGACCTAATGAATCGGGTATTCCAAGAGTATCTAGATAAGTTCGTCATTGTATTTATCGACGATATCTTGGTTTACTCTCGTAATGAAGAAGAACATAAGGTGCATTTGAAGGTGGTTCTGGAAACTTTAAAGCAGCATCGGCTGTATGCAAAGTTCTCCAAGTGCGAATTCTGGCTAGATAAGGTCCATTTTCTTGGACATGTGATTTTCGGTGGAGGGATATCGGTGGATCCGCTAAGATACAGTTGATCAATGAATGACCTTGACTAAAGAGTGTCAGTGAGACTCGAAGTTTTCTGGGGTTAGCTGGGTACTACAGGAAGTTTATTGAGGGGTTTTCAGAGTTGAAGCGCCACTAACTCGTTTGACCAGAAAGAAAGTCAAGTATTTATGGTCGGAAAACTGTGAGCACAATTTCCAGATACTGAAGCAAAAATTGACTATAGCTCCAGTATTGACACTTCCGGTGATGGATGAGAAGTTCAGTATTTACTGTGATGCTTCCAGGATCAGATTAGGTTGTGTCTTGATGCAGGACAGAAAAGTGATCGCGTATGCTTTAAGACAATTAAAGCCTTATGAGCGAAATTATCTAACCCATGATTTGAAATTAGCGGCGGTTGTGTTCGCGCTAAAGATCTGGAGGCACTATCTCTATTGACAGCAATGTGAGTTATACTCAGATACAAGAGCCTAAAGTCTATATTCACTCAGAAGGAGCTGAATATGAGGCAGAGGCGGTGGTTGGAACTCGTGAAGGACTACGACCTGGAGATCAAGTACCACCTCGGCAAGGCTAATGTAGTGGCTGATGCCTTAAGCTGGATTTCGAACTCAGCTTCAGTGATGCACACCGAGATGTCTAAAGAATTGAGTGCAGAATTTCAAAGATTTGATTTGGAGCTAGTCTCAGATGCGGTAGTAGAATTAGCAGCCCTATCCCTGAAATCGACGATTCTGGAGGAAATTAAAGGAGATCAACAGAATGACCCAAGATGCAATGAATTTAGGACGAGCATGACATCTAACGACATAACCGAATTTAGCTGTTCAAGCGATGGAACCCAGAAGTTTCGGAATAGGTGGTACATTTCGAACAACGGTCAACTTCGGGAAGACATTTTGTCCGAAGCGCACTCCTCAAGGTTCTCTGTTCACTTTAGAAGCACTAAAATGTATAGAGACCTTAAACAACATTATTGGTGGCCTGGCATGAAAAAGTCTGTAGCAAAGTATGTGAAGACATGCTTGGTCTGCCAGCAAATTAAGGCTGAACATCAGAGACCGGCTGGAAAATTGCAACCATTGCCGATTCTAGAGTGGAAGTGGGACCAAATATCCATGGAATTTGTCGTCGTCTTACCCTGGACGGCAACAGGATTTGATGCGATATGGGTGATTGTGGATCGTCTGACCAAGTCTGCCCATTTTCTACCTATAAAAATGACACTCAATATGGACCAATTCGATAACCTGTATATCCAAGAGATAGTAAGGCTGCACGGGGTTCCAATTTCAATTGTGTCGGACAGAGACCCATGATTCACATCAAAATTTTGGAAGAGTCTGCACAAGGCGATGGGGATACAACTGAATTTTAGTACAGTCTTTCATTCTCAAACCAATGGATAATCTGAGCGAATTATTCAGATTTTAGAGGATATGCTTCGACTCTGTGTGTTAGAGTTCCAGCGTTCGTGGAGCAAGTATTTGCCCTTGGTGGAATTCTCGTACAACAATAGCTATCAGACTACGATAGATATGGCCCCTTACAAAGCCTTATACGAAAGGAAGTGTAGATCACCCCTTTATTAGGATGAAGTCGGTGAAGCTAGTTTGATTGGTCCCGAAATTATGCAACATACTACTAAGAAGATCAAGGTTATTCAGTAGCGGATATTGGCAGCTCAAAGTTGGCAAAAGAGCTATGCCGATGAAAGGAGAAGGGAATTAGAATTTAAGGTAGAAGATGAAGTTTTTCTGAAGATTTCACCATTCAAAGGCGTGATGATATTCAGGAGAAAGGGTAAGTTGAGGCCGAGATACGTTGGACCGTTCCCGAACACAAAAAGAATTGGCGGCGATACGTACCAACTAGAACTGCCAGCTTCCATGGAAGGGGTTCACAATGTTTTCCACGTGTCGATGCTAAGAAAGTGTCTTAGAGATACGTCGCACGTTGTGGTCCAGCAGCAGATTGAGGTACAGCCAACCTTAGCATACGAGGAAAAGCCAGTGGAGATTTTGGATTATGCGGTGAAGACGCTACACAACAAGGATATTCCACTGGTAAAGGTATTGTGGCGTAACCACAATGTGGAGGAGGCAACTTGGGAAAGACAATAGGACATGATGGAACGTTATCCTGAACTGTTTAGGTAGCAAATTTTGGGGACAAAATTTTTGTAAGGAGGGAGGGATGTAATACCCAGAATTTTTCCGTTTAAACTAGTTTTGGAGTTTATAATTTGTAATCGGTGGCGTTTTGGTCCAAATTAATAACGAAAAATTTCGACTACTAAGTAAAAGATTATTTTGAGGTTAATGGTGGACAGAAAAATTTAAGAATCCAACCGGAATCGGATGAAATCACAGAATTATGAGACGGTTTAGGGTGGAGGGCAAATTGTTAATTATGAAATAAAAAAATATATATAAAGAAAGTAATGGTGTTCTTCTTCCCAGCCATCCTCCCCTCTCACTCTCTCTCTCATTTCTTCTTGTCCCACGTGAAGTGGTCGGCAGTCGATTCTCCTTTTGTTCATCCGAATCACAGTGAGTTCTCGTTAGTTTTACATAGTTAGTTGGTGTGTTAGTGTTATTAGTGGCAAAACCGGGTTTGACAAGGATATAGGAGGAATTAGTGAAAACCTAGGGGGGATAAGGTGAGAAGTCGAGTGTAGGATCAAATTCTATCAACCTATTGGTGTTTAGGAAATAAATAGGAGTCGAATATGAGAATTGGTAGGAAAGATTGGATGGTTTATTGGCCGTGTATGTGAATTTTTAGAACGGTGTTCATTCAGCCACGTTCGGTTAACTTGTGAGCATCCGAATGGGAAATGAATGGGACCATAGGAAGCTAGACGTCCTTAGGAACTCGTAGTATTTTGTATCATCCAATTCGGATGAGTATTGAAGAAGTTGTGAATTTATGAAGTTGGATGGAAATTGTGCGGGATTTTGGGTTTAGTGAAGAGTGTCAGTTTTGGTATGAGTTAGGACTTTTAGGATAGGAAATTATGAATTAAATGAGTTAGAATTGACAGAGGTATAATTTTATAGGTATTCCAGTTAGAGCGCCAAGTTACGAAGCACAAAAAGATTTCGAGAACGCCAGGTAAGTGGTGGAACGTATATGATTTGCCTTCGGGCCTACACCTTAGAATGGTAGGATTGCTTGTTTGTTTTGTTGTTTGAGTCGTGCATTTGTGATTGTCATGCATCATGGTTTTGAATTACGAAATACAAGTTTTGAGCATGTTTTGAAATGTGTATAAAAATATATCCAGATAGGAAAAGACTTGCCACGCATGGGTGAACGCCTCGTTGTTAATATGCTACCTAGATAGCACTAGAGGGTTCCCATGGCTGAAAGTACATAATGTGACATTGTTTGCGAACGTCTCGTCGTTAACGTGCTATTGAGAGTACTAGAGGGTTTAACGATTGATGTCAAGAGGAGGTTACGTAAGGCTGTTCCTTGTGCAAACATGATGTGTGCCTCTAATCTCACTCCGTGGGTTATGGAGTGGCCGTCCCGAGTGTGGAAGAGATGGGTGCCGGCCTGACTCACACTGGAAAGTGGAAGATGAAAACAATGAAATGAAAAGAAAACAGAATTGAGTATAGAAACTGTATGTGTAGGGAGTTGAGTTATGCATTGGTTTTTTTTTTAATTCATATTCCATACTTGTTAAGCATTATGCTTACGTTTCGTGTTCCTTGGTGTAGGTGACGACGAGATTTCGGGTGAGTTGCTAGGTGATGGGCAGGCCTAGATCGAAGTTGGCAGGAGACGTCGTGTGCCGGTGCAGGAAAATGTTAGAGCGACACGACCATAGCAGGCAAAGAGTGTGATTTTTTTGTAAGTGTTTTGAGTTGAATAACGTCATATAGATTTTGAGAATTTTAGGTGGTGTAGTAAGAGTATTGTGGATAAATGAAGTAGAACGTTGTTGTTTTGAAATTTATTTGGAGAAGTTATGTTTTCAGACCGAAGGTTTTACTTCATGAATTTGATTGAGTAGATATTGTCGTGCGTATTTAAATGAACTGGTGTTGAGTTTTATTGATACTGGTGTGAGGTGTCGACCGAAGTCAAGAAGTGTCGAGCGGTCTGTGGAAATATAAGGGGAGTGTCGACCACGAGGCTCGACCTGTGACAGGCAAAGCCGAAGTAGGTGTCGACCCCTGGTTACAGGTGTCGACTGGTCCATGTAAAAATGGTAACGGTGTCGACCGCAGGGTACGACCTGCGCGGGTAGAAAGGATTAAGAAGTTGACCTGTGGAAACAGGTGTCGACCCCTCTCTGTGGTGAGCATAGAAGTGTCGAACGATAAAAAGATCCGACAGGAATAAATTGTTGACCGGTATTCTCGATTGTCGATTGATGAGAAATCCGAAGCGACTCAAGTGTCAACCGCTGCTTATAGGTGTTGACCGGGAGTCACTGTTTCATGTTTAACAAAATAAATTTTATCCATCGTGATTTTAATCAAATTTCCACTACAGAGCTGTCAAAAATATTTTTTGAAACTGCCGTTTTAGGCCAAGGATTAAAAGTTTCAAATTTTACGATGCGAGTGTAAGGTGTGGGTATAAGAATAGTAGCGAACCGGAAACGGGTAGGTTTTTTGGGCGTTACAAATTGGTCCGTTTTCGGTCGGAATCTTATAATTTTATTTTTTCTATTAGTTTCAAAATAATCTCTTAGTTAACCGTATAAATTTTTTACTTTTGATTACGACTAAAACTTCGCCGTTTACCGATACGAAATTCTGAAAATCATTTTAACAGAAATTCTGGGTGTTACACATACACTATTGTTAACTCTAGTCCTTTCACAAAAGGAAAAAAGATTATTTAGAGGCTCGGGTTAGGCCAGTTCTAATGTTGCGGTCGAAATCACCTTTCAACCCAATCAATCTTGGGTCATGTCAGGGCTTTTTTGCACATGTTTTGGGCTTTCGACTCAAATGTTCTTGAGTCATTTTTAAAATCTAAAATGTGGATTTAAGTGTGGAATTTCAATATGATATTGGTATTAATTTAACGTTTAGATTACAATATTTAGAATTTGGATTCGACATCTTTTTGGGCTTCATCGGATTGTTAGGTTTTGGTTATTGATGAGTTCATTTAAGGTATAGATTTAATTTTATGTATGACATTGTATAGTTTTCCAAAACTTTATTTTGAGACATGTTCTCAAATAAGAAGACGTGTGTTATGATCCAGAACAGAAATGCTGGGTTAGGGTGACCCAATTCTCGGCAAGGGAATCTGATCACCTAGCCTAATGCTAGGTTTGTAGTGGAAGTCTTTAAAATAAATACAACGACAAGCCCACATAGTGAAACCTCAAGTAGATGATACAATATAATAAGTACTTAATAATATTCAACCGTGAAGAAAAACAAAAGAATGCAATCGATAAGTTAAGTTTACAAGCCCAAAGCAAAAGATAAACAAATCCTATAAGATGATAACCACGAGCAAACCTCCACTTTGTTATGTGCCTCACTTTGTTATGTGCCTCAAATGGGTGAAACATCAGAGCACATGAAAATTAGGCTTGACAACAACTTTGAACAACAACAACTTGAGCTGTACTTCAATTTTGGGGCTAAAATATTGACAACTTCTATCATTAGATGTTGAAAATATGCCATTGAAATATCACAGTCTGATTCAATGTGGAACAAAAGTTATGATTAAAATGCTAAAGGCCGCCAGAGCTCAGATTATTGCTCTAACTGATAACAATACATCAATGTTGGCGAGACATAACTCTCTCGTGTGAAACCTAATGGATGTGATTCTTGTGGCAGGTTAAAGCTATAGGTGTGAGAGTGATTGTATCCAAAACTGAGGAGATGAATAAATAAGAATGAGAAGATATGGATAAACTACTACTTGTTGGTCGAAAGGTGATAAAGAGACACCTTCTTGGGTCTTTTGCTCTCCTTGAGGAAGAGCTCTCCAACTTGCTGTGTAGTGAGCTTTGTACACTTTTGTTGAATGTTCTACTTGTAGGAAAGAGGTAGAGAAGGGGGCAATAAAATGAATTCCACTACACTCACAAAGGTGGAAGCTGAAAACACACAAACTCAATTGGATGTTATTCACCGAGGAGATGCGACTTCTTGAAGCTTGGAAGCTCAAGGTTTTTTTAAGATAACTTTAGTTTTTCATTGTCAATGTCCTCATATTACAAGGCCTAAGGAGGGTATAGATAAAGCCT
The DNA here is from genome assembly GCA_022433055.1 of Begonia peltatifolia. Taxonomy (NCBI): domain Eukaryota; kingdom Viridiplantae; phylum Streptophyta; class Magnoliopsida; order Cucurbitales; family Begoniaceae; genus Begonia; species Begonia peltatifolia. The sequence goes on along the minus strand of CM039517.1, from coordinate 10,776,150 downwards.
CCAAGAGAATTAGGGTTTCCACTCATAGTTCTTACAAAATAAGTAAATATTCAAAATGAAGGAAATGAGAGAAAAAGAGTGCAAAGCCAAATGAGCAAATCAATTACTTTGTCGTTTCCTCTTAACCTAACATGGTCCCAACTAGCATAATGTTCAGCAAAAGATTAAAAATATTTAAACTTAAGCTAAAATCAAAGTGTTAACATATTCTCTAAAAAAAGAGGGATGAACTCAAATTGGTTTTGGGCTCGGAAAAGCCTCTGTGTAATTAGATTAGTTGGCCACGCAAACGATGTACAAATTCCATGATTAAACTCATTATAGAAATCTTGAGATGTCAGCTACATTTTTTTTTTTTATGAAGCTCATGTTTCTAAAACAAATAACTAAGGCTGCCAAATATTGTAATTACTCTTTGGAGGTCAGGATGTAGGTAGATTTTTGGGAAAATTGAATAATTCTTCAACGTGTGCTTGATCTTCCATTTATGCTTTACATTGAAGAATGTCATAATGTAAGTGGATGCTACATTGAAGAATTTGATATTCTTAAAGTATGTTCCTCCATGAAAACCTACAAATTAAACACTTGAATAGCGGTTAAAAAATCTCCATGAAATTTTTGAGTAGAGACGAATTCGTGACTATCACTTAATAGAAATGTTATATTAAATGAAGGTGTCGACCGCTCTCTGTGATGAGCGGATAAAGGTGTCAACCTATGAAGGCAGGTGTCGACTGCTCTCTATGATGAGCCTAGAAGTGTCGACCTCGGGGCTCAACCGGTGCGGGCAGAGAAGATTGGAGTGTCGACCCGTGTTTACAAGTGTCGACCGGTTAGTGTGATGAGCATAGAGGTGTTTCGATGAAAACAAAGGCAAATAAAGTGTCGACCAGTGCTTATAGGCGATCGAAAATGCCTTTTAATGTTTTAAAAAATTGAAATTTTATTTAAACTGATTTTAATCAAAGTCTTTCGCTGCGACGATTTTAAACGTTTTCAAAAAGGTCATTTAAGTCGAGGAACAAAGTTTTAAATTTTTATACAAATTTTACACGAGTGTATGTGTATGAGTAGAGTTCTCGACCTAAGTCCGGGGACAACTCGAGGGCGCTACAACAATAGTATCAAAGCAGTGAGTAGTAGTAGTGAGCGTGCCGAAAACGTGTGGATTTTTGGATCGCTACAACCTTTCTCTAATGATGTATCGTAGGGGTCCTTGAGGGACACTCCTTTTTCACTAGAATATTTTCTAATGATAATGGCGGAGTTTACTTTATTTATAGCTACCTAAATATGTAGCTGTAACACCCCGAGAACCCACACGTCCCCGGTGCGCTACAGTGCATCTACACACTACACACACACACTGACACTTGACACAACTAACTCAATTCAATACTCCTTTCGTTTTCAAATCATTTTCGTAAGCACATTTGTGAGTATGAAAATTTTTCGACTCGATTAAAAAAAAACAACTCGCGTCCCGAAGAGGAAACACGAAGTCCTCAACATAAAACTACGCAGCGGAAAAGAAAACCATTTAAAACAATTTGAGTTAAAACGGTAAGACTTGAAATCCTAGGAAAGAACCCCACCCTCCCCACGAACTACCCAGTCCGGTCCCAAGCACTCACGTCCCCACTCCGACACCCCGCGTACACCACCGCGGTGCCACAGGTGCCAACTCAACGTCGCTGTATCTCGCGCACGCTCACAGCGCCGCGTGCCCCACGCACCCTGCCTCTGTACAGCACGTCCGCGCGCACGCCCTCACCCGGCGCCGCATGACCCGTGTGCACCCACAGGGCCGCGTGCCCCGCGCACCTGCGATCACGCCGCACATCCACACTCATATGAACTCCTCTAGCATTCATCATACACACACCTTGACCTATTTCGTATCCTCTCGAACCTCAACCCCTCTCCCGAAATTTCGGCAGAGTACCGCCTAAAAACTGGCTACCCCAAAATTTAACCCTGCACACAATTCACCAAAATCCAACAATATTTACCTATCCATCATCCAGAGAAATCATCCCAACCCAAATCAGAGTAAGAAGACGACGAAAATCCGTCAAATACAAATGAAGAAAGTCTCCAGTATAGAGAAATAACATACTCAAACATGGAAAATATCCGCGTACGTTACCAAAATCACACGCACTCCATATACACCTATACACTGACGCATATACAACAATCAATCCCATCCTCCGTACATAACCACCGCAAAAGAAAGAAAACCCACAAACCGACCAGGCCACAACCTAGCATATCTACGGGTCGGGTCGCCCTAACAAAAGTCCGCCATCCGGTGCCACAGTCGCACGCCGCCAACCATCCTACGCCTCAGGACTAGGCACTCGAGGCTCACCAGCGGTATCGTCAGCACCTACACCACAGAACACACAACATAAGCCTAACGCTCAGTAAGTAATGCGATATGAAAGTAAAAGCCGACAATGCAATCCTATCACATGCAGTCTCTACACTCACACTCATGTTGTCACATCTGTGACGTGTAGTGCAGCCACACCAGGGTAAGGAGGAACCTCACGCCACCCTACACCCTAACACGTCGCCACCGTCCCGGACTCCCCAGCAACGAGGCCCACAAACTACACCCACGCATCACCACACGGCAACCACATCAGGGTAAGGGTGTACCTCGCGCCACTCTACACCTTGACACGTCGCCCCCGTCCCAGCCTCCCCAGCACGGGGCCACAGTTGCCACACACACACGTTTCGCGACAGCCCAGCCGGCCCACCCCTCGAGTAGGATCCGCGACTGGTGTTGCACCGGCCCACACACTAGTAGGATCCGCGGTACCACTGCCCATATCCTCACCGTCAACACTTTCACGCCGCATGACGGCCCAGCCAGCCCACCCCTCGAGTAGGATCCGCGACTGGTGAAGCACCGGCCCGCACACTAGCGGGATCCGCGGTACCACCGCCACACGTCTCACCTCATACATCAAAGCATGCTAAAAATCATTTTCGTTCTCGTTTTAAAAAAATATGATGCATGTTACACAATACGCACACACACCGCAATCAATCACATAAACACTAAAGTTCTACAGTGTAGGCCCACTTGGGCAAAACACATGCATGCACTACTTACCTGGCGTCCTAAGCTCGCTCGATACGCAGCTTCGCCAACAGGAAGCCTCAACCTAAAACACAACCAATTTCTCATCAGTATTTCTCCCAACATTTACCAATTAGCGAAAAATAACCTTATCTAACTACACTCATTAAATTCCAACTAAAACGGTCCATTGGTTTGGTTTGGCCGAATACCAGCTCAACGTTCGGATGCGCATAACTTTTGCGTCCGTCAACGGAATCAAACGATTCAAGTGGCTAAACGTTCCCTTAGGAACCTAGTTTAAGATCCCAAGACGGATTTTAAATCGGTAGGCCGCAGATAAGCGAAAAACGCCAATAACCGAATCTGCCATTTTTATTAAAATTTCACATTTTCACTTCCCTTCAACCAAAACTCACTCTCAACTAGTTATATGCATCAAAATGGCTATGCTACTCTCACACGTCAAATTTCCACGAAAAAGGGTCACTAATTTGACTTAAACCAAAATCTCGCATAAACTTCCGACGCGCATAACTTTTGCGTCGGATATCGGAATTGAACGATTCCAGCATCCATACGTCCCTCCAACAGCCTAATCCATCCCACAAGAACAGAACTTAAAACAATTAACCAAAACTAGGCCAAATTAGCTAAAAACTGAACTGCCCCTGCACAAAAATGGTTAAATTTTTTATTTCAAACTTCAATTTACAAACTTCCACACACAACTAGCCCCATCTCGTCCATAACTCTCGGCCAAGCTCACTGCAAAGGCAAGAAGACCGAGCACTAAGCTCGGCCGAAACAGGAAACCGACAGGGCTCACCTTCGGTTTCCTTAAGCTCGCAGCATCACCTTCGCGCTACCCTACCACTTGCGCCCAAATTTCATCAATGCCGAAAGCAGGCCGAGCACTAAGCTCGGCCAAGCCAAAAAAAAAATGGGGCGGCAGAACAAGTAAAAAGCTTACCGTTGCGTTACTGTGCCCTCGGTCGAATGGAGGGCAATGCACAGCCGAACACCCAGTCCCGGCAGTCTCCCCAACGCCCACTCGCGTCTGCCGAAGAATCAGAACTCGAGGATTTTTCCTCCCCTCTCCCGCGTCTCACTCTCGGCTCTCTCGGGAATTCGAGCTGCTGAAACCAAATGGGTTCGGTTCGTCAGTACAGCAGCACCTGTTCGCAACCCGCACCTTGCACCCACGCTCGCCGGCCGTCGATCACAGCTCCGCACACGACCACTCTCCCCTGCGCGCTAGCTCTCGGCGCTCGCAGAAAACCAGCCGAATGGCTTCTTCCCGAAGCCATTCGGGTGGTTTGTATTTTTTTTTTTTTTTTTTAAATAATAAAAATACAAATTACCAAATTTCCCTCACGTGCTTCAATCGTCCGAAATTTCGTAACTTTCTCGACTTCCCGACTTTAAATTCTGAAAAACTTCGCAAAAGTAGGCTCCGAGTCTTATAATTCAAATCTTTCCCGTTGAAATATTTCTCAAAACTCCGACCTGGATTAAACTAAAAATTCTAAAAATAAAAATATAAAATTCAAAATTCCCGGGTTATTACAGTAGCAATAGTCTTAAACTTGCCCTACAGATGACTTGTTGACCTTGTTTTAAAAATGCATTAAGGATTTAATGATTTGAAAATCCTTGTCTTGTAGAGCTAATTTTGAAAGGAAAGAAATATTGATACGCTTAGGAGACCAGTGACACGTTCCCAAGACACAGTATAAAACCTCACTAATTTTTATTTTGACAATTGCTCTATTTTTGTAGGTGAGGGCCCACTAGATTGCTCGTAGTGAAATACTTATGAGAATTTTTTCAAAGGCTTAGTATGGGAGCCCAAATCACAAGACATAGATCAACCCAAACATTTACGCACTTGAGAGACCGAAGGTGGATCACTTCAGAGTAAAGGGGGAATTTGTCTTTTCTTGGACGAGAATATATAACTCTATTTAATTTGGATTTTTGAGCAAACATTGACTTTATTTGTATTAAACTTTATAAACTTGCATACATACATTAGATTGAATGGTTAGAGCTAATATGGTGGTAAGGGTTGCCGTTCACGAGGACATGTTGAACATTACTAATTCAAGCTATTTAGTATCAAGTCCATGGAAGACACCAAAAGGACTCGGTCCACATTGAAGATGGAAGGGGATGGCACCACTTTAATAAACATTGAAGCTCAATCCTTTTTTAGGCAAGGCACACTCCATCAGCTTTGTTATTTTGAAATTTTACAATTCATCATCCCATACAATGGCTGAAGAAACTATAGCTTATGAAGACTTCATCCCCATGGTTGAAAAGATGAAGGAGCGGGGATGTGTGCAGACAAGATTCATCTAACCGTTTCTTCCTTGATTTTCATTCAACCGAAACCCTCACCACCCTAGGAACACTTAAGCATTGCTTTTAGTATTTGTATTCAATTTTGAATAATCAATATACTCCGGTCAGTTCTCCCTAGGTTTGAAGAGCATTGGCTCAAGGTTAGTCCTCGGTTATTCTTAACTGAGTGGAGGTGTGTCTCTAAATTTTTCTCCAAGCCCATAGTTGTTTGAAGACTCTTATCATCACCTTCTCACCTCTGTTCTAAGACCTTAGAAAAGAGAGAAAAGGTAACCAAACCAGACCTTGTGTTGTTGCAATCTTTGTTGGAAGGTTGCATTCCCCAAAAGGTGCCCTTAGTTGCCTTTTGGACCGGTTACAGGATTTTCTGCATATGTTTGTTATTTTCTTTTATTTTTACGTATAATTTGCAGGGTTTGACTGATGGTCCATTAGTAAGAAGCCCTTTAAAAATTTCTTTTTTTGAAATGATTTGTTCTTGGATTTAATTGAGAATTCCTTTTTTTGTTCTTACTTTGGTTAGCATAACTTTGTTTTGCAGGAATTAAAGGCTATCATCTAGCCTAAATTAAAATTACCTTCTTGGGGAGATTTCTGTGATCTTTGTTTATCAATTATTGTATATTTTTTTTATCTATTTAATTAGTTTAATCGTTATTGTTGAAATTAGCCGAGGAAGGTTACCCTAACCTAAGGCTATTTGTTATTTCACGTTAGTATTGTTTATTAGCAAGAATTGTTTACCATTACTATGAGCACATGATTGATGAATATGTTACAATTGGCTAATGACATAATTAAATCGGTTCATTATTGTAACACCCAAAAATTTTATCGATTCAATTTAATTTAATATATATATATATATATATATATATATAAGCATGTTGTTTAGACAGATTATTATCAATTTTAGAATGAAGAAAGATATGCAGGGTGGGTATTGGCATTGGAAAGAAAGAATAAATGAAAAAAAAAGGGGGTCAAAAACTTGTTGTTTGGCGACAGAGAGAAGAAATTTCTCTGAAAAAGAAATCATTTCTATTGGAGGAGAGAGAAATGAAGTGAAGGGTAATTTTGGGAATGAGAGAAATGTTAGGTTTTTAACACTTATCCTT
>CM039517.1:10738980-10759562 GCA_022433055.1 Begonia peltatifolia | reverse complement strand
TTTGAGGCTAATATAGTGGGGGGGGGGGGGGACTTTCGTTCCTCCCCTCTGGTTTTTTTTATATATTATATATATATATTTTTTAATAATAATAATAATATTGATTATTATTTCGCCCTAATCGTCAACCGTTTAATAAATCTGTTATATAGTCCGATTTCGGTTGGATTATTACATTTTTCTCTACTATATTAGCCTCAAAATAATGTTTTACTTGAGGGTAGAAATTCTCTGCTCTCAATTCCGACCAAAACCCGTTGATTACAATTTCGTAAATCTAAAATTAGTTTTAACGAAAAATTCTGGGTGTTACATAATTATGTTTTTGCAAACTAAGAGTAATATTATTGCCAAATTCGGATTGATTGATAAATTTTCCAACAAATTATTATTCTAAAAGGGGCAACAAGTCTTTATATCCCTAAAACGTTATAGATACAAGTCTTATTCAAAATCCTTCCTAAAATGATATGGACCAGGATATTACAACACTTGAAAGATTTATTGACTTTCCTAAAATAATAACAGCAAGCTATACACTTCCTTAAAACTTAGGAAATTAAGTAGAGTCACTAAATATATAATTGGAAAGTATAAGAATAGAGAAAAATTTATTTTGAGAATTGGAGTATTACCTTAATTGAGTAAATTAATTTTTTGGAAAGTAATAATCAACCCCAAGAATCTTCTAAGATTTAAAAATTATGACTACTAGGAGTGGCGTAAATATTATAATCAAAATTTTGACAAAGACCGGGACATGGAAACTCCCTAAGCCGAAAACCCTGAAGTGGGTGAATCAACTCTACAAGGGAAAATTGATGGCCTTTATAAAATAATGAAGCAACTTATGAAAAGAATGGATGAAAGGGACAAAATAAATCAACGTAATAAAATTTTCCAAGAATCATTACCTAGGGAGAGAAAGGATTTGGACCTTAGAATTCCTATGCCTAGAAGAAGGAATGAATCGGATGTCCAAGATCCCTTACAAGGAAAAGTAATCGGTGATCTACAGAAACGAAAAAGCATAAAAGAGCTATTGCTGGAAAAATGGTCATTCGGCTCGGCAGCTGATGGTGATGCGTTGTGCACGCGCTGCTCATTGATCACGCATGCCTACTAGATGCTTTGTGCACGCTTGCGCTTCTCCTCGCTCTCGCCTGCTGGCCTCTCCATGCGGGCGCGCCTGGGACTGGGTCTTCTCTTCCGCGTGCATCTTGATGTGTCTATGCGCCTATGGCTGCCTCGTGCGCGCACTGCCTGTTGCTGCGAGCTGCTTCCTATGCGAGCACCACATGCTAACTTGAACGCTCTTCTTGAGCCATGACTCGAGCATGTCTCTCCATTGTGTGATGTCCTCCTTCTTCATGTGCACCATCCGATCCTAGCAATTCAAAGGTCATTTTCTAGAAAATAAACATGCGTTTTAGTGAAAGAACTTAATTGATCACTTACCTTAGTTTTACCTTGAGTCTTTGGACTCTGAGGCACATCATTACTGACTATGCATCTTTATAGAGAGAAATGAAATTCCTCATGCGACAGAGGTTCATACCAAGTTACTACAGACAAGAATTTTTCCTAGAAATGCAAAACCTAATGCAAAGAGGACAATCAGTAGAGGAGTATCTCATTAAATTAGAGATGCTAAGGATAAGAGGAAAATATAATGAACTAGAGGAACAAGTTATCGCCAGATTCATTCAAGGATTAAACAGCGATATAAGCAACGTTGTAGAACTATATTCTCTTATCACATTAGATGCAGTCTCCCAGATTGCTATAAAAATAGAAACGCAATTGAAAAGAGCAGTAAGAACAACCACCAATAGGTTTCCATCCAAAGCCCCGAAAACCTACAAGAAGATTGTCAAGGTGGAGGAGAAGAAAAAATTCACCAAAAGTTGGCTAGCTAAGGAAGTTAGTAGCAGACCTACTTTAGCCGATACTAATCAAAATAGGGTAAGAGACATTAAATGTTTAACATGCCAACGTCTTAGACTCATGTTAGCTCAATGCCTTAACCGATGTGTTATGGTAGTTAGAGAAGAAAGTGGAGAAACTGAGAGTGAAGACGAGCAAAAAGAGGAGCTCTTAGAAGAGGAAGAATCCGTGGACGAAGTTTACCATGCTCATGATGGAACTCTTCTAATAGTCATACGACGAATACTTGTATCAAAGACTATTGATGAGCAATGCCAATGAGAGAATATCTTATACACTCGTTGTTTAATCAATGATAAAGTATGCTCATTAATCATCGATGGAGGAAGCTGTGTCAACGTAGCTTCCAAGGACATAGTGGAAAAATTAAAGTTGGAGACTAGTCTACACCCAAAACTCTAAAAGTTACGATGGTTAGACAGAAGAGATAACATGAAAGTCAATAACAAGTTACCATTGAATTCTCCATCAGAAAATACAAGGACTCCATCCTTTGTGACGTCGTACCTATGAATGCCAGTCATCTACTTCTAGGACGTACTTGGCAATACGATATGAAATATCACATGATGGTTTATCCAACTACTCCTTGCTTAAATTTAGAGGAAAAACAATCAAGTTAGCTTCACTAATTCCTCAGCAGATAGTAAAAGATGAGTTGGCAAGAAAGAAAGAAAGAGATAAAGCTAACCTATTAATGACTAAAGGCGAAACGAATCACGTTATATTGAAGGGAGGACCCCTGATATTAATGATGTTCAAAGATAGAGTTATGGAACTTGGAAACATTGCTAACTTAGTATTAAAATTGTTAAAGCAATTTCAAGACGTATTTCTCGAAGAAATTTCATAAGGTTTGCCACATGTACGTTGAATTGAACATCAAATAGATTTGCACCTAGACGTTCTTTTACCAAATCGACCAACTTATCAGATGAACCCCGCGGAGACAAAGGAACTACAAACTCAAGTAAATGAGTTGTTGGATAAGGGCTATATAAGAGAATCTATGAGCCCATGTGCAGTACTTATACTGCTAGTTGCCAAAAAAAAATGGCACAATGAGAATACGCATAGACAGTCGCACCATTAACAAGCTCACTGTGAAGTATAGATTTTAAATTCCACGCCGGAAAGACATGCTAGGCGCACTCAGTGGTGCAGCCATATTTTCAAAGGTGGATCTTAAAAGTTGATACCACCAAATTAGGATGAAGGATGACGAAGAATAGAAAATTGCCTTCAAGACAAAATATGGGTTGTTTGAGTGGATGATGATGCCATTCGAATTGACAAATGCACTGAGTACCTTTGTGCGTTTAATGCATCATGTAATTAAAGGGTACTTGGAAAAGTTTATTGTCGTATACTTCGACGATATACTTATCTATAGCTCGGACTTAACCACTCACTTAAACCATCTAATGTCTCTTTTCATCACCCTCCGAGATTCCAAATAGTTTGGTAACCTACAAAAGTGCCCTTTCACCCAAGATAGTGTACTTTTTAGGATTCATAATCTCCAAAGATGGAATGGAAGTAGATGAGGCCAAGATAGAAACCATCAAAGAATGGCCCGTCCCAACTGGGACGACGGAAGTTCAAAGTTTTCAAGGATTACCCTCATTCTATAGAAGATTTATTAAAGATTTCAATGTTATCATGACCTCTATAACTGACTATACCAAGAAGGGAAGTGCATTTGAGTGAACACTAAATTGTTAATGCAGTTTCGAGTTGATTAAGGAAAAACTATGCTAATCTCCTGTCTTAGCACTTATAGACTTCACCAAGGTATTTGAGATAGAGTGTGATGCATCAAAAGTGGGTATAGGAGCTGTATTAATACAAGAGAAATGACCACTAGCTTATTTCAGTGAGAAACTTAAGGGCCCAGCATTAAACTACTCAACTTATGACACATAGTTCTATGCTACATACGTGGCATTGAGCAGTGGCAGCACTACCTTATGTCTAAAGAGTTTATTATACACACTGACCATCATGCACTAAAACACATCAAGGAAGACATGTCAAGTGAGTTGAGTCCCTCGAAAGGTTTCCTTACATCCTTAAGTATCTGAAAGGAGAAACTAACGTAGTAGTAGATGCTCTATCAAGTAGGCACCTACTCCTAATTGAGCTAGTAACTAGATTTTTTGGATTTGAGTGGATTAAAGATAATTACCAGTCAGACCAAGATTTTGAGAAATACTACAAGAAATGCCTTATAAAAACTGATGGAAAATATCACATCGTAGATGGATATTTATTCAAAAGGAAGAAAATTATGTATTTCGGATATAGGGCTGAGGATGTGTTTAGTGAAAGAGGCCTCTAGAGGAGGATTATCCAGCCATTTTGGAGAAGATAAAACTCTAGAAATGCCATCTTTTGGGCCCACGAGATGTAAACCCTAGAAATGATCATATGATATGTACGCCGTTTGATAGAGTGTTGTATCTTGTGCAAAAAGACTAAGAGCGAAGTCCTTCCCAAAAGATTATATCTACCTCTTCCAGTACATTTTGTATCCATGGGTGGACGTTAGTTTGGATTTCATTCTCGGACTCCCTCCAACTGTCAGATCGAAGGACTCAATTATGGTGGTAGTCAACAGATTCTCTAAGATGACACATTTCATCGCATGTACAAAGACTGATGAGTCCAATAACACTGCAGACATTTTTTTCAAAGAAATAATTAGGCCTTATGGAGTACCTCACACAATAATGTTAGATAGAGACACTAAGTTCCTTAATGCATTTTAGAGAACTTTATGGACAAAAATTGGAACTAAACTACTGTTCAGTATTTCTTTTCACCCACAGATGGATGGTCAGACCGAAGTGGTCAACCGATCTCTTGGTACTCTTCTCAAGGATGAGATAGGAAAGAAACTAGGTGAATGAGATGTTAACTTTCACATGTGGAGTTTGCCTACAATAGAGGTGTTCATTCCTCCACTAAGAGGACGCCTTTTAAAGTGGTATATGGTTTCAACCCTACCACTCCATTAGATCTTTTAGCACTTTCTATGAAGTCCCTTGCCAACTCTATAGGAGCTGATAAAGCCAACCAAGTAAAACAATTACATGAGCAAGTTAGGAATAACATACAAAGGAAAATTGAGGCATTCACTAAAAAAGCTAACAAGGGGTGAAGGGAAAAGATATTTAATGAATGTGACTCATTGTGGCTTCATGTAAGGAAATAGCATTTTCCTAAAAAAAGAAAATAAAAACTCCTTCCAAGGGCAGATGTTCCCTTCAAGATATTGGAATGCATTAACAATAATGCTTACAAGTTGGAGTTACCCGAAGATTATGATGTATCAACGACCTTTAATATTCAAGATCTCTCCTCATATATGGGCGATGAATGCAAAATTAAGATGGACGAATCTCTAGATTTGAGGCCAAATCCTTTTTTCACCCAGAGAGGATACGCCTAGGAGATTCATAGTTTTCTTCGTATGACTGGCTACTACTGTAGTTGATGTGCCAAGGCGTCCTATGATACGATCCCCAACTAAGGCATTGCCTTCCATCAAATTTCACACTAACAAGTTTATTCTTTTTATAGGTGAAGATGACTTTAAAGACTTGAAATGGGAACCAAGCAACCAAGATATGGAAAAGCCACTCCATTAACAAAGTTGGGAGCAACCCTCGGCCATAACATTTGTTCAAGAAGGAATTTGTTTTCCTTGCAACAATAAGTTGTAATCAAACTTAATTTATTCTATGAATAGCTAAACACTTTAGGAGGGAAGGTGAGTTGGATTTTATTTAAAAATAAAGGATAGAAACATGGAGGAAAGAAGGTTGAGTGCACGACCTTGTTGGGTCGATAAAGGGGCCGCGTGCCAGTTGTGAGCTTTTTAAAGGTCTTTTTGTTCCTTTAGTTTAATAAACCCTAATTGTAATTTGATAGGGGTATTTAATCCTCTCTTAGCTGCTTCAGTAGCCCTAGGTGTTGTTGAATGAAAATCGAAGTTTATCTTCCAAAATTCAGAAGCTCCCTTTGGGTCGTTGCTGGCATTGGAGCCAACGTGTTATCCATTGTTTCCAAGTTTGTGAGTATACTTGTAAATCCTTATTATCACCTTTTTCTTTACCTTCTTGGTTGGTAGAACTCACAGCAAAAGAATGTAAACTATCATCCATTTATCATTTGAGTGTCTTCCCCAAACGGAGACTAAATACTTAAGGAGTTGCATATTTATCGCCAATCGAAGTAGGAACACGACTTCAACGATGTAACGCCCTGAAAATCCTTCATAATTTTCGGTTCGCTACCAACTACTACTCGTCACCATCCTTCATATCCTATACTAAATATTTCCTAGAAATTGGGAAGTTTTATTTTTCGACTCAAAACGACTTTTTTTTTTCTTCCTCAAAACGACTTTTAAAAGAAATACATATAAATGCCGCAGCAAAAACGCGTTTAAAATCAGTTTAAGTAACTTCACTTTTAAAACATAAAAATTAAAGAGACCGATCGACACTTGCAAGAGCCGGTCGACACTGACAAACGCCGGTCGAAATTACATTTCTCTCAGGTCCTTCCACCGGTCGACACCGATTGACACTTCTACACTCGTTTCAGAGAGCGGTCGACACCCGCTGTCGCAGGTTGACACCTTGATCCTCTCTGTCACCGCAGGTAGACCCTCGGGGTTGACACCTCTGCTAGTTTTACACGTATCGATCGACACCTGGAACCAGGGGTCGACACCTACTTCGGCTTTGCCCTGCGCAGGTCGAACCTCGCGGTCGACACTAACCTTCCATTTTTCACTGACCGGTCGACACCTATGGACTTCGATCGACACTTTGCATCCTATAAAACTTAACAGAATTTAAAACAAAATAACACGACTTTGACTAAACATTTTGAAAATCATGAATCCAATTCTCGACTCGATTTACAACCTACTACGCACACCAAAATATTCAACCCAAATTCAAATCTCTCTTTTACATCAAAATAACCAAGTACGACTCAAAATACCTCACCACCCATACTTACACCCGCCATAGTCAAAAGGCTTCAACAGCTGGCTCAGTCGTCCCACGAACATCTTACTCCAACCGTCTCCTAGTCTTAGGCATACTCAGGATACTCACTAGCTCTTGTATCGTCACCTGCATCACATAACTCAACTATTAGCGTAATGCTAAGTAAGTAATGCATGTAAACTTAAACACTGAAAAATATTCACATCCTAACATATGCAGTTTCTACAGTTTCGTCTCTATTTTTGTTTTTTTCTCTTTCTTACATCTTATTTATCTTCTTACTACTGGGTTCTTCTTTACGTGATAGATCAAGGTGACACACCTCAAGGTCCACCTCTCGGGACAAGGTCACCCTCAATCTAGTAAAGTGACACATCTCGCAGTCCACCTCTCAGGATACGGTCACCACGAAAAGCAGAGAAAGAGTGATACAGCTCGCGATCCACCTCTCGGGACAAGACCACTCAACCCCACTTTTATTATCTTCTTACGTATCTTCTCATTTCATTCGTTTCATCTCATCCTATTGTTTCATTTCGTAAAAACATGGAAATTCATTTTTGTTTCTTCTCGTAAATTAAAACCATGATTCCCAATCAATAAAACATAGCATGAAATAAATGTGCAATGTAACCTATTGTACTATGATGTAGGCCTGAGGGCAAAACTCCTACTACATTACTTATCTGGCGTCCTTAGCACTCGTAATCCAAATCTCGTAAGCTAACTGGAAAATCTATAAAATTATACATCCGTCGATTCTAACTCATTAAATTCATAACTCCCTATCTTGAAAGTCCTTACTCATACCAAAACCGAAACTCTCCACTAAACCTGAAATCTCGCATCATTTCCATCAAACTTTGGAAACTCACAACTTCTCCAATATTCGTCCAAATTGGACAATACAAAGTACTACGGGTTACTGAGTACGACTAGTTTCCTATGGTCCCATCCATTTCCTATTCTGATGTCCACGACTTCACCGAACGTGGCCAAACGGATACCGTTCCAAAAATTCACATACTCGGCCAATCAACCACCCAAATCTTTCCCAGCAATTCTCGTAATCCACTCCTATTTCGATCCTAAGCACTAATATGCGGATGAAATTCAACTCTACACTCAAATTGTCACATTACCCTACTAGGTTTTCACCAAGTCACCCATACTCTTCCCAAACCCATTTTTGTCACTAATAACACTAACACATCAACTAGATACACAAAACTAACTAGAACTTTGTAATAACCAGAAAATTTTGAATTTTGAATTTTTAACTTCTGAGATTTTAATTTAATCTCGGTCGGAGTTTTGAGAAATGTTTTAACGGGAAAAGTCAAATTATAAGACTCGGAGCTTACTTTTGCAATGGAGTTTGGAATTTAAAGTCGGGAAGTCGAGAAATTAACGAAATTACGGGAGATTAAAACACGTGAGGGCATTTAAGTAAATTATTATTGTTTAAAATAAAATTAAAAAAAAATGATAACACCCGAATGGCTTCGGGAAGAAGCCATTCGGCTGGTTTCTGCAAAGTGCCCGAGAGCAATCGTGCGGGGGAGAGCATTCTGTGTGCCGAAATTGGAGCTACGATCAACTGCCGACAAGCACGAGTGTGAGGGGAGAGCTGCGAGCGAGTGCTGCTGTTCCGACGAACCGGAGTTGTACAGTTTCTGCTGCTCGAGCTCCCGAAGGGTAAGGGCACGAGCGCCTTCAATCGTCGACCGAGGGAGTGAGTCTCCGTCCAATTCGGCCGCCAACGACCAGACGTGTTGCTGGAGTCCTTCTCCCACCCGAGTGCCGGACGCCACCACTTTGTAAGTCCTTCTCTCCCTCTGTTGTCCTGTCTGAATTGACCGAGACTGAGGTTCAACGACCAGACGTGTCTACTAGTGTGTGGACCAGTGCAACACCAGTCGTGGATCCTACTCGAGGGGTGGGCCGGCTGGGCTGTTGCAAAACGTGTGTGTGTGTGGCAACTGTGGCCCCGTACTTGGGAGGCTGGGACGGGGGGCGACGTGTCAGGGTGTAGAGTGGCGCGAGGTACACCTTTACCCTGATGTGGTTGCCGTGTGGTGATGCGTGTGTGTAGCTTGTGGGCCTCGTTGCTAGGGAGTCCGGGACAGTGGCGACGTGTTAGGGTGTAGGGTGGGTGAGGTTCCTACTTACCCTGGTGCGGCTGCACTACGCGTCACAGATGTGATAACATGAGTGTGAGTGTAGAGACTGCATGTGATAGGATTGCATTGTCGGCTTTTACTTTCATATCGCATTACTTACTGAGCGTTAGGCTTATGTTGTGTGTTCTGTGGTGTAGGTGCTGACGATACTGCTGGTGAGCCTCGAGAGCCTAGTCCACAGGCGTAGGATGGTTGGCGGCGTGCACCCGAGGCACCAGATGGTGGATTTTTGTTAGGGCGACCCGACCCGTGGTGATGGTAGGTGATAGTGGATTTATCATTTCATGTTGGGTATTTGTGTAGATAGCGGGGCTGTATAGACATTGATCTTTTGAGATTGTATAGAGGGGTTGTAGTGTTTTGGGGGACTTTCTTCATTTGTATTTGATGGGTTCTTGTTGTCTTCTTACTCTGATTTGGTTATGGTGATTTCTCTGGATGATGGATAGATAAACATTGTTGGATTATGGTGAATTGTGTGCAGGGTTTAAATTTTTGGGATAGTCAGTTTTTAGCCGTTACTCTGCCGAAATTTTGGGAGAGAGGTTGGGAGTCGAGGAGATACGAAATAGGTTGAGGTGTGAATAGTAAATGCTAGAAAAAGGTAGATGAGCGTGGAAGTGCGGCGTGATCGCAGGTGTGCGGGGCACGTGGCCCTGCGAGTGCACACGGGTCATGCGGCGCCGGGTAAGGGCGTGCACGCGGACGTGCTGTACAGAGGTAGGGTGCGTGGGGCACACGGCGCTGTGAGCGTGCGCGAGATACAGTGACGTTGGGTTGTCACGTGCGGCACCGCGAGGGTGTACGCGGGGTGTCTGAGTGGGGACGTGAGTGCTTAGGACCGGACTGGGTAGTTCGTGGGGTGCGTGGGATTCTTTCCTAGGATTTCAAGTCTTACCGTTTTATCTCAAATTGTTTTAAATGGTTTTCTTTTCCGCTGCGTAGTTTTATGTTGAGGACTTCGTGTTTCCTCTTCGGGATGCGAGTTGTTTTTCGAATCAAGTAGAAAAATTTTCATACTCACAAATGTTCTTTTGAAAATAATTTGAAAACGAAAGGGGTATTGAATTGAGTTAGTTATGTCAAGTGTTAGTGTGTGTGTGTAGTGTGTAGATGCACTGTAGCGCGCCGAGAACGCGGGGTTTTCTCGGGGTGTTACAACCTTACCGTGATTCGGAAGAACGGAGGAAGAATCGATCGCCGATCGCTCGCGAGAGAGGATAAAGGAGAGAGAGGGGGAGTTTACTGGGTAGTGTTCTTCTTCACAGTTTTTTTTTTTTATAAATTATTTAATATAATTAATGCTAATTACTATTTTCCGCTCATCCATAAATCTTTCGATAAATCTACTATACGGTCTGTGATCGGATAAAATCTTAAAATTTCTCCTTCACCATTATTCCTGAAATAATCCTTTACCGAACGTTACAAACTTTCTGGCCTCGATTACGACTCGAACCTCGTTGTTGACCAATATGAAATTCTGAAAAATTGAATTAACTGAAATTTTTCGGGTGTTACAAACGATATCTTTTCATCCCATCAATTCATCTTTTGTTTTACATACAATCATCTCCACATCCACAGCTTTCATTTGCCATAAGAATTGCATCATTTAATTTTTAGACGAGAGAGTTATGCATTCCCGAAGTTGATATTCTGTTCTTGGTTGGAACAGTAATGCGAGCTCTGTTGACCTTTGGGGTTAGCCTCTGAAATTTTCATGGTTAATTTCACGTCGATAGGAGTTTTATAGTTGAAGTTATAACATCCCAAATTTCATCCTCATGCGACCAATTATTGCTATTTTTGGACATATTGTGCAAGTTTGATTGTTTCGTTCATAAGTTTTAAACCACTGCGAATGTTCTATTGAAATTTGTGCTTCATACATATACTTGGTGAAGTTCTATTTAAATTTCGTATCATTGAGATCTAAATTGCATCATTTGTGTTTGTTGGAATTTCGAATCTTTGGTTGTCACGAACAAAAAATCCACCATGATTCCCGGTTTGCTGACCACTACTACTCACCACTCTTACTCATGATCCACTGATAAAATTTGTTTGAAAATTTGAAACATGTTTTTCGACTTGAAACAACACTTTTCAAATCGACTGAAAACCTCACAGCGGAAGACATTTGGTTAAAAATAATTTTAAATAGAATATAAAGTCTTTAAAACATTAAGAGACATCTTCGGTCGAGCCCTGTCGTCATCAGTCGACACTTCGTTCTTCTCTGCCAGCACAGGTCGACCCTCACAGTCGATCTCCTTCTACTCACCCTCAAACTGGTCAACACTTTTCTTTAGCGGTCGACACTTCAATTCTCTTTGTCTCCATCGGTCGACCCTCGCGGTCGACACCTGCACCATCTGCTTCATTTCCAGTCGACACCTACAGTCGTAGGTCGACACCTTGATCCTCTCTATCTGTGCAGGTCGACCGTCGCGGTCGATACCGCTGCCATTTTTTCACACTACTGGTCGACACCTACAGCCATAGGTCGAC
The DNA here is from genome assembly GCA_022433055.1 of Begonia peltatifolia. Lineage (NCBI taxonomy): Eukaryota > Viridiplantae > Streptophyta > Magnoliopsida > Cucurbitales > Begoniaceae > Begonia > Begonia peltatifolia. The sequence goes on along the minus strand of CM039517.1, from coordinate 10,747,891 downwards.
ACTTAATTCGGCTCTCCCCGTGCAGGTCGACCCTCGCAGTCGACACTTGTAGGGTCTGGTCGACCACTAAGCCTATCGGTCGACACTTTCTTCATAGAACCTCAATAAAACTTCAACTTTTCCCAATACGATCAATTTCGACTCGACGTTAAAAATAACAAAACCATTATTTTTGCAATTAACTAAAAATTATTAAATACATCCAGACTACTATTGAACCTTTGAAATATATTTTCTATACAAAATGACTCAAAACGACTCCGACTCGACCTCTACACCCGTACTTACGAATATCACGTCAAAATTGCCCTAACAGCCGGCTAGATCGTCCATGCACGTCCTCCTCCAACTGCCTCCTAATCCTGAACTCGCTTTGAGTACTCACCGGTTATAGCGTTGTCAACTACATCACAGAACTCATCTATTAGCCTATTGCTAAGTAAGTAATGCACATAAACACACACTAAATCAAATACCCCCTAACATATGCAGTTTCTATAGTTTCGTCTCTACTTTTGTTTTCGTTTCTTTCTTATATCTTCTTTATCTTCTTACTACTAGGTTATTCTTTACGCGCTATACCAAAGTGACCTATCTCACGGTCCCCTTCATAGGACAAAGTCAACCTTGCCCTAGTAAAGTGATACTTCTTGCAATCCCCCTCATAGAACCAGGGCCACCACATAAAGCGGGAGAAGAAATGACATACCTCACGGCCCACCTCATAGTACCATGTCACTCAACCCCACTTTCATTATCTACTTACATATCTTTTCAATTTCGTTATTCACTACTCACATTCTACTGTTTTCGTCTCATAAATACATGAAAATTTATTTTCGTCTCGTTCTTCTACTTTAAAACAATGATGCACAACCATGAAAGTATAAAATAAAATAAACGTGCTGTAGCACCACGAGAACCCACACGTTCCCGGTGCGCTCACTACGTCTACACACTATGACATATAAAGTCTCGACGCGAATTCACTTAATTTAATACCACTTTCCTTTTCAAATCATATTCAAAAAAATATTTGTAACTATAAAAATTTTTTTGACTCGGTTTGAAAACAACTCGCGCCCCAAAGAGGGAACACGAAATCCTCAATATAAATTACGTAGTGGAAAAGACAGTTCAAAGGAGTTCTAAAAATAAGACGACAAGACTTGAAATTCTAAGAAGAAGTGCAACACACGCCTTGCGCTACTCGACTTAGTGCTGCGCGCCCCAGTAGCGGCGCCATGCACCAGGGCCTAGCGCCACGCGCCCATAGTCCCACGCCGTGCCCTGCACGCGCAACAACTTGGCCTGCCAGACGTGCGCCCTGCGCACCCTCCTGGCACCGCGGCGCCAACGTGACACCGCCAAGTCACGCGCATGCCAAAAGCGCTGCGTGCCCCACACACCTTGCCTGTGCGTAGCATGTCTGCACGTATGCACTCACCCGACGCCGCACGACCAACGCACACTCGCAGTACCATGCTCCCGTGCACACCGTCACTCTCTTCGCGCCTCATTACGTACACCCCCACCTATTCTGTACCCCCTCGACTCCCCGACCTTTCTCTCAAAAATTCGAAAGAGTAACACCTAAAAACTAGCTATTGCAAAATTCTAACCCTGCACACAGTTTACCAGAAAACTTCAAAAATATCCATTCATCAAACTATCCAGAGAATCCCCATAACAAACTAGACGATATCCGCTCGGCCATGTTCGGGCAAGTTGTGGATGTCCAATTAGGAAACAGATAGAACCATTGGAAACTAGACGTCCTGTAGAGTTTCTAGCACTTTGGATCGTCCAATTCGGACGAGTATTGAAGAAGTTGGTCAAAAATTGAGTTGGATTTCGTGTTCGTGGATAGTTTTGGTTTTGTACGAGTTATGACTTTCAAGCTAGGAATTTATGAATTGAACGACTTAGAATTGATGGATGTGTGATTTTATAGGTATTCCCAGTTAGCGTACGAAGTTACGAAGTACGAGAATTTCAAGGACGACAGGTAAGTGATGGACTGTTTGTGATTTGTCTTCGGGCCTACACCATGGAATGGTAGAATTGTTTGTTTATTTTGATTGTTGTTTTATTGTTCGGTTAGTTGTTTGTGCATATGTGTGGTTTTGACCATAAAAGAACGAGTTTTGAGCATGTTTTGAATTGTGCATATGAAATGTAATCAGATAAGAAAAGATGTCACGCATGGGCAACGCCTCATCAGTAATGTGCTAGTGAGAAAGCACTAGGGGGTTCCCATGGATGAAAGTACGTAAGATGACACAGTTTGTGAACGCCTCGTCATTAACGTGGTAGTGAGAAATCACTAGAGGGTTCTATGATCGATGTTGGGAGGTGATTATGTATGGTCGTCCCGTGTGTGAACATGATGTGTGTCTCTAATCTCGCTCCGTGGGTCATGGTTTGGCCGTCCTGAGTGTGATAGGATGGGTGCCTACTTGACTCACACGTGAAAGTGGAAGATAATAACAATGAAAACGAAACTGAGTGTAGAAATTGCATGTGTTAGGGGTTGAGTTGTGCATTGATTTTTAACTCATATTCCATACTTGGTAAGCATTAGACTTACGTTTTGTGTTCCGTGGTGTAGGTGACGAGGAGCTTTCTAGTGAATTGTGAGGTGATGGGCGTGCCTAGGATGATGGTTGGTGGCGTACGCCGTATGCCGGTGTAGTCAGTTTGTTGGGGCGACACGACCATGGTGGGATAAGTGGTTGAATTTTGTAAGCATTTTTTATTAAACACCAGTGTATAGATTTTTGAAGATATAGGTTGTGTGGTACGGTTATAGTCAGGATTGGAGTAGGGTTATGTTTTTTTTTTTAAATCACTTGAAGAGATTATGTTTTAAAATTATAGGTCTTTACTTCGTGGATTTAATCGTGGAAATGTTCGTCTTGTGTTTTCTCCGAACTAGTGTTATTTTTACGTATACTGGTGCAAGGTGTCGACCGAAGTTGATATGTATCGACCGATCAGTGTAAAATGGAAGGTGAGTGTTGGCCGCGAAGTTCGACCTATGCGGGCAGAGTTGAAGTAAGTGTCGATCCATGGTTATAGGTGTCGACCGGTAGTGTAAATATGGCAACGGCGTCGACCGCGAGGGTCGACCTGCGCGGACAGAGAGCATCAAGGTGTCGACCTGTGAAAGTAGGTGTTGATTACTCTCTGAGATGAGCGTAGAAGTGTCGACCGATGTTCCCTGTGTCGACCGACGAAAAGACCCGAGAGAAACATAGTGTAGACCGGTGTTACCAGTGTTGACCGATAAAAAATCCGAGACAACCCAAGTGTCGACCGACGCTTACAGGTGTTGACCGGGTGTCTCTGTTTTACGTTTGATAAAATGAAGTTTTATCCAAACTGATTTTAATTGAGTTTTCCGCTGCAATGCCGTTTAAAATATTTTAAAAAATGTCGTTTTAAATCGAGAAATAAAAGTTTTAAAATTTTATGCGAATTTTACGATACGAGTAAAATCGGGAGTAAGTAGCAAACCGGTCCAAGGTGGATCAGGGACGTAAAGAGTGGTATCAGGGTAGTGAGTGGACCAAAAACGGGTAGGTTTTCGGGTGCTAAAAGAGTTGGTATCAGAGCATTGAGCGGACCAAAAACGGGTAAGTTTCTGGGGTGCCACATCTCTCCCTCCCTCTCACAGCTTCTCGCGCTCTCTCTCTTGCGTCTCTCTTGACTCGGCCACGGGACAGCACAGGGTGGAATGGCTTCCACCTGAAGCCATTCCACCTTATATAAAATATAATTATTAAAATTAAAGTGAAATTACCAAAACGCTCTCACCTATTTTCATTTCTCCGAACCTCCGATAATTCGCGTGCTCTTGACTTAAAAATTTCAGAAACCGTCACTAAATTTAGATTCCAAGTTTTATAAATTAATTTACCCATTAAAATATTCCTCAAAATTTCAATCGAGATTTAATTAAAATTTTTAAAAATTAGATATAAAATCTGAAATTTTTTGGGTTTACACGTGCAATGCGTGCTACTGAACTGTGATGTAGAGCCGAAGGCAAAACTCCTACTACATTACTTACCTGGCGTCCTTCGCAACTCGTTCTTCGAATACGGCTCGCTAACTGAAGAACCTATAAAACCACACATCCATTAATTTTATTTCGTTCAACTCATAAATTTCTAGCTCGAAATTCATAACTCGTACAAAACAAAAATTCTCTACTAAACCCGAAATCCAACTCAATTTTCGACCAAACTTCAAAAATTCATAACTTCTGCAATACTCGTTCGAATTGGACAATCCAAAGTGCTACGACCTGCTCAAGATATCTAGTTTCTAATGGTCTCATCTATTTCCTAATTGGACATCCACAACTTAGCCGGATGTGGCCGAACAGAAATTGTTTCGCAACTCGAGTTATCCAATTGTGTAAACACTTAATTTTCTCTATAAAAACCTATAATCTACTCATTCTTCCAGCTTAAACACCAATACACGACTAACATTCAACTAAATCTTGAAATTTCATACCTCCCACCTAGGGTTTTCACCAAACCACCCAATACGCTTTCTAACTTCATTTTTAACACTCAAAACAATTAAAATACTAACTATCTACTAAGAATTAACTGAACACTTACCTTAAATCGGAAGATCGAAGGATAACGGAGGAGAATCGTCGCTGAATGTCACTGGAACGAAGGAAAACGACAAAGAGAAGAGGTTTCACGTGGGGAGGGAAAGAAGAAAAGAAGGTTTTATGCTTCTACTTTTTTTTTTTTATAATAATTAAACCAGATTACATTTTCGCCCTCAACCATTAACCATTTAATAAATTTATTATTTGGTTCGATACCGGTTGAATTCTTAAAATTTTCTCTTCTCCATTAATATCAAAATAATCTTATACTTAATGGTATATATTCTCTGCTCTAAAGTCCAATCACTACCCCGCCGATTACAATTACGTAAAACAGACAAATTAATTTTAACGGAAAGTTCTGGGTGTTATATTCCACCCTCCTTACAAAACTTTTATCCTCAAAATTTGTTACCTGAACAACTCTGGATATCGGCTCATCATGTGCTGCTGCCGCTTCCAGGTTGCTTTTTCTACGTTATGGTTGCGCCATAATACTTTCACTAGTGGAATTTTCTTATTGCGTAAAATCTTCACTGCATAATCCAGAATCTCCACTGGCTTCTCTTCATACATCAAAGTGGGTTGAACCTCTATATCCTGCTGCTCCACTACGTGAGAGGGATCTCGTATACACGTTTTCAACATGGATACGTGGAATATATTGTGAATCCATTGATACTGGTAGTTGTAGCTGGTAAGCTGTCTTCCCTTTTATCTTCGTAATAAGAAACGACCCAATGTACCTAGGGTTTAACTTGTCTCTCTTTTCGAATCTTACAACTCTTTTGAATGGAGAGATCTTCAGGAAGAATTCGTCGTTCACTTCAAATTCTAACTCTCTCCTCCGACGATCTGCATAACTCTTCTGTCGACTTTGAGCTGTGAAAATCTGTTGTCTAATAAATGCAATCTTTTCTACAGTTTCTTGCAGAATGTCTGGACCAATTAATCGTCCTTTACAAACTTCATCCCAATTTAATGGAGATCTGCACCTCCTCCCATACAGAGCCCATATGGAGCCATACCTACCGTAACCTGAAAGATGTTATGATAAGAAAACTCCACCAATGATAGGTATCTGCTCCATGGAACCTCAGTATATATGCTCGAAGCATATCCTCCAGCGTCTGAATGGTCCTCTCAGACTAACTGTCCATCTGAGGATTAAATGCCGTACTAAAATTGAGCTGTGTACCCATGGCTTTGTGCAGGCTCTTCTAAAATTTCAATGTAAATCTAGGGTTTCAGTCTGATACAATCGAAGTTGGAACTCCGTGCAACCGTACGATCTCTTGTACATATAGTTCGGCGAATTGGTACATAGAATATGTCATCTTTACTGGCAAAAAATAGCCTGATTTGATTAAACGATCCACAACCACCCATATACCATCACAGCCCTTTGTTGTCCAAGGCAACCCGACAATAAAGTCCATCGATATTTGCTCCCATTTCCACTCAGGAACGGGTAGTGACTGCAATTTCCCTGCTGGTGTTTGATGCTCAGCTTTAATTTGCTGGCAAATTGAGCACGTCTCAACGTACTTTGCTACAATTCTCTTCATATTATTCCACTAGTAATGTTGTTTAAGGTCCCTGTAAATCTTGGTACTCCCTCGATGCACAGAAAACCTCGAAGAGTGGGCCTCAGCCAGTATTTCTCTTTGTAATTCTTCATTACTCGGAACGAACCACCTATTTCGAAACTTAAGAATTCCGTCATCTGAATAACTGAACTCTGACCTGTTATTGGAAGCCATGCTGGATTTAATTTCTTCGCATTCAGGGCCGTCTTTCTGAGCCTACTTAGTCTTTTCCAAAATAGTAGGCTGCAGAGACATAGCCGACAACATGGCCAATACGTTCGACACTACCTCTAAGTTGAATTTTTAAAACTCTCCATCCAAAGTTAATGGCATGCTTTGTACCCTTCTCTTGGGACAAAAGGTTTCTTTTCAACAGTTCTTGTGTTTGGCTTTTGGAACTTGACAAATTTTGAACTCTTAGGGATGTTCTTTTTTGGCACAGGGCTCTCGCTGTTATAATCAAATAATCGCTCTACTGCGGCAAATGCATTTGAAAGGCTTTGCACCCTTTGTTCATATAATTTGGTTATGGCCCACGGTTTAAGACCTTTAAGGAAGGTGAAGATCTTATCTTTTTCTGATATATCTCTAATATTCAGCATGAGTCCCAAAAACTGTTTGATATATTCGCGAATACTTGCAGTCTATTTTAGTTCTCGGAGTAGTCTGCGGGCGTTGAATTCAACATTCTTTGGAAAGAAATGGTCCTTCAATTGCCTTTTTAGTTCTTCCCAAGTATCGATTACACATTCACCAATACTAATATCATGGTATTTTGATCTCCACCAAAGTTTTGCATCACCAGTAAGATGCATTGTGGCCAAGGTTACTTTCAATTCTTCATCCGTTCTAGTGGCCTTAAAATATTGTTGCATATCAAAGATGAAATTCTCTATTTCTTTCGCATCACGGGCTCCAACGAAAGGTTTTGGCTCTGGGATTTTCACTCAACTAACTTCAGCAGCAGTAGTATCCTGGGTTTGACTCCCCATAGCTCACATAGTAAGGTTCAATTTAATGTTGATCTCGGCAGTTTCTGTCTTGAGAGAATCAAACATTGTTTTGAAATCTTTTGACATTTGGGAAACAGTCTCTAATAACCTGGTATGAGGTTGCTCGACCTTTTCGACATGCTCCAAGATCCTGGCTACAGTGCCTGTGGAACTTTCCCCCATTTTGACTCCCTTTCCCATTTCTTGTCGGAATTCGAGAGTTTCTACTCGATTCATCAGCTCTGGAGTTGATATGGCGTCTATCTTGTTGTGAACAACTGCAATTTCAACAAGAAATTCAGACATTTCCTTCATTCTTTCTTCCATGAATCGAATGTTGTACAGTATGTCTTGTAGATACCCATTTCTTCATCCAACTTGACAAGGCGCTCGAGTTGTCCCGACGGTGAACTCGATTTTTCCATCGGATTTTTCTTCGGCATGCTTCTTCGCAATTTTGTACCAACCTGGCTCTGATACCAACTGTCACGGTCCTACTTTCATTAGGGTTAATAAGATCATGTGGCACCCACTGTCCCGGTTCCAATGGGTCAGCCTACGAGTGCTCCAACGACGTAGAGCGCCTACTTCACTAGAGCGGGCTTTTTGTCTAGCGAGTAAGTAATGAGTGGACGAGATTATCCGAAAATAGCAACATTGAGTATAGTTAGCATAAAGAGAGAGCATGTAAAAAACTTGTTTATTAATTGGCAGCAAATTACATCAGTGGGTATGGGTGGTGTATGTGCTGTCACGCCTCTCCACCCTAAAAAGCAATCTGGACCATCTTCACTATGGCAAGAGTATACATGCCATAGTGGCGAGGAGTCACTTACATTGAATAAAAAGGAAATAGATATAACTATCGTGCTTAAAAAGGAAATACATCTACCTAATAGCATGGGCGGCCATAGGCAACATGCCTTGGACAAGTCCGGACCTTGACACCCTGCATGCCCTACCTCTGCGCGCGCACCCACTCTCGGCACCGTACAACCCGAGTGCGCTTGAAGTGCCACGAGCTCCACGCGCCCTGCAGCAGTGTCGCACTCTTTGCAAGCGCCCTCGTCTTGGTCAGCGTGCCCTGGGCGCACGACTGGCTCACCGGCCTGCCCCGCACGCTCGGTTCTACTTCCCGACACTCCACCTTTCTCCCGAAAATTTTGCAGAGTAACACCTGTACCTATTGATCCCAACCTGCAAACAATACTCCATGTAGGTTCGCAAAGCATATCAACCAAAACCATCCATAAATCACCAAACGAAAAACAAAGTGGAAGGAAATAAATCTAACAACTATCAATGAAGAAAATCCACAGTATAGAGCAACACAATGCTCATATATATAATATATATATAACCAGGAAAATCCACATCTCCGCACTAAAACATTAGGTAAAACAGAATCGTTCCTAAAATACAACAAGGGAAAAACCTCGAACACCTCACCAAAACTCACCACCTCCACATGTCAAGTTGCCTAACAGTCCGCCGTCCGGTGTCGCACACCGCAAACTGCCTTAATGCTTAGGACTGGGCTGTCGAATCTCACTAGTGGAAACCTTTGCACCTATACCACAGAACACACAACATAAGACTAACACTTAGCAAGTAGTGCGATATGAAAGTAAAATCGACAATGCAATCCTATCACATGCTGTAATACCCAGAATTTTTCCGTTTAAACTAGTTTC
>CM039517.1:10659829-10738580 GCA_022433055.1 Begonia peltatifolia | reverse complement strand
GGTTAAAAACACCTTACAGTGTTATTCTCCAGCACAAAACCCTCCTACTCCTTCATTTCTCCTCTCCCGCGAGCCGGTGTCCCCCTCTTCTCTACGCTGCGATCAAGTTTCCTTTCGAATCACGATAAGTTCTCGTTAGTTGGTGTGTTAGCATTATTAGTGGCAAAACCTGGGTTTGGCTAGGAAATAAGAGGGATTAGTGAAAATCTAGGGGAGGTAAGGTGAGAAGTCGAGTGTAGGATCAATTTCTGTCCACCTATTAGTGCTTAGGATAGAAATAGGAGTGGAATACGAGAATTGGTAGGAGAGATTGGATGATTTGTTGGCCGTGTATGTGAATTTTTGGAACGGTGTTTGTTCGACCACGTTCGGTTAAGTTGTGAGCATCCGAATGGGAAATGGATGGAACCATAGGAAGCTAGACGTCCTTAGGAACCTGTAGTATTTTGTATCTTCGGACGAGTATTGAAAAAGTTGTGAATTTCTGAAGTTGGACAAAAATTGTGCGGGATTTTGGGTTTAGCGAAGAGTGTCGGTTTTGGTATGAGTTAAGACTTTTAGGATAGGAAATTATGAATTAAATGAGTTATAATTGACAGAGGTATAATTTTATAGGTATTCTAGTTAGAGCACCAAGTTACGAAGCGCGAAAAGAATTTGGAGAACGCTAGGTAAGTGGTGGAATGTATGTGATTTGCTTTCGGGCCTACACCTTAGAATGGTAGGATTGCTTGTTTGCTTGCTTGTTTATTTTGTGGTTTGAGTCGTGCATTCGTGATTGTCATGCATCATGGTCTTAAATTACGAAATACGAGTTTTGAGCATGTTTTGAAATGTGTATGTGAAACGTAATAAGATAAGAAAAAACTTGCCACGCATGGGTGAACGCCTCGTTGTTAATGTGCTACTAAGAGAGCACTAGGGGGTTCCCATGGATGAAAGTACGTAATGTGACACGGTTTGCGAATGCCTCGTCGTTAACGTGCTATTGAGAGCACTAGAGGGTTCAACGATTGATGTTAGGAGTAGGTTACGTAGGGTCGTTCTGTGTGTGAACATGATGTGTGCTTTTAGCCTCGCTTCGTGGGTTATGGATTGGCCGTTCCGAGTGGGAAGGGATGAGTGCCGGCCTGACTCACACTGGAAAGTGGAAGATGAAAACAATGAAACGAAAAGAAAACATAATTGAGTATAGAAACTGCATGTGTAGGGAGTTGAGTTATGCATTGGTTTTTCGAATTCATATTCCCTATTTGTTAAGCATTAGGCTTACGTTTTGTGTTCTTTAATGTAGGTGACGACGCGCTGACAGGTGAGTTGCTAGATGATGGGTAGGCTTAGATCGAAGTTGGCGAGAGACGTCGTGTGCCGGTGCAGGAAGATGTTGGGGCGACATGACCATGGCGGGTAAAGGATGTGATTTTTGTAAGTGTTTTGAGTCGAACAATGATATATAGATTTTGATAATTTTAGTTAGTGTAATAAGAGTAATGTGTATAAATGAAATAGAATATTGTTGTTTTGAAATTTACTTGAGGAAAGTATGTTTTCAAATCATAGGTGTTACTTCGTGAATTTTGATCGAGGAAATATTTGCATGCGTTTGAGTTTTTTTACGAACTGGTGCGATTTTACTGAAACTGGTGTGAGGTGTTGACCAAAGTTGAGAGTTGTCGACCAATCTTTATAAATGTAAGGGGAGTGTCGACTGCGAGGCTCGACCTTAGACAAGCAGAGCCAAAGCAGCTGTCGACCCCTGGTTACAAGTGTCGACCGCTCCATGTAAAAATGGTAGTGGTGTCGACCGCAGGGATGACCTCTGCGGGCAGAGAGGATTAAGGTGTCGACCTGTGGGAACGGGTGTCGACCCCTCTCTAGGTCGTCATCAATAGGTCGTCGTGTTCTCTCCCTCTCCCGGTCTCTCTCTCTTTCACGTCTGCTCGGGCTTAGGATCAGACAAGGTGGAATGGCTTCCACTCAAAGCATTCCACATATATATAAAATTTAAAATTTTAATTAAATGCAAACTACCAAAATGCTCTCACATGTTTTAATTGTCTGTATTTCCATTAAATTACTTCCTCTAGACTTTAAAATCAAAAAATTCTTCTACAAATTAAATCCCAAGTTTCATAAAATAAACTTCCCGTTAAAATCTCCTGAAAAATTATAACGGGGAAAATTAATTTTAATTTTGGAAATTTCTGGGTTATTAAACCCCCCCCTATAAGAATTTTGTCCTTAAAATTTACGTACTGAATAACTTAGGATACTGGCGCTCTATATCCTGCCGCCGCTCCCAAGTGGTCTGCTCTACTCCGTGATTGTGCCACAATATTTTAACTAAAGGGATCTCCTTATGGCGCAACATTTTCACGGCCGACTCCAAAATCCTCACTGGCTTCTCTTCGTAAGTCAGCGTTGGCTGGATCTCTGTATCCTGTAGTGGCAGCATCTGAGAAGGATCTCGTATACACTTTCTCAGCATCGAGACACGGAAAACATTGTGTATGGCATCCATCGAAGGGGGCAACTGAAGCTTGTAGGCGGTCCTCCCAATCCTACTGACAATCGAAAACAGCCCCACAAATCGAGGGTTGAGTTTCCCTCTTTTCCCAAACTTGACCACTTCTCTAAATGGGGAGATCTTAAGAAATACCTCATCACCCATGCTGAACTCCAACTCTCGCAGCCTCTAATCTATATAGCTGTTCTGCCGAGTTTGAGCTGCCTCAATCCTCTTCCTTATAATAGCAATCTTGTCGACAGTTTTCTGCAATATCTCTGGGCCTATCAGTCTTGCCTCACCAACTCCATCCCAATACAATGGCGACCTGTATTTCCTCTCATACAAAGCCTCGTATGGCACCATACCAATGGTGGACTGATAACTGTTATTATATGAGAACTCAACAAACAGCAAGAACCTGCTCCAAGCCGCTTGAAACTCCAACACACAGGCTCTGAGCATATCTTCCAGTAACTGTATGGTCTGCTCTAACTGCCTGTCGGTCTGAGGGTGAAAGGCCGTACTGAAATCCAACCTGGTACCCATGGCCTTATGCAGACTCTTGCAAAACTTAGACGTAAACCTGAGGTCTCGTTCTGACACTATCGACACCAGGATCCCATGCAGACTGACGACTTTCTGAATGTACAACTGAGCAAACTGGTCCATGGAATAAGTCATCCTAACAGGCAAAAAGTGAGATGACTTCATCAACCTATCCACAATCACCCAAATCGCATCGTGGCCTTTGGCAGTCCTCAGTAATCCAACCACAAAATCTATAGTAATACGGTCTCATTTCCATTCCGGTATAGGCAGTGGCTGAAGCATACCTGACAGTCTCTGATGCTTTGCCTTTACTTGTTGGCACACCACGTAAGTCTCAACATATTTAGCTACCTCACTCTTCAGATTAGGTCACCAATAGTGCTGCTTCAAATCTATGTACATCTTAGTGCTTCCGGGATTGCAAAGAGAAAGAAGACGAGTGAGCTTCTGACAATATCTCCTTCCTCAGCTGCTCATTTTTCGGGACGTACCACCTATCTTGAAACTTCAGAATCCCATCCTTCGAATAGCTGAGCTCGGTACTAGCACTGGCCTCCATACCTGCCTTCAGCTTATTGCACTCTGAGTCAATCTCCTGGGCCTGCTTAATTATGTCTAGAATAGTCGGCCGCAAAGACATAACCGGAAGCGTGGCTGCCAAATCAGAAACCATCTTTAGGCCAAACCTCTGCATCTCGATCCTCAGCTCGGTAGGCACTGTTGAAATCAGGGTAGACATCGAAACTGACACTCGGCTCAAGGCGTCTATTACCATATTCGATTTCCCTAGATGATACTTGATCTCTACATCATAATTCTTAACCAGCTCAAGCCATCTTCCCTGTCTCAAATTCAGCTTCTTCTGCGTGAAAATGTACTTCAAACTTTGATGGTCTGAGAAGATCTCGCACTGTTACCCATACAAATAATGCCTCCAGATCTTAAGTGAGAAGACTACTGCCACTAATTTCAAGTCATGTGTTGGATAGTTCTTCTCGTAGGTCTTCAAATGCTTGGAAGCATAGGCAACCACCTTCCCACTCTGCATCAAAACACATCCTAAGCCCTACCCTGTACGCGTCGCAATAAATATTGAACTTCTCTCCCTCTACAGGCAGTATCAACAAAGGAGCTGTAGTCAACCTTTGTTTAAGTGTCTGGAAGTTGTCTTCACGCTTGTCAGACCATTCGTACTTCACGTTCTTTCTGGTCAACTAGGTCAAAGGAGCTGAAATCTTGGAGAACCTCTCAATGAATTTCCGATAGTATCCAGCCAATCCCAGAAAACTGCGTATCCCACTGGCACTGGTCGGTCGCAGCCACTCCTTCACAGCCTGAACTTTTATTGTATCAACTGAAATGCCCTCAGAGGAAATAACATGCCCTAAGAAGTTGACTCTATCCAGCCAAAACTCGCACTTAGAGAATTTAGCATATAGTCAGTGCTGGCTCAAAGTAGTCAGCACAATCTTCAAGTGCTCTCTATGCTCCTTCTCGCTCCTTGACTAAATCAGGATGTCGTCATTGAACACTATGATGAATCTATCAAAGTGCTCTCTGAATACTCGGTTCGTCAGATCCATGAAAGATGCCGAGGTGGTGGTTAGCCCGAATGACATCACCAAAAACTCGTAGTGTCCATAACTCGTACAAAAGGCAGTCTCCAGGACGTCTTCCTCCCTAACCTTCAACTGGTAGTAACTAGACCTCAAATCAATCTTGGAGAACACCCGTGCACTCTGTATCTAATAAAAGAAGTCATCTATCCTCGGCAGCGGGTACCTGTTCTTCACTGTCAGCTTATCCAGCTCCCTGTAATCAACGCACATACGGAGGGACCCGTCGTTCTTCTTGACAAAAAGTACCGGCGGACCACAAGGTGAGAAACTAGGGCGTATAAAGCCCTTATCCGTCAATTCCTCTAGTTGCGCCTTCAACTTCTTCAACTTAGTTGGTGCCAGCCTATACGGTTTCTTACACATTGGTTCAGCTCTAGGGTATACCTGGCAAATCCTCCAAAAATACCTTCGGGAACTCCTGGACAATGGAAATATCCCTAAGCTAAACTTCGCCCTGCAACTGTACGTCTACGACACTAGCCAGGAAACCCATACATCCACCTTGCAACAACTATTGGGCTCTCATAACAGACACAGCGGAAATCTTGCTCAAAGCCTTCGCTGCCCTGAACGAGTAGAACTCCCCACTCAGAAGCCGAAAATGGATCTCTCTGGTTTTGCAATCTATTGAGGAATTATGTCTGAACAACCAATCCATTATCAAAATAACCTCATACCCCTTAATATCAAGTATAATCATATCAACATACCATTGCTTGCCTCCCACTGTCACAATATCTCCTCACACCACATCATCCGAACATAGGCGCTCCCCCGACGGCAACAACACATCATAAAACTGCCCGGTAGGTCTAGTTACCAGGTTTGCCTTGACCACGAAGCCAGTAGACAAAAATGAATGCGTAGCACCCGTATCGACAAGAGTATAACCCGTCATGCCTTAAATAAAAATGCTACCTGAAATCACTGATAGTTGGAAAGTATTATCTGGCTCAATAAGGGCAAAGACACTTAGCGCAACCATAGCTGCAGCCCTGCTCAAATTTGGACAATCCTTAGCAAAATGCCCCAATTCGTTGCAGTTGAAGCACTGATTTTGACGCAGCTTCTGACAATCTCTGGACATGTGGCCCACCTCATCACATTTAAAGCATTGCCCCGAGGCCACCCTGCACTCACCGGGATAACTCCTCTGGCACTTAGGGCATAGTGGAAACTACCCCGACCCCTGCGGTCCCTTGTTGCTCCCTTGGCTGCTAGAACTGTCACTAGGCCTCTTCAAGCCCCTTTCCGCTGAGATGACTCTTCCCCGTTCGACTGAGGCAACAACTCTCTGAAAAATCTTCTGGCTGCTCTTTAGGCAGCTCTCTGTAACTGGGTACCTTCGTCCTAGCCTCCCCAATGTCTAGGTACTTCGCTACCACATCCTTGTAAAGCACCCCTCGTGTTCCAGCTATGCACATGCCCATGTATAAATACGGTTTCAGGCCCTGCACAAACTTGTGTACCTTGTTCTCATTTAAGCTCACCGAATGCCTTGCAAAATGGGATAACGCCTCAAACTATCTCACGTGCTCAGCCACTGTCCCTGTTTGTCTCAACTGCGCAAACTCCACCATCTTACGAGTCCTTATAGCATGGCTGAAATACTTACCAAAGAACACAGTCTTAAACTCCTCCTAGGGCATGACCTTCACGTCTATCGTAGTCCCGACTGTATCCCACCAATGACGAGTATCCTTGGCTAGATAGAATGCCGCACTAATTATCCTGTCACGGTCATCTACCTTGGCATAATCCATCATACTCTCAATGCTCCATATCCACCCTTCAGCATTGAGAGAATCCAGAGATGACCCGTTGAATATTGGGGGTCTAAACCTGTGCAACCTGTCACCCCCACGATCTACCGAAGCCTGGGCACTAGACTGACCTATGTCCTCCCTACTAATAAACCGCTCCAGTTGTTGAGACTGACGGTCTACTAACTCTGTAAGCTGCGTAACGGCGTCATCCATATCATTTGCAGCTCTACGCGCCTCCCAAATCATGGCGCGAATCCTGTATACCATAACATCTCATAAGTTTGAAAAAAAAAAACAAGAGTTCTAAGAATACTTACAGTTGGTGGAGCGCTCCCGTGCAGCGGCTGGCGGTGTTAGGTAATCCTCTGATACCATAAACTGTCACAACCCAGACCCCACGCTATGACAACCAGGAACTCAACGCGGACTCAATAAATTTAACACCACTCTCGTTTTTAAATCATATTCAAAAGAACATTTGTAAGTATAAATTTTTTACCCGATTCGAAAACGACTCAAACCCGAAAAGGGAACGTGTAAATCCTCAATATAAAGTACGCAGCGAAAAAGAACAATTTAAAAGGTTTTAAAAAAAACGACGAGATTTAACAATTTCGGGAAGTAGCCCAATGCGTGCTACAAGTGTCACTCGGGTTCAGTGCCGCGCGTGTTTACGGCACGGCATTGAGCGCCCCAACGGGCTCTTATGGCACGACGTTGTGCGCCCTGACAGGGTGCGCGCGCGCTCGCTCGCTCCAACGTGCGCGCCCCATGCACGGCCGCCCATATCTAGGCACATCGAGCACGCCCTACCAACGCCACTGCATCAGGCACTCGGCTTCAACGCCACGTGCCCTGCGTGCGCTACCTCTGTGCCGCATGTCCCCATGTGAGCACCCACTCTTGGCGCCGCACAACCCTCACGCGCTTGTAGTACCGCGCGCCCTGCAACCATGCCGCGCTCTCCGTAAGCGCCCTCGACCTGGTCAATGCACTCCGCGCGCACAACCAGCCCACCGACATGCCCCGCATGCTCGGTTCAACTTCCCGACACCCCACCTTTCTCCCAAAATTTCATCAGAGTAACACCTGTACTTACTGACCTCAACCTACAAACAATACTCCATATAGGTTTCCAAAGCACATCAACCAAAACTATCTAGAAATCATCGAACGAAAAACAGAGTGGAAAGAAATAAATCTAACAACTATCGAGGAAGAAAATCCACATTATAGAGCAACACAATGCTCATACATATAATATATACACGCGTCCTCAAAACCACCCAAATAACCAGGGCAATCTACATCTATGCACTAAAACATCAGGTAAAATCGAATCGTCCCCAAAATACAATAAGGGAAAAACCTCGAACACCTCACCAAAACTCACCACCTCCACGGGTCGGGTCGCACTAACAGTCCGCCGTTGGCGGTGTACGACTGAGGCACTGGACGGTCCATCCCAAGCCAAAAACCTGCAAAGCCATGCTCAAAATCTGCGGCGCCACCGTCCATCATCCTCACAGTTAACACATACATGCCGCGTGACGGCCCAGCTGGCCCATTCTCCGAGCAAAATTTGCGGTTGGTAATGCACCGGCCCACTCCCCTAGCAGGATCCGTGGTACCTCTGCGACGCGTCTCACCATTACTTACTCAAAAACATGATGCATGCCAAACGATACGCACGCATATCGCAATCAAACAACACAATCCTAATGTTCCTCAGTGTATGCCCACCTGGGAAAAACACATGCATGCACTACATACCTAGTGTCCTAAGTTTTCCCGGTGGACCATTTCACCAAAATATAGTTCAACCTAAACACAAAACAAATTCTTGTCAAAAACTCATCTAAACACTTAACGCATACTGAAAACCACTACCATTAACTTGACGTACCACAAACTAACCAAAATCGCTCACTAAACTGACTTGATCCAAAACCCAACATAAACGTTTGACGCGCATCACTTTTGCGTCGGTTATCGAAATCATACGATTCCAGCAACTAAACGCTCCTATAACAACCTAATTTAACACACTAAAACAGAATTTAAAATGTTTGAACACAACTCAATCAAATCGCCCCAAAACAGAACCGGCCGAACCGAAATTTTTGCCCCCTCTCGTACTTTTAGCCACACTTCACTCGTCAGTACCTCATTCCACCACAATTCATTCGCTTAGACACAATCCACACTCACACTGCACAATCCAGCTCAAAACGTAACCAAACACAGCTCACACCCTCTTGGTTTTTCTCCCTCCCCCTCGGACATCTACTGTCCCCGAAGCACTCACACACATAGACTCTTCTAAAACCAACTCAACACTTCACAATTTTCATAAAAAACCAAAGAGAAGTCGAGCATTAAGGTCGGCCGAACAACATCGGAAAAATAGACGACTTACCAACGGCCCTCAACTCAGGAAAACTGAACTCACACCTCCCGCCATGGCTCACCAGAGCTTCCTGTACACACCGGCGTCTCTCCCGCTGTCAACGTCGGTGATCACAACAGCTCAGAGTCGCGGTTTGCTTGGTCTCTTCTCTCGCCGCATTGCGGGTTTTTGGCTCGGGATGGACCGTATGTCTCCACTTCAGTCCACCAGGGTTCTCTACTCACTGTCGTTCGGCTCTCCTCCTTCGTCAGCTTCAAGAGGTCGTCGTGTTCTCTCTCTCTTCTGGTCTCTCTCTCTCTCTCTCTCTCTCTCTCTCGCGTGTGCTCGGCCTCAAGATCAAACAAGGGGAATGGCTTCCAATCGAAGCCATTCCACATGTATATAAAATTAAAAATTTTAATTAAATGTAAATTACCAAAATGCTCTCACGTGTTTTAATCGTCTGTATTTCTGTTAAATTTGCG
Source organism: Begonia peltatifolia (assembly GCA_022433055.1). NCBI lineage: Eukaryota > Viridiplantae > Streptophyta > Magnoliopsida > Cucurbitales > Begoniaceae > Begonia > Begonia peltatifolia. The sequence goes on along the minus strand of CM039517.1, from coordinate 10,729,263 downwards.
TCCTCCCAACTTTAAAATTCAAAAACTCTTCTATAAATTAAATTCCAAGTTTTATAAATTAAACTTCCTGTTAAAATTTTTTGAAAAATTCTAACAGGGAAAATTAATTTAAATTCTGGAAATTTTTGGGTTATTACACTAGAAGTTATAGAAAATTCAAAATTTGGAAACCAAATTAGGATTTCCTTGTCTACTAGAGAATATGTGAATAGGTTAGATTATACCTTAATTCCCACTGAGGTTAATGGTTTGTTCCCGCCTAGTCCAAGGCTCATGTCTAGAGAATCCGTGCATGATGGTTGCTCGACTGTCCATGGCCTTTTATTCTAGAAAGGCCAACTAAACCCGCTTTAACATTTGGACAGTTAGGATTTTATCACTGAACTAGGGCGAAGGAACCTAGCAAAGATAATTTGTCCTTACCTATGTTTAATTTTAAAGAAATATTGGTCGCTTATAATCCAAACCTATTAAAATTGAATTAGAATCGACATCTTGTTTAGATAGAGCCCCCATTAGACTTGGCCCAGCTATTGATTATAGTACCTCATCGTTTTAGAAAAATCGATGATAGAACATACCTTTTGACCAAGGAAATGCGACAAACAAACCATGTCCTAACTCATGGTCAAATTTTTCCTATCAAAATGTTTGTTCATTTGCAGGAGGCACCCGTATCTGTTGCATGAGGGATTTTGAGGAAGCAATCCCCTGGATTTGAGGATAAATCCTTTCTCATTTGGGGAAGATGATGTGCCCCAAACATCGTCATGATCACCAATCAAGATAAGTGTATTTATTGACAATGTCTAATTTACTAATGCATTGGCCTCTCATTTTGTAACAGTTGAATTTTTAAAGGCCTGGATTGGAAGCATGAAGATAAACAGGGAATTCGTCTTCCCTAATTCAACTCACTGTAATCAAATATTATGTGTGTTTTTGTTGGTTATTTTTGTGTGTTTTATTTGGCAAACAATGACTTCATTGTAAGGAATTATTAAAACAAGCATCTTAAGCATTTAGGACGAGATGGATGTTAGGTTAGTGTGGCCAAGAGTTTGGCTGAACTCAAGATGAAAAATCACGCAAAATAATGCAAGGCAAGCATACATGGCTCGACCATGCACCCAAACACTAAGCATGGCGCCGATCATCAAGAGGAGACCACCTTTTCCTCATTTGGCCAAATCAATAGACACCCCTTAAAGATACTTGTTGGCTTATCTCTTTTTGAACATCACATGGATCATTGACATGGTAAAGCTCAGCTAATGATCAAAGAAAGCACAACACAATCTCAGCCATCCAATGCATGTGCTGGCTTCTTCAATGGTTCTTTTTTTCAAAACTCTAGCTAACTCCTAGCCACTTAGGTCTATAAATATACTACTATTAGTGTGTGTAATGGTTGTTGAATATTTAATGAAAATCAGCTATTTTTGTGTGCATGAACCCTGTAATAACTCGAAAATTTTTAGAATTTAAATTATTTTTTCTGTTAAAATTTTTGGGAAAGGATTTAATTGAGAAATTCTGGAATTTTTCCTTGGGTTTAAAGAGACGAAAATGGATGGGAATTCAAGGGATTTGAAATTTTGGAAGGGCAAATTGGTAATCGGCCTTAATGAATTGCTATATATATATATATATATATATATATATATATATAATTTTTGCTTAAACTATTGGTGGCTTTTCCTCCCTCCCCGCAGCAAATCATCCCCTCCCCCTTTCTTTTTCTTTTCCTCTCAGCTTTGCACAAAAGAGAAACCCCAATCATCCATTTTCTCCTCCGCCGAAGAACGCGGCTCCATCTCTTTTTCGTCTTTTTCCTCTATCCCGCGTCGAACATGGCTCTCTCTTCGATTTCAGTAAGTGTTATCTTTCTTTTCTAGTTTTGGCCAAGGAAATCTAGGGTTTTCGGATTGGACAATCCTCAAATTATATTAGATTGTCCTCAAAGGAGTTAGAATGTAATAGATTGGTAAAAATAAAATGAATTTGCTGAAGTTTTGGAAAAAGGGAGGGATTTTTTTTTTATACAGGGCTGCTCTGGTTTTTGAATTTCTGCTATTTAATGATTTTGGCTTTCGAAAAATGGATGAAACCACGTCAAAGTGGACATAATTTGGGTTACGTAGCATCTTGAATCTTTAAAATTGGGTAAGGATTGAATGAGTTATGAATTTTAGAAGTTATCGTTCAAAAACTGAAAAATTTCAGCGGGCAGTTCGGTTTTGGTTTTTCTGCCATTGATTATGCTTTGATATTGGAAAACCGATTTCACTAGCATAAATTAGACCTTATAAGGTTTCCAAAACATGCCGAATCATCGAATTCGGCCAAATATACGATTTGATATGAATTTTCAAAGTTGAATGAAAAGCTGTGAAGAGATTTCCGGGCAGATTCGATTTTTGATTTTTCTGCTATTTATTGAGTTTGATTTTTGACAAATGGATTTACCATGTTGAAATAGACTCTTTTAGGAGCACTTAGGATTTTAAATCATTGAATTCGGACTTATATTCAATTTGTTGTTAATTTTTTAAGATGGACAAGATTTATGTCAAATTTCGAAAGTTGAGTTGTGATAGTTTTAATTTTAATTCCTTGATATTGAGTTATTTGGTTGAAATTGATTGAAGTGTTGAATTATTAGGGTGGTTGATTGAGATTATGTGGATGATGACCTACCCTTGGGATAATTACTTGAATTGGATTTCAATTTTTAAATTGTGCATTATAGAATGATGGGTGTTGGAGATAAAGGTTATATGCACATGTTTTGAGTTCTATTATGTTTGGATATTGGATATTAGGTGGTGTTAATGTTGGTTAATGGATATTAAAAGTATAAGATAGCATAGTTGTTGATTTGGAAGTTAAGTGCATAGAGTTACTCTTAATGATCTTATGGTTGTTTATTTACTGTTTAAAAACAGAAATTTGTGGATTTGGTTATATGTGGTGGTTGTGAATTAGAATTATAAATCGTAAATGATAACTTATAACTTTATGCTTTAGAATTTTAGTGAAACAGAATCGATTGGGTTGGATCGAATAGCTAATGATGCCAGGTAAATCGTATATGCATGTGTTTTGCCCAGTTGGGTCTACACCGTGAAACTTTAGGATTTATGTTGTTTGACAGTGACGTGCGTGCGTATTGTTTGACATGCATCATTAAAAAGAGAACGAAAATAATTTTGAGCATGTTTTGAGTAGATGGTGATGAGACGCGTGGCGGTGGTACTGCGGATCCTGCTAGTGTGTGGGCCGGTGCCTCACCAGTCGTGGATTCTGCTCGAGGAGTTGGTCGGCTGGGCTGTTGCGAAATGTGTGTGTATGACAACTGTGGCCCCATTGCTAGGGAGGCTGGGACGGGGAGGACGCGTCAGGGTGTAGTGTGACGCGAGGTTCACCCTCATTCTGACGTGGTTGCTGCATTGTGATGCGTGTGTATAGCTTGTGGGCCTCGTTGCTAGAGAGTCCGGGACGGTGGCGACGTGTCAGGGTGTAGGGTGGCACTAGGTTCATTCTCACCCTTGTGCGGCTGTATTACGCGTCACAGATGTGACAACATGAGTGTGAGTGTAGATATTGCATGTGATAGGATTGCATTGTCGGTTTTTACTTTCATATTGTATTACTTACTGAGCGTTAGGCTTATGACGTGTGTTCTATGGTGTAGGTGCAAATGTTATTGCTGCTGAGCCCCGAGAGCCTAGTCATGAGGTATAGGACGGTTGACAGCGCGCGATCGAGGCACTGAACGGCAGATTGTTAGGGTGACCCGACCCGTGGAGATGGTAGGTGGTGGTGAAATTTACTCGGGTTGTTGCTTTGTGTCGAGATATTTATATGGTCAGGCGAGTTGGTATAGGCATCAGTTGTACAAGATTGTATAGAGTGTTTGTGGTGTTTTGGAGACGCGTGTGTACTTTTATATGTTGGAGTATATCATTGCTCTATACTGTGGACTTTCTTCATTTGTAGTTGATGGATTTCGTTGTCTTTAAACTTCGACTTTGTTATGGGGATTCTCTGGATAGTTTGTGTGGTGCCCCGAGAATCCTACCCGATTCCCAGTTCGTCACTGCACTGATACCAACTCCTTTAGTGACCCAAAAACCCTACACGATTCCCAATTTGCTCACTTCTCTGATACAAACTCCGCATGTTCCCCGGTCAACATTTGACCAGTTTACCACTTACTCCCTATTTCACTCACATCGTAAAATTCGCATAAAGTTTTAAAATTTTTATTACTCGACCTAAAACAACATTTTTGAAAAGATTTTAAATGGCATACAGTGGAAAACTCAATTAAAATCAGTTTGGATAAAACTTCATTTCATTAAACATAAAACATAGACACCCGGTCGACACTTGTAACCGTCGGTCGACGCTTGGGTCGTCTCGGGTTTCTCATCAGTCGACACTGGGAACACCAATAGACACAACCTTTCTCTCTGGTCTTTTTGTCAGTCGACACCAAGAACACCGGTCGACACTTCTATGTTCAACTGAGAGAGGGGTCGACACCTGCTTCCACAGGTCGACACCTTGATACTCTCTGCGCGCATGTCGAACCCCGTGATCGACACTATCACGGATTTTACACTAACCGGTCGACACCCACGGTCACCGGTCGACACTTACTTCAACTCTGCCCACACCGGTCAAACCTCGCGGTCGATTCTTTCCTTTCATTTTACACTGACTGGTCGACACTTGTCGACTTCAGTCGACACCTTACACCAGTATACATAAAAAAAACACTAGTTCAGAGAAAACACACAAGGACAATCCCGCGATTAAATCTACAATGTACAGACCTATATTTCTAAAACATAATTCTTTCAAGTAATTTCAAAATGAAACATAATCCCTACTCCAATTCTGACTATCACTATACCATACAACCTATATTCCGCCATGGTCGAGTCGCCCCAATAACTGCCTGCACCGGCATGCGGCATACGCTACCAACACCATCCTAGGTATGTCCGTCACCTAGCAACAAGCTCGTCATCACCTACACTGTAACAGTCTGTATTTTCGTGGTATCGATTTTCAGGTTGTTGGGACGATAGACGGCGGGATTCGAGTAGGAATGTAGAGTGGAAAATTTGTAAGGTTAGGTGGGGAATTATTTAGAGGCTAATGGTTGGGAGAAAATTTTATGAATCTGACCGGAGGCGGTTTGGATGCCCATTGGATTAAAAGATTAAACTGTGAGGGCAAAATAGTAATTAGTTATTATTATTATTTAATTAAAAAAAAAGAAGAAAACGGCAGTGGCTTGAGCAGAAGCCACTCCGCTCATTTTCCCTCGGCAGAAAGGAAGAGGTGAACGCCTTCCTTCTCCCGCAAGCGCCTTGGCCTCCTCATCGCCGGCGATCGGAGCTCACCGATCTTGTTCTTGTTCCTCCTCCCGTCCATGTGCAGAACCCGACCCCTCTTTCTCCTCGGTAATTTCTTCCTCTCCTCCCCTTTGTGATTGATAATCTAGGGTTGAGTTTTGGTTTAAATTTTTGGAGGTTTGTGGTTGGATTTAGAATGGTGGATGTGGGAATTAGCAGTTCAGAGAGGGTGAGATGAGTGCGTTCCGAAAATTAAAGAATATTCGAGAGGGGGGTACTGTGCAATTCGGGTTTCTGAATTCAAAATCTCCAACAGTAGTTAGATGATGCGTAATAGGTTGGAGTGTGATAGATTGGTGAGGAATTGAGTGAGTGTTGTTAAGAGACCTGAGAATGGGAATTTTGGACGTTTTAGTGTGAAATTTTGTTCTATTTTTGGGAGTTTTAACCTAGCTGCAGTTCACGGATTTAAATTTTGTTTCGATATGTTAAACTAGGTTATGATTGGAATGTTTGGCCACTGGAATTGAGCGATTACGATAAACGACGTAAAAGTATGCGCGTTGCAAGTTAGGTTGATTTGGGGCGAAATTTGAGTTAGCGAGCCGTCTTAGTTGAGCTTTGGTGGAGTGAGTTAGTAGACGTAATTTTAGCTCGTTGAATGAGTGGTGTGATGAGTTTTTAATGTGAATTGTTATATGATAGGTTCAGCCCGAGTAGGTGATAAAAACGAGCACCAAGGAGACCTAGGATGCCGGATAAGTAGTGTAAGTAGTGTATGCATGTGATTTGCCCAGGTTGGCCTACGCCGAGGAACGTTAGGTTTGTGTTGGTTGATTCTGATTTGCGTGTGTATTGTTTGACATGCATCATGTTTTTGAAAAGTGAACGAAAATGGTTTTGAGCATTATTTTGAGTAAGTGGTAGTGAGGCTCGTGGCGGTGATATCGTGGATCCTGCTACGGGAACGGGCCGGTGTTTAACCAACCTCGGATTCCGCTCGGGGAGTGGGCCGGTTGGCTGCCACGTGGCGTGTATGTGTTGACGGTGAGGATGATAGACAGTGGCACTGCGGATTCTGATCGGGGAGTGGGCCGGTGCCTCACCAGTCGTGGATTCCGCTCGGGGAGTGGGCTGGCTAAGCTGTCCCGAAATGATGGATGGTGGCGCCGCAGGTCCTGCTCAGGGAGTGGGCTGGTGCTTCACCAATCGCGGATTCCACTCGGGGAGTGGGCCGGCTAGGCTATTGCGAAATGATGGACGGTGGCGGCGCGGATCCTGCTCGAGGAGTAGGTCGGTGCTTCACCAGTCGCGAATTCTGCTTGGGGAGTGCGCCGGCTGGGTCGTCGTGGGGCACGGTTGTGTGGCTTGTGGGCCTTGTTGCTGGGGAGTTTGGGACGATGGCGACATATCAGGGTGTAGCGTGACGCGAGGTTCACCCTTCTCCTGGCCCGGCTGCACAACGCGTCTCGGAATGGTGACAACAATGAGCTTGAGTGTAGAGACTGCATGTGGTAGGCTTGCATTGTCGATTTTACGTTTCATATTGCACTACTTACTGAGCGTTAGACTTATGTTGTGTGTTACGTGGTGTAGGTGCAAAGCTTCCAGCAGGTGAGTTGCTAGAGCCTAGATAGGATGAGTAGGCGGTTGGCGGCATACTACCGTGTGCCGGCAGATGGAGCTTGTCGCGGCAGCCCGACCCGTGGAGTGAAACCGGGAGGTAGGTTTCTGGGAGTGGCGTTTTGGTGAGGTCTATGTCGACGGTGTAGGTTTTGAGGAATAGATGGGTGTGGATGTTATTAGTTGTGATTGATGTATAGGTGCATTGCTAAACTATTTGAAAGAGTTTAAATGAATGGTCCAGGTTTTCAATCGGTAGTTTTAATTCGGGGAAGTTTTCGAGTTCGTTTTCTTTTGGAGCTACTGTCATTTTTAGGCTGCTGGTGTAAAGTGTCGTCCGAAGTCCATAGGTGTCGACCGGTTAGTGTAAATGGGAGGGCGAGTGTTGACCGCGGCATTCGACCGGCGCGGGCAGAGAGGAATTAGGTGTCAACCAGCTACCGTGGGTGTCAACCGATTAGTGCAAAATCAGCGAGATTGTCCGCCGCGGGGGTCGACATGTGCGGACATAGAGAATTAAAGTGTCAACCTGTGAGAGCAAGTGTCGACCACTCTCAGAGTTGAATGTAAAAGTGTCGACTGATGATTCTTAGTGTCGACCAACGAAAAGACCTGAGAGAAACGTGGTGTCGACCGGCATTCGCTAGTGGCGACCGATGAAAAACCCGAGACGACCTAGGTGTCGACCGACGTTTGCAAGTGTCGATCGGTCTCTTTATTTTTATGTTTTAAAGGTGAAGTTTATTTAAACCGATTTTAAATGAGTTTTTCCGCTGCGGCTTTCTTAAATAATTTTTGAAGACGTCGTTTTGAGTCGAGCAACCAAAAGTTCTAAATTTTGTACGAAATTGTCGGGGTGAGAAGCGAGTGTACAGTTAGCGACCCGGGTTCGGGGATGACTTGGGAGATTTAAAGATGTGGTATCGGAGCAGTGAACGTACCGAAAACAGGAAGGTTTTCGGGGCGTTACATACACCATGGAACAAAAAAAGTAAACCTAATACTTAGCAAGTATGGAGCATAAATTAAAATTAATCCACAACTCAACCCCCAACACCTGCAGTTTCTACACTTTGTTTCGTTTTCGTTTTCATTATTATCATCTTTTACTTTCACGTGTGAGTCAAGTAGGCGCACATCCTGTTTCACTCAGGACAGTCACACCATGACCCACGGAGCGAGATAAGAGGCACACATCATGATCACACACGAGACGGCCATACAAAATCTCCTGCCAACATCGATCATAGAACCCTGTAGTGAATTCTCACTAGCACGTTAATGACGAGGCGTTCACAAACCATGTCATCTTTCACTTTCACGTGTGAGTCAAGTAGACGCACATCCTGTTCCACTCAGGACAGCCACACCATGACCCACGGAGTGAGATTAGAGGCACACATCGTGATCACACACAGGACGGACAAACCAAATCTCCTCCCAACATCGATCATAGAACCTTCTAATGCTTTCTCACTAGCACGTTAACGACGAGGCGTTCACAAACCATGTTACCTTACGTACATTCACCCATGGGAACCATCTAGTGCTTTCTCACTAGCATGTTAACGACGAGGCGCTCATCCATGTGTGACATCTTTTCTTATCTGATTACATTTCATATGCATAATTCAAAACATGCTCAAAACTCGTTCTTTCGTAGTTCAAAATCATGATACATGACAACACATATGCACGCCCCACTGACCAAATAACAAAACATCAATCAAAGCAACCAAACAATCCTACCATTACATGGTGTAGGCCTGAAGGCAAACCACAATCAATCCATTACTTACCTAGCGTACTTGAAATTTGTTCGTACTTCGTAGCTTCGTACTCTAACCAGGAATACCTATAAAACTACACATCCATTAATTCTAATTCGTTCAATTCACAAATCCGTAGCTTGAAAGTTGTAACTCATACCAATACCAACACTCTCCACAAAACCCGAAATCCCACTCAATTTTTGACCAACTTCGAAAATTCACAACTTCTCCAATATTCGTCCAGATTGCACGATCCAAAGTGCTACAAACTCCACAGGACGTCTAGTTTCCAATGGTTCCATCTATTTACTAATTGGACATCCATAACTTAGCCGAACGTGGCCGAGCGGACACTGCTCTACAATTCGAGAATTTGGCTATCCCAACGCTAAATCTTCCTCATCAAATTTTGTAACCTTCTTCTATTCCCAACATGTGGATAAAAATCGACTCTACATTCAATTTCTTGTATTTTCCTCCTAAGTTTTCACCAAATCACCCATTACCTTCACTAACTCCGTTTTTGTCGCTAAAAACAACTAGCATACTAACTATCTACCAAGAACTAACTAAAACATACCGTGGATTTGAAGATTCATGGCAGAATGGAGGTGGATCGTTGAGGGCTTCTTGTGGGAGAAGAAGAAGCAGGGGGAGGGGAACTTTGGGGGAGGGAGAACACCAATGGTGTTCTCTTCTCTAATTTTTTTTATAATAATAATAATAAACTTAATTACTATTTCACCATCGACCCTTAATCGTTTAATCAAACTATTATACAGTCCAATTGCAGTCGGATTCTTGAATTTTTCTTTTTTCCATTAGCCTCAAAATAATCTTTTACTTAAGGGCAGAAATTTTTCATTATCAATTCTGACAAAAGCTCCACCGATTATCATTACAAAAATTTAAAATTAATTTAAACAAAAATTTTGAGTGTTACAGTTTGATGGATGGATTTGTTTTTTGAAGTTTTCTGGTGAACTGTGTGCAGGGTTTGAATTTTAGGATAGCCAGTTTTTAGGCGTTACTTTGCTGAATTTTTAAGAGAAAGGTCGGGAAGTCAAGAGGGTATGAAATAGGTCGGGGCGTGCGCGGTGAGGCGCAAAGAGAGTGGTGGTATGTGCGGGAGCGTGGCGTGACCGCAGGCACGTGGGGCACGTGGCCCTGCGAATGCACGGTCCTGCGGCATCAGGTGAGGGCGTGCGTGCGAACGTGTTGCACGTAGGCAGGTTGCGTGGGGCACGCAGCGCTGTGGGCTGGCGCGTGACGCGGCGGTGTCGAGTTGGCGCGCGGCAATAAGTCGGATAGCGCGAGGCGTGTGTTGGACTCCTTCCTAGAATTTCAAGTCTTGTCCTCTTATTTTTAACTCAAAACTCTTTTAAATTGTCCTTTTCCGCTGCGTATTTATATTGAGGATTACGTGTTTCCTTTTTGGGGCGCGAGTCTTTTACGAATCGAGTCGAAAATTTTTATATTTATAAATGTTCTTATAAATATGATTTGAAAATGAAAGTGGTATTAAATTAAGTGAGTTCTCGTAAGGTCTCTTTATGTCATAGTGTGTAGACATAGTGAGCGCACTGGGAACGTGTGAGTTCTCGGGGTGTTACAAACGCAAAGTGATTGATACCTCAAGGTAGGTAACCTTGGTTGTTAACAACTAAGTGAACTTCTCTCATCAAGTCCATCGTTGCTTGAATAGAACATGTTCCACCGTTCCTCATCTCTTTTACGAGTTCGACACAAGAGAAAGGTCGCCATAACCTCCTTTCCCTTGCTGCCACTTCCTTGGCAAGAAATGTTATGCCAAGAGTCATAATTTTTTCTCATCGGACAGTATTGGAACATCTTTACATAACTTCATTTCCATAGCATATTTGATGCGGAAACCACCTGAAATTTTTGAGTTAAAAACCCACAAAACAGAGAAGCAGTTTTGGTGCACGGTGTGGCAGAGAACACCTTAAAGATTTAATTGGTTAGATGCCTTAATGGACCTAAAATGAAACGATGTTTAGATGGAAATGTCAACTTACGAATGTTGTTCAAAAAATAGAGGGGTGGCATGATAAATGATGAAGGAAATGGAAGTGAAATATGGCGATACCCTAAGTTGTCCGAGTAGGAATTATTTTTGACTCTCGGCATATACTTTTCTTCAAAAGAAAGTAACAACTTGAGGGCTTTGGTTGCATTCACTATCTTTGGTTTTGTCACCTCAAGACGATTAGAAAGAGAGGTGGATAGCTTAAGAACTCGCTAGGCAACCAAGTTAGAGGGTAATAAAGGGCTACTCCATACGGTTTGACCAAACCATGGCTCACCTTGGGCACCAACCTTTTGTAATGCCCCGAAAACCTACCCATTTTCGGTTCGTTCACTTCTCTGATACCATATCTGTAGCGCCCCAGACACCCTCACGATTCTTGGTTTGCTCACTGCTCTAATATCAACTCCTTCAATTCCCAGGCCTCCTTGGACCGGTTTTCTATTTACTCCCTATTTCACTCGTATCGAAAAACTTGTAAAATTTTAAAACATTTATTCCTTAACTTAAATGACATTTTTGAAAAAATTTTTAAACTGCATTGCAGCTGAAAACTCAATAGAAATCAGTTTTGATAACACTTCATTTTATTAAACATAAACAGAGACACTCGGTCGACACCAGTAAGCGTCGGTCGACACTTGGTTCGTCTCGGGTTTTTCATTGGTCGACATTGGGAACACCGGTCGACACTACAATCCTCTCGGGTCTTTTCGTCGGTCGACACCGAGAATACCGGTCGACACTTCTACGCTCAACGCAGATAGGGGTCAACACCTGCTTTCACAGATCGACACCTCGATACTTTTTGTCTGCGCAGGTCGTCTCTCACGGTCGACACCGCTGTCATTTTTACATTATCCGGTCGACACCTATAATTAGGGGTCAACACTTATTTTGGCTCTGCCTGCGCAGGTTGAACCTCGTTATCGACACTAGTCGACTTCGGTCGACACCTCACACCAGTATGCATAAAAAAATGACACCAGTTCATTGAAAACACACGATGACAAGTTTCAAAATTCCTTCAAGAAATTTCAAAATAAAACATAATCCCTATTTCAATCCCGACTATCACTATACCATACCCCCGATATCCTGCCATGGTCGCGTTGCCCTAACATCGGCCTGCACTAGCATATAGCATACGCCACCAACACCATCCTAGGCATGTCCATCACCTAGCAATGCACTGGAATGCTCGTCGTCACCTACACCACGGAACACAAAACGTAAGCCTAATGCTTAGCAAGTATGGAGGATGAATTAAAAATCAATGCACAATTCAACCCTTAACACATGCAGTTTCTACACTTTGTTTCGTTTTCATTTTTATTATTATCATCTTTCACTTTCACGTGTGAGTCAAGTAGACGCACATCCTGTTCCACTTAGGACAGCCACACCATGACCAACGAAGTGAGATTGGAGGCACACATCGTGATCACACACAGGACGGACACACCAAATCTCCTTCCAACATCGATCGTAGAACCTTCTAATGCTTTCCCACTAGCACATTAACGACAAGGCATTCACAAACCATGTTACCTTACGTACATTCACCCATGGGAAGCATCTAGTGCTTTCTCACTAGCATGTTAACGATGAGGCGTTCACCCATGCGTGACATCTTTTCTTATCTAATTACATTTCATATGCATAATTCAAAACATGCTCAAAACTCATTCTTTCGTAGTTCAAAATCATGATACATGACAACACATATGCGCGCCCCACTGACCAAACAACAAAACATCAATCAAAGCAACCAAACAATCCTACCATTACATGGTGTAGGCCCGAAGGCAAACCACAATCAATCCATTACTTACCTGGCGTCCTTGAAATTTCTTCGTACTTTGTAACTTTGTACTCTTACCAAAAATATCTATAAAACTACACATCCATCAACATTAACTCGTTCAATTCATAAATCCCTACCTTGAAAGTCATAACTCATACCAAAATCAAAACTCTACACTAAACCCAAAATCTCCACTCAATTTCCAACCAACTTAAAAAATTCACAACTTATCCAATATTCGTTCGAATTGGACAATTCAACGTGCTATAAACTCTACAAGACGTTTAGTTTCCAATGGGTCCATCTATTTCCTAATTGGACATCCACAACTTGGTCGAATGTGGCTGAGCAGACACCGCTCCAAAAATTCGAGCGTTCGGCTAATCTCTCACCTAATCTTTCCTACCAAATCTCGTAATCTACTCCTATTTCTAGCTTAAGCGCCAACATGTGGATAAAAATTGATTCTACATTCAATTTCCCTCCAAGGTTTTCACCGAATCACCCGATACCCTCGCTAACTCAGTTTTTGTTGCTAAAAACAACCAACAAACTAACTATATACTCAGAATCAACTAAAACTTATCGTAATATGAGGAAACGTGGAAGGAATCTGTCAAACGTTGCTGGAAGAGGGTTGTCGATCGCAGCGCGGGAGAGGAGAAGAACAGGGGGAAAATGACGCTGTGCAGAGGAAGAACACCGATGGTGTTCTCTCTTTGTTTTTTTATTTTATATTATTATTTTAATAATAATAATATCTAATTACTAAACTGCTATCAACTCTTAACCGTTTAGTAAATCTGTCACACTATCCAATTACAGTTGGATTATTAAATTTTTCTCTACTACATTAGCATTAAAACAATCTTTTCTTTAAAGGCAGAAATTCTCCGTTATCAATTCTTACCAAAACTCTACTGATTATCATTACAAAAATCTGAAATTAATTTAAACGAAAATTCTCGGTGTTACACTCCACCTTCCTTACAAAAATTTTGTCCTCAAAATTTGCTATCAAAACAACTCAGGATAACGATCCATCATATTCTATTGTCTTTCCCAAGTTGCTTCATCCACATTGTGGTTACGCCACAATAACTTCACCAACGGAATATCCTTGTTGCGGATTGTCTTCACTGCATAATGTAAAATCTCCACTGGTTTTTTCCCGTACGCCAAGGTTGGCTGTACCTCAATATCCTGCTGGACCACAACCTGTGACGGATCTTTGAGACACTTTCTTAGCATTGACACGTAGAAGACATTGTGAACTCCTTCCATGGAAGTTGGCAGTTCTAGTTGGTATGTAGCCCTTTCAATTCTTTGTGATCGGCAATGGTCCAACGTATCTTGAGCTCAATTTACCCCTCCTCCTGAACCTCATCACACCCTTGAATAGGGAAATTTTCAAGAAAACTTCATCTACTACTTTGAATTCCAATTATCTTCTTCTTCCATCGGCATAGCTCTTTTATCGACTTTGAGCTGTCAATATCCACTGCCGAATAACCTTGATTTTCTCCGTTGTTTGCTACACAATTTCTGGACCAATCAAGCCGACTTCACCGACTTAATCCCAATAGAGGGGTGATCTGCACTTTCTTCCGTATAAGGCTTCATAAGGGGCTATATCTATCGTAGCCTAATTGCTGTTGTTGTATAAGAATTCCACCAAGGGTAAATACTTGCTCCACGAACCCTGAAACTCTAGTACACAGGCTCGAAGCATATCCTCCAAAATCTGAATAATCCGTTCGATTGTCCGTCGGTCTGAGGATGAAAGGCCGTACTGAAATTAAGTCGTGTCCCCATTGCTTTTCGCAGACTCTTCCAAATTTTTTATGTAAATCTTAGGTCCCTATCTGACATTATCGAAATCAGTACACCATGCAACCTTATTATCTCCTGAATTTACAGGTCAGCGAATTGGTCCATATTAAATGTCATCTTCACCGATAGAAAATAGGCGGATTTGGTTAAACGATCCACAATCACCCACACCGCATCAAATTCCTTTGTCGTCCGGAGCAACCCAAAGACAAAATCCATGGATATTTGATTCCACTTCTATTCTGGAATCGGCAATGGTTGCAACTTTCCAGTCGGTCTCTGATGCTAAACCTTGATTTGCTGGCACATCAAACATGTCGCTACGTACCTTGCTACAGACTTCTTCATGCAAGACCACCAATAATGTTGCCTAAGGTCTCTATAAATCTTGCTGCTTCCGACATAAAAAAAAAACCTTGAGGAGTGCGCTTCAAAAAAAATCTCTTTCCGAAGTTGACCATTGTTCGGAACATACCAACTATTCTGGAACTTCAAGATTCCATCACTTGAACAGCTAAACTCGGTTCTGTCATTAGATGTTATGCTCGACCTAAATTCGTTGCACCTTGGGTTATCCTGTTGGGCTTCTCTAATTTTCTCAAAAATTGACGGCTTCAGATATAAGACTGATAATTCTACTGCCACATTTGAAACTATGTCCAAATCAAATCTCTGAAATTCTACACTCAACTTTTTATACATCTTGGCATGCATTGCTGAAGCTGAGGCCGAAATCCAGTTCAACGTATCGGTCACTACATTAGCTTTGCCGGGGTGGTATTTGATCTCCCAATCATAGTCCTTCACGAGCTATAACCACCGCCTCTGCCTAATATTCAGCTACTTCTGAGTGAAGATGTACCTCACATTGCTGTCCATAGAGATAGTGCCTCCAGATCTTTAGCGCGAACACAACCACCGCTAACTCCAAATCATGGGTTGGATAATTTCTCTCATAAGAATTTAATTGCCTTGAAGCATAAGCGATCACCTTTCCGTTATGCATCAAGACACAACCCAATCCAATTCTGGAAGCACCACAGTAAACACTGAACTTCTCATCCATCACCGGAAGTGTCAACACTGGGGCTGTTGTCAATTTTTCTTTCAGTATCTGGAAACTATGCTAACAGTCTTTTGACCATACGTACATGACTCCTTCCTTGTCAGACGAGTTAGGGGTGCTGCAATCCTTAAAAATCCTTCAATAAACTTCCTGTAATAGCCAGCTAACCCCAGAAAGCTTCGAATCTTGCCGACACTCTTTGGTTGAGGCCATTCATTGATCGACTGTATCTTAGCTACATCCATCGATATCCCTCCACCAGAAATCACATATTCAAGGAAATGGACCTTATACATCCAGAACTCGCACTTGGAGACTTTTGCATACAGCCGATGCTGCTTCAAAGTCTCCAGAACCATCTTCAAATGCTCCTTATGTTCTTCTTCGTTATGGGAGTAAACCAAGATATCGTTGATAAATACAATGACAAATTTATCTAGATACTCTTGGAATACCCAGTTCATCAGTTCCATGAAAACGGCTGGGGCATTTGTCAGCCCAAACAACATTACCAAGAATTCATAGTGTCCGTATCTAGTCTGAAAGGCTGTCTGCGGGATATCATACGATCTAACCTTTAGCTGGTAATACCCCGATCTCAAGTCTATCTTCTAGAAAACCCGAGCTCCTTGGAATTGATCAAACAAGTCGTCTATCTTCGACAGTGGATACTTATTCTTTATGGTTAGCTAATTCAGCTTACTGTAGTCAATACACATTCGGAGCGATCCATCTTTCTTCTTTACAAATAGGATCAGCCCACCCCATGGTGAAAAGCTCAGGCGTATGAATCCTTTCTCCAATAATTCTTCCAACTGCTTTTTCAACTACTTCAATTCAGGAGGAGCCAACCTATAAGGGTTCTTTGATATTGGCTACGCACCAGGATATGTGTCAATCACAAATTCAACTTCCAGGTCTGGGGGTAAACCGGGCAAATCGTCCAAGAACACATCAAGAAACTCACGAACTACCCCAATATCCTGTGGTTTTGTCTCCACGTGAAATTGAGTATCTAAAATTGTTGCGAGAAAACAAAATTTCTCACCCATTAATAATCTCTGAGCCTCGATGGGTGCTATGACGGTAGCTTCTACACATTTTTCATGGCTTGCAATGAATGTTTCGCACCACCTGGGTGTTGGAAATTAACAGTTCCAACCCTGCAATCAATCGTTGCGTAGTGCTAAAACAACCAATCCATGCCCCATATAACGTCATAGCAAGTTATCCCCATCACAATCAATTCAGCAGGCATATTCCTAGTCCCCACCGATATGACGCTGTCACACACCACTTGATCGGAGTGCATGCACTCACCAGATGGTAGCCTCACTTTATATGTACACCCGGCGGGTTTAGCTCACAAGTTTACTTTCACCACAAAAGTCGTAGCAGCAAAGGAGTGTGACGCTCCTGAATCTATCAACGTAAATACAAAAACCGTATCAACTAGTACCGTACCTGAAATAACAGCTGGTCGATCCTCATTCTCGGGCTCTATCATAGCAAAGATCCTGGGCATCATCTTGGCCAGACCGTTCTTTGCTGTGGGGCAATCCCTAGATACATGACCAGTTTCATTGCAGGTGAAGCACCAGTTGACTCTCGGCTTTGTACAGTTCCAAGAAATACAACCAGCTTAATTGCAATTGTAGCATTTGCTTGAAAACTGTCTGCATTCTCTCGGATGGCTCTTCAAGCACTTCGGATACTGTGGGTACCTATTTTGCATTTGTAGTTTCTTTCCTCCCCTCGTATCATACACAACGCCACCTGGCCTCTTGGTTCCAGAAGAAGATCCTCCCCTGCTCGCCTGTGATGTGTTCTCCTTAAACAACCTTGTGGTGGCCTCTCCTTGCCTCACGCACTTGGCTTCCGCTCCGTCCACTGCCAATGTTTTAGCCACGACTCGTGCATACGGTACTCCCTCAGTTCCAGAGATTGTCACACCTCTATATATCTCTGGCCTCAACCCTTGCACGAATTGTAGCACCTTTTCTTCTCCGTTACTCACTAATTGGCTTGCAAACATGGACAACGACTCGAATTGCCTGACATATTCAGCTACTGGCCCAGTCTGCTTTAACTGTAAGAACTCCAACCTCTTTGTAGCTTGGACCGTCCGGTTGTAATACTTGTTGTAAAACATCTCTTTAAATTTCTTTCAGGTCAAGTCCCTTGTAGCTATGGTGGCCTCTACTGTCTCCCACCAACTTTGTGCGTCGTTTGAGAGGTGAAATGTCGCACATGTAACCATATTTCCTTCCTCCACATTGGCATACTTGAACATATTCTCAATGGTGCGGATCTATTTTTCCCCAGCCGTCGGATCTTTCATCTGGCCCTCAAAAGCCGGAGGCTTCAATCTCCTGAACCTCTCTCCACTAGAGCCCTCTCCATGGCTCCCTTGTCCTTGGTTCAACAACATTCCCAATTGTTGGGACTGACTGTCGACCAACTCAGTTAGTCGTCTAATCATAGCCAAGTTATCATCATTCTTTGGTCCTACCGTCTTTCTCGGAACTATAGGTTGTCCTGGTCGTCTATCTATTACAACAAATTCCTGTACGAGGTTAGCATAATCTAGCCTTAGTCACAATCTAACTAAAACAAACAACTACTTACAGTTGGTGGTGCACGTTACATGGCGGCTGACAATGTTGGGTAATTCTTTAAACAACTTGACCATAATGGCTCTGATACCATAACTGTAACGCTCCGAAAACCTAACCGTTTCCGGTTCGTTCACTGCTCTGATAGCATATCTATAGTACCTCAAAAACCCTACATGATTATTGGTTCGCTCACTACTCTGATTCCAACTCCTTTAATTCCTTGTCTTCCTTAGACCGGTTTTCTATTTATTCCCTATTTCACTCGTATCGAAAAATTCGTAAAATTTTAAAACATTTATTCCTCAACTTAAACGACATTTTTAAAATGCGTTTTAAACGGCATTGCAGCAGAAAACTCAATAGAAATCAGTTTGCATAACACTTCATTTTATTAAACATAAACAGAGACACCCGGTCGACACCTGTAGGCGTCGGTCGACATTTGGATCGTCTTGAGTTTTTCATCGGTCCACACCGGTCGACATTACAATACTCTCGGGTCTTTTCGTCGATCGACACCGGGAACACCGGTCGACTTTTCTACGCTCAACTCAGAGAGTGGTCAACACCTCAATCCTCTCTGTCCGCGCAGGTCGACCCTCACGGTCGACACTGCTGTCATTTTTACACTGTCCAGTCAACACATATAACCAAGGGTTGACACTTACTTCGGCACTGGTCGCACAGATTGAATCTCGCGGTAGACACTCTTCTTCCATTTTACATTAACCGGTTGACACCTCACACCAATATGCATAAAAAAATGCACCATTGCATAGAAATCACACGATGACAATTCCGTGATTAAATCCACAAAGTAAAGACATTTACTTTTAAAAACATAATTCCTTCAAGAAATTTCAAAATAAAACATAATCCCTATTCCAATCCCGACTATCACTGTACCATACTCCCTATATCCCGCCATGGTCGAGTTGCCCAAACATCTGCCTGCACCGGCATACAGCGTACACCACCAACAGCATCCTAGGCATGTCCTTTACCTAGCAACTCACCGAAAAGCTCATTGTCACCTACACCACGGAACACAAAACGTAAGCCTAATGCTTACCAAGTATGGAGCATGAACTAAAAATCAATGCACAACTCAACCCCTAACACATGCAATTTCTACACTTTGTTTCGTTTTCGTTTTCATTATTATCATCTTTCACTTTCACGTGTGAGTCAAGTAGGTGCACATCCTCTTCCACTCAGGACAACCACACCATGATCCACGGAGTGAGATTGGAGGCACACATTGTGATCACACACGAGACGGCCACACCAAATCTCCTCCCAACATCGATCATATAACCCTTTAGTGCTTTCTCACTAGCACGTTAACGACGAGGCGTTCACAAACCATGTCACCTTACGTACATTGATCCATGGTAACCCCCTAGTGCTTTCTCACTAGTACGTTAATGACGAGGCGTTCACCCATGCGTGACATCTTTTCTTATCTGATTACATTTCATCTGCACCATTCAAAACATGTTCAAAACGCGTTGTTTTGTAGTTCAAAATCATGATGCATGACAACACCTATGCACACCCCACTGACCAAACAACAAAACAGCAATCAAAGGAACCAAACAATCCTACCATTCCATGGTGTAGGCTCGAAGGCAAACCACAATCAATCCATCACTTACCTGGCGTCCTTGAAATTTCTTCGTACTTCGTAGCTTCGTACTCTAACCGAAAATATCTATAAAATTACACATCCATCAACACTAATTCATTTAACTCATAAATCTCTAGCTTGAAAGTCATAACTCATACCAAAATCAAAACTCTCCACTAAACCTGAAATCTGCACTCAATTTCCAACCAACTTTGGAAATTCACAACTTCTCCAATATTCGTCCGAATTGGACGATTCAACGTGCAGCAAACTCCACAAGACGTCTAGTTTCCAATGGTTCCATCCATTTTCTAATTGGACATCCACAACTTGGCCGAGTAGACACCGCTCCAAAAATTTGAGTGTTCAGCTAATCTCTCACCCAATCTTTCCCACCAAATCTCATAATCTACTCTTATTTTTAGGTTATGCGCCAACATGTGGATAAAAATCGATTCTACATTCAATTTTTCTCCTTGGTTTTCACCGAATACCCGATACCCTCGCTAACTATGTTTTTGTCACTAAGAACAACCAACACACTAACTATCTACTCAGAACTTACTAAAACTTACCGTAATATGAGGAAACGGGGAAGGAATCGATCAAATGTTGCTAGAAGAGGGTTGCCGATCGCCGCACCGGAGAGGAGACAAATAGGGGGAAAATGATGATGTGCAGAGGGAGAACATCGATGGTGTTCTCTCTTTGTTTATTTTATTTTATATTATTATTTTAATAATAATAATACCTAATTACTAAACTGACCTCCACTATTAACCGTTTAATAAATCTGTTATACTGTCCAATTCCAGTTGGATTCTTAAATCTTTCTGTCCTCCATTAGCCCCAAAACAATCTTTTACTTAAGGGCAGAAATTCTCCGTTATCAATTCTGACAAAAACTCTACCGATTATCATTACAAAAATTTGAAATTAATTTAAATGAAAATTCTGGGTGTTACACCTTCGGTAGCTCCAATGGCACAAACCTTTGGATCTTCTTCAAGCAACCACTCGGTTTTAAAGGTAAACTTAGTTATCTCATTTCACCAAAAGACCTTTACAACCTCCAATATTCTGCATAAATAGACAACCTAAGGTGGCTATGGTTTACATGGTAACCGTTGATTGAGGAAGGCTGTGTGGCTAGGATTGATCTTCAAGTGGGCACCATCAAGCTGTCCAAGCAAAGAGTAGATCCAACGCCTTCTTGTGTGCCATGTCATCCATCGTTGTGAGTACTACCCTTTGTCCTTGGCACCAAGTCACTTATCCATGCCTCCTTTAAGTAGAATCTCCATTGGTGCAATTGGTTGGGCCATGCATGTGGTCTTCCTTCATGGCTACACCACACTCCAATTACTTAGCCCATATTAGACACCATCATACATCTATCCCTATGAAGCATCTAGTCATAAACACGCAATCTAAAACATGCATAAAATGGCTAATGTTTGCCAATACAGGAAAAAACTAATGTTTGCCAAAATAATTCAAGTAAAATGGTTACATAGGTAGATGTAGGAAAGACAAATTTCCTCTTTAGTTGCTTCGCTTCGTGCTTCCAAATCGATGACGTGTAGGGGTTGATTCATGTCCTTGGAGCCTTGTTCCCAATCTAAGTTGTTGGAGATGCCATTACCTGCAAAAGAATTGAATTCGTTAGAAAACATGTTAAATGTAACATGGGCCTTGGGTAGGACTTGGGCCCTAATCTTTGGGCTTTGTGCTTCGGCGGCACGTCAATATTTCACCCTCTTATTCCATAGTTCTTTTGTTCACTTATATGCTAAGCTTCATACAAAATTTTGTTTAAATTGGAGACGATTTGCTCTCTCATCTTCTTGCACTGAGAAGATACAATTGATATGAGAGAGACTAAGACAATATGATCTGGTTATAGCTTGCAAAAGCCGCATTCCCATCCACAAAACCGATTAGTACTCTCGGTGCTAGGCCAAGCCGAGGTTACCTTAAAATAAGTAAAACATTCTTAAACAAATAAACTTGAAATCAAATGAAATTTTAGGGGCAGCTCAAATTAAGAGTGAAATAAGTGTCTTTAAAATTTCAAAACAAAATAAGTAGTTGAAGTGAAGTTATGCATGAAATCCTGAGGTTTACCGATGTGCAATATTTTGAAGCTCTCGGCTTGCACTTTTTTTCATTGAAAGAAATGACAAACTTTGGGAAAGTGTTAACCACCTTCTTCTGGTTTCCAACTCTTGAAAGAGTGGAGAGAAGGATAGAAGAGTAAGAACCTACAAGCAACCTCGAAATTGGAGGTAATGGAGGCGTACTGTTATCGGGTGTGACACACCGAGGCTTACCTTGTTGGTAACCAAAATCTCTCGATTTTTCTTAAGTAAACAATAGTTATTTCATTCAACAGCAACCAACTACAAACACCAATAGCCATGCTTATATAAACCTAAAAATGGTCAGAGGGTTTGGTTCAAGTTGAAGCTCCAAAAGAGTCGTTGAAGCTCAGTCTTCCTTAGTCAAGATGGCAGCACACACTTTAGCTTAGACGACCGAGATGTTTGCAAAATAATTTCATACAAAGGCTAGCTGACACTGTGAGTTCCTAGAAAAGGAACCGTGTTAACCCACAAAATATGCAAAGTGCTTGGGTGAAGCGAGGATCGACCTACGCAGACAGAACCAAACCAAGTGTCGACCTGTGCGTGAAGGTGTCGACCGATTAGTGTAAAAATGGTAAAAGTGTCGACCGCAAGGTTTGATTGGTGCAAATAGAGAAGATTAGGGTGTCGATTTATGAAAGCAGTGTGTCGACCCATTAGTGAAGTGAGCATGGAGGTGTCGATCGCAAGGTTCGACCGGGGCGAACAAAGAAGATTAATCTGATGTGTTGACCGGTGTAACTAGGTGTCGGCCTGTGCAAACAGAGGCAAATGAGGTGTCAACCTACATATATAGATGTCGAGCCCCGTGTGCAGAATGGGTCAAGTGTCGACCAAAAATTTTAGAGCTTAACTGAAAATAACTTTTAAATGTTTTAAAACTTGAAATTTCATTTAAATTAATATTGGGTAGAGTCTTTCACTACAATGCTTTTAAATGTTTTCAAAGATGTCGTTTTAAATTTGGCAAACAAAGTGTTAAATTTTTCACAAATTTTGTCCGATTTTATGAGTATGAATATGGTTAGCGACCCGAGTTCGGCGACAATTTTAGGGTGCTACAAAGTTGGTATCAGAGCGAACTAGAAACGAGTGGGTTTTTGGGGTGCTACAAAGTTGGTATCAGAGTGAACCGGAAATGAGTGGGTTTCCGGGCCGCCACAAAGTCACTCTTCAAGTTTTGTAAATTTGGCTCTAGTTTCCACCATGAAAGTGCTCACTAAATCTTCAAAGAGGGTTTTTCCTTGTAACACCCGGAATTTTCCGCTAAAACTAATTTTTATATTTACGTAGTTGTGATCGGCAAAATTTTGGTCGGAATTGAGAATGGAGAATTTCTACCCATAAGTAAAAGATTATTTTGAGGCTAATGGATAAGAGAAAAATTTAAGAATTCAACCGAAATCGAATTGTATAACAGATCTATGAAACGGTTAAAGGTTAAGAGTTAAATAGTTATTAGGAATATTGTTATTATTATTATTATATTAAAAGAAAAAAAAAGAGAACACCATCGGTGTGCTCCTTCCCCAGCACAAACCCTCCCATGTTTCTTCTCTCCTCTCTTGCGTGAAGCTTCGATAATCCTCTCTTTCTGCTATGCTCAGCCGATTACTTCTCCGTATCTTCAAATCTAAGGTATGTTTTTAGTTACTTTTTAGTAAATAGTCAGTGTGTTAGTTGTTTTTATCGACAAAAACGAAGGTAGTGAGGGTATTGAGTGATTTGGTGAATACTTAAGAGGAAGATATGGGAAAATTGAACTTATAGTTGATTTTTATCCGTATGTTGGTGTTTAAGCTAGAAGTAGGAGTAGGTTACGAGATTTGATGGGAAAAATTGAGTGGTTGATTAGCCAAATAAACGAATTGTGGAATGATGTCCGTTCGACCACATTCGGCCAAATTGTAGATGTCCAATTAGGAAATTGATGGGACCATTGGAAACTAGACGTCTTGTGAAGTTTGTAGCACTTTGGATCGTCCAATTCGGACGACTGTTGGAGAAGTTATGAATTTCTGAAGTTGGTCGAAAATTGAGTTGAATTTCAGGTTCAGTGGAGAGTTTTGGTTTTGTACGCGTTATGACTTCCAATCTTGGAATTTATGAATTGAACGAGTTAGAATTGATGAATGTGTGATTTTATAGGTATTCCCAGTTAGCGTACGAAGTGCAGGAAAAGATAGGACGCTAAGTAAGTAATAGATTGATTGTGTTTTGCCTTCGGCCCTACGCCATGGAACGATATGATTGCTTATTTGTTTTGATTGTTTGTTTGTTGTCTAGTCAGTTGGCTGTGCATATGTGTTAACATGCATCATGGTTTTGAATAACGAAAGAACACGTTTTGAGCATATTTTGAATTATGCATATGAAATGTAATCAGATAAGAAAAGATGCCACGTATAGGAACGCCTTGTCGATAATGTGCTAGTGAGAAAGCACTAGAGTGTTCCCATTGATGAAAGTACGTAAGATGACATGGTTTGTATAGCCGTCCCGTGTATGAATACGATATGTGCCTCTAATCTTGCTCTGTGGGTCATGGTTTGGCCGTGCTGAGTGTGATAGAATGGGTGCCTACTTGACTCACACGTGAAAGTGGAAGACGATAGCAATGAAAATGAAACGAAAATGAAACCGAGCATACAAACTACATGTGTTAGGGGTTGAGTTGTGCATTGATTTTCAATTTATATTTCATACTTACTAAGCATTAGGCTTACGTTTTGTGTTCCATGGTGTAGGTAACGACGAGCTCTCTGGTGAGTTATTAAGTGATGGGCATGAATAGGATGGTGGTTGGTGACGCATGCTGTATGGCAGTGCAAGCAGTTTGTTAGGGCGACATAACCATGGTGGGATAGGTTGTGGAATTTTTGTAAGCATTTTGTGTTAAACAGCTGTGTATAGATTTTTGAGGATATAAGTTGTGTGACACGATTATAGTCAGGATTGGTGTATGGTTATGTTTTTTAACTTACTTGAGGAGATTATGTCTTAAAAATACAGGTATTTATTTGATGATTTTAATCGTGGAATGTTTTCCTTGTCCGTTTCTTTCAAACGGGTATTATTTTTTTATACTGCTGGTGCAAAGTGTTGACCGAAGTCTATAAGTGTCGACCGGTCAATGTAAAATGGAATGTGGGTGTCGCCCGCGGTGTTCAACCTGTGCGGGCAGAGAGTAATGAGGTGTCGACTGGTGACCGTGGGTGTCGACCGGTTAGTGTAAAATCAGTGAGAGTGTCGACCGCGGGGTTCGACCTGAGCGGGCAGAGCCGAAGTAAGTGTCGACCTGCGTGGACAGAGAGAATCAAGGTGTCGATCTACGGCTGTAGGTGTTGACCGGAAATGAAGGGGATGGTAGAGGTGTCGACCACGGGGGTCTACCAATGGAAACAGAGAGAATTGAAGTGTCGACTGGCGTTGACAGTGTCAACCGATGAAAAACCCGAGACAACCCAAGTATCGACCGACGCTTACAGGTGTCGATCGGGTGTCTTTATTTTACGTTTCATAAAATGAAGTTTTATCCAAGCTTATTTTAATTGAGTTTTTCGCTACAATGTTGTTTAAAATATTTTCAAAAATGTCGTTTTAAGTCGAGGAATAAAAGTTTTAAATTTTATGCGAATTCTTATGATACGAGTGAAATAGTGAGCAAGTAGCAAGTCGGGTACAAGGTGGACCGGGGACCCACAGAGTTGGTATCAGAGTAGTGAACGAACTAGAAAAGGGTAGGTTTTTGGGTCGCCACAAAATTGGTATCAGAGTAGTGAACGAACCAGAAACGGGTAAGTTTTCGGGTCGCCACATTTTTGATTCGTTTGATTTTAAAACCAAAAGGAGGTTTTTGAAGATTTTGAGGATTTAGGATGTTCCTAATGTTTGCATAATCAAAGTTCTCATAATTCTTAAGTCTTGGATGATAGTAACTTGGTAGATTATTATTTTGAAAATTATTATACTCAATTATTTACGTATCGACCTTCTTCTATACCCTCTTCAGTTGCTATTGATGATGCAACAAAATTTGATAATGATTCTCCATTTGCTATCCTCTTTTTGATGTCCGGTTTGCGATATGGTGTGTTAATTGCTAACATTTGTGCGGTGAGAGCTGTAATGAGATCAACCTCCAGACATTTTGCTATTTTTCGCGTATTGGATCTTTCATTGTACTATTGGTAAGTGTTTGTTGTCATCTCTCGTAGTAAAGCATACGCATCTTCAATATTCGTTAGTGGCATAAAAAATAGTTCTTGTTTGTCCATTTAATCCATTGTAAAATAGTTGAATTTACAGTAGATTTGAAAAACCGTATTGTGAGGATATGCAAAATAAATCTTTAAATCTTTCACAAAATTCGTATAAGAGGCGGTAGAGATTCGACTTCCCCTAAGGGTAGGGTTCAAAATAATGTTGTTTAAAATGCCAAATTTCTAGTCTTAGGAGTTTGTAAAACTGTATTGAGAAACTTTTCTACCACTTCATCCCACATTGTGATACTACCTATTGTAAACTTTGTAACCAAGCCCAAACTTTTTCTCTTAAGAAAAAGAGAATAATCTTAATCTAGGTGTCACTCGAGACACCATTCATTTTAATTATGCCACTTTCCATAAACATGACGAAATAAATATTTAAATCAAAGTATATTTTAGCTCAAAATTATTTGCATGGATAGCAAGAAAAGCAATACTAAATAAGTTATTAGTTACCATCGGTTTAAAGTAGTCTTTGATCGCTCGCCTGAGAAAATCTTGATTTCTTTCTTGTCCCGCCATTGTCTCAACACCTTCTACTTTTTGCCTCCTAAACTCACGCAGTTCAATTTATAGAGCAAATGGAACTAATTCTAACATTTTGCCACGATGGATAAAGTCAAATAAAAACTAAAAAGATAATGATAAAAGGAATAAAAACAAAAGCATTCCCAATTTAAATCAAAATCAATTTTGCAACAATATTAGCAAAAAATTATAAAATAAATATTCTCCACCAACGACGCCTAAAACTTTGACAAAAAAAATTTATCGTAATAAAATTACTGCAAGTGTACACTGTCAAGTTTTATTGTGTAGATAAATAGGGTTGTCAAGTCCACAGGGAATATGTAATTTATCAATTTTCACTGAATACTGATCCAATCAATTCTAACTTTATCTGGACAAATAAAATACGATTTGAACACTAAAATGAAATAAAAGTAAATAAATCAAATCACCAACGAAAAACCTCTAGTTCAAAAAAGATCAAAAGAATTGATTTCACGAATATTTATCATACTAACATTATTTAGTTGAACAATTATTTATAAACAGAAAATTGTTTTTTGTTTAGCTACCTCTCTTGAGAGTCAAAATAAAATTAATTCCTAAAATCGCCATTTCAATATCTCTATAAAAATCATTGTTTTAATTTTTCAATAACATGCAAATATTTTCTATCTTGACTTCCAAAACCCTAATATTCTCACCAGTTATTAAAATTGTATATTCTAATATTCAAATTGTATTTAGAATTACCTCTCTCGAAAGTCAAAGTCTAAATATAAAATCATTCAATATATGGTCAGCCAATTGAAAGTATTAAGAATAGAATACCATAAATAAACAATTAATTCAACTAACAGAATAATCAATTATCAAAATAATATTATAAATAAATGATTCATCTCTCCTTTAGATGGATAGAGTTAGTTAAACATAATTGAATGAAAAATTATTGAACATAATGAATTAAAAGACAAAATGTCACAGCCCGATCATCCATACATTCCCGGTACGCTCACTACAATTACACAGTATGACATTCAGAAACTCAAATTGAACTTACTCAATTTAACATCACTTTCATTTTCAAATCATAATAAAAAGAAGAATTGTAATTGTAAAAATTTTTTTCGACTCGATTCGAAAATGACTCGGGCCCTGAAGAAGTAATACGTAAATCCTTAATACAAAATACGTAGCGGAAAAGAACAATTTAAAGGAGTTTTCAAAAAAATGACAAGGCTTACGATTTCTGGAAAGGAGCCCGACATGGGCCACGTGCGCCTCTCGGGTTTAGCACTGTGCACCCAAGGCCCGGTGCCGCACACCACCAACACGGCGCTGTGCGCCCAACTGCACCCTGCGTGCACCACAGCAACGGCACTGCGTACCCCGCGCCCGTTGCCCAACACGGCGCCTGGCGCTCTCGACATGGCGCCGCGCACTCTAGACATTTGCGCCGCACTCCCCGTGCGCACACCCCGACCTGCCCCGCGCACACACCCAAGCCTCGGCACGGCTCGCCCACCCTCTTGGCACTGCGCGCATCGTGCGCCCCGTGCCTCGCGCGCCCTAACTTTGCGCCACACGTCAGCGCGCGCACCCACTCTCACCGCCGCGCGACCCATGCACGCTTGTAGTACTGCGTGCCAACCGCATTGTAGCCGCGTCGCGCTCCCGCATGCGGTCTCAACCTGGGCAGCGCGATCCGCATGCCCAACTGACCCATCAGCGCGCCCGACATGCTCAATTCAACCTCCCAACACCCTGCCTTTCTCTAGAAAACTCGGAAGAGTAACCCCTGTACGTACTGACCCCAACCTGCAAACAATACACCATATAAATTCTCAAAGTACACCATCCAAATTCATCTAGAAAATCACTAAAGGAAAAACAGAGTGTAAGAAGTTAAATCTAACAACTATCGATGAAGAAAATGTACAGTATAGAGCAACACAATGCGCATACATGTATAATATACACACGCGTCCTCAAAACTACCCAAAAATAAATCAAAATCCACCCCTATACACTATACATCATGTAAAACTGAACGGTCTCTAAAATATCACAAGGGATGCTCCAAACACCTCACCAAAAGTTACCACCTCCACGGGTCAGGTCACCCTAACAGTCTGCTGTCTGGTTCCTTGGTCTCACGCCGCCAGTTGCCCTACTGTTCAGTACTGGGCTCTCGAATCTCACTAGCAGAAACCTCAGCACCTACACTATATAACACACAATATAAGCCAAATGCTTAGCAAGTAATGCGATATGAAAGTACAACCGACAATGCAATCCTATCACATGCAATCTCTACCCTTATACTCATGTTGTCACAATCTGTGACGCATAGTGCAGTCGTAGTAAGGTGAAGGTGAAACTCGTGCCACGTTACACCCTAACACGTTGCCACCGTCCCGGACTCAACAGCATCGAGGCCACAAGCCACACATATGTCACCACGTCTCAGCAACCACACCACAATGAGGGTGAACCTCGCGCCACACTACACCCTGATGCGTCGCCACCATCACTGCTTTCCCAGCAATGGGGCCACAGTTGCCACACTCACACATTTCGCCTCTGCCCAGCCAGCCCACTCGAGCAGAATTCGTGACTGGTGATGCACCGACCCTCTCACCGAGCAAGATCCGTGGCGCCACTGTTCATCACCCTCACCGTTAACACATACATGCCGAGTGATGGCCCAGCAAACCCACTCTCCTAGAGGAATCCGCGGTTGGTTACGCACCGACCCACTCCCCGAGCAGGATTCGCGGTACCACCGCCACGCGTCTCACCACCACTTACTTAAAACAATGCTCAAAACCATTTTCCGTACCCTTTTCAAAACATGATGCATGTCAAACAATACACACACACGTCACAATCAATCACACACTCCTAATGTTCCTTAGTGTAGGCCCACCTGGGAAAATCACATGCATACACTACTTGCCTAGCGTCCTAAGCTTTTTCCTGTGCACGACTTCACCAAAAATCTGCTTCAACCTAGACATAAACAATCATTAATCAACATTCGCATCAAAATTCACTAAACATGCCAAAAATCACATCTCCCAACTAAACCCATGAAATCATAACTAAAACGGGTCACTAATTTGGTTCGGCCGAAAATCGGCCTAAACTTCGGCGTGCATAACTTTTGTGTTAGTTATCGGAAATGAACAATTTCACCGGCCAATCGTTCCTCTAACAATCTAATTTAACATAAAACATAATTTAAAACAATTAACCGTAGCCCCATCAAAATCCCCAAAAACTGTCATGTGTAATAATCCAGAAATTTTGAATTTAATTTTAACTTCTGGAATTTTTAGTTTAATCTCGGTCGGAGTTTTGATAAATATTTCAACAGGAAAATTTAAATTATAATACTCGAAGCCTAGTTTTGCGATGATTTTCTGAATTTAAAGTCGAGAGATCGAGAAATTAACGAAATCACGGAAGATTAAAACAATTGAGGGCAGTTTTGTAATTTGTAATTTATTTAAAAAAAAAAAAGAAAAAAAATGATATATGGTGGAATGGCTTCGGGTGGAAGCCATTCCACCGAGTGTCGCACAGCTGAGAAAGGGGAGCGAGAGAGTGATCGGGGAGGAGAAATCGCCGACGACCGACCGCCGAGGAAGAGACGCCGGTGCTCAGAGTACTCCGGTGAGCTGAAGAGAGGAGCTGCCTTGCCTTCCCATGCTGAGAAACCAAAGGTGAGTTCTCCCCTGTTTTCTTTGGTTCTGTCGACCGAGCGTGGAAGCTCGGTTGTTCTTGGATTCCCGACAGTAGGACTCGGTCGTCGGAGCATTTTAGAGTGTAGTGTGTGCGTGTGCTGGAGCCAGTGTCTGCCTCGGCTCTCCTGCGACGAAACCGACCAGGAACAGGGAGTTTCCCTTCGGTTTTGCCCTGCTCTGATGACCGAGCATGGGGTCGTTTTGCCCTCTGCATTTCAGGGGATTATGGGATAAATTAGAAGGAATGAGGGAGGGGTTCAGGGTTCAATGAACCAATTGAGGAATTCTCGATTTTGGGGAGAAAAAAAAAACCATGAAGGATTTTGGTGCTGCCATGCTGTTTTCTAATTAGAAACTCTCCAAATTGTTAATGTGTGCATTGGTAGATCAAAATGTGATTGTTTGGTGAAGGAATTGGCGAGATTTGATCGAAGATGAATTTTCGGCTATTTTTCGTATAAAAATAGATTCTATTTTTGGCCGTTTTGGCTAGGCTTAGGTTGATCGTTTTAGATTCTATTTTGTGGGTTATAAATAGGTTGTTAGAGGAACGTATGGCCGCTAGAATCGTTCGATGCCGATATCCAACGCAAAAGTTATGCGCGTCGGAAGTTTATGTCGGATTTTGGTCCAAGTCGAATTAGTGAGCGTTTTTCATGGAATTTCGACGTGTGATAGTGGCATGTCTGTTTTTGGTGCGTAAAGCTGAATTGAGTGAGTTTTGGTTGAAGAAAAACAAAGGTTGAAATTTTATAAAAAAATGGCAGATTCGGTTTTGGCATTTTTCGCCTGTCTGCGGCTTACCGTTTTAAAATCTTAGTATATTAAACTAGGTTTCCAAGGGGACGTTCAACCACTTGAATCGTTTGATTCCGTTGACGGACGGAAAAGTTATGCGCGTCCGAACTTTAGGCTGGTTTTCTGCCGGACCAAACCGATGACCCGTTTCAGTTGAAATTTCATAAGTGTAGTTAAGGAAGGTTATTTTTAGCTATTTGGTGAATTTTGAGATAAATACTGATGAGAGATTGGTTGTGTTTTAGGTTGAGGCTTTCTTTTGGCGAAGGTGTGCGTCGAGCGAGCTTAGTACGCCAGGTAAGTAGTGCATGCATGCGTTTTGCCCAAGTGGGCCTACACCGTAGAACTTTAGGGTTTATGTGATTGATTGTGGTGTGCGTGCGTATTGTTTGACATGCATCATATTTTAAAAACATGAACGAAAATAATTTTGAGCAAGTTTTGAGTATGTGGTGAGACGTGTGGCGGTGGTACAGCAGATCCCGCAAGTGTGCGGGCCGGTGCTTCACCAGTCACGGATTCCACTCGAGGGGTCGGCCGGCTGGGCTGTCATGCGCCGTGAATGTGTCAACGGTGAGGATATGGGCAGTGGTACCGCGGATCCTACTAGTGTGTGGGCCGGTGCAACACCAGTCGTGGATCCTACTCGAGGGGTGGGCCGGCTAGGCTGTTGCGAAACGTGTGTGTGTGTGGCAACTGTCGCCCCGTGCTAGGGAGGCTGAGACGAGGGCGACGTGTCAGGGTGTAGAGTGCCGCGAGGTAAACCCTTACCCTGATGTGGTTGCCGTGTGGTGATGGGTGTGTGTAGCTTGTGGGCCTCGTTGCTGGGGAGTCCGGGACGGTGACGACGTGTCAGGGTGTAGGGTGGCGTGAGGTTCCTCCTTACCCTGTTGCGGCTGCACTACGCGTCACAGATGTGACAACATGAGTGTGAGTGTAGAGACTGCATGTGATAGGATTGCATTGTCGGCTTTTACTTTTATATCGCATTACTTACTGAGCATTAGTCTTATGTTGTGTGTTCTGTGGTGTAGGTGCTGATGATACTGCTGGTGAGCCTCAAGAGCCTAGTCCAGAGGCGTAGGATGGTTGGCGGCGTACACCCGAGGCACCGGATGGCGGATTTTGTTAGGGCGACCCGACCCGTCGTGGTGGTAGGTGATAGTGGATTTATTATTTTATGTCGGGTATTTATGTAGACAGCGGAGTTGTATATACGTTGATTTTTTTTTAGATTGTATAGAGGGGTTGTAGTGTTTTGGGGACACGTACACATTGTTATATGTTAGAGTATGATATTACTCTATACTTGGGACTTTCTTCATTTGTATTTGATGGGTTTTCGTTGTCCTTAAACTCTGATTTTGTTATGGTGGTTTTCTCTGGATGGTTGATAGTTAAATATTGTTGGATTATGGTGAACTGTGTGCAGGGTTTAAATTTTGGGATAGTCAGTTTTTAGCCGTTACTCTGCCGAAATTTCAGGAGAGAGGTTGGGAGTCGAGAGGATATGGAATAGGTTGAGATGTGAACAGTGAATGCTAGAGAAGGGTAGATGAGTATGGGAGTGCGGCGTGATCGCAGGTGCGCGGGGCACGCGGCTCTGCGGGTGCTCACAGGTCGTGCGGCGCTGGGTAAAAGCGTGCGCGCGGACGTGCTGTACAGTGGCAGGGTGCGTGGGGCATGCGGTGCAGTGAGCGTGCGCGAGACACAGTGACGTGGAGTTGGAACGTGCGGCAGTGCGACAGTGCGCGCGGGGTGTCGAAGTGGAGACGTGAGTGCGCGGATTGTTCTTTTGAAAATAATTTGAAAATGAAAGGAGTATTAAATTGAGTGCGTTATGTCAAGTGTTAGTGTGTGTGTAGTGTGTAGATGCACTGTAGCGCACCAGGAACGCGGGATTTCTCAGCGTGTTACATCATGTGCACCAAAACGTCCAAAATTTATACTTCAACCCAATTTCACCAAGTCCTTCACCAATCAGCCACCTTCTTACCTACTAAGTAAAATCTAATACTATTTGAAGCTTCCCACTCAGAAAACCCGAATGGCAGCATAAGGCCCTCTCGGTTCCTTCTTCTAAAACCACTCTCTCACTTGTCTACAGCCTAATTATCGCCAATTCCACCTTCTAGACAATCCAATTACTAGCCAAAAATCTCAGAATTTGAAACTCACATCAACCCTCCACTCGGTTGCCAAAACAGAACAGGACAACAGAGGGAGAGAGAGACTTACGAGGGGCGTCGTTCTACATTGGGACGGAAGGAGAAGAGGAAGAAGAACACAAGCAGAGCGCTCGTCACCGGCGATAGAGCTGGATGGAGACTCTCTCGCTGTCGTCGGCAGAAAGCGCTCGGGCTCTCTCTTTGGGAGCTCAAGCTGCTGAAACCGAATGGCTTCGGTTCGTCGAAAAAGCAACATTTGTCGGCAGTTCTCTCTCACACTCACGCTCATCAGTCGTAGACCAAAGCTCAGATCCAAGCTCTCTCAATCGCCTTTTGGTCTTAGGTGCTCGATGAAGAACTGAACAGCTGAATGGCTTCCTCGCGAAGTCGTTAAGCTGTTTTATTATTATTATTTTTTTTAATAAATTAAATTACTAAATCGCTTTCACGTACTTTGAACCTCCGTGTTTCCGTTAAGTTCGCGTCGTTTCGACCTAAAAATTGGGAAATACTCTTCCAAATTAAATCCTAAATTTCCTAAATTGATTCATTAAATGTAACACCCCGAGAAACCCCACGTTCCCGGTGAGCTATAGTACATCTACACACTACACACACACTAACACTTAACACAATTCACTCAATTTAATACCTCTTTCCTTTTATTTTTTTTCAAATCATTTTCAAAAGAGCATATTGTGAGTATGAAAAATTTTCGACTCGATTCAAAAACAACTCGAGTCCCGAAGAGGGTACACGAAGTCCTCAATATAAAAACTACGCAGCAAGAAAAAAAGACCATTTAAAACAGTTCAGGATAAAACAGTAAGACTTGAAATCCTATAAAAGAATCCAACTCACTCCTTGAACTACAAAACCCGGTACCGCGACCTCACGTCCCCACTTCGAAACTCCGTGCGCACCCTCGCGGTGCTGCACGTGCCAACTCAATGTCACCGTGTCACGCGCACGCTCACAGCGCCGCGTGCCCCACGCACCCTGCAGCTGTACAGCACGTCCGCGCGCGCGCACGCCCTCAGCACTTCCACGCTCATCTACACTTCTCTAGCATTCCCTGTTCACATCTCAACACATTCCATACCCTCTCGACTCCCAACCTCTCTCCCAAAATTTCGGCAGAGTAACGGCTAAAAACTGACTATCCCAAAATTTAAACCCTGCACACAATTCACCATAATCCAACAATATTTACCTATCCATCATCCAGAGAAATTATCATAACCAAATCAGAGTAGGAAGACAACGAAAATCCGTCAAATACAAATGAAGAAAGTTCACAATATAGAGCAATACTATACTCTAACATGTAAAATATATGCGTACGTCGCCAAAATCACACGCACTCCATATACACCTATACGCTGACGCATATACAACAACACATCTCATCCACTGTACGTAATCACCACAAAAGAAGGAAAAACCGGCAAACCAACCAGGCCACCACCTACCATCTTCACGGGTCGGGTCGCCCTAACAAAAGTCCACCATCCGGTGCCGCGGGCGCACGCCGCCAACCATCCTACGCCTCTGGACTAGGCACTCGAGGCTCACCAGCAGTATCGTCAGCTCCTACACCACAGAACACACAACGTAAGCCTAACGCTCAGTAAGTAATGCGATATTAAAATAAAAGCCGACGATGCAATCCTATCACATGCAGTTTCTACACTCACACTCATGTTGTCACATCTGTGACGCGTAGTGCAGCCGCACCAGGGTAAGAAGGAACCTCACGCCACCCTACACCCTGACACGTCGCCACCGTCCCGGACTCCCCAGCAACGAGGCCCACAAGCTACACACACGCATCACCACACGGCAACCACATCAGGGTAAGGGTCTACCTCGCGCCACTCTACACCCTGACACGTCACCCCCGTCCCAGTCTCCCCAGCACGGGGCCACAGTTGCCATACACACGTTTCGCGACAGCCCAGCCGGCCCACCCCTCGAGTAGGATCAGCGACTAGTGTTGCACCGGCCCACACACTAGTAGGATCCACGGTACCACTGCCCATATACTCACCGTCAACATTTTCACGCCGCATGACGGCCCAGCCGGCCTACCCTCGTGACTGCTTGGTCGTGGCCACTCCTCCACAGCTTGAACCTTCACTGGATCAACTAAAATGCCCTCAGAGGAGATAACATGTCCTAAGAAGTAGATCCTGTCCAGTCAAAACTCGAACTCAGAGAACTTAGCATACAATCGGTGATTGCTCAAAGTAGTTAGTACAATCCTCAAGTGCTGTCTATGCTCCTCCTCGCTTCGTAAGTTAATCAGAATGTCGTCGATGAACACTACCATGAATCTATCTAAGTGCTCCCTGAATACTCGATTCATCAGGTCCATGAAGGCTGTCGGGGCATTGGTTGACCTGAATGACATCACCAAAAACTCATAGTGTCCATACCTCGTACGGAGAGCAGTCTTTGGGATGTCTTTCTGCCTAACCTTCAATTGATAATAGCCAGACCTCAAAATCAATTTTTGAGAACACCCGTGCACCTTTCAGCTGATCAAACAAATCATCAATCCTCGGTAACGGGTACATGTTCTTCACTGTCAGTGTATTCAGCTTCTTGTAATCAATGCACATGCGTAGGGACTCGTCATTCATCTTAACAAAAAGCACTGGTGCACCCCAAGGTGAGAAATTGGGGTGTATAAAGCCCTTATCCATCAACTCTTCCAGCTATGCCTTTAACTCCTTCAACTCAGTAGGCGCCGACCTGTATGGGTTCTTTCACACCGGTTCAGCTCCAGGATATACATTAATAACGAACTCGATCTCCCGGTTAGGGGATAGAACAGCCAGATCTTCTAAAAATACCTCTAGGAACTCCTGCACAGTGGAAGTATCTCAAAGCCGAACTTCGCTTTGCAACTGTACGTTGACGACACTACCCAGTAAGCCCATACATCCACCCTGCAACAACTGTTGTGATCTCATCGCAGACACAGCTGGAATCCTGCTCAAACCCTTCCCTGTCCTAAGAGAGTAACTTTCCCCACTCGAAAGTCAAAAATGGATCTCCTTGTTTCTGCAATCTATCGAAGCATTATGTCTGAACAACCAATCCATTCTCAAATTGACTTCATACCCCTTCATGTCAAGTATGATCAGATTGGCATACCACTACTTTCCTCCCACTGTCACGATATCACCCTGCACCACCTGATCTGAACATAGGCGCTCCCTCGACGACAACAATACATCATAAAACTGCCTGGAAGATTGGGCAATAGATTTGCCTTGACCACAAAGGCAGTAGACACAAAAGAATTTGTAGCACCCGTATCGACAAGTGTCTAAGTCGCCATGCCTGAAATAAAAATGTTACCTACAATGACTGATGGCTAGAAAGCATCGTCTGGCTCATTAAGGGCGAAAACACTCGGCGGCACCCTCACAAAAGCTTTACTCAAATTAGGGCAATCCTTAGCAAAATGCCCCAATTTCGTTGCAGTTGAAGCAACAATTCTGACGTGGCTTCTGGCACTCTCTAGACATGTATTCCACCTCGCCACAGTTGTAGCACCGCCCTGAGCCGACTCTGTACTGACCTTGGTGCGTCCTCTTACTCTTTGGGCACACTGTATACTGTCTCGGCCCCTACAGCCTCTTGTTGCTCCCCTGCCTGCTAGAACTATTACTAGGCCTCTTCATGCCTTTCTGCAGGGACACCCCCTCCCCACTGGACTACAGCAGTGACTCATTGAACGATCTCCGGGGATGCTCCCTAGGTACCTCTCTATAACTGGGAACCTTTGCCCGAGCCTCCTTAATATTTAAGGCTTTTGCTACCACCTTATCGTATGGCATGCCTCGAGTCTCAGCAATCTGCAAGCCCATATAAATATTTGGCTTCAGGCCCTGCACAAATTGGTGTACCTTATTCTCGTCGAGGCTCACCAAATGCCCTGCAAACCGCGACAAGGCCTCGAACTGTCGGACATACTCAGCCACGGTGCCTGTTTGCTTCAACTGTGCAAACTCCACCATCTTCCGTGTCCTGATGGAGTGGCTGAAATACTTACCAAAGAACACTATCTTGAATTCTTCCCAGGTCATGGCCCCTACATCACTCGTAGTCACTACTGTATTCCACCAATGGCTAGCATCCTTGGCCAGATAGAATGTCGCACTAGACACCTTGTCCTGATCCTCCACTTTACCATAACCTATCATCCTTTTCATACTTTGTATTCACTACTCAGCACTGAGAGGATCCGGAAATAACCCATCAAACGTCGGGGGGTCTAAGTCTGTGCAGTCTATCACCCTCTCTATCCGATGAACCCTGGGTACTAGACTGACCCTGTTCGTCCCTGCTCATAAATCTGTACAGCTGCTGAGACTGGCAGTGGACTAACTTGGTAAGTTGCTGGACAGTGTCATCCATGTCGCCCACAGCTCTATGCGCCTCCCATCGTGGTTGACCTCTTCCTCTAGCCTCTCGAGACACTTTCTACCCCTAAAATATACAAAACTCACGTTTGCCTTAAAAATAAAAATTAAATCTAAACACTTACAGTTGGTGGAGCGCTCCCGTCCAGCTGCTGACGGTGTTATGTAATCCTTTGAACAACGTCGACCTCGTGACTCCACCAGTTCTTCGTCGCGGGCGAATAGCCGAAGAGGAAAACAGAATGGCTTTCTCGTGAAGCCATTCTAGTTTTTATTATATTAATATTATTATTTTTTCTTTTTAAAATTAATCTAGTTAATTAAAATTTACCAAAACACCCTCACGTGTTTTTAAATCGTCTGTATCATCATCAAATTCGCGTCCTTCTGACTATAAAATTTTCAGAAACCATCACTAAATTTAGATTATGAGTTTTATAATTTAATTTACCCGTTAAAATATTTCTTGAAATTCCAACCGAGACTTAATTAAAATTCAAAAATTAGATTTAAAATCTGAAATTTCTCGGGTTATTACATCCCCCCACCTTATAAGAATTTTGTCTCCAAAATTTAAGTACCGAATAGTTCAGGATACTGTTGTTTCATGTCCTGCTGCCGCTTCCACGTGGTTTCCTCCATGCCATGATTGCGCCATAACACCTTGACCAAAGGGATTTTCTTGTTGCGCAGTACTTTCACAGCAGATCCCAAGATCCTCACTGGTTTCTCCTCGTAGAACAGCGTCGGCTGGATCTCTATATCCTGTTGTGGCACTACCTGAGAGGGATTGCGCATACACTTCCTCAGTACCAAGACATGGAAAACATCATGGATGACATCTATTGACGAAGGCAACTAGAGCTGGTACGCAGTTCTCTCAATTCTCTTGACAATTGGGAATGGCCCCAGAAACCGAGGGTTGAGCTTCCCTTGTTTTTCGAACCTCACCACTCTCTTGAATGGCGGGATATTCAAAAATACCTCGTCTCCCTCACTATACTCCAACTCCCGATGCCTCTGATCTACATAACTCTTCTATCGACTCTGAGCCGCTTCAATCATCTTCCATATCACGAAAATCTTATCGACAGTCTGCTGTAAAATCTCAGGACCTATCAATCGGGCCTCCCCAACCTCATCCCAATACAATGGCGACCTGCACTTCTTCCCGTAGAGGGCCTCGTATGACGCCATACCAATGGTACACTAGTAGCTATTATTATACGAGAATTCCACCAACGACAACAACTTACTCCAAGCCACTTGGAACTCTAACACACAAGCCCTGATCATATCCTCAAGAATTTGAGGATGAAAGGTCGTATTGAACTATAACCTAGTGCCCATGGCCTTATGCAGACTCCTCCAAAACTTAGATGTGAATCCGGGCTCTCGGTCTAAAATAATCGACACTGGGATCCCATGAAGCTTGACTATCTCCTAAATATATAACTGGGCAAACTGATACATGGTATAAGTCATCCTCACAAGCAAAAAGTGAGACGACTTCGTCAACCTGTCTACAATTACCCAGATAGCATCATGGCTCTTGGCAGTCCTCGGCAATCCAACCACAAAATCCATAGTGATCCGCTCCCACTTCTACTCCAGTATTGGCAATGGTTGGAGTATCCAAGACAGTCACTGATGTTCCCCCTTCACTTACTGGCAGACCACGCAAGTTTCAATATACTCGGCCATCGCTCGCTTCATGTTAGGCCACCAATAGTGCTGCTTCAAATCCCTGTACATCTTAGTGCTTCCTGGATGCACAGAGAAGGAAGATGAATGAGCCTCTGATAATATCTCCTTCCTCAACTCCTCATTCTTCGGGACGTACCACCTATCCTGAAACTTCAGAATTCTCTCTTCCAAATAATTGAGCTCAAAACTAGGACTGGCCTGCATACTCACCTTGAGCTCGCTACACTCCGAGTCAGTCTTCTGAGCCTGCCTCATCCTATCCAGAATGGTCGGCCTCAATGACAAAGTTGAAAGAGTGACTGCCAGATCAGAAACTACCTTCAGGCCTAAACTCTGCATCTCTGTCATCAACTCAATAGGCCCTATCGAAGTCATGGCAGAAGTCAAAGCTGTCACCTGGCTCAAGGCGTCTACCACCACATTTAGCTTTCCTGGGTGGTACTTGATCTCCACATCGTAATCCTTGACCAGCTCGAGTCATCTCCTCTATCTCAAATTCAGCTCCTTCTGCGTGAAAATGTATCTCAGACTCTGGTGATCTGAGAAAATCTCGTACTACTACCCATAAAGGTAATGTCTCCAAATCTTGAGTGCAAATACAACTGCTGCAGCTCCAAATCGTGAGTGGGATAATTTTGCTAGTAATTCTTCAACTGCCTAGAGGCATAGGCAATGACTCTCCCACTCTCCATCAAAACACACCCCAAACCAATACTAGAGGCGTCACAATAAATGCAGAACGTCTCTCCTTACACGGGCAGCGTCAGTATAGGTGTTGTAGTCAATCTCTGTTTCAATGTCTGAAAGCTGTCCTCACACTTGTCAAACCATTCGTATTTTATATTCTTTCTGGTCAGCTGGGTCAAAAGAGCTTAAATCTTGGAGAACCCGTCAATGAATCTCCGATAATATCCAGCCAACGCCAGAAAACTGCGTATATCACTAGCACTGGTCGGTCGTGGCCACTCCTTTACAGCCTGAACTTTTACTGGATCAACTAAAATACCCTCAGAGGAAATAACGTATCCCAAGAAGTGGATCCTGTCCAGCAAAAACTCGCACTTAGAGAACTTAGCATACAGCTGATGCTGGCTCAGAATAGTCAATACGGTCCTCAAGTGCTCTCTGTGCTCCTCCTCACTCCGCGAGTAAATCAGGATGTCGTCGATAAACACGATCACAAACTTGTCAAGGTACTCACTGAACACTCGGTGCATCAGATATATAAACGCTGCAGGGGCGTTGGTCAGCCCGAAGGACATAACCTGGAACTCAAAATGTCCGTACCTCGTCCTAAAGGTCGTCTTCAGTACATCCACTCCCATTACGTTCAACTGATGACAGCCGTACCTCAGGTCGATCTTAGAAAACACACGGGCACTCTGTAGCTGATCAAACAAATCGTCAATTCTCGGCAATGGACACCTGTTCTTGACCGTCAACTTATTCAGCTCCCGTTAGTCAATACACATATGTAATGATCCATCTTTCTTCTTCACGAATAGAACTGGCGCGCCCCAAGGTGAAAAACTAGGGCATATAAATCCCTTATCCATTAGTTCCTCCAACTGAGCCTTCAGCTCCTTAAGTTCGGTAGGTGCTAACCTGTATAGGTTCTTGCACACTGGCTCGGCACCTAGGAAAACATCTATTTCAAATTTGATCTCCTTGTCAGGGGGTTGCCCTGGCAAATCATAACGAAACACCTCCGAGAACTCCTGCACAATAGGGATATTCTGTAACCGAGTATCATCCTGTGATAGTGCATCCCCGACACTTGCCAGAAATCCCTGACAACCCTTGTTTAACGACCACAGAGTCTGCCGAAAAAAGATAGCAAAAATCCTGGTAAGGCCTTTACCTGCTTTGAAGGTGTAGCTTTCCCCGCCCAGGGGCCGAAAATAAACCTCTCTGGTCCTGCAGTCAATCTTGGCATGATGTTTGAACAGCCAATACATTCCCAAGATCACCTCATAGCCACTCATATGGAGTATGACTAGCTCGGCATACAACTGTTTTTTCCCCACTGCCACCACATTGCCCCGCACAATCTGTTCTGAATACAAATGTTCCCCTGATAGCAAGGTCACATCATAATGCTACCCGGCGGGACTGAACTCCAAATTTTCCTAACAACGAAACCCGTCGGCACAAACGAGTTCGTAACACCCGTATCAATCAAGGTATAAGCTGCCACACAAAAAACAAAAATGTTACTTGCAATCACTGATGGCTGGGCAGAAATATCTGACTCAAAAAGGGTACAGACCCTCGGTGTAACTCTTGCTAACGCCTTGCTCGCTGCCGGGCATCTGTTGGCAAAGTGTCCCACCTCATTGCAAT
This sequence comes from Begonia peltatifolia, assembly GCA_022433055.1. Classification (NCBI taxonomy): domain Eukaryota; kingdom Viridiplantae; phylum Streptophyta; class Magnoliopsida; order Cucurbitales; family Begoniaceae; genus Begonia; species Begonia peltatifolia. The sequence goes on along the minus strand of CM039517.1, from coordinate 10,687,363 downwards.
TGAAACAATGGTTTTGACGCGGCCTCTAGCACTTTATAGACATGTGGCCCACCTCGCCATAGTTATAACGCCGCACTGGGCCCACTTTGTACTTGCCAGTGTGACTCCTCTGACACTTCGGGCACACTGCAAACTGTTCCGACCCCTGCAGCCTCTTGGTGCTCCCCTGGCTACTATAACTCTCACCAGGCTTCTTTAGGCCTTTCTGCATGAGCACCCTCTCCCCACTCGACTATGGCAGTGACTCCCTGAATGATCTTCGAGGCTGCTCCTTGGGTAGCACTCTATAACTAGGAAGCTTTGCCCGAGCCTCCTCGATATCTAAGGCCTTCGCTACCACCTCCTCATATGGCATGCCTCGAGTCCAAGCAATCAGCATGCCAATATAGATATCTGGATTCAGGCCCTATACAAACTGGTGTACCTTATTTTCGTTGAGGCTCACCAAATACCATACAAACCGCGACAAAGCCTCGAACAGTCGGACATACTCAGCCACAGTGCTGGTCTTCCTCAGCTGTGCAAACTCCACCATCTTCTCTGTACTGATAGAGTGGCTGAAATCCTTACCGAAAAACACTGACTTGAACTCCTCCCAGGTCATAGTCTCCATGTCTCTCGTGGCAACTACAATATCCCACCAATGGCTAGCATCCTTGGCCAGATAGAATGCCGCACTCGACACCTTATCCTGCTCCTCCACCTTTGCATTACCCATTATCCTCTCCATGCTCCGTATCCACTTCTCAGCACTGAGAGGATCTAGAGATGACCCATCAAAAGTCGGGGGTCTAAGTCTATGCAGCCTATCACCCCCTCTGTCAGACGAACCTTGGGCACTAGACTGACCCTTGTCGTTCCTGCTAATAAATCTCTATAGCTGCTGAGACTGGCGGTGTACTAACTTGGTAAGCTGGCTGACGGTATCATCCATATTATCTACAGCACTATGCGTCTCCCGTCGTGGTCGACCGCTGCCTCTCGTCTCTCCTAACATTTTCTACCTTTAAAATATACAAACTCACATTAGTTTTACAATAAATTTAAATCTAAACACTTACAATTGGTGGAGTACTCTCGTGCAGCAGTTGGTGGTGTTAGGTAATTCTCTGAATGACATCAACCCCGTGGATCAGATACCATAACTATAGCACCCAGGAACCCAGATGTTCCCGGTGCGCTCACTATGTCTACACACTATGACATACAGAGACTTGATGAGAATTTACTTAATTTACTACCACTTCCATTTTCAAATCATATTTAAAATAATATTAGTAAGTATAAAAATTTTTTACTCGATTCAAAAACACTCGCGCCACGAAGAGGGAACACAAAATCCTCAATATAAAATACGCAGCGGAAAAGACAATTTAAAGCAGTTTTAAAACTAAAACAACAAGACTTGAAATTTTAGGAAGGTGTCCAACACACGCCTCGAGCTACCCGACTCAGTGTCGCGCGCCCGAGTAGCGGCGCCACGCGCCCACGGTTCTGCGCACGCACTGCACGCGCGCGCTCACTTGGGATGCGAGCCGCGCACCCGCCCATCAACGTCCCCACTTCGGCGCCCCACGTGCACCCTATCGGTACCGCGCACGCCAACTCAACACCGCCGCGTCATGCGTATGCCTACAGCGCCGCGTGCTCCACGCACCCTGCATTCGTGCAGCACGTCTGCACGCACGCCCTCACCCGACACGGCACAACCTGTGCACACTTCCAAGGCCGTGTGCCCGCGCTCCTACGGTCATGTTGCGCTCCCGCACACACCACCACTCCCTTTCGCGCCTCACCGCGCACACCCTGACCTATTCCGTACCCCCTCGACTCCCTGACCTTTCTCCCAAAAATTTGGCAGAGTAACGTCTAAAAACTGGTTATCCCAAAATTTAAACTCTGCACACAGTTCACCAGAAAACTAGAAATATCCATCCATCAAACTATCCAGAGAATCTACATAACAAAAATTGAAGTTTAAAGACAACGAAATCAATAAACTACAAATGAAGAAAGTCCACAGTATAGAGCAATACCAAACTTCTACATGTAAATAGTACGCGTGCATAGCAAAAAGTCACAAACTTTCCATGAACTCCTATACAATTAATGTCTATACAAACTCGTCAGATCAACTATATATCCCAACACAACAGAAAGAAAATACCCCAAAAAAGTCTAGCATCACCTACCATCTTCACGGGTCTGGTCGCCGTAACAAAATCCGCCGTCTGGCGCCTCGGCCACGCGCCACCAACCGTACTACACCTCAAGACTAGGCTCTCGGGGCCCACCAGTGACAATATCTACACCTACACCATAGAACACACAACATAAGTATAACGCTTAGTAAGTAATGCGATATGAAAGTAAAAATCGATAATGTAATCCTATCACACGCAGTCTCTATACTTACACTCATGTTGTCACATCTGTGACGCGTAGTGCAGCCGCACCAAGGTGAGAATAATCCTAGTGCCACCCTTCACCCTGACACGTCCCCACCGTCCTGGACTCCCCAGCAACGAGTCCCACAAGCTACACACACGCATCACCACACAACAACCACATCAGGGTGAGGGTGTAACTCACGCCACACTACACCCTGACACGTTGCCACCGTCCCAGCCTCCCCAGCAACGGGGCCACAGTTGTCACACACACATATTTTACGACAGCTCAGCCGGCCACTCCCCGAGTGCAATCCGCAACTGGTGTTGCACCGGCTCACACACTCACACCACAATCAACAACAAAAATCATAAAGTTCCATGGTGTAGGCCCACCTGGGCAAAACACATGCATGCACTACTTACCTGGCGTACTAAGCTCACTCGACGCACAGATTCGCCAAAAAGCCTCAACCTAAAACATAAACAATTACTCATCAATCTTCGCATCAAAATTCACTAACTACTCTAAAAATTACATTCCTTAACTAAACCCATGAAATCCCAACTAAAACGAGTCACTAATTCGGCTCGGCCGAAAACCACCATAAACTTTGGACGCACATAACTTTTCCGTTTGTTATAGGAATCGAGTGATTCAAGTGGCTAAACGTTCTCTTAGAAACCCAGTCTAACATACTGAGACGAATTTTAAAACAGTAAGCCGCAGCTAGGTGAAAATCACCAAAACCAAATCTGCCCTTTACCCAAATTTCACATTTTTGTTTCATTCAACCAAAACTCACTTAGTCCTCCACTCCTCTCAGACGTTTTCTATCCATTGCCCAACCACTTTACAGTAGCTCTTAAATCACCCCAAACATTCAGCTCAAACCTCACAAAATCGAAAGGAAAAAAATCATCACGCTCGGCCTTCGATACAAAGAGAGACAGGGGGACACTCCCTGCTCTCGGCCGGCTTCTGGGTGTGGAAAAGCCAAGCCAGCAGCTGCCCCCAGCACACACACACACACTCTAGCTCTCAAAACACCCAAAAACCCAAGCTCAACCATCGGGAAATTCGGAGACCACCGAACTCCCCACACTTAGTCGACCGAAACCAAAACAGAATTGTCGCTCGGTCACCAATTCTTCGTCGTGGGCGAACAACCAAATAGGAAAACAGAATGGCTTCCTGGTGAAGCCATTCTGGTTTTCATTTCATTATTATTATTATTTTTTCTTTTTAAAATTAATCTAATTAATTAAAATTTACCAAAATGCCCTCGCATGTTTTCAAATTGTCTGTATCTTTCTCAAATTCGCGTATTCTCAACTTTAAAATTTTCGAAAACCATCACTAAATTTAGATTCCGAGTTTTATAAATGAATTTACTCGTTAAAATATTTATCAAAATTCCAAACGAAACTTAATTAAAATTTGAAAATTATATTTAAAATCTGAAATTTCTTGGATTATTACAGCGCCACCCGTGCAGGCTTGTAGTGCCACGTGCCCCACGCTCTGTAAACGCGGCGTGCTCCCGCATGCGGCCTCAACCTGGGCAGCACGCTCTGCTCGTCCAACCACCCACCGGCACGCGCTGTACGCTCAATTCAACTTCCTAACACCCTGTCTTTCTCTCGAAAATTTGGCAGAGTAACCCCTGTACCTACTGACCCCAACCTGCAAACAATACACCATATAAATTCCCAAATTACACCATCCAAATTCATCTAGAAAATCACCAAGGAAAAACAGAGTGGAAAAAAATAAATCTAACTATCGATGAAGAAAATCTACAGTACAGAGCAACACGATACTCATACATGTATAATATACACACGCATCCTCAAAACAACCCAAAAATAAAGAAAAATCCACGTCTATTCACTGTACATCATGTAAAACCAAATGGTTCCCAAAATACCACAAGAAAACTCCGAACACCCCACCAAAACTATAATGCCCAGGATTTCCGTTTAAACTAGTTTCGGATTTTGTAATTTGTAATCGGTGGTGTTTTGGTCCGAATTAATAATGAAAATTTTCTGCCCCTGAATAAAAGATTATTTTAAGATTAATGGTGGAAAGAGAAATTTAAGAATCTAACCGGAATCGGATGAAATTGCGGAATTGTGAAACGACTAATGGTGGATGGTAATTTGGTAATTGTGAAATAATATATTTAAAAAAAAACTGAGAAGAACACCTCACCTCTTTTCTTCCGCGAGCGAGCCAGCGTTCCACTTTCCTCGGTGCTGTGATCGAGTTTCTTCCATAAATCTTTTGAAGTCATGGGAAGTTCTCGTTAGTTTTGCGTAGTTACTTAGTTCGTTGGTGTTATTAGTTGCGAAACCGGGTTTGGCAAGGGTATAGGTCGCATTAGTGAAAACCTAGGAGGGTAACGTGAGACGTTGAGCGTAGAGTTGAATTCTATCTGCGTATTAGTGCTTAGGATAGAAATAGGAGTGAATTATAAGAATTGGTGAGGAAGATTGGATGATTTGTTGACCGTGTACGTGGATGTTGGGACGGTGTCCGTTTGGCTACGTTCGGTTAAGTTAAGGACATCTAAATGGGAAATGGATGCAACCACGGGATACTAGGCATCCTCTAAAACCCGTAACATTTTGTATCGTCCAATTCGGGAGAGTATTGAAGAAGTTGCAAATTTACGAAGTTGAAGGGAAATTGTTCAGGATTTTGGGTTTAGCAGAGAGTTTTGGTTTTGATGTGGATTAGGATTTTCAAGTTAAGGAATTATGAATTTGACGAGTTAGAATTTGACGGATGTATAATTTTATAGGTATTCCAGTTAGAGCACCAACTTACGAAATGTGAAAGGATTTCAAGAGCGCCAGGTAAGTGGTGGAATGTATGCGATTTGCCTTCAGGCGTACACCTTGGAATGGTAGGATTGTTTGTTTGTTTGCTTGTTTGTTTTGTTGTTTGAGTCGTGCATTCGTGATTGTCATGCATCATGGTTTTGAATTACGAAATACGAGTTTTAAGCATGTTTTGAAATGTGTATGTGAAACGTAACTAGATAAGAAAAGACTTGCCATGCATGGGTGAATGCCTCGTCGTTAACGTGTTACTAAGAGAGCACTAGGGGGTTCCCATGGATGAAAGTATGTAATATGACACGGTTTGCGAATGCTTCATCGTTAACGTGCTATTGAGAGTACTAGAGGGTTCAACGATTGATGTTAGGAGGAGGTTACGTAGCGCCGTTTCGTGTGCGAACATGATGTGTGCCTCTAGCCTTGCTCCGTGGGTTATGGATTGGCTGCCCCGAGTGTGGAGGGAATGGGTGCCAGCCTGACTCACACGGAAAAGTGAAGGATAAAAATAACGAAACGAAAAGAAAACGGAGTTGAGTATAGAAAACTGCATGAGTAGGGGTTAAGTTATGCATTGGTTTTTGAGTTCACATTTCCATACTTGCTAAGCATTAGGCTTACGTTTTATGTTCCTTGGTGTAGGTGACGACGAGCTATCAAGTGAGTTGCTAGCTGATGAGCAGGCCTAGATCAGAGTCGGCGGGAAATGTCACATGCCAGTGCAGGAAAATGTTGAGGCGACGCGACCATGGCGGGAAAAAGGGGGTAATTTTTGTATGTGTTTTGAGTCAGATAGAGTTGTGTAGATTTTTGAGGAATTTAGGTGGTGTACAAAGACTACAATGGGTAATTGAAGTAGGATATTGATGTTTTGAAGTTTACTTGAAGAAAGTATGTTCTTAAATCATAGGTGTTATTTTGTCAATTAGATCGAGGGAATATGTTCGTGTGTTTGGTTTTCTTTTGAACTGGTGTAATTTTACTGATACTGGTGTGAGGTGTCGACCGAAGTCGAGAGGTGTCGATCGGTCAATGTAAATATAAGGTGAGTGTCGTCCGCGAGGTTTGACCTGTGACAGGCAGAGCCGAAGCAGGTGTCGACTGGTTCATGTAAAAATGGTAGCGGTGTCGATCGCGGGGAACGACTTGGGCGGGCAGAGAGGATTAAAGTGTCGACCCGTGGAGATGGGTGTCGACTCCTCTCTGTGGTGAGCATAAAAGTGTCGACCTATGAAAAGACCCAAGAGGGGCAAGGTGTCGACCAGTGTTTCCGGTGTCGACCTATGAGAAAACTTGAGAAGACTTAGGTGTCGATTGGTGCTTATAGGTGTTGACCGGAAGTCTCTGTTTCATGTTTAACAAAATAAAATTTTATCCAAAATGAATTTAATTGAATTTCCACTGCAGAGCTGTTAAAAATATTCTCAGAAACGTCGTTTTAAATCGAGGAATAAAATTTTAAATTTACACAAATTTTATAAGTCAAATGTAAGGATTTGGTATCGGAACAGTAGCGAACCAGAAACGGATAGGTTTTCGGGGCGTTACAGGAGTTGGTATCAGAGCCATTATGGTCAAGTTGTTCAAAGGATACCCAACATTTACCGGCCGCTATGCAACGTGCTCCACCAACTGTAAGTAGTTATTTATTTTAGTTAGATTATGACTAAAGCTAGACTATGCTAACCTCGTACAGGAATTAACTGAAATGGATAGACGACCGGGACGACCTAGGGTTTCGAGAGAGGCAGTAGAGCCAGAAGGTGATGAAAACTCGGCCACGATTAGGCCGTTGACCGAATTGGTTGACGAGCAGTCCCAACAGTTTGGAATGCTGTTGAATCAAGGACAAGAAAGCCATGGAGCAGGCTCTAGTAGAGAGAGATTCAGAAGATTGAAGCCTCCGATGTTTGAGGGTCAGCTGATAGGCCCTACAGTGGCAGAAAGGTGCATCCGCACCATTGAGAACATGTTTAAGTATGCCGATGTGGAGGAGGAAAATATGGTTAAGTGTGCGACATTTCACCTCTCAAATGATGCTCAAAGCTGGTGGGAGACGGTAGAGGCCACCGTAGATGCCAGTGACTTGACTTGGAAAAGATTCAAGGAAATGTTTTTCAACCGGACGGTCCAAGCTACAAAAAGATTGGAGTTTCTACAGTTGAAGCAGACTGGGCTAGTAGCTGAGTATGTCAGGCAGTTCGAATCGTTGTCCAGATTTGCAAGCCAATTTGTGAGCAATGAAGAAGAAAAGGTATTGTAGTTTGTTCAAGGATTGAAGCCGGAGATATATAGGGGCGTAACCATTTCCGGAACTGAGGTTGTGCCATATGCACGAGTTGTGGCGAAGGCACTAGCAGTGGAGGAAGCAGAGGCCAAGCGTGTGAGGCTAGCAGAGGCAACTAAGGGGTTCTTTAAGGAGATCACGCAACAGACAAGCAGAGGAGGATCTTCTTCTGGAACGAAAAGGCTAGGCGGTGTGGTGTACGATTCGACGGGAGGCAAAAAGCCCCGGATACAGAATAGGTACCCGCAGTGTCTCAAGTGCTTGAAGAGCCACCTAGGGGAGTGTGGACAATTTGCAGGCAGATGTTACAATTGCAATGAAACTGGTCACATTTTTCAGAATTGCACAAAGCCGAGGGTCAATCGGTGTTTTACCTGCAATGAGACCGGCCATATGTCCAGAGATTGCCCCGCGGCCAAGAAGGGTCTGGCTAAGATGACGCCCAAGATCTTCGCTATGATAGAGCCCGAGAGCGAGAATCGAGCAGCCGTTATTACAGGTACTGTACTAGTTGATACGGTGCCTGCATTTACGTTGATAGATTCAGGAGCGTCGCACTACTTTGTTGCCACAACTTTTGTGGTAAAGGTGAACTTGTGGGCTAAACTCGCCGGGTGTACATATGAAGTGAGGTTGCCATCCGGTGAGCACATGCACTCCGATCAAGTAGTACGCGACAGTGTCATATCAGTGGGGATGAGGAGTATGCCTGCCGATTTGATTGTGGTGGGGATAACGAGCTATGACGTGATATTGGGCATAGATTGGCTATTTCGACACTACGCAACGATCGATTGCAGGGCTGGGACTGTTAATTTCCAACCCTCAGATGGCGCGAAGCATTCACTGCAAGCTATGGAGAACGTGGGGAAGCTATCCGTAATGGCACCCATCGAGGCTCAGAGGTTACTAATGGGTGAACATTTTTGTTTTCTTTCAACGATTCTAGACACTCAACTTCCCGTGAAGACAAAGCCACAAGATATTGAGGTGGTTCGTGAATTCCCTGAGGTGTTTTTGGACGACTTGCCTGGGTTGCCCCCAAACTGAGAAGTTGAGTTTGTGATCGATACATATCCTGGTGCCGAGCCAATATCGAAGAACCCATATAGGTTGGCTCCTCCGGAATTAAAGGAATTGAAGAAGTAGTTGGAAGAACTACTGGAAAAAGGATTCATATGCCCGAGCTTCTCGCCATGGGGCGCGCCAGTCCTATTTGTGTAGAAGAAAGACGGATCGCTCCGGCTGTGTATTGACTACCGAGAGTTGAATAAGTTGACTGTAAAGAATAAGTATCCACTACCGAGGATAGATGACTTATTTGATCAACTCCAAGGAGCTTGGATTTTCTCGAAGATAGACTTGAGATCTGGGTATTATCAACTAAAGGTTAGATTGTAGGATATCATGAAGACAGTTTTATGGACTAGATATGGACACTATGAATTTTTAGTGATGTCGTTCGGACTGACAAATGCCCCAGCTGTTTTTATGGATCTGATGAATCGGGTATTCCAAGAGTATCTAGATAAGTTCGTCATTGTATTCATCGACGATATCTTGGTTTACTCCCATAACGAAGAAGAACCTAAGGTGCATTTGAAGGTGGTTCTGGAAACTTTGAAGCAGCATCGGCTGTATGCGAAGTTCTCCAAGTGCATATTCTAGCTAGATAAGGTCCATTTCCTCGGACATGTGATTTCTGGTGGAGGAATATCGATGGATCCGGCTAAAATACAGTCGATCAATAAATGGCCACAGCCAAGGAGCGTCAGAGAAATTTTGAAGTTTTCTGGGGTTAGCGGGTTACTACAGGAAGTTTATTGAATGATTTTCAAAGATTGCAGCATCCCTAACTCGTCTGACGCGAAAAGAAATCAAATATATATGGACGGAGGACTGTGAGCACAGTTTCCAGATGCTGAAGCAGAAATTGACTACAGCTCCAATATTGACATTTCCGGTGATGGACGAGAAGTTTAATATTTACTGTGATGCTTCAAGAATTGGATTGGGTTGTGTCTTGATGCAAAACGGAAGGGTGATCGCGTATGCTTCGAGGAAATTAAAGCCCTATGAGCGGAATTATCCAACCAATGATTTGGAGTTAGCAGCGGTTGTTTTCGCACTAAAGATCTGGAGGCACTATCTTTATGGACAGCAATGTGAGGTATACTCTAATAACAAAAGTTTGAAGTATATCTTCACTCAGAAGGGGCTGAACATGAGGCAGAGACGGTGGTTGGAGTTTGTGAAGGATTACGACCTGGAGATCAAATACCACCCCGACAAAGCCAATATGGTGGCCGATGCATTAAGCCGAATTACGACCTCAGCTTCAGCAATGAACACCGAGATGTCTAAGGAATTTAGTGTGGAATTTAAGAGATTTAATTTGTAGCTAGTCTCAAATACGACAGCGCAATTGTCAGCCTTATCTCTGAAGCCGTTGATTCTTGAGACAATCAAAGAAGCTCAACGAGATGACCCGAGATGCAACGAATTCAGGACGAGCATGACATTGAACGATATAACTGAATTTAGCTGTTCAAGTGATGGAACCCTGAAGTTTCAAAATAGGTGGTATGTTCCGAATAATAGTCAACTTCGTAAGGACATTTTGTCTAAAGCGCACTCCTCAAGGTTCTTTGTTCACCTCAGAAGCACCAAAATGTATAGAGACCTTAAGCAACATTATTGGTGGCCTGGCATGAAAAAGTCAGTAGCAAAGTGCGTGGAGACATGCCTAATCTGCCGCAAATTAAGACTGAACATCAGAGACTGGCTGGAAAGTTGCAACCATTACTGATTCCAAAATGAAAGTGAGACCAGATATCCATGGATTTTGTGGTTGGATTGCCCCGGACGGCAAAAGGGTCTGATGCGGTGTGGGTAACTTTGGATCGTCTGACCAAATCCGCCCATTTCCTACCGGTGAAGATGACATTCAACATGGACCAATTCACTGACCTGTATATTCAGGAGATAGTAAGGCTACACGGGGTTCCGATTTCAATTGCGTCGGACAAGGACCTGTGTTTTACATCGAAATTTTGGAAGAGTCTGCACAAAGCAATGGGGACATTCCTGAATTTCAATACGGCTTTTCATCCTCAAACCGATGAGCAGTTTGAGCATACTATTAAGGTTTTAGAGGATATGCTTCGAGCCTGTGTGTTAGAGTTCCAAGGTTCGTGGAGCAAGTATTTGCTCTTGGTGGAATTCTTGTACAACAATAACTATCAGGCTACGATAGGTATGACCCCTTACAAAGCCTTATACGGAAGGAAGTGCAGATCACCCCTTTATTGGGATGAAGTCGGTGAAGCTAGCTTGATTGGTCCTAAAATTTTGCAACAAACCACTTAGAAGATCAAAGTTATTCAGCAGCGGATATTGATAGTTCAAAGTTGACAGAAGAGTTACGCCGATGGAAGAAGAAGGGAATTGGAATTTGATGTAGGAGATGAAGTGTTCCTGAAAGTTTCACCATTTAAAGGTGTAATGAGATTTGGGAGGAAGGGTTTGAGCCCAAGATACATTGGACCATTCCCGATCACGAAAAGAATTGGAAGAGCTGCGTACCGACTAGAACTGCCAACTTCCATGGAAGGGGTTCACAATGTTTTTCCACGTGTCGATGCTAATGAAGTGTCTCAGAGACTCGTCATACGTTGTGGTTCAACAGGAGATCAAAGTACAACCAACCTTGACGTATGAAGAGAGGCCAGTGGAGATTTTAGATTATGCGGTGAAGACACTACGCAACAAGGATATTCCGCTGGTAAAGGTATTATGGCGCAACCACAATGTGGAAGAGGCGACGTGGGAACGACAAAAGGATATGATGGAGCGTTATCTTGAAATGTTTAGATAGCAAATTTTTGGAACAAAATTTTTGTAAGGAGGGAGGGATGTAATGCCCAGAATTTCCGTTTAAACTAGTTTCGGATTTTATAATTTGTAGTCGGTGGTGTTTTGGTTTGAATTAATAACGAAAAATTTTTGCCATTGAATAAAAGATTATTTTAAGACTAATGGTAGAAAGAGAAATTTAAGAATCTAACCGGAATCGGAAAAAATCACAGAATTGTGAAACGGTTAATAGTGTAGGGTAATTTGGTAATTGTGAAATAATAAATTTAAAAAAAAACTGAGAAGAACACTATCGGTGTTCTTCTCCCAGCAAGCCTTCTCCCTCACCTCTCTTCTTCGGCGAGCGAGCCGGCGTTCCCCTTTCCTCTGCGCTGTGATCAAGTTTCTTCCACGAATCTTTTGAAGTAACGGTAAGTTCTCGTTAGTTTTGCGTAGTTAGTTAATGCGTTGGTGTTATTAGTGGCGAAATCGGGTTTGGCAAGGGTATAGGTCGAATTAGTGAAAACCTAGGAGGGTAACGTGAGAAGTTGAGCATAGAGTTGAATTTTATCCGTGTATTGGTGCTTAGGATAGAAACAGGAGTGAATTACGAGAATTGGTGAGGAAGATTGGATGATTTGTTGGCGGATGTTGGGACGGTATCCGTTCGGCTATGTTGGTTAAGTTGAGGACATCCAAATGGGAAATGGATGCAACCACGGGATACTAGGCATCCTCCGGAACCTATAGCATTCTGTATCGTCCAATTCGGGCGAGTATTGAAGAAGTTGCTAATTTTTGAAGTTGGACGGAAATTGTGCGGGCTTTCAGGTTTAGCGGGGAGTTTTGGTTTTAATGTGGATTAGGATTTTCAAGTTAAGGAATTATGAATTTGACGAGTTAGAATTTGACGGATGTATAATTTTATAGGTATTCCAGTTAGAGCACAACCTTATGAAACACGAAAGGATTTCAAGAGCGCCAGGTAAGTGGTCGAACGTATGCAATTTGCCTTCGGGCCTACACTTTGGAATGGTAGGATTGTTTGTTTGCTTGCTTGTTTGTTTTGTCGTTTGAGTCGTGCATTCGTGATTGTCATGCATCATGGTTTTGAATTACGAAACACGAGATTTAAACATGTTTTGAAATGTGTATGGGAAACGTAACTAGATAAGAAAAGACTTGCCACGCGTGGGTGAATGCCTCGTCGTTAACGTGTTACTGAGAGAGCAATAAAGGATTCCCATGGATGAAAGTACGTAATATGACACGGTTTGCGAACTTCTCGTCGTTAACGTGCTATTGAGGGCACTAGAGGCTTCAACGATTGATGTTAGGAGGAGGTTATGTAGGGTCGTTCCGTGTGCGAACATGATGTGTGCCTCTAGCCTTGTTCGGTGGGTTATGGATTGCCCGTCCCGAATGTGGAGGGAATGGGTACCAGCCTGACTCACACGGAAAAGTGAAAGATAAAAATAATGAAACGAAAAGAAAACGGAGTTGAGTACAGAAAACTGCATGAGTAGGGGTTGAGTTATGCATTGGTTTTTGAGTTCACATTTTCATACTTGCTAAGCATTAGGCTTACGTTTTGTGTTCCTTGGTGTAGGTGACGACGAGCTATCTGGTGAGTTGCTAGGTGATGAACGAGCCTAGATTAGAGTTAGCAAGAGACGTCGCATGCCGGTGCAGGAAAATATTGGGGCGACGCGACCATGGCGGGAAAAAGGGGGTAATTTTTGTATGTGTTTTGAGTCGGATAGAGTTGTGTAAATTTTTTAGGAATTTAGGTGGTGTACAAAGAGTACAATGGGTAATTCAAGTAGGATATTGATGTTTTGAAGTTTAGTTGAAGAAGGTATGTTCTTAAATCATATGTGTTATTTCGTGAATTAGATCGAGGGAATATGTTCGTGTGTTTGGTTTTCTTTTGAACTGGTGTGAGGTGTCGACCGAAGTCGAGAGGTGTCGACCGGTCAGTGTAAATGTAAGGTGAGTGTCGACCGCGAGGCTTGACCTGTGACAGGCAAAGCTGAAGCAGGTGTCCATCGGTCAATGAAAAAATGGTAGCGGTGTCGACCGCGGGGAACGACCTATGCGGACAGAGAGGATTAAAGTGTCGACCCGTGAAGACGGGTGTCGACCCCTCTCTGTGGTTAGCATAAAAGTGTCGACCGATGAAAAGACCTGTGAGGGGCAAAGTGTCGACCGGTGTTTCCGGTGTCGACCAATGAGAAAACCCGAGAAGACTTAGGTGTCGACCGGTTCTTATAGGTGTCGACCGGAAGTCTCTGTTTAATGTTTAACAAAATGAAATTTTATCCAAAATGAATTTAATTGAATTTTCGCTGCAGTGCTATTAAAATATTCTCAGAAACGTCGTTTTAAATCAAGGAATAAAATTTTAAATTTACACAAATTTTATTAGTCGAATGTAAGGATTTGATATCGGAATAGTAGCGAAACGGAAACGGGTAGGTTTTAGGAGCGTTACAAAAACTCACCACCTCCACGGGTCGGGTTGCCTAAACAGTCCGTTGACCGCTAACTGCCCTACTGCTCAAGACTGTGCTCTCAAATCTCACTAGGAGAAACCTCAGCACCTACACCATAGAACACATAACATAAGCTAGATGCTTTGCAAGTAGTGCGATATGAAAGTAAAACCGACAATGCAATCCTATCACATGTAGTCTCTATGTTCACACTCATGTTGTCACAATCTGTGACGCGTAGTGCACCTGTGCCAGGGTGAGGGTGAACATCACGCCACACTACACCCTAATACGTCGCCACTGTCCCGGACACCCCAACAACGAGGCTCACAAGCCACACACACACGCCCCCTCCCAGCAACCACACCACGGTGAGGGTGAACCTCGCGCCACACTTCACCCTGATGCGTCGCCACCGTTCCGATCTCCCCAGTAACGAGGCTACTGTTACCACACTCACACATTTCACGACAGCTCAGCCGGCCCACTCATCGAGCGAAATTTGTGACTTGTCATGCACCGGCCCACTCTCCGAGCAGGATTCGCGGCGCCACTGTCCATCATCCTCACCGTCAACACATATACGCCGTGTGATGGCCCAACCAGCCCACTCTCTGAGCATAATCCACGGTTGGTTACGCACCAGCCCACTCATCGAGCAGGATTCGCAGTACCACCGCCACGCGTCTCACCACCACTTACTCAAAACAATGCTCAAAACTATTTTCGTACCCTTTTCAAAACATGATGCATTTCAAACAATACACACACACGTCACAATCAACCACACACTCTTAATGTTCATTGGTGTAGGCCCACCTGAGCAAATCATATGCATACACTACTTACCTAGCGTTTTTAGCTTTTTCCCGTGTACGACTTCACCAAAAATCTTGTTCAACCTAGACACAAACAATCACTTATCAACATTTGCTTCAAAATTCACTAAACATGCTAAAAATCACATATCCCAACTAAACCCATAAAATCCCAAACCAAAACAGGTCACTAATACGGTACGGCTGAAAACTGGCGTAAACTTTGGACGCACATAACTTTTGCGTCAGTTATTGGAATCGAACGATTTCAACAGCCAAACGTTCCTCTAGCAATCTAATTTAACACACTAAAACAAAATTTAAAACAATTAACCACAGCCCCGTCAAAATCCCCAAAAACAGAACCTTTCATGTGTACTAAAACGTCCAAAATTTAAACTTCAACCCAATTTTGCCAAGTCCTTCACCAATCAGGCACATTTCAACCTACTAAGTAAAATCTAACACAATTTGAAGCTTCCGCATCAGAAACTTGAATGGCAGCACAAGACGCTCTCAGCTCCTTCTTCCAAGACCACTCCCTCACTGTCCACAGTCTAATTATCGCCAATTCCACCTTCTAGACAATCCAATTACTAGCCGAAAATCTCAAAATTTGAAACTCATATCAACCCTCCAGTCGATTGGCAAAACAGAACAGGACAGCAGAGGGAGAGAGAGACTTATCGAGGGGCGTCGTTTTGCAGTCGGACAGAAGGAGAAGAGTAACGAAAAGACAAGCAGAGTGCTCGGTCGCCAGCGACAAAGCTGGACGAAGACTTTCTCTCCCGGTTGTCGACAGAAAGTGCTCGGGATTTCTCTTCGGGAGCTCGAGCTGCTAAAACCGAATGGCTTCTGTTCGTCGGAGAAGCAACACTCGCCGACGGTTCTCTCTCAAACTCACGCTTGTCAGCTGTCAACTGAAGCTTAGATCTCAGCTCTCTCAATAACCCTTTGCTCTCGGGTGCTAAACGAAGAACCGAACAACTGAATGGCTTACTCGCAAAGCCGTTCAGTTGTTTTATGAAATTTTTTTTTAATAAATCAAATTACTAAATCACTCTCACCAACGGCGCGCCCCGCACGCCTGGTTCGACTACCCGACACTCCACATTTCTCCTGAAAATTTGGTAGATCAACCCCTGTACCTACTGCCCCAACCTGCAAACAATAGATCATATAAATTCCCATAGTGCATCAACCAAATCCATCCAGAAATCATTGAAGGAAAAATAGAGTGGAAGAAAATAAATCTGACAACTATCGATGAAGAAAATCTACAGTATAGAGCAACACAAAGTTTATACATATATAATATATACACTCGTCCTCAAAATCACCCAAACAACCAAGAACAAATCCACATCTATATACTATACATCATGTAAATCAAATAGTCCCCAAAATACAACAAGGGAAGCCCCGAACACCTCACAAAAACTCACCACCTCCATAAGTCGGGTCGCCCTAATAGTCTGTCATCCAGTGTCTCGGTCGCACGCGACCAACTGCCCTAATACTCAAAACTGGGCTCTCGAATCTCACAAGTGGAAATCTCTACACGTACACCATAGAACACACAACATAAGTCTAATACTTAGCAAGTAGTGCAATATGAAAGTAAAATCGACAATACAATCCTATCACATGCAATCTCTACACTCATGCTCATGTTGTTACAATATGTGACGCGTAGTGCAGTCGTGCTAGGGTGAGAGTGAACCTCACCCTGCAGCGAAGACCTTAGACATTGAGAAGGTTAGGACGAAGCATCCCAGTTACAGAGAGTGGCCTAAGGAACAACCCAGAAGGTATTTCAAAGAGTTGTTGCCACAGTCAAGTGGAGAGTAGTCGTATCAGCGAAAGGGCCTGAAAAGGCCTAGTAACAACTCTAGTAACCAGGGAAGCAACAAGCTGCCTCAGGGATCGGGATAGTTTTCGGTACGCCGTCAGTGTCAGAAGAACCACCCCGACAAGTGCAGAATAGGTGCGAGGCGATGCCACAACTATGGTGAGGCAGGCCACATGTCCACAGATTGTCAGAAGTCGCAACTGAATCGGTGCTTCAACTGCAATGAAGTGGGGCATTTTGCTAGAAGTTGCCTAAATTTGAGCAAGGCCCCAGCGAGAGTGCCATCGAGAGTCTTCGCCCTCATTGATCCAGATGATAACGCCCAGCCCTCGGTGATCTCAGGTAGTTTTTTTTATTTCAGGTGTGTCAGCTTATACTCTTGTCGATACGGGTGCTATGCAATCGTTTGTGTCTACTGCATTCGTGGTCAAGGCAAATCTAGTGCGCAGTTATACTGGGCATTTTTATGATGTGTTATTGCCGTCGGGAGAGTGTTTATGCTCGGATCAGGTGGTACAAGGTGATATTGTGATAGTGGGAGAAAAGCGATTATACACTGATCTGATCATACTCGACATGAAGGGGTATGAGGCTATTTTGGGGATGGATTGGCTATCTAGATATTATGCCATGATAGATTGCATGACCAGAAAGATCCACTTTTGACCCCAAAGTGGAGAAAGTTTCTCCTTCAGGGCGGGAAAGGGTTTGAGCAGGATTTTGGTTGTGTCGTCTATGAGAGCCTAGTAGTTGTTACAAGGTGGATGCATGAGCTTCATGGCTAGTGTAATGGATGCGCAGTTTTGGGGCGGGGTTCAGCTCCAGGATATCCCCGTTGTACAAGATTTTCTGGGGGTATTTCTTGAGAATTTACCAGGTCTGCCCCCTGACAGGGAAATTGAGTTAGTTATCGACGTGTACCCTAGGGCTGAACCAATGTGTAAGAACCTCTATAGGCTGGCGCCTACCGAGTTGAAAGAGTTAAAGGCGTAGTTAGAAGAGTTGACGGATAAGGGCTTCATATGCCCTAGTTTCTCGTCGTGGGGTGCGCTAGTGCTTTCCGTCAAAAAGAAAGACGGATTCCTACGCATGTGTGTTGACTACATCGAACTGAATAAGCTGACAGTGAAGAATAAGTACCTGTTGCCAAGGATAGATGACTTGTTTGACCAGCTTCAAGGTGCACGGATGTTCTCTAAAATTTATTTGAGGTCTAGTTACTATTAGTTGAAGGTTAAGGAGGAAGATATTCCGAATACAGCTTTCCGAACCGAACGCGGTATGGACACTATAAGTTTTTAGTGATGTCGTTTGGACTAAGTAATGCCCCAGGCACTTTTATGGACCTGATGAATCGAGTATTCAGGGAGCACTTTGATAGATTTGTGATAGTGTTCATTGATGACATTGTGATATACTCTCAGAGTGAGGATGAGCACAGAGAGCACTCTTGAGGATCGTGATGACAACTCTTGGGCAGCATCGACTATATGCTAAGTTCTCTAGGTGTAAATTTTGGCTGGATAGGATCAACGTTTTGGGGCACGTCATCTCCTACGATGGTATTTCATTAGATCCAGTGAAAGTTCAGGCTGTGAAGGAGTGGCTGCGATCTATCAGTGTTAGCGAAATACGCAGTTTTCTCGGATTGGCGGGATACTATCGGAGATTTATTGAGGGATTCTCCAAGATCGCAGCCCCTTTGACTTGATTGACCAGGAAAGATGTGAAGTATGGATGGTCTGACGAGTGTGAAGGTAGCTTCCAAACCCTAAAGCAGAAGTTGACGACAGCTCTTTTGTTGACTCTGCAAGTGGAGGGCAAGAAGTTCAGTATATATTGTAACGCCTCCAGGATAGGCTTGGGTTGCATGTTGATGCAGAGTGGGAGGGTGATTGCCTATGCTTCCAGGCAACTGAAACCCTACGAGCAGAATTACCCCACGAATGACTTGGAGTTAGGAGCAATGGTCTTTGCACTTGAGATCTGGAGGCATTATTTGTATGGACAACAATGCAGGTTGAAGTATATCTTCACACAAAAGGAGCTGAACTTAAGACAAAGGAGGTGGTTCGAGCTGGTTAAGGACTATGACCTGGAAATCAAGTATCATCTGGGGAAGGCGAACGTGGTAGCAGACGCCCTGAGCCGAGTGTCAGTTTTGATGTCTGCTATGATCCCAACTATGCCTACCGAGCTAAAAGTCGAGATGCAAGAGTTCAGGCTCGAAGTGGTTTCTGATTTAGCAGCCACACTTTCGACGATGTTGTTAAGGCCGACTATCTTGGATAGAATTAAGAAGGCCAAGGAGACTGACTCTGAGTGTAGTGAGCTAAAGGCGAGCGTGGAAGCCAATGCCAGCACTGAACTCCATTATTCGGAAGATGGGATCCCAAAGTTCCGGGATAGGTGGTACGTCCCAAAAAATGAGGAGCTAAGGAAGGAAATACTATCAGAATCTCACTCGTCTTCTTTCTTTGTACATCTAGGCAGTACCAAGATGTACAGGGATTTGAAGCTGCACTATTGGTGGCCTAATATAAGGCGGGAGGTAGCCAAATATGTTGAGCCCTGCGTGGTGTGCCAATAAGTAAAGGCAGAGCATCAAAGACTGTCAGGTACGCTTCAGCCACTGCCCATACCGGAGTAGAAATAGGACCATGTTACTATGGATTTTGTGGTTGGGCTACTGAAGACTGCCAATGGTCACGATGTGATCTGGGTGATTGGGGACAGGTTGACGAAGTCATCTCACTTTTTGCCCTTTGAAGATAACTTATTCCATGGACCTGTTCGCTCAATTGTACATTCAAAAGATAGTAAGGCTGCATGGGATCCTGGTGTCAATAGTATTAGACCGAGACCCCAGGTTTACGTCCAAGTTTTGGAGGAGTTTGCATAGGGCCATGGGCACCCGGTTGAACTTCAGTACTGCCTTTCATCCGCATACCGATGGACAGTCGGAGAGAACTATACAAGTCTTAGAGGATATGGTCAGAGCCTGTGTATTGAAATTTCAGGCAGCTTGGAGTAAGTTCTTACCTTTGGTGGAATTTTTGTATAATAATAGCTATTAGTCCACCATTGGTGTGGTGCCGTACGAATTTTTGTATGGGAGAAAGTGCAGGTTACCATTATAGTGGGACGAGGTTGGAGAGGCAAGACTCATAGGCCCAGAGGTACGCAATAAACTATCGACAAGGTTGCTATTATAAGGAAGAGGATTAAGGCGGCTCAGAGTCTGCAGAAAAGTTACGCAGACCAAAGGCTGCGGGAGTTGGAATTCAAGGAAGGTGATGAATTATTTTTGAAGATCTCCCCGTTCAAGGGAGTGATCAGGTTCGGGAAGCGAGGAAAATTCAACCCTTGTTATGTTCGATCGTTCCCTATTGTAGAGAGTATCGAGAAAACCGCCTACAAGCTTTAACTGCCTTCCTTGATTAATGCTATACATAAAGTCTTCCATCTCTCCATCTGAGGAAGTATATGCGTTCTCCTTTTCAGGTGGTTATACAGCAGGACATAGAGACCCAACCGATGCTAACTGACGAGGAGAAGCCATTGAGAATACTGGGATCGGCTGTGAAAGTGTTGCGGAACAAGGTGATTCTCTTAGTCAAAGTTTTGTGGTACAATCACAACGTGGAGGAGACCACTTAGGAAAGGCGGCAAAGCATCGAGCAACAATACCCAGAGCTATTCACATAAATTTTGGGGACAAAATTTCTTTTAAAGAGGGTGGATCATAACACCCGGGATTTCTGTTGTATAATCTTCAGGTTTATGTAATGGTAAACGACGGAGTTCGAGTCGAAATCGAGAGCGAAACTTTTGTACCGTTAAGTGAAAGGTTATTTTGAGGCTAATGGAAAAAATGGAATTATAAGATTACGATCGGAAGCGGATAGAATGACCGTTTGTTAAACGATTAAAGGTTGAGAGTAAAAAGGTAATTAGGATTATATTATTTTATAAAAAAATAAATAAGTAAAACAAAGAGGGAGAAGGATCGCAGATCTTCTCCCTCTCTGTTTCTTCCTCCCCCTCACTCACGTGAAGAAAAGAGAAGAAAACCTCCTCTTGACGATCCCCTTCTAGCGACGTTTAGCCAAGGGTTTCTACTCAGTTTTCTACTTCATTTCAACGGTAAGGTAGATTTTAAGTAGTTTATGGTTTAATTTTGATTATTGGTAGAGTTTAATGAGGAATTTGGTGGATAGAGATTTAGGGTTTTACGGTTTGAGTTTTTATTGGATTAACTATTGATGGTTGTGGGATATTGATGATAAATGTGATGGATTGGTAAGGAATTTGTTGATTTTTGCTGCAAGACCGAGAATTTAGGATTTTTTACCCTAAGACCTATTTTGTTTTCAGATTTCCACCCTAGCTGCAGTTGATGGTTTTAAATTATCTATTTGTATGTTAAACTAGGTTATTAGTGAAGCGTTTAGCCTCTAGAATCGAGTGATTCTGATAACTGACACAAAAGTTATGAGCGTCGGAAGTTTATGCGGGGTTTTGGATCAAGTCAGTTTGGTGAGCTATTTAGTTAGTTTGTGGTACGTTAAGTAATGGTAGTGGTTTGGAGTATGAGTTGAGTGTTTAGACGAGTTTTGACAGGATTTAGTTTTGTGTTTAGGTTGAACCAGATTTTTTGTGAGGTCGTGCCTCGAGAGAGCTTAAGACGCCAGGTAAGTAGTGTTTGCATGTGCATTGCCCTTACGGTAGGGATGTATTGCGTGTTTTGCATGTTTTTGTTCAGTCATGCATCATGTTTTAAAAAGTGTAACGAAAATGAATTTGAGCATGTTTAAGTAAGTAGTGGTGAGACGCGTGGCAGTAGTACTGCGGATTCTGCTCAGGTAGTGGGTCGGTGCATAACCAACAGCAAATTTTGCTCGGGCAGTGGGCCGGCTGGGCTGTCGCAAAACGTGTGTGTGTGGCAACTGTGGGCCTCGTTGCTGGGGAGTCCGGGACGATGGAGATGTGTCAGGGTGTAGCGTGGCGCGAGGTCCATTCTCACCCTTGGGCGGTTGCTGTATGGTGGCGTGTCTGTGTAGCTCGTGGGCCTCGTTGTTGGGGAGTCCAGTACGATGGTGACATGTCAAGGTATAGTGTGGCGCAAGGTTCATCCTCACCCTGGTGCGGTTGCCCCACACGTCACAGGTTACGAGAGTAGAAACTGCATGTGATAGGATTACATTGTCAGTTTTACATTTCATATTGCACTACTTACTGAGCGTTAGACTTATGTTGTGTGTTTTATGGTGTAGATGCAGAGATTCCTACTGATGAGTTATGAGAGTCCAGGTCGGATGAGTAGACGGTTGGCGGAGTGCTACCATGTGCCAGCGGGTGGAGTTCATCAGGGCGCCCCAAACCGTGGTGTGGGACGGGATTGTTGGGTTTCTTTTTGAGGCTTGTGTTTTGTTGAGTCCATGTCAAGCGTATAGATTTTAAGGTATAGGTGGGATTGAATGTTAATAGTCGGGATTGATGTATAGATGTATTTTGAAACTATTTGAGAGGTCTTTGATCGAATGATGCAAGTTTTTAATCGGTGGTTTTAATAGTTGAAATTTTTGCCATTCAATTTCCTTTGGATCTGATGTTTATTTTAGGCTGCTAGTGCAAAGTGTCGACCGGAGCCTATAGCTGTCGAGCGCGTAGTGTAAAAGTAACGAGAGTGTCGACTGCATGGTTCGACCTTTTCGTTAAAGTGTCGACCGGTAAGCGTGGGTGTTAATCAGAGTAGGCGAGTGTCGACTGCGGGGGTCAACCTATGGAGACAGAGCCAAAATAGGTGTCGACTGGTTAGTGTAAAAACAATTAGAGTGTTGACTGCGGGGTTCAACCTGTGTGGACAGAAAGAATTGAAGTGTCGACCGATGAAAGCAGGTGTCGACTGCTTCGTGTTATATGCATGGAAGTGTCGACCGCGAAGATCGACCAGTGCGGGTAGAGAGTATTGAGGTGTCGACCGGTGAAGGAAAGTGTCGACCGCTTTTGTGATGTATGTAGATGTGTCGACCGCGAAGTTCGACCCGGGCGGGTAGAGGGTATTAAGGTGTCGACCGATGTTTGCAGGTGTCGAATGTTACCCTTTTTTATAATGTTTTGAAAAGCATAGTTCTATTTAAACTGAATTGTTTTTTTTTTATTCTTTCACTGCAACAAGTTTAAACGTTTTCAAAAATGTTGTTTTAAGTCGAGCAACAAAAGTTTTAAATTTTATATGAATTTTATCAAGGAAATGAGTAAGTGAACGGTTGGCGAACCGGGTCTGGGAATGACTCGGGAACGCTGCAAAGGTGGTGACAGAGTAAATTGAGCCAGAGACCGCGTGGGTTTTCGGGGCGCTACATTCCAACAATTGATAGACCTTGCACGTCATTGATTCTTATGGTTCCAGATTTAAATCATGAGAATCGAACCTTAAAATGCAATTCTGATAACACATGTCAATCTGATGATGATTGTATCTCACAAGAACTTCTAGTAAATGATGATGTTAAATTTGAAATTGGTGAATCTAAGAACAAGAAAATTGTTTGTTGGACAGAAGTAATTGGAATTTTGACAAACGTGATGAGCTTATTCTACCCAAAAACAGATCTTTTTTAGCAACAAAGCATTATAGACGACGAACGAAAGAAAATTAAAGTAGTTTGGGAAATTTCAAGAATCAAACATTATTATTGTGTTCGAGGTGTGCAAGAAATTTGAAGCTAATAGTGTGGTCTCCGTCGAGGTTCAACAAAGAGAATTATGGTATTAATCAAATTTAATTTTTGAACTAGCAAGCACCAAATTTGTATTTGATCCAAGAGGAATTCTTTGTTGCTATAAAACTCGATGACAAAGTTTTTTCAAGTATAGGAGATTGATGTAGAACAAAATTCCCTAATTAAGTATTTACTATTATACGATATTTATTTTCAATTAATTAATATTTTATTTTCTAACTAGTTATTTCTTAATATAAGATTGTTTCCTTGAATTGCTGTTGCCTAAGTCTATGAAAATACTCACTTATAATTTTTAGGACGGTTGAGGATAAATATAATTTTTTCTATTTTAAGAGTTTATTCTCTGATGTTATTCTATTTTCTTGTTTTGAGTAAAAAATAAAACTTTCATTGCACCAATGTTAAACACAAAATTATCATAATGTTTTAAAAAGTATCCTTATGATCTTAGAGAACGCATTAGGGTAATGAAAGAGGGGGTATCATAGAAGACAATCAATGTCGAAGAGTGGTACAGCTAGAATCCTTAGGGAGAGAAGGATGACAATGAATGCAAGTTGAGACGAAAAAGGAGAGAAATGTGTAGTTGGTGATGCGCACGGTGGTGGGATATAAATGGTTCGCAACAGGGTTAGGGAAAAAGTCAGGCTGACAAAAATAGTAGAACCTCGGAAAGGGCAGTTTCAAGGTTAGTGATGGTGGACAGAGTAGAGAAGGAAGAAGCTCGATTAGAATTAGTTGGAGACAAAAAATTAGGGAGGAAAGCCCTAAATAATTTTTGAAAATCTGGGTTTATGAGTTGCTCAAATGAGTCACAACCTTCGCTTAAATGACGATGACAATATTTCAAATGAAGATTCAACAACAATTTGAATTTTCAAAGAGTTAGTATTTGAATTTCAAAATTATTCGGACAATAAGAAGCTTAAATTGATCACCATAGAGTTCACTTTTTATCTTCAATTGTTTTTTCTTTCGAATTTTGCTTTTTGAAATTCAAAAAGTACGAACAAAATTTATTTTTTATCAATTTTTTTGCAAATTTTGACAAAGGTCATACAAGTTGCAATAGTTAAGCAATTGTAAAGAAATCAAGGTGACCAAACAAGTGAAAGTTCCTTTATCAATTGGAAGGTACATATATATATATATATAATTAAACACAAAACATCTAACTCCTAATCAATAAATTAATAAAAGAAAAATTTGCAATTTGAGTTTCCTCTCAAAGAGCGCGTCATTTATTATTCCTACATGATTCATTCTCACTCTCACACTTCTTTATTGAGATGCATGCTCTGCCCATCCCTCACTTCATGCTCAAAGTACTATTTTACTCGTTTCTGGTAGACATCATCATATAATTTGCTTAGGATAGTGCTTGAGTAGTGGATCATCCCATAAATAATATTTTCGTCAAGTCAAAGATTTTCTTTTGTTGAAATGAGAGATCATTAGGAGTGTCTGACCTTCCAGGTAATTTAAAAAATCTGCATATAAAGAAAGTATTGCAATGAGAGAAAATGTATGCTTGTGTGGGAATTTCATTTATAGACTTGTTCTTCATTTTCTTATGATTCTAAAAGAGTTAGATGATTGACAAAGACATATTTAAAATTACCTCATTATAGAGCCCTCTTCTTAAACAATTTTGCCGAGACTGATCCTCTGTTCCTGGCATTGACAAAAGTTCTAGTTTGTCCATTTAACCCATTATAGATAAGTTCAATTAAACTCTATGTTAAGAACACCTCTATATTAGATCTTTAAAGTATTCAAACATTCATAGAGTGACAACATTCATAGAGTGGCTAAAAATATAATTGGCAATTGGACTACTCTGAGTTGCGGCTGGAGTGTAATTTTTCTACTGAATTGGGACCTGGACTATTCTAAGTCTCAGCTTGGGATTTTTAGGTATGGCTAATCTACGACTTGGCTCTTATAAGTCGTGGCTAGGCGCTGAAATTTAGGTTGAATCGCAAATTAACCTTCTTCAAGCCACTGACTTAGTTGCTATTGTGGGACGTTGAATTTCTTTCAATTATGTCGTGGCTTAGAATTCTTTGAGCCATGGCTCGGCTTCTAAAATATCATGTTTTTGCAATTTCACCATTTTAATTATTTATCTGCATCATAACTTAAAATACATTAAAAATATCAAAAAATTAAAAATAAATATTAAACTTTGCTCAGAATTATGACAATAACTATTTTTCATAGAGTTATTAACTATTTATGTACATATATCATACTTTTCAAAATTATTATTTTGTGATGCATCACATAGAAAACTCGACTCTGCATTTTAGTAGAATGTTAGTTTTTATATTGCATGTGTGTCGACTTGACGTGTTTAATTTCTACATGCATGCTACTTCATATTATATTTCGAACAGAGTTTCTTGCTATTTTGGACTCATATTCTAGGCCACTTATTTCACACACACCTTTTGTAACACCTAGAAATTTCTGCTAAACAAATTTTTGGATTTACGTAATTGTAATCGGCGGAGTTTTGGTTGAAATTGAAAGTGGAGAATTTCTACCATTAAGTAAGATTATTTTTACGTTAATGGAGAAGAGAAATTTTAAGATTTCCATCGGAATCGAACCAAATAACAGATTTATTAAACGGTTAAGCATTGATGATGATTTATTAATTAGGTTATTATTATTATTATAAAAATAAAATAAAAAACAGAACAACAGAACCACCTTCGGTTCTTCTTCCTTGCGCAGAAAACCTTCCTCTCCATCCTCGTTCAGCGAGTTCTTCTTCTCCAGCGACGATTCTCTTCGATTCTGCTCTATTTTTTCAAATCAACAGTAAGTTTTAGTTAGCTCTTACTAGATAGTTAGTATTTTAGTTGTTATGGGTGTTCAAAATGAAGTTAATGACAATATTGGATAAGTTGGTAAAAACCTAGGAGGGAGATACGAGATTTGGAGATTTATAGTTCATTTTTATTCGTGTATTGGTGTTTAAGATAGAACTAAAAGTAGATTATGAGTTTATATGGAGGATATTGAGCGTTTGGATAACCGAATACTCGGATTAAAGAACGGTTTCCGTTCGGCCACATTTGGCCAAACTATAGGTGTTGGATTAGAAATTTGATTCGATCATTAGAAATTAGACGTCCTCATAAGTCCGTAGCATTTTGAATCGTCCAAATCAATTGAGTATTAGATAAGTTATGCAAGTTTGAATTTGGTCAGAAATTGTGTAGGATTTTAGGTTTCGTTAGATTAGTTGTTATAATGTTGATTCCCCTTAGAGTTTTATGAGTATGACTAAGTGGAATTAATTGATGTGTGCTTTTATAGGTTTTCCGGTTAGCGTACGAAGTTACGAACGATTTACTAAAGACGCCAGGCAAGTAGTATAGTTGTAGCGACCCGAAAATCCTCCGTGATTCCCAGTTCGCTACCAACTAACTACACGTCACCTTCCCTCATATGCTCTCCCATTAATTTCTTGGAAATTGAAAAGCTTTACCTTTTTGACTCAAAAGGACTTTTTTTTTTTTAAATAACTTTCAAAAGAGATACATACAAATGCCGCAGCGGAAACTCATTTAAATTTAGTATAAATAAACTTCACCATTTTAAAACACAGAAATGCAGAGACTGGTCGACACTGGAAACCCCGGTCGATACTTTTATACTCTACACAGAGAGGGGTCGACACCCGTTACCACAGGTCGACACCTTAACCCTCTCCGCCAGCGCAGGTCATTCCCCGCGGTCGACACCGCTACCATTTTTACATGACCGGTCGACACATGTAACCAGGGATCGATACCTGCTTCGGCTCTGCCTACCACAGGTCGAACCTCGCAGTCGACACTCACCTTACACTTACACTGACCGGTCGACACCTCTCGACTTCGGTCGACACTTCACACCAGTATCAGTGAAATCACACTAGTTCGTTTAAATATGCACGACAACCATTACCCTATCACAACCACAAAATAAAAACCCATATTTTGACAACCAAACTTCTTCATGCAAGTTTCAAAACGACTCGCGACGAATACTCCTCGACTAAATCCATGAAGTAAAAGCTTAGATTCTGAAAACATAATTTCAAAACATTCATATCCCAATAATCTATAGTACTAACACTATCTAAATTCCTCAAAAAACTATACAACTCTATTCAACTCAAAACACTTACAAAATCATACTCTCTTTACCTGCCATGGTCGCCACCCCTTCCCCCCCCCCCC
>CM039517.1:10603793-10649068 GCA_022433055.1 Begonia peltatifolia | reverse complement strand
GCACCCTGCCTCTGTACAGCACGTCCGCGCGCACGCCCTCACCCGGCGCCGCACAACCCGTGAGCACCCGCAGGGACGAGTGCCCCGCGCACCTGCTATCACGCCACACTCCCACGCTCATCTACCCTTCTCTAGCATTCACTGTTCATATCTCAACCCATTCCATATCCCCTCGACTCCCAACCTCTCTCCCGAAATTTTGACAGAGTAACGGCTAAAACTGACTATCCCAAAATTTAAACCCTGCACACAATTCACCACAATCCATCAATATTTAACTACTAACCATCCAGAAAAAATCACCATTACAAAATCAGAGTGTAAGGACAACGAAAACCCATCAAATACAAATGAAGAAAGTTCCTAGTATAGAGTAATGTCATACTCTAACATGTAAAATATATGCGTACGTCGCCAAAAATCACACGCACTCCATATACACCTTTACACTGACACATATACAACTCATCTTATCGACTATACATAATCACCACAAAAGAAGGAAAAACCCCCAAACCAACCAGGCCACAACCTACCATCTCTACGGGTCAGGTCGCCCTAACAAAAAAGTCATCCGGTGCTGCGGTCGCACGCCGCCAACCATCCTACGCCTTTGGACTAGGCACTCGAGGCTCACCAACTGTATCGTCAGCACCTACACCACAGAACACACAACATAAGCCTAACGCTCAGTAAGTAATGCAATATGAAAGTAAAAGCCGACAATGCAATCCTATTACATGCAATCTCTACGCTCACAGTCAAGTTGTCACATCTGTGACGCGTAGTGCAGCCGCACTAGGGTAAGGAGGAACCTCACGCCGCCCTACACCCTGACACGTCGCCACCGTCCCGGACTCCCCAGCAACGAGGCCCACCAGCTACACACACGCATCACCACACGGCAACCACATCAGGGTAATGGTGTACCTCGCGCCACTCTACACCCTGACACGTCGCCCCCGTCCCAGCCTCCTCATCACGGGGCCACAGTTGCCACACACACACGTTTCGTGACAGCCTAGCCGGCCCACCCCTCAAGTAGGATCCACAACTGCTGTTGCACCAGCCCACACACTAGTAGGATCCGCGGTACCACTACCCATATCCTCACCATCGACACATTCACCCCGTATGACGGGCCAGTCGGCCCACCCCTCGAGTGGAATCGGTGACTAGTGAAGCACCGGCCCGCACACTAGCGGGATCCGCGGTACCACCGCCACACGTCTCACCATATACTCAAAACATGCTCAAAACCATTTTTGTTCACGTTTTTAAAATATGATGCATGACAAACAATACACACGCACACCACAATCAATCACATAAACCCTAAAGTTCTACAATGTAGGCCCACTTGGGCAAAACACATGCATGCACTACTTACCTGGCGTCTTAAGCTCGCTCGACGCACAGCTTTGCCAGAAAGTGTCTCAACCTAAAACACAAATAAACACTCATCAATATTTATCTCCAAATCCACCAAATAGCTAAAATAATCTTCCTTAACTACACTCATGAAATTCCAACTAAAACGGGCCATTGGTTTGGTTTGGCTGTAAACCAGCCCAAAGTTCGGACGCGCATAACTTTTGCGTCCGTTAACGGAATCGAGTGATTCAAGTGGCTAAACGTCCCCTTGGAAACCTAGTTTAATATACTAAAATAAATTTTAAAATGGTAAGCCGCGGACAGACGAAAAATGCTAAAAACTGAATCTGCCACTTTTATCAAATTTCCCATTTTCACTTCTCTTCAACCAAAACTCACTCGCAACTATCTATATGCATCAAAAATTTCTATGCTACTCTCACACGTCGAATTTCTATGAAAGACGCTCGCTAATTTGACTTGGATCAAAATCTGACATAAACTTCCGACGCGCATAACTTTTGCGTCGGATATCGGAATCGAACGATTCTAGCGGCCATACGTTCATCTAACAACCTATTTTTAACCCACAAAATATAATTTATAACAATTAACCGAACATAGGCCGAAACGGCCAAAGACAGAGCTGTTTTTGTACGAAAAAATAGCCGAAATCCCAACTTCGATCCAATCTTGCAAATCTCTGCACCGAACACTCATATTTCAACCAATTAAGCACAATCTAACCCGAAATCAGAAATTCAAGCACAAAATCCAAATTTTAGCTCAACCTTCTCCCTCGGTTTCTCTCCCTCTCACCGGTCTCCTGCTATCCACTTGCTAACATACACACTGACCCTCCTAATCCCCTCACATTTGCAGCCAAATTCAAAGAAAAATGAAAGGAAGCTGAACCTCAGTCTCGGTCAATTCGGATAGGACAGCAGAGGGAGAGAAGGACTTACAAGGTGGTGGCGTCTGGCACTCGGGTGGGAGAAGGACTCCAGCAACACGTCGGGTCGTTGGCGGCAGAATTTGGACGGAGATTCACTCTCTCGGTCGACGGTTGAAGGCGCTCCTTCGGGAGCTCAAGCCGTAGTAACCGAACAACTTTGGTTTGTCGGAACAGTAGCACCCGCTCGCAGCTCTTCCCTCACACTCGCGCTTGTCGGCAGTTGATCGTAGCTCCGATTTTTGGCACACAGAGTGCTCTCCCCCGCACGATCGCTCTTGGGCGCTCTCGGGTGCTTTGCAGAAACCAGCCGAATGACTTCTTCCCGAAGCCATTCGGATGTTTTCATCCCTCTTCTATTTTTTTTTTAAACGATAATAATTTAATTAAATGCCCTCACACTGTTTTAATCGTCCGTAATTTCGTTAATTTCCCG
This sequence comes from Begonia peltatifolia, assembly GCA_022433055.1. Lineage (NCBI taxonomy): Eukaryota > Viridiplantae > Streptophyta > Magnoliopsida > Cucurbitales > Begoniaceae > Begonia > Begonia peltatifolia. The sequence continues at coordinate 10,646,306 of CM039517.1, read as the reverse complement.
ACCTCCCGATTTTAAATTTTGAACACCATCGCAAAAGTAGGCTCCGAGTCTAAAAATTTAAATTTCCCGTTGAAATATTTTCTCAAAACTCCGACCGAGACTAAATTTAAAAATCTCGGAAATAAAAATTAAAAATTAAAAATTTTCGAGTTATTACAGATTAAAATTTAAGAAAATTCGACATAAATTTCCAACGGAAAATTTCCAAGTATTACAGTAGTATAGCAGTAGGTTTTTTGCCTTTGGACCTACATCATAGTTCGGTAGGATGCATGCACGTTTACTTTATATTATGCTTTAGTGATTATACATCATGATTTTAAAATACGCCAATGAAATGAAAATGAATTTTCATGTTTTTACGGAATGAAACAGTAGAATGAAATGTGATTAACGAAATGAGAAGATACGTAAGAAGATAATAAAGGTGGAGTTGAGTGGTCTTGTCCCCAAAGGTTGATCGCGTGGTGTATAACTATTCCCCCGCTTTACATGGTGACCTTGTCCTGAGAGGTGGACTGCGAGGTGCGCCACTTTACTAGATTGGGGTTGGCCTTGTCCCGAGAGGTGGATCGCAAGGTGTGTCTGTAACGCTTCGAAAACCTAGCCGTTTCCAGTACGTTCACCGGTCCGATACCACATCTTTAACGCCCCGAGTCGTCCCTGGACCCTGGTCGCCAACCGTACACTTACTTGTTTCCTCGACAATTTCATACAAAATTTCAAATTTTTAGTTCCTCGACTCAAAACGACGTCATCGAAAAATATTTAAAATCGGTTTAAATAAACTTCCCCTTTTAAAACATAAAAATAAAAAGTTTGGTAGACACTTGCAAACGTTGGTCGACACCTGGGTCGTCTCGGATTTTTCATCGGTCGACACTGGTTAACGCCAGTTGACACCACATTTCTCTCAGGTCTTCTCGTCGGTCGACACAAAGAATCACTGTTCGACACTTTTACATTCAACTCTGAGAGTGGTTGACACTTGCTCTCACAGGTCGACACTTTAATCTTTTCTGCCCATGCAGGTCGACCCCCGCGGTCGACACTCTCGTTGATTTTGCACTAACTGGTCGACATTCACGGTCGCTGGTCGACACCTCGTTCCTCTCTGCCCACGCTGGTCGAACCCCGCGGTCGACACTCACCCTCCCATTTACACTGACCGGTCGACATCAATGGAATTCGATCGACACTTTACATTAGCAGCATAAAAATAACAATAGCTCCAAAAGAAAACGGACTCGAAAACTTCCTCGAATTAAAACTACTGATTGAAAACGTAGACCATTCATTTAAACTCTTTCAAATAGTTTAACAATGTACCTATACATCAATCCCGACTAATAACATCCACACCCATCTATGTCTCAAAATTTATACACTCGACACAAACCTCACCAAAAACACTACTCCCAGAAATCTACCTCCTAGCATTACTACACGGGTCGGGCTGCCGTAACAAGCTCTACCTGCCGACACACGGTAGTACGCCGCCAACAGCTTACTCGTCCTGTCTAGGCTCCGGCAACTCACCCTCAGGTATCTCTGCACCTACATCACGGAACATGCAACGTAAGCCTAACGCTCAGTAAGCAGTGCAATATGAATCGTAAAACAACAATGCAATCCTATCCCATGAAGTTTCTACGTTCTCGCTCATGTTGTCACAACCAGTGCCACGTGGTAGGGCCGCACCATGGTGAGGCTGGACCCTCTCGCCACCTCACACCTGACACTTCACCATCGTCCCGGTTTATACAATAACGAGGCCCTCAATCCGTACCCACGCGTCACTCTACGCACCGAAACCATTTCAGTGTGAGGCTAGATGCACTCGCTACACTACCACCTGGCACATCGCCATCGTCCCAGTTCCTCCAGCAACGAGGCCATAGTTGCACACCACCACACGCACACCGCGACAGCCATCCTAGGGTGAGGTTGGACGTACTCGCCACACCACACCCTAGCAAGTCGCCACCGTCCCGGTTTCTCCAGCAACGGGGTCTAGCTGCCCACACACACATCATTCTCGTCTCACCTCGCACTTCACACTCACACTTAAAACTATGTACAAATTCATTTTCAATCCCGTTTCAAAAACATGATGCCTGTCAAACAATACACACACACATCAAAATCAATCATCACAAACCAAACGTTTCTTGGTGTAGGCCCACTTAGGCAAAAATATGCATACACTACTTACCTGGCATCCTAGCTTTCCGTAGTGTTTGTTTCACCCGAAACCTTCTCAACCTACAACAAAAACCATCTTACCATCAAAATTAATCCCACTACTATACTTACACACTAAAATCACCATACTAGCACAACACTGCACGAACGCGCCAAAATCGCTCACCAACCTATCTCGGCTCCAAATTCAACCTAACTTCCGACACGCATAACTTTTGCATCGGTTATCAGAATCACCCGATTCCAGCGGCCAAACATTCCAATCATAACCTAGTTCGACATAGCAAAAGGGTTTCTAAAACAAACGTCCGTCGTTAGGCCAAAATTTCACAGCCAGGTCCGTTCTAAGGCTTAAAATTTCTACGTTCTCGGTTTCTCGCTCAAATTTGCTCACTTCCTCCCCCATCTATCGCATTTATTCTAAACAACCCACAACAATCAATATTAAACCCAACAAACACTCTAACTTTAAAACCCTAATTCCCTATCCATCAAATCTCTCACCACACTTTTCCGTTAACTAAAGATAGACCATAACTACACAACTTACAGTTGAAATAAAGTGGAGGATGGAGTAGAATCCTCAGCTAAACGACGCAAAAAGAAGGAAGCCAAAGGAAGAAATTGTGATGACCCGGATGTGTACGTATGAGGACGACTGCGGGGCAAACCTCAATGGACGACGTGACGTAACGTCTCGAGTGTAGGCGAATCCGGGGTCGTAGAGAGGGGGTCGTCACAGTTCCACATCGCTTGGGGGAGGTACATGTAAATGAAACATATGTAAGGAAATCCTCTCAAGATAGTAAGACGCATTTTGGACTACAATTGGCAACGGATCCCATAAGAACTCCGAAGTTAAGAGTGCTCTGGCGAGAGCAGTATCAGGTTGGGTGACCGACTGGAAAGTCATCGCCAAACAAATCCGTGAGAGGAGAATATTGAGTTACGACCCAATTTCCAAAGCGGACAATATCTTACTGGGAAAAGGGGTCGTTATTGAAATTCTAGCGGGGTTGGAAGGGGTTTCGCCTCTCTGTTTCTCTTCGTGCGATAAGGGGGAGGGGGAAAGAATAACAGAGGAGGGGAGAGCTACGGTTCCCCCTCTCTGTTACATATATTTTATTTATAAATAATAATAATAATAAGTAATTACTATTTCGCCCTAACACTTTAATCTTTTAATCCAATGGTTATTTAGTCTGTTTTAGGTCGGATTCTTAAAATTTTCTTTTCACCATTAGTTCCGAAATAATCTTTTATCTAACAGTGCCAATTCTTTGCTCTCGATTCCGACCAAAACTTCGCCGTTTATCGTCCCGACAATTCAAAAATTGGTACCGCGAAATATGAGGTGTTACAGTGTCATCTTGATATGGCACGTAAAAAAGAATCTAGTAGCAAGAAGATAAAGAAGATGCAAGAAAGAGACGAAAACGAAAGTAGAACCTGCATATGTTAAGATGTGTTTGTTTACAGTGTTATGTTTTTATGCATTACTTACTTAACATTAAGCTAATAGATGATTTATGTGATGTAGGTGACGACACTCTAGCTTGTGAGTACTCAGAGCGTGACCAGTACTAGGAGGTGGTTGTAGAACTGCGCTTGTGAATGGTCCGACTGGCTGTTGGGGTGTTTTAGCCTGGGCGGGGGTATGTGAGGGAGTTTAGTTGATTTGATTTTAAATTTGTTTTTGAGTCGTTTTGAAGTGTAACTGGATTTCAAACTTTAGTAGTCATTTTTTTTATGTAAATAATGATTTTGAATTGATGGAAGAGTGTAAGTTGTGTTATTTTATTATTGAGTAGAGTTTCAGTGATTTTTCTGTAGAAATTAAGGTTTTGAAAACAGATTTTGTGAAGGAAGTGTCGACCGCTCAGTGTAAAAACGAGTACAGAGTGTCGACCTGTATGTAAAGGGATCAACCAAACTCTGTAGGTGTCTACCGCTTAGGTCGACCTACTCGGGCTGAGGGAAATGTATTGTCGACCGGTAGTATAAAATTGTACGAGAGTGTCGACCTAAAGAATCGACCGACGTGGACAGAGAGAAACATAATGTCGACCGGTACATGCAAGTGTCGACCGGTAGTGTAAAATGGACATGAATGTCGACCACAGGGATCGAGGGACGCAGACATAGAGAAATAAAGTGTCAATCGGCGTTAACAAATGTCGACCGGTTAGCGTGAGAAGTAGAGAGGTGTCAACCGATGAAAACATAGACAAACAAAGTGTCGATCAGTGTTCACAGATGTCGACCGAAAATTTTTTTTTAGAAAACTTAAATTTTATTTAAATTGATTTTAAATCGAAGTCTTCCGATGCTACGTTTTTTTTAAACGTTTCCAAAGGTGTCGATTTAAGTCGAGGATCAAAAATTTTAAATTTTTACGAATTTTACCCCAGTGTATTTGAGTGTGTAGCAGTAGTGAGCGTACTAGAAACTGCGTGGGTTTTTGGGTCTCTACACCTTTTACTATAAGAAAGTATCATGTTTATACAAGCATTATAGTAGTAGGCAATTTTTAATGTTATGCCTCTAAGTGCGAATCCGTAAAGTTGATAAGTGTGTTTTTGATACATTTGGAATGGTCTCTTGACATATGCGTCTTCTTTCTCTTGCTCACCTTTAGAAATTAGTACTGCAAAGGTCTGTGAGTGCTTTATTTTCATTACACTGTTTTCTGCGAAAGTGGTAGCAATATTTTTTATATAGCTATCTATTGAATGTAGCAATATTTTCAAAAAACACCCTACTGATTGCTCGCAGAACTTGCTTTTAAATGCAATAATAATTTCAAATATAAACCTATGAGTGCAATTCTATTTCACTAGCTTATGTTTTTCACTAAAAAGAGAAAACTAATTTTCTCATGCATTGAGTATATCTATACGGAGTTTACTCGCTCACCCTGAAATACTATCATTTTGTTTTAGGAAAGAACTGTAGAGATCATGAGTAACTGCTTTCTTGGAGGTCACCTTGTTCTATTCCTTTTCTTTTAGTAAGAGCTTATTTATTCTTCTACTTCTTGTCTATTTCTTGGGAGGATATTTTTCAGGACCCGATTCCCACCAACCGAACCCCAACGGCAAGAGGATTCTCAAAGTAGGAAAGAGTCAAACATCGAAGAGATGCTCTCATTGGCACTCCCCTTTCACATGCATAAATCATTACGAATTAATGATATACACTTTTTCAACTTAATACCCTAAATTAGAATGCTCCTAATTAATTTCTATTATTTAATATAAAAAATTTAAAATATAAAACATTCATTGCATGAAGAAAACAACATACATTTTATATATTGAAAATTAGAGTATTAACACGGAAGCTACTACAATAGTAGGTCAATACATTTGACCTTTTAAAAAGATTTATATAAATGAAAACCAAACACTTCACCCAAACAAAATGACCATCTAAGCCTTTTCGCAAACTTTATATTATTTTATGTTTTTCTCTCAGTGAACGTTCTTGATATTTGAAAATATAAATTATCCATAGAATGAGTTTTTATCCCAGTTAACAAATCTAATATGAATAACTAATCCAAACTCTATTAACACCATATAGGATCAATCTCCATCTTCTACTACGACGATTCTTTGAAAATTACATAAATCATGTTCTTTTGAAAGCCATGAAGTTGCTTTAAAAATATGCATGTTCGAAATCAATATTTTAAAATCACTCAACTATTGTTTGAAATCATTTTCATCAAATAAATCCAATGCAAATATAATAAACTTTGTATGATTAAAACCATCTTTTTAAGAAAACTTCAATGCATCTTTTAACAACCAAATAATTATGTTAAAAATGCAATACATTCTAATTCCAACATGTATAACCATCATACAATCTTACACATTCCTATGCTTTTTCCAGCAGGGCTGTATGACACTATACATTGCTTTATCTCGAGGTTTAGGGATTTTCAACATAATGAGGACATTAAGTTAATCTACTTCTCATTTCCATAGTCATACATATTGCACATGAAAAGGCAAGTCTAATCATTGAGTTCATGTGTTAGCAAGATTGCCAACTTGCTCTTTTCCTCAAATGCATACTTTAACACATTTTATAAAATCAATGTCATGCAGATTTAAAACTATGCAACTCACTCATAAAAATTATTTTGACAACTAGCATATAACATTGATTTGTTTTTAAAACATTTCTTTTTAACATCACAATACAATCTGAAAAAACATAAATTTTCATAAAATACTATTCATTTCACATCAAAACAATATTAATTTAATCGGTTCAATCAACAATCAAAGTTCTAAGTCTAACCAGAACAACGTACATGATTTAAATCTATTTCTACCTAAACAATGCAATAAAGATTGGTTAATTTAAATGTAGGATTTACTTACTATCGAGATTCTTGCTCTCCCACAAAATTTTCACCTAATGAACTAATTTTTAGTCATATAGAATCACCTCCCAAAGTTGATTAACTTTCCTTTGATGAGCAATTCCGAAATTTCACTTTTTCTCCCTCTTTTTTTTTCTTCTTTCTCCTTTTTCTCTCTTCTCAATCTGAATTCCACAAAAATGGTTGTTTCTTTAGTCTTTGCCTCTCATTTCTAGATGATTCTTATATCAACTTCCCTTTTAACCCAACCACTTCATGTTTTTGTACAAAATTGCATTTTCTTCAATGGATATTCTCAAAAATATCATGATTACTTACGTTTAAGTATACTTAACTCAAACTAATTAATTTTGATTAGTATTAAGTTAATAAATATGATTAGCATAATTAATCACTATTAATTAGTCTTAATCATACTTAATTAACTTAACTAATCACTTAAGCAAACAACTTATCTAACATAAATTGATTGTCAGTCTTAACTGTAACACCCGAGATTTCTGTGACTTAACTTTTGAAAATTCGTATTGGTAAACGGCAGAGTTTCGATCAGAACTGAGAGCGAAGAATTTGTATTTGTTGGTGAAAGATTATTTCAAGGCTAGTGCAGAAGAGAAAATTTTAGGAATCCGACCAGAAAAGGACCGAATAGCCGTTTGACTAAAGGATTAAAGTGTGAGAATGAAAACGTAATTAGTTATTATTATTATTATTTAAAAATAAAAAAAATAGATGAAAACCAGAATGGCTTCACGAGAAAGCCATTCTGATTTTCATCTCCTTCGATTGTTCACCCACGAATAAGAGCAAAGGACCTGAGAGATCGGCTAACGATGGACGACCGTGTAGAGGAAACCGACGGTGCGGAATAGGGAGTTCTGGCGAGCTGAACATGTGTGGACTGGGTTTTTTGTTCGAAAAGCCGAAGGTGAAATTTTTTCCTCTGTTTTCTATTTTGTTCGACCTTGCTGAGACTCGTCTCCCTTCGATCCTTCTGCGTGAGTTGTGAGCGTTTTTTGTTGTTTGGTGTGTACGCGCTTAAGCTAGTCACTATGATTCTGAAACTCGGTGAATATCCAAGAGGGGAAGGGGGGTCAGAATTTTCCAATTCGAGTTTTCTAAATTGGAAACCCTCAATTTTGGTTAGTTTATACTTAATAGACTAGAATGTGATAGATTCGTGGGGAAATTGGTGGAAATCCGTTTGATATTTAAATTCAGATTTTTGTGTGAAAGCAGGTTCTGTTTTTAGAGGTTTATCCTAGCTCCAGTTATTCGTCTTAAGTACTATTTTAGTATGTAAAAGTAGGTTGTTGGAGGAGCGTTTGGCCTCTATAATCGTTCAATTCCGATAACCGGCACAAAAGTTATGCGCGTTGGAAGTTAGGTTGATTTTTACCGAGATTCGGGTTAGCGAGCCGTCTTAGTTGGGCTTTGGTGGAGGGAGTTGGTGGACGTAATTTTAGTACATGGAACGAGTTGTGAGATGAGTTTTTAATGTGGATTGTTATGTGATAGGTTGAGCCCAAGGAGGTGACAGAAAGGAGCACCACGGAAAGCAAGGACGTCAGGTCAATGATGGATTGCTTATGGTTTGCCTTCGAGCCTACACCATGGAATGGTATGATTGTTTGTTTGCTTTGATTGTCGTTTGGTTGTTTGATCAGTGGGTCGTCCATATGTGTTGTCATGCATCATGATTTTGAACTACGAAAGACGAGTTTTGAGCATGTTTTGAGTTGTGCATATGAAATGTAATCAGATAAGAAAAGTCACGCATGGGTGAACGTCTCGTCGTTAACGTGCTAGTGAGAAAGCACTAGGGGGTTCCCATGGATGAATGTACGTAAGATGACATGGTTTGTGAACGCCTCGTCGTTAACGTGCTAGTGAGAAGACATTAAAGGATTCTATGATCGATATTGGGAGGAGATTTGGTGTAGTCGTCCCCGTATGTGATCACGATGTGTGCCTCCAATCTCACTCCATGGGTCATGGTGTGGCTGACATCAGTGGAACAGGATGTGCGAATACTTGACTCACATGTGAAAGTGAAAGATATTAATAATGAAAACAAAAACGAAACAAAGTATAGAAACTGCATGTGTTAGGGGTTGAGTTATACATTGATTTTTAATTCATGCTCCACACTTGCTAAGCATTAGGCTTACGTTTTGTGTTCGGTGGTATAGGTGACTATGAGCTTTCAGGTGAGTTGCGAGAGCCCAGGCAAGATGAGTAGGCGGTTGGCGGCGTGCTACCGTGTGCCGGCAGGTGGAGTTTGTCAAGGCGACCCGACTTGGGGGCCAAGGTTAGATGGTTGTCCTTTTTAGTGAGTTTTGAGGAGTGTATGTCGAGTGTATAGATTTTGAGGCATAGTTGGGTTTGAATGTTCATAGTCAAAATTGATGTATAAGTGCATTTTGAAATTTGTTGGAAGAATTTGATTGAAGGATTCAGGTTTTGAGTCGATGGTTTTAATCGTGGAACTTTACGTTGTCTGTTTTCCTTCCAACTGGCATTGTTTTTATACCACTGGTGTGAAGTGTCGACCGAAGTTCATAGGTGTCGACCGGTCAGTGTAAATTAGAGGGTGAGTGTTGACCGCGGGGTTCAACCAGTGCGGGCAGAGAGAATTAAGGTGTCAACCGGCGACTGTGGGTGTCGATCGGTTAGTGTAAAATTGGTGATAATGTTGACCGCGGGGTTCGACCTGTGCGTGTAGAAAGGATTAAAGTGTCGACCACTCTTAGAGTTGAATGTAGAAGTGTCGACCGACGAGAAAACCCTAGAGAAACGTGATGTTGACCGGCGTTCGCCAGTGTTGACAGATGAAAAACTCGAGACGACCCAGGTGTCGACTAGCGTTTGCATGTGTCGACCGTTCTCTTTATTTTTATGTTTTAAAAGGTGAAGTTTATTTAAACAAAATTTTAAATGAGTTTTTCCACTGCAGCTTTCTTAAATATTTTTTGAAGACGTTGATTTGAGTCGAGGAATCAAAAGTTTTAAATTTGGTATGAATTTCGTCGGGGTGAGAAGCGAGTATTTGATGGATTTCATAGACTCAGTGCTGAGGAGTGGATTCGAAATATAGAAGACATGTTAGAGTATACCAAGGCAGATGATCGGGACAGAGTTTCCAGTGTAGTATTCCACCTTGCCAAGGATGCCCGGTTTTGGTGGGATTCGGTGAAGGCAACCACCGATGTGAAGACCATGACTCGGGAGGAGTTTAAAGCTTTGTTCTTTGGAAGGTATTTCAGCCAGGCAATCAGGACTCGTGAGATAGTGGAGTTTGCCTAGTTGAGACTGATGGGTTCCCTGGCTGAATGCGTGAGACAGTTTGAGGCGCTGTCTCGATTTGCTAGTCACCTGGTAAGCCAGAATGAGAACAAGGTACACCAGGTTGTGCAACGTCTAAAACCTGATAGATATATGGGCATGAGGATAGCTGGAACTCGAGGGAGCGCCTATGCTAGGATCAGATGATTCAAGGTTATAGTGCGTTAGTAGAAAGAGTCATTTTAACTTGAGGATGTGAAGGTTACATTACAGGGATTGTAGTTGATCCGACTAAGGTCGTGACACGTAAGCGCAAGATTTATATTCAAGGTGGCACATGGGGTAACCCTTATTATGGAACAATAAGGATGAGTAGTAATGGAGATATTTAGTTTACGAAATTTTGAGAAACCTATGCCGTAGAGTTAAGTTGATGGGAGTAAGTGTGGAATTAGACTTATATATATAATTTTAGAAAAACGTAATATGAGTAGAGGGAGTGACCGATGTTGAACTAGGAGTACTGAATTGTCAGGGATACGTGGGCATGGGGAAACCTCAATGAGAAGCTCGTATTCAAGTGGTTAATGGAATAGTTAGACTTTTAGAAAAATATTGAGGTTATTAGGGCTATTGTGAATAAAAGAAAACACGATTGCGAATAAAGGAATTCAGGTACCTGATAGAAATTGCCCAAAGGACGTATGCCGTTAGAAAGGTTGTGTAGAGTATCGGTTGGGTAGTTAAAAGTTTGAGTTAAACCGAAGAGTCATATGTGAGAATAAAGTCGGTCAATGAGAAGTTGAGGAAATAGGGGATACAGGAGTATGACATATGACGTTGTTTGGAAGTTGAGGGCCATGTTGTAGCGATCATTTGGTTACATGAGACTCGAAGACGTAAAAATCTATATTTGATAGTAGTTCAAGGCTTTAAAGGATTAATGAAAGATCTCGAAAAATTGTGTACAGAGTTATAGCTGGTTAAATGGTAGAAGTGCAGGTGCTTGGAATTGTTTGATTAAAGGAGTATGGGTGTTACTTAAAAACGTATAGACATAATTGAGATATCTAGATACGAGATAGAATGATCGTAAGTGAAGAAACATAGCTAATCACAAAGAAGTTAAGAGACTGAAATTGAAATTCTGTATGCTAGTGTGTGAGTTGGGAAAATGAAATATATGTGAATTTATTGGGAGATTTAAATTAGTTGAAACACAATCGGGAAATTTAAGAATGAGCTGTGAGTTCGAGTGCATAGATTCTAATACTCTTGGACGAAAGTGTATGTATTAAATGATAATTATTTGAGGCACTAATTGGGGAGAATTCTAAAGAACTACGTCGATGAGATAGTGGACTACTGACAAGGATTTTGTAGGGATTTATTTTATCGATGGAAATTAAGAACTTAGAATCTTTTTTATTAAGATATTTAGTCGAAACAAATGTCACTCGAGGATATTTAGAGTTATATTTTATCGATGATGATAAGTATGAGTTGGAAAATTTAGAATTTTGATGAAATTCGTTGAGGGGGATGTAGGGAAGAGATCTAGTTAGGTGATTTCGGATATTGAGGTTATAGCTAATTGAATAGAATCACTATTGTGTTGGACTTGAAGACGTAAGAATTTGAATAGATTTGGAGCAACAGTGTAGCTTAGTCTACAAAAAGTTTGCGAACAATAAGATTCTTAGACGAATCAATGTGAGGAAGTGGAAAGAGTGTTCATAAACAAATTAAGTTTAAAGAGAGTAGCTTAGAGTGGTTCAAATGTGAAGCCTGTAGTGATGATTGGGGTAAGTAAGTTGGGGTTTAAGCGAAATATAGCCAAGGGAGGCTAGGTATGGAATTAGAATAGAAGATTTTGAGAAATTGGATTATGACTTGTAAAATCAATGAACATATTGGTGTAAAGTACTTAATTGATTTGTGGAATTGGACAGTGCTCAATACATAGTCAAGCATGCAAATAGTTAGTTTAAAGATAGCAAACACAATCATAGGACCAGAATTGGATACTAGATTCTAGAAGTTATTAACAAGAAGGCCGTGAGGTTTAAGCCACAGTGGGTGGACTACTAAAGTTTTAAAGTATAAATTGAACGGATTTTAAAGAATATGTAGGATAACGAAAGTTTGGAATATAAATGGGAACCCGGAAGTAATTGCATGGGATGAACTTGAGGATATGTAAGATGACAACTAGGGGAAGAATAAAGTTAAAAGTGAGGACGTTAAAGACCTAAGGGCTCAAGGTAAGTTTGACGTTGCTCGGAGAGAGAGTCTAAATACAAGATAGTGAATTTGGTGGTGTCGATGTAGGGAAACTATTATTGAGCAAGTTTTGAGTACAAAATTTTGTTTTAGGAGGGTAGAATGTAACACCCGAGATTTCTGTGATTTAACTTTCGGAAATTCGTATTGGTAAACGGCAGAGTTTTGTTCGGAATCAAGAACAGAGAATTTGTATTTGTAGGTAAAAGATTATTTCGAGGCTAATGAAGAAGAGAAAATTTTAGTAATCCGACCGGAAATGGACCGAATAGCCATTTGACTAAATGATTAAAGTGTGAGGGCAAAATAGTAATTAGTTATTATTATTATTATTATTTAAAAAAAAAAGATGAAAACAAGAATGGCTTTATGAGAAAGTCATTCTGATTTTCATCCCCTTCGATTGTTCCTCGAGGGATCGGCCAACGATCGACAACCGTGCGGAGGAAACTGACGGTGCGGAACGGAGAGTTCCAGTGAGCTGAGCACGTGTGGACTGGGTTTTCTGTTCGAAAAGCCGAAGGTGAAATCTCTTTCTTTGTTTTTGATTTTGTTCGACCGGGCTGAGACTCGTCTCCCTTCGATCCTTCCGCGTGAGTTGTGAGTGTTTTGGGTTGTTTGGTGTGTGTACGCGCTTAAGCCAGACACTATGAGTGCCGAATCTCGGTGAATATCTGAGAGGGGAAGGGAGGGAGGGGTCGAAATTTTTCAATTTGAGTTTTTTGAATTGGAAACCTCAATTTTTGTTAGTTTATACTTAATATACTAGAATGTGATAGATTTGTGGGGAAATTGGTGGAAATCCGTTTGATGTTGAAATTCAGATTTTCGTATGAAAACAAGTTCTGTTTTTAGAGGTTTTAGCCTACCTCTAGTTATTCGTCTTAAGTTCTGTTTTAGCCATTAGAATCGTTCAATTATGATAACCGGCGCAAAAGTTATGGGCGTTGAAAGTTAGGTTGATTTTAGCAAAGATTCGGGTTAGCGAGCTGTCTTAGTTGGGCTTTGGTGGAGTGAGTTAGTGGACGTAATTTTAGTACGTGGAATGCGTTGTGAGATGAGTTTTTAATGTGGATTGTTATGATATAGGTTGAGCCTAAGGAGGTGATAGAAACGAGAACCACAGAAAGCAATGACACCAGGTAAGTGATGGATTGGTTGTGGTTTGCCTTCGGGCCTACACCATGGAATGGTAGGATTGTTTGTTTGCTTTGATTTTTGCTTGGTTGTTTGGTCAGTGGGTCGTGCATATGTGTTGTCATGCATCATGATTTTGAACGACGAAAGACGAGTTTTGAGCATGTTTTGAATTGTGCATATGAAATGTAATTAGATAAGAAAAGATACCACGCATGGTGAATGCCTCGTCGTTAACGTGATAGTGAGAAAGCACTAGGGGGTTCCCATGGATGAATGTACGTAAGATGACATGGTTTGTGAACGCCTCGTCATTAACGTGCTAGTGAGAAGACAACAGAGTGTTCTATGATCGATGTTGGGAGAAGATTTGGTGTGGCTGTCACGTGTGTGATCACGATGTGTGCCTCCAATCTCGCTCCATCGGTCATGGTGTGGCTATTATGAGTGTAACAGGATGTGAGCCTACTTGACTCACACGTGAAAGTGAAAGATGATAATAATGAAAACAAAAACGAAACAAAGTGTAAAAACTGCATGTGTTAGGGGTTGAGTTGTGTATTGATTTTTAATTCATGCTCCATACTTGCCAAACATTAGGCTTACGTTTTCTGTTCTGTGGTGTAGGCGACTATGAGTTTTCGGGTGAGTTGCGAGAGCTTAGGCAAGATGAGTAGGCGGTTGGCGGCATGTTACCGTGTGCCGGCAAGTGGAGTTCGTCAAGGCGACCAAACCCATGGGCCAAGGTTAGAATGTGGTCCTTTTTAGTGAGTTTTGAGTAGTCTATGTCGAGTGTATAGATTTTGATGCATAGTTGGGTTTGAATGTTCATAGTAGAAATTGATGTATAAGTGCAATTTGAAATTTGTTGGAAGAGTTCTATTGAATGATTCAGGTTTTAAATCGGTGGTTTTTATCGTGGAAGTTTACGTCGTCTGTTTTCCATCTAACTGGCGTTGTTTTTATACCGCTGGTGTAAAGTGTCGACCGAAATACATAGGTGTCGACCGGTCAGTGTAAATTGGATGCTGAGTATCGACCGTGGGGTTCGACCGGTGCGGGTAAAGAGAAATGAGGTGTCGACCAGCGACCGTGGGTGTCGACCGGATAGTGTAAAGTTGGTGAGAGTGTCGACTGCAGGGTTCGACTTGCGCAGACAGAGAGAATTAAAGTGTCGATCTATGAGAGCAACTATCGACCACTCTCGGAGTTGAATGTAGAAGTATCGACTGGTGATTATTAGTGTCGACCGACGAGAAGACCCGAGAGAAACATAATGTCGACCGGCGTTTGCCAGTGTCGACCAATGAAAAACCCGAGACGACACAGGTGTCGACCGACGTTTGCAAGTGTCGACCGGTCTCTTTATTTTTATGTTTTAATAGGTGAAGTTTATTTAAACCGATTTTAAATGGGTTTTTCCGCTGCAGCTTTGTTAAAAAGTTTTTGAAGACATCGTTTTGAGTCGAGCAACCAAAAGTTTTAAATTTGGTACAAATTTCGTCGGGGTGAGAAGCGAGTGTACGGTTGGCGACCCGGGTCTGGGACGACTCAGGGGCGTAAAGATGTGTTATCGCAGCAGTGAACGTACCGGAAATAGATAGGTTTTCGGGGCGTTACCCTAACTTTATTGGTTGTCTAAAGTTAATGCATGGATATATGCTACAAAGTGTTAAACGTATTTTTCCTTCTTTAACTTTATGCAAATACCCACTCTAAGTTACAATTTAAAGTTATTTACTAAAATAGTACAGTTTAAAATGTAAACTGCATTTGTCATAATAAAAAAAAAATAACTTTTTCTACATACATTCAACTTCTTTCATTTTAAAATCATTTTTTCCCAACATGTCTAGTTTAAAACTGCTAAATTTCAAAGTAATCCAATTATTACAGCAAAAATTATTATACTTACAATCAACTCTATTTTTACAAAACAGTTTCATTCATAGCATTTTCAAGCACTTTGTACCATTTCTTCAATACAACTTTCATAATTTATATTCATATATCATCTATAATAAATATGCACGATACATTATTGACAATAAAATATTAAAGGTTCAAACCATTATGATATTTATTTATATTTTAACGAAAGGATATTCTGAGGTAGAAAGCAATCTCACCTATTACATTTATTTATATTTTAAATTTTAGCCATTTTTTTAACGAGAGGATATTTGCTGCTAATAGATTAAAGTTTAAGGTACAATTGGTCAAAAAACTAATTTAGGTGTTAATTGTCGAGGCCCCCTAAATTTAAAGTCCATTTATGTAGCGACCCGAAAACCAATACGTTTCTGGTACGTTCACTACTAGTACTCACTGCTCTGATACTATTTCTGTAACAACCCGAAAATCGACTCGCCGATTTCCAGTCCCCTCTCCCTCTACTACTACTCACACTCGGGTAAAATTCGTGTAAAAATTTAAAACTTTGTTTATTGACTTAAAATGAAACCTTTGAAAACGTTTAAAAATGTCGCAGTGGAACACTTTCATTTAAAATAAGTTTAAATAAAATTCAAGTTTTCTAAAACATAAAAATTGTTTTCGGTCGACCTCGGCAAGCACCGTTCGACACCTCATTTGTCTTTGTTTTCATCGGTCGACACTATTGATCGACACTTCTCTACTCAGTACACTGACCGGTTGACACTTGTGAATACCGGTCGACACTTCATTCCTCTCTCCCCGCGTCGGTCGATTCTTATGGTCGACACTCTCCTCTATTTTACACTGTCGGTAGACACTTGCATGCACCGGTCAAACCTTTAGTTCACTCTGTCTGCGTCGGTCGATCCATGAGATCGACACTTCCGCTTATTTTTACACTACCGGTCGACACTTGAATATACCGGTCGGCACCTTCTCCCTCTCTGTCCGAGTGTGTCGACCCAAATGGTCGACACCTACAAAGTTTGGTCGACCCTTTTACATATAGGTCGACACTCGGCACCTGTTTCTACATTTCGTGGTCAACACTTTCGGGCACAGGTCGACATTTCCTTCACAAACTTTGTTTTCAAAACTTTAAATTCTACAGAGAAACCACCGGAACTCGACTCAACAAAAAAAAACATACAACGTACATTTTTCCCTCAACTCAAAATCATTACCTACCTAAACAAAACGACTACTAAAGTTTGAAATCTGTCTATACATCTAAATGACTCAAAACAACTTAAAACGACTAAAAATTCATCTCGACTACACTTCAAAACTTGTACCTATGTCCACCATGGTCAAAACGCCCTAACAGCCGGCTGAGTCGTCCATGAGCGCACTCCTTCAACCGCCTCCTAGTCCTAGGCTTACTCTGAGTACTCACCAGCTATAGTGTCATCACCTACATTAGAGAAGTCATCTATTAGCCTAATGCTAAGTAAGTAATGCATAAAAACATAACAATGTAAACAAACACATCCTAACATATACAGTTTCTATATTTTCGTCTCAACTTTTGTTTTCATCTCTTTCTTACATCTTCTTTATCTTCTTATTACTAGGTTCTTTTTTATGTATTAGATCAAGGTGACACACCTCGTGATCCACCTCTTAGGACAAGGCCACCACGTAAAGCGGGGGAAGAGTAATACACCACGCGGTCCACTTCTAGGGACAAGACCATTCAACCCCTCATTTATTATCTTTTTACGTATCTTCTCATTTCGTTCATCACATCTCATCCTACTGTTTCATTCCGTAAAAACATGAAAATTCGTTTTCGTTTCGTTCTTGTATTTTAAAACCATGATGCATAATCACTAAAGCATAACATAAAGTAAACGTTCATGCATCCTACCGAACTGTGATGTAGGCCCGAAGGCAAAACACCTACTGCTTTACTACACTACTTACCTGGTGTCCTAGCAATTCGTATTCCGTATATGGCTCGCTAACTAGAGAACCTATAAAATCACACATCCATTAATTCTATTTCGTCCAACTCATAAAATTCTAACACATAAAATCTTTACCTCATACTAATTCGAAACACCTAACAAAACCCAAAATCCTACACAATTTTCGACCAAATTCGAAATTGTGTAAATTATCCAATACTCGTCTGATTTGGACGATTCGAAATGGTGCAGACTTCTGAGAACATCTAATCTCTACCGGTCTAATTAAATTCCTAATCCAACAACTATAGTTTGGCCGAATGTGGCCGAACGAAAATCATTCCACAATTCGAGTATTCGGCTATCCCAACGCTCAATTTATCTAATAAAATCCCATAATCTACTCCAACCTCCAGCTTAAACACCAATATACAGATAAAATTCAACTCTAACTTCAAATTCCCGTATCTCCCTCCTAGGTTTCCACCAAAACTACCCAATACTCTTACTAACTTCATTTTTAACACTCAAAACAACTAAAACACTAACTATCTAGGCAAAAACTAACTGAAACATACCTTAGATTTGAAGAAATGAAGAGGAACTGAGAAGATCGTCGCTGAAAGGAAGGAGAACGTGCTGAAGAAGATGGGAAAACCTTGGTGGGGAAGAAAAACACCCAATGGTGTTTATGTTATGTTGTTTTGTTGTTTTTTTTTATATAATAATAACAATAACCTAATTACTAAACTACCATCCACCTCTAATCGTTTAATAAATCTGTTATTCGGTTCATTTTCGGTTAGATTCTTAAAATTATCTCTTCTCCATTAGTCTCAAAGTAATCTTTTACTTAATGGTAGAAATTCTCCGCTCCCAATTCCTATTAAAACTCCGCTGATTACAATTTTGTAAATTCGAAAATTTATTTTTTAGCAGAAACTTATGGGTGTTACATTCCACCCTCGTTAAAAAATTTCTTCCCAAAATTTTGTTAACTGAAAAACTTTGGATGTTGGGTATCATATCCTGCTGCCGCTCCCAGCTTACTTCCTCCATGTTATGGTTGCGCTATAATACCTTCACCAGTGGAATCTCCTTGTTGCGTAAAATCTTCATTGCATAATTTAGAATCTCCACTTGCTTCTTCTCATACGTCAAGGTTGAATCTCTATATCCTACTGCACCACGACGTGAGAGGGATCTCGTATACACTTCCTCAACATGGACATGTGGAATACGTTGTGAATCTCATCCATTGAGGTTTGTAGTTGTAGCTAGTAAGCTGTCTTCCTTATTCTCTTCGTAATAAGAAACGACCCAATGTACCTAGGATTTAACTTTCCCATCTTTCCAAATCTTACAACTCCTTTGAATGTAGAGATCCTCAGGAAAACTTCATCGTTCACTTCAAATTCTAGCTCTCTCCTTCGACGATCTGCATAACTCTTCTGTCGGCTTTGAGCTGTTAAGATCCATTGTAAAATAAATGCAATCTTTTCTGCAGTTTGTTGTAGAATATCTAGACCAATCAATCATGCTTCGCCAACTTCGTCCCAATATAACGGAGACCTGCACTTTCTCCCATACAGAGCCTCGTATGGAGCCACATCTATCGTAGCCTGAAAGCTGTTATTATAAGAAAACTCCACCAATGGTTGGCATCTACTCGATGAGGAATTCTAATACACAAGTTCTAAGCATATCTTTCAGCGTCTGAGGATGAAATGCCGTTCTAAAATTGATTTGCATACACATGACCATATGTATACTCTTCCAAAACTTTGATGTAAATCTAGGGTATCTGTCTGATACAATCAAAGTTGGAACTCCTTGTAATTGTACAATCTCTTCAATATACAGCTTGGCAAACTGGTCCATAGAGTACGTCATTTTCACTGGCAGGAAATGAGCTGATTTGGTTAACTGATCCACGATTACCCATAAACCATCATAGCCCTTTGTTGTCTGAGGCAGTCCGACAACAAAGTCCATCAATATTTGTTCTCATTTCCACTCAGGAACAGGTAATGCTGTAATTTCCCTACTGGCCTTTGATGCTCAGCCTTAATTTGCTGGCAAATCGAGCACATCTTAACGTGCCTTGCTACAATACTTTTCATATTAGGCCACAAGTAATGTTGTTTAAGCTCCCTGTACATCTTGGTACTTTCTGAATACATAGAAAACCTCGAAGAGTGAGCTTCAGATAATATCTCCCTTTGTAACTCTTCATTATTCGGAACGAACCAACTGTTCCAAAACTTGAGAATTCCTTCGTTTGAATAATTAAACTCCGACCTGTTATTAGAAGCCATGCTTGATCTAATTTCTTCGCATTCAATGTCGTTCTTCTGGGCCTGCTTAATCTTTTCCAAAATAGTAGGCAGTATAGACATAGCCAACAAACATGGCCGACATGTTTGACACCATCTCTAAGTTAAATTTCTAAAACTCCTCATCCAAAGTTAATGGCATGCCTGAAGTCATGGTTGAAGTGGATACCGCAAGTATGCTCAAAGCATCGACCATTACATTCGCCCTGCCGAGGTGGTATTTAATTTCGAAGTCATAGTGCTTCACAAACTCTAACCACTGCCATTGCTTCATATTCAATTCCTTCTAAGTGAAAGTATACTTTAAACTTTTTTGGTCTGAATATATCTCGCACGGCTGTCCATACAGATAATGCTTCTAAATTTTCAGCACAAAAATTACCACGCCTAACTACAGGTCCTGTGTTAGGTAGTTCCGCTCGTAAGTCTTCAATTTCCTAGAGACATATGCTACCACCTTTCCTTCCTGCATCAGCACACATCCAAGACCTACCTTGGAAGTATCTCAATAAATACTAAATCTTCTATTCTCAGCAGCAAGCATCAAAATTGGAGTAGTAGTTAACTTCTGCTTCAATGTCTTGAAACTGTGTTCGCAATCTTCTGACCACAAATACTTTACATTTTTCCTCATCAGACGGGTCAAGGGTGCTGTAATTTTCAAAAATCCTTCAATGAATCTCCTGTAATAACCTGTTAACCTGAGGAAACTCCGTATCTCTGTGACATTCTTCAACTGTGGCCACTCCTTAACTGCCTGGATCTTTGCTGGATCAACAGATATGCCATCACTCGAGATGACATGTCCTAGAAACTGAATCATATCTAGCCAAAACTCGCATTTAGAAAACTTTGCATAAAGTTACTGTCACTTCAAAGTCTCCAATATCAACATCAAGTGTTCTTTATGATCCTACTCACTACAAAAGTACACCAATATATCATTGAAAAACACTATAACGAATTTATTGAGATAGTCATGGAATACTCTACTTATCAGGTTCATAAAGGCGGCTAGGCCATTCGTCCGTTCGAAAGACATTACCATGAATTCATAATGCCAATATCGCGTCCTAAAAGCCGTATTCGGAATATTTTCTGGCCTGACCATCAACTGATAATAACCCTACCTCAGGTTAATCTTTGAAAATACTCGTGCACCTTAGAGTTGATCAAATAGATCATCTATCCTTGGCAGAGGGTATTTGTTATTAATCGTCAGCTTATTCAACTCCCTGTAGTCGATGCACATTCATAACGACCCATCCTTTTTCTTTACAAAAATGATCGGTATGCCCCACGGTAAAAAACTACGGCATATAAATCCTTTCTCCACCAACTATTCCAGTTGCTTCTTTGACTTCTTTAGCTCCGTTGGTGCCAATCTATAAGTATTCTTTGACACTAGCTCAGCTCCTTGATACATATCTATAGCAAGCTCTATTTCCCAATCTAGAGGCAAATTGGGAAAATCATCTAGAAAAACTTCACAGAAGTCTTGAACAATCAAAACAACGTGGCAACCTCAAATCTCTGAGAATTTGCACATCTATAATACTGGCGAGAAAACCAAAAGATTCACCAATCAAAACTTGGCGAGCACTAACAAGCGACATGACAGATATCTTCGAGCATTACTTGCGACCTGAAAGGTGTGCTTCTCATTATCTAGGGGTTGAAAACTCACTGTACCCGTGTACCACCCCGCATTTTCACGGTATCAATTTTTGGGTTGTCGGGATGATAAACGGCGGGATTTGGGTAGTAATCCAGAGTGACAAATTTGTAAGGTTAGGTGAAAAATTATTTCAAGGTTAATGGTGGGGAGAAAATTTTAGTAATCCGACCGGAAGTGGTTTGGATGGCTGTTGGATTAAAATATTGAAGTGTAAAGGTGAAATAGTAATTAGTTATTATTATTATTTTATTTTATTTTTTTTAAATGTTAATAGAGAAGGGAGGGATTCACAGAAGCCCTCTCCCCTTCTCTGTTATCCTTCTCTCCCACCACGCGATTTTTCCTTTCAGTTTCTCTCCTTGCCGCAACGTTCAGCCAGTGATCGGTCATAGCTTTCTCCTCTATTTCAACAGTTCAAGGTAAGTTTAAGTAGTTTATGGTTCAATATTTGTTTAGTATTGGAGTTGAGTAGAAATTTGATGGATAGGAGATTTGGGGTTTTAAGAGTATAGTGCTTATTGGGTGTAATATTGATTGTTGTGGGTTATTGATGATAAATGTGATGGATGGGAGAGGAAGTGAGCAAATTTGAGCGAGTAACCGAGAATGTAGGATTTAAAGCACTAATACGGAACTACTTTTGAATTTTTGGCCTAGCCATGGGCCTTCCTTTTAGAAACCCTTTCGGTGTGGTAAACTAGGTTACAATTGGATTGTTTGGCCGCTAAAATCGAGTGATTCTGACAACCGACGAAAAAGTTATGCGTGTCGGAAGTTAGGTTAAATTAGGAGCCGAGATAGGTTAGTAAGCGATTTTGGCGAGTTCATGAAGTGTTGCGCTAGTTTGGTGATTTTAGTGCACAAGTAGAGTAGTGGGATGAATTTTGATAGAAAAACTGATTTGTTGTAGGTTGAGCAAGTTTCGGGTGAAACAAGCACCACGGAAAGCTAGTACGCTAGGTAAGTAGTGTATGTATGTGTTTTGCCCAGGTGGGCCTACACCGAAGAATGTTAGGCTTGTAATGATTGATTGTGATGTGCATGTGTATTATTTGTCATGCATCATGTGTTTGAAACGGGAACGAAAATGAATTTGAGCATGACTTTATGTGCAAGTGTGAAGTGCGAGGTGTGGTGGTGAGAACGATGTGTGTGTGGGCAGCTAGGCCCCATTGCTGGAGAAACTGAGACGGTGGCGACGTGCAAGGGTGGTGTGGCGAGTACGTCCAGCCTCACTCTGGGATGGCTGGTGCGGTGTGCGTGGGGTGGTGTGCAACTATGGCCTCATTGTTAGAGGAACCGGGACGATGGTGACGTGCTAGGGGGTGGTGTGGTGAGTGCGTCTAGCCTCACCCTAGAATGGTTGTGGTGCGTAGAGTGATGCGTGGGTACGGTTTAAGGGCCTTATTGCTGAAGAAACCGGGACGATGGCGACGTGCCACGTGTGAGGTGGCGAGAGAGTCTAGCCTCACTATGGTGCAGCTGTACCATGCGACACCGGTTGTAACAACATGAGCGAGAACGTAGAGACGGCATGTGATAGGATTGCATTGTCGTTTTACGTTTCATATTGCACTGCTTATTGAGCATTACGCTTATGTTGTGTGTTTCGTGCTGTAGGTGCAGAGTTTCCAGCAGGTGAGTTGCCAGAGCCTAGATAGTACGAGTAGGCGGTTGGCGGCGTACTACCATGTGCTAGCAGGTGGAGTTTTTTCGCAGCAGCCCGACCCGTGGAGTGATGCCGGGAGGTAGGTTTCTGGGAGTAGTGTTTTTGGTGAGGTCTATATCGAGTGTATAGGTTTTGAGGCATAGATGGGTGTGGATGTTATTAGTCAGGATTGATGTATAGGTACATTGTTAAACTATTTGAAAGAGATTAAATGAATGATTCAGGTTCTCAATCGGTAGTTATTATTCGGGGAAAGTTTCGTGTCCGTTTTCTTTTGGAGCTGCTGTTATTTTTAGGCTGCTGGTGTAAAGTGTCGACTGGTCAGTGTAAATTGGAGGGTGAGTGTCGACCGCGAGTTTCGACCAGTGCGGGCAGAGAGGAATGAGGTGTCGACCTGCGATCATGGGTGTCGACCGGTTAGTGTAAAATCAGCGAGTATGTCAACCGTAAAGTTTGACCTGTGCGGGCAGAGAGTATGACACGATTGCACCTCGAATGAGTCGTGTTTTACCCACAAACGAAACAGAAAACAGAATATAAGTAGAAAACCGAATGTTGTCTGATGAGCAACCTTTTAGACTCTTCGCATAACAATCTTCCAAAGGAAGACGGCAGCAAACGGGATCGGTTTCTGGCCACTCTCTTCGTGTATCCTTCTCAGGAAAAGAGAGGAAAGACAAGTGGAACGACGACTATTCAAGCAACCTTGGGCTTGAAATCTCAAGGAGATGAACTCCTTCTCGGTTCTTGACCAAACCGAGCCTTACCGTTCACCAACCTTCAAACTACTTCGGCTGAACACAAAGGGGCTATTTCTCATAGATTTAAGTACTTTTACACACACCAATAGCCTTGTATTTATAGACCTAGGGTGGCTGAAGGGTAGAATGGGCTTGGGCTTCGAAATGGGCCACATGGTTGACCATTCTTGGTCCACTTGCACACCAGATCACCTTTAAGCTTTGTCTCATTTGTTGCATCAGTGGGCTGCTAAACTCCGACCCAATTGTTGCTTCTAGCCACCATCTAACATAACATACATCTAATCCTAATGCCTAAGGATGCATGCAATTATAAAACATTACAGGAAGGCGAATGTTTGCCAACAAAAACATAAGGCGAATGTTTGCCGAATAAAATTCAATTACAAATTAATTCCGAGGGAGACAAATCCTTTTTCAAGTGCTTCCACCTTTAGTTCCCACGATAGCAAGTGCAAGGGTTGATCCTTGTCCTTTGTGCTCGGGTCCCATTCCACATCCGCGAATAGGCATTCGACACCTGTAATTCCAGCAAAAGAAGTGAACTTGTTAGTGAACAGGTTTGATAGAGCTCGTGCGTTGGTTTGTGATCAAGCGACGACCCTCTGGGGCACATCAGAGTATCAAAGTGTCGACTTGTGAAAGCAGCTGTCGACCACTCTCTGAAATGAATGTAGAAGTGTCGACTGGTGTTTTCTAGTGTCGACCGACGAAAGGACCTGAGAAAAATGTAATGTCGACCGGCATTTCTCAGTGTCGACCGACAAAAAAGCCGAGACAACCCAGGTGTCAACCGGCATTGCAGGTGTCGACCGGTCTCTTTATTTTTTTATGTTTTAAAAGGAAAAGTTTATTTAAACCGATTTTAAATGAGTTTTTCCGCTACGACTTTCTTAAATATCTTTTGAAGACATCGTTTTGAGTTTAAGAACCAAAAGTTTTAAATTTTATACGAGTTTTGTCAGGGTAAGAAGCGAGTGTTTAGTTAACGACCGGGTCCGGGGACGACTTGGGGGCGTTACTAATGTGGAGTCAAAACAGTAAACGAACCAGAAATGGGTAGGGTTTTGGGGCATTACACCTCGTACTACAGTCGATTATATCGTAGTGCTTGAAAATCCAATCAATTCCTAATATCGCATCATATCCAGTTATGCCCATAATAATGAGATCGGCTAATAAATTCTTACTTCCCACTGACACCACACTATCTCGTATAACATGATTAGAATGCATAAGCCCACCAGAAGGCAACTTCACTTCGTAACTACAGTCCGTCGATACAGGTCATACGTCTAATCTGACCGCGAACGCAGTTGCAATAAAAGAGTGCGTTACACCAGAGTCAATCAAAGTATACGCAAGTATAGAATTTATCAATATGGTACCTGACACTACAGCTGGCTAGTCATCATCGCCCGACTCGATCATGGCGAATACCTTTGGTGTTGTGATTGTCGGACCCTTCTTTAGAGCTGAGCAATCCCTGCTGACGTGGCCCACCTCATTACAATTGAAACACCAAGTCACCTTGGGCTTCGGGCAATCTGTAGCTAAATGTCTAGCTTCGTTGCCGTTGTAGCACTTTTTTGAGTTCAGTCTGCATTCGCCTGGGTGATATCTCAAGTAGTTAGGGCACTGGGGGTACTGCACCGGCCCCTGAGGCCTTTTGCTACTGCCCTGGCTACTTGAACTTTCGTTGAACCTCTTAGTGCCCCTCTATTGTGGCTGCTAGAAGACACTCCTACTGTGTTGTATGGCAACCTCCTTGAAAAATCTCTTGTAAGCCTTCAGGCCTACATCACAGTTCGATAGGTTGCATGCACGTTTGTTTTATGATATGATTTAGTGATTGTGCATCATGGTTTTATGATACAAGAATGAAACGAAAATGAATTTTCATATTTTTTTTGCGGAATGAAATAGTAGAATGAGATGTGATGAACGAAATGAGAAGATACGTAAGAAGATAATAAAGGTGGGGTTGAGTAGTCTTGTAAAGAGAGGTGAACCGCGACGTGTATCACTTCTTCCCCTACTTTATGTGGTGGGCTTGTCCCCATAGGTGGACTGCAAAGTGTGTCACTTTACTAGATTGAGGTTAGCCTTGTCCAATGAGGTGGACGGCGAGTTGTGTCACCTTGATCTAGCACATAAAGAAGAACATAGTAGTAAAAAGATAAATAAGATGTAAGAAAGAGACCAAAACGATAGTAGAGACGAAACCGTAGAAACTGCATATGTTAGGGTATGTGCGTTTTCAGTGTTCACGATTTATGTGCATTACTTATTTAGCATTAGGCTAATAGTTGAGTTCTGTGATGTACATGGCGAAGCGATAGCTGGTGAGTACTCAGAGAGTGCCAGGACTAGGAGGCAGTTGGAGGAGCGCGCTCGTCGACGGTGCGGCCGGCTGTTGGGGCATTTTGACCAAGGCGAGGTATGTAAGGGTGTTTAGTCAACTTGAAGTTTAGTTGTAACGCTCCAAAAAGCTACTTGTTTCCGGCTTGTTCACCGCTACTACTCACTTTGTAATGCCCCTGAGTCGTCCCTGGACCCAGGTCGCCAACCGTGCACTTACTTCTCACCTCGACAGAATTCGTATAAAATTTGAAACTTATGTTCCTCGACTTAAATCATTACTCTTTAAAAACTATTTAAGAACGCCGGATCGGAAAACTAAATTTAAATTTGGTTTAAATAAACTTCACTTTTTAAAACATAAAAATAAAGAGACCGGTTGACACTTGCAAACGCCGGTCGACACTGGCGAATGCCAAGCGACACTACGTTTCCCTCGGGTCTTTTCGTAGGTCGACACCGAGAACACAAGTCAACACTTCTACACTCATCTCAGAGAGCGGTCGACACCTGCTTTCACAGGTCGACACCTTGATTCTGTCTGCCCGCGCAGGTCGAACCACGCGGTCTACACTTTCATTGATTTTACACTAACCGGTCGACACCCACGGTCGCCGGTCGATACCTCATTTCTCTCTGCCTGCACAGGTCGAACCACGCGTTTGACACTCACCTTCCAATTTACACTGACCGGTCAACACCTATGTACTTCGGTCGACATTTACTTCGGCTCTGTCAGCGCGGGTCGACCCTCGCAGTCGACACTTGCAGGGTCTAGTCGATCACTAAGGCTATCGGACAACACTTCCTCCCAAAAACCTCAGTAAACCTCAAATTTTCCTCCAACACGACCCATTTCAAGTCAACACTAAAATCTGCAAAAACCTTCCATTTTCAATCAACTCAAAACTGCTATATATATCAAAACTACTACCAAACATTTGAAATCCATTTACCATTCAAAATGACTCAAAACGACTCCGACTTGACCTCTACACCCGTACCTATGAACACAGCGTCAAAATGGCCCTAACAGCCGGCCGTATCATCAACAAGTGTGCTCCTCCAACTGTCTCCTAGTCCTTGGCTTGCTCTGAGTACTCACCAGCTATCACTTCGTTGCCTACATCACAGAACTCAACTATTAGCCTAATGCGAAGTAAGTAATGCACATAAATACACATTAAACCAAACAACCCTAACACGTGCAGTTTCTACAGTTTCGTCTCTACTTTCGTTTTCATCTCCTTTTTACATCTTCTTTATCTTCTTACTACTGGGTTCTTCTTTACGTGCTATATCAAGGTGACACACCTCGCGGTCCACCTCTATGGACAAGTCCCTCAATCTAGTAAAGTGACACACCTCGCAGTCCACCTATAGGGACAAGGCCACCACATAAAGCGGAGAAATAGTGATACACATCGCGGTCCACCTCTTGAGACAAGACCACTCAACCCCACCTTTCTTATATTCTTACGTATCTTCTCATTTCATTCGTCTCATCACATCTTACTATTTCACTTTGTAAAATATGAAAATTCATTTTGGTTTCGTTCTCGTACTTTAAAACCACGAATGCATAATCAACTAAAACATAACATAAAATAAACATGCATACAACCTACTATTCTGTGATGTAGGCCCGAAGGCAAAAACACCTACTACATTACTTACCTGGCTTCATTAGCAACTTGTAATCCAAATCTAGTAATTCGCTTGCTAACTGGGAAATCTATAAAACCACACATTCATCAATTCTACTCGTCTTCCAATTCGTAAAACTCTAATGCGAAAATCATAAACCCCCTACGAAACCACCATTTCTAGCTAAGCTCAAAACTCTACTCAATTTCTAACCAAATTAAAAAACGCATGACTTATCCAATACTCGTCCGATTTAGACGATTCAAAATGCTACGGGTTTCTTAGGGTGTCTAATTTATAACGGTTTCATCCATTTCCTAATTGAATTTTCACAACTTGACCGGATGTGACCGAACGGAAATTGTTCTACAATCTGAGCATTTGGCTATCCAAACGCTCAATCTTCCCCATAAAATCTCAAAATATATTCCTACTTCTAGCTTACATACCAATACACGAATACAAATCGACTTAAACCTCTAAATTTTGTATCTCCCTCTTAGGGTTTACTAAAACTACCCACTACTCATTGTACTTTACTTTTTACAGCTCAAAATCACTTCAGGACTAACTATCTACTAAGAAATAAGAAGAACTTACCGAAAATTGAAGAAACGAAGGAGAACAAAGGAATCCGGGGGAGGGGGAATTCGTTACTCTCCCTCTGCTTTTCTTTTCTTTTTTTTTTAAATATATAAATATTATTTAATATAATTAATTCTAATTAATATTCACCTTCAACCATAACTCTTTCGATTAAACGGTCATCCAGTCTGTTTTTGGTTGGAACCTTATAACTCTTTCTCGTCCATTAGTGTCAAAATAATCTCTTACCTAGCGGTACAAACTTCCCGCCTCTGATTTCGACTAAAACGCCATAGATTATAATTACATTCGTCTCAAAAATTGTTTAACGAAAATTTCTAGGTGTTACAATAGTCGAAATCGTTCTATGTCGTTTTGAGTTGTTTTGAGTCGATTGGAGTCATGTGGATATATAGACAGATTTCAAACTTTAGTAGTTGTTTGTCTATGTAAATAATGATTTTGAGTTGATGGGAAAGTGTACGTTGTGTTATTTTTGGCGTTGAGTCAGAAGTTCAGTTATTTTAAAGGATTTATGGTTTTAAAAAAGATTTTGTGAAGAAAGTTTTGACCTGTGCCAAAAAGTGTCAACCACTCAGTGTAAAAATGGATTCGGAGTGTCGACCTGTATATAAGGGGGTCAACCAAACTTTGTAGGTGTCAACCGCTTGGGTCGACCTACTCGAACAGAGAGGGAAAAGGTGTCGACAAATATATACAAGTGTCGACTAGTAGTGTAAAATAATCGGGAGTGTCAACCTCAAGGATCGACCGACGCGGACAGAGAGAAATGCAGTGTCGACCGGTACATGCAAGTGTTGATCGGTAGTAAAAAATAGATGGAAGTGTTGACCGGTGCATGCAAGTGTCGACTGGTAGTGTAAAATAGGCGGAAGTGTCGACCTCAAGGATCGAGCGATGCGGGTAGAGAGTAATGAAGTGTCGACCAGTGTTTACATGTGTCGACCGGTTAGTGTGAGGAAAAGAGAGGTGTCGACCGATAGTGTCGACCGATGAAAACAGGGAGTAATAAAGTGTCGAATGGTGTTTATATGGTCGACCAAAAATAATTTTTTTTATGTTTTAGAAAACTCGAATTTTATTTAAACTAATTTAAATCCAAGTCTTCTGCTGCGATTTTTTTTTTTAATGTTTTCAAAAAAGGTCGTTTTAAGTCGAGAAACGAAATTTTTAAATTTTTACACGAATGTTTCCGAGTGTATTTGTGTGAGTGGTAGTAGTGAGTGTACCGGGAACCGTGATAGTTTTCGGGTCGCTACAAGAGATGGTATCAAAACGTACCGGGAACCAAAAGGAGTCTCAGGGTGTTGCTGTACGGGTCGTTACAATTGTGGTATCAGAGCCAAATGGTCAAGTCATTCAAATGATTACCTAATAGTGTCGATCGCTGCATGACGTGCTTCAACAATTGTAAGTGTTTAAGTTTAGCCTTAGTTATTAGATGCTTATTAGAGTAATTAACTTTTATCTAGGGAATTAGTCAAGATGTATAGACGAGCATGATGTTCGAGGATACTTAGAGAGACCGTTGATTCGAGAAATGAGAATGATATGATGATAAGTAGACAGCTAACAGAGTTAAGGAACAGACAGTCCCAGAAGTTAGAAATACTATGAATAGAGAAGGGAATGAGAATTTAGGCCCCATCCCAATTAACGGTCAAAGTGGAGAGAGGTTTATGGGTGGAGAGAGAGTCATGGGAATTCAGGTTCAAGTACCTCAGTTGATTGGAGTGCAGAAAAAATTGGAAATAGCACTATATGCCAGATTAACGTTAAAGATGAGCATCACTATAAGGCTAAGTGGTTGGCACGTGAGTTCCCTTGAGAGGGAGGATGGTTAGATTCGTCGTTTACTAAGAGTTTAAATTCTAAAGGATAGAAGTTGGAAGACTAGAGTGCATGTTTCTAGATTTGATATCTATGATGGAATAGTCATTACTGAGTGAATGTTTTGACCGAATATCAGGTTATAGATTATTGGAGGTTAAGCCTATTGTAGACAAAAATATTAATTACGATAATAGAATCTGATGAGGGAAATAATAGAAGTTGATGAAGCAAAATTTGAGATAGAAATTGAGGTCAGAGTTAAAACCTAAAGTTGTTTTCATGAACACCATTTAAGAATCTACTCCACGACTTTCTTTTTAGAGTCGTAGGATCATAAAATAAAGAGTTCGTGCATTGGGAAGTATACCCCAAAACAACCATGAGGAAATGCAAGCACTAGAATTTTATTTTACTATCAAGGATATAATTTATGAGATTTACGTAAGGAATGAATTAGAGTCATATTCTAGTTGGTGAACTTCCTCAAAGTTGATTACCTTATACTAAGGACAACATTAATGAGGATCGATGATGGATTGTTTAGATCAATCATTAAATAAGGAGAGGTGGAGGTTAGTTTTCATATGGAGACTGGTGTATCTCTAGGAGTATAGACAACTGGTGAAATATTAAGGACCTTACGTTTAAGTTATATCGAGACTATAGCCAGTGTAACAACTATAGAAAATGGAATGAATTAGGATAGTGGGAAGATTTCTTTTCACTTGAAAACGTGAAGGTTAGATTGTGGGCTTATAGTTGATCTAACTAAGGTTGTGAGACGTAAGCGCAAGACTTACATTCAAGGTGGCAAACAGGGTTGCCTTTATTATGCAACAACAAGGATAACTAGTAATTAATAGACTTAGTTTACAATATTTTGAAAACTTACGCCGTTGAGTTAAGTCGATGAAATTAAGTGTGGAATTAGATCTAAATATTTAATTTAAATAAGCATAGTCCGACGAAAGGAAGTAACCGACTTTGAATGACAAATTTTGGGGATGACAAGTGTAGTGCCCAAAATTTTCTGCTAATTTTCAGATTTACGTAATTGTAATAGGCGAAGTTTTAGTCGGAATTAAGAGTGGAGAATTTCTACCATTAAGTACAAGATTATTTTCAGGTTAATAAAGAAGAGAAGATTCTAAGAATCCAACCGAAAAGAATCAAGTAACCGTTTGGTTAAAAGATTAAAGGTTGAGAGCGAAATAGTAATTAGAATTAATTATATTAAATAATATAATTATATAGAAAAAAGCGAAGGAGGCAGAAACGCTCTCCCCCTCTCTGTGTATTCTCCTTCTTTCGTATGCGAGAAACCCACCTTCTTCAGCAAGTTCTTCCTTCCAGCGACGATCCTTTTAAGTTTCCCCCTCACTTCTTCAAATCTAAGGTATGTTCTAGTTAGTTTTTGAGTAGATAGTTATTTTCTTAGTTGTTTTGAGCGATAAAAGTGAAGTTAGATAGGGTATTGGGTAGTTTTGGTGAAATCTAGGAGGTAAATACGAGAATTTGAAGTTAGAGTTGATTTTTATCCCAATGTTGGTGTTTAAGCTGGAAGTAGGTGTAGATTATGAGTTTTCATGGAAAAGAATGAACGTTTGGATGGCTGAATACTCGGATTACGGAACAGTTTCTTTTCGGCCACATTCGACAGAGTTATAAGTGTGGGATTAGGATTTTGATTACACTGTTAGGAATTAAACGCCCTCAGGAGTTCATAGGATTTCAAATCATCCAAATCGGACAAGTATTGGATAAGTTATGCATTTCTGAATTTGGTCGGAAATTGTGTAAGACTTCAAGTTTAGCTAGAAGTGGCGGTTTAGTAAGAGTTTATGACTTCCGTATTAGCATTTCTTGAGTTTTGGACGAAGTAGAATTAATGGATGTGTGGTTTTATAGGTTCTCCAGTTAGCGAGCCATATACGAAGCAATAGTTGCTAAGGATGCAAAGTAAGTAGTGTGAGTAGTGCAGTAGGTGTTTTGCCTTCGGGCCTACATCATAGTTCGGTAGGATGCATGCACGTTCATTTTATGATATGCTTTACTAATTATGTACCATGTTTTTAACGTAAGAGAACGAAACGAAAATGAATTTTCATGTTTTTACAAAGTGAAACAGTAGGATGTAATGAGATAAACGAAATGAAAAAATACGTAAGGAGATAATAAAAGTGGGATTGAGTGGTCTTGTCCCCAGAGGTGGATCGCGAGGTGAATCACTTCTTCCTTCGCTTAACGTGGTGGCCTTATCCCGAGAGATGTACTGTGAGTTGTGTCACTTTACTAGATTGAGATTGACCTTGTCCCATGAGGTTGATTGCGATGTGTGTCACCTTGATTTAGCACATAAAGAGGAAACCAGTAGTAAGAAGATAAAGAATATGTAAGAAAGAGACGAAAACGAAAGTAGAGACGAAACTGTAGAAACTGCATATGTTATGATATGATTGTTACAGTGTTTATTTTTTTTATGCGCATTACTTACTTAGCATTAGACTAATAGGTGAGTTCTAAGACATAGGTGACGAAGCTATATCTGGCGAGTACTTAGAGTGTACCTAGGCTTAGGAGGCACTTGGAAGAGTGTGCTTGTGGATGGTCCGGCAGACTTTTGGGGAGTTTTAACAAGGGCAGGGGTATGTACGGGAGTTTAGTTTATTTGAGTTTAATCGAATTTGTTCAAATTCATTTTAAGTTATTTTGAGTATATTGGAGTCATGTGGATGTATAGATGGGTTTTGAACATTAGTAGTCATTTTTCTATATAAATAATGATTTTGAGTTGATAGAAAAGTGTAAGTTCTATTATTTTGACGTTGAGTCAGAGGTTAAACTATTTTTGAAGGATTTGAGGTTCTAAAACAGATTTTGTTAAGGAAGTGTCGACCTGTGCCAGAAAGTATCAATCGTTCAGTGTAAAAACAAGTGTTGGGTGTCGAGCTGTATGTAAAGGAGTCGACCAAACTCTGAAGATGTCCACCGCTTGGGTCGACCTACTAGGACAGAGAGGAAAAAGGTGTCGACCGATATATACAAGTGTCGACCGGTAGTGTAAAATAGAAGGGGGTGTCAACTTAAGGGATCGATCGACGCGGACAGAGAGAAATGTAATGTCAACCGGTGCATGCAAGTGTCCACCGGTAGTGAAAAATTTGATGGAAGTGTCGACCGGTGCATGCAAGTGTCGACCGATAGTGAAAAATAGATGGAAGTGTCAACCGATATTTACTGGGGTCGATCAAAAATGTCTTTTAATGTTTTAAGAACTTGAAATTTTATTTAAATTGATTTTAATCCAAGTTTTCCGTTGCGAAGTTTTTAATTGTTTTCAAAAAAGTTGTTTTAAGTCGAGAAACGAAAATTTTAAATTTTTAAATGAATTTTTCTTAGCGTATTTGTGTGAGTGGTAGTAGTGAGCGTACCGGTAACCGTGAGGGTTTTCGAGTTGCCACTGAGATGGTATTAGAGAGAGAGAGAGAGTGGACCGGAAATTGATGAGTCGGTTTTTGGGTCGTTACCATTGTGGTATTAGAGCCAAATGGTCAAACTATTCAAATGATTACCTAACATCGCCGATCGCCGCACGACGTGCTTCGACAACTGTAAGTGTTTAAGTTTAGTCTTAGTTATTTAATGTTTATGAGAGTAATTAACCCTTGTCTAGGAAATTGGTCAAGATATCTAGACGACAAGGACATCTGAGAGTACCGAGAGAGACAGCTGACTCAAGGAGCGATGATGAGTCGATAACAATCAGACAATTGATCGAGTTGGTGAATCGACAGTCTCAGCAGCTAGGAATTCTACTGAATCAAGAAGTGCAAGGAAGTGTAGGCTCTAGCTCTAGCTATGATTAGTCGGGTGACAGATTTCGGAGGTTACGACCACCGACGTTTAAAGGGCAGTCCGCAGACTTGACAGCAGTAAAGAAGTGGGTCCTTAATATGGAAAGTATGTTCAAGTACGCGAAGGTAGAAGAGGAGGATAAGGTCTCGTTAGCCACATTTCATCTAGTGAAAGACGCCAGATTTAGGTGGGAGTCTTTGGATAACATTATTGATGCACAACACATGACATGGAAGAAGTTTAAAAATGCCTTTCATGACATGTATTTCAACAGTACGGTGCAGATAGCTAAGAGAATTGAGTTCCTACAGTTAAAGCAAACCAGATTGGTAACCGAGTGCAACCGGCAGTTCGAGTCCTTGTCCCGATTTGCCAGTAATTTGGTAAGCCTGAATAATGATAAGGTGTTTCAGTTTGTAAAGAGATTAAAGCCAGAGATATCAAAGAGGTAAAGATAGCAGGAACTCATGAGGTACTATATTCAAAAGTGGTGGCAACGACACTAGAGGTGGAGGAAGCTGAAATAAAATATGTTAACAGCGAGAAGCTTCCAGGAGATTTTTCATGGAAGTTGCCCCACAACAGAGTAGAAGTGCCTCCCAACTCAGCAACAGAGGGGCACTAAGAGTTTCAGCGAGGGCTCGAGTAGCCAGGGAAGAAGTAAAAGGCCTCAAGGGTCAGTGCATTACCCCCAGTGCCCTAAGTGCTTGAGATATCACCTAGGAGAATGCAGACTGAATTCAGGAAAGTGCTGTAATTGCAACAAAGCTGCACATTTAGCTAGTGTTTGCTCGAAGCCCAGGGTGACTCGGTGTTTCAATTGCAACAAGGTAGGCCATGTCAGCAGATATTGCCCAACTCTAAAGAAAGGTCTAACGAGCACAACAATGAGGGTATTTGCCATGATCGAGTCGAGCGATGATGACCAGCCAGCTATAGTGTCAGGTACCATATTGATAAATTCTATACCTGCATATACTCTGATTGACTATGGTGCAATGCACTCGTTTATTGCAACTGCGTTCACTGTCAGGATAGATGTATGACCTGTAGCAACAGACTGTAGTTATGAAGTTATGTTACCCTCTGGTTGACGTATGCACTCAAATCAAGTCGTATGAGATATTGTAGTGTCTATGGGGAGCAGAAATTTATTAGTCGATATCATTATTATAGGCATAACTGGGTATGATGCGATATTGGGAATGGATTGGCTGTTCAAACACTATGCTACAATCGACTGCAGGATGAGGATAGTGAGTTTTCAACCCCCAGATGGTGAGAAGCATACCTTTCACGCTGTGAGGAATGCCCGGAAGATATCCATCATAGCGCCCGTTAGTGCTGGTCAAGTTTTAATTGGTGAGTCTTTTGGCTTTCTCGCTAGTATTATAGATATGCAAATTTCCAGGGATTCAAGGGCACAGGATGTTTTAATTGTCCAAGACTTCCTTGAAATTTTTCTAGATGATTTACCCGACTTGCCTCATGATCGAGAAATAGAGTTTACTATATATGTATATCCGGGAGCTGAACCGGTATCGAAAAATCCTTATAGATTGGCACCAACGGAGCTGAAAGAGTTGAAGAAGCAATTGGAGGAGTTAGTGGAGAAATTTATACAACCTAGTTTTTCACTGTGGGGCGTGCCGATCCTTTTTGTCAAGAAGAAGGATGGATCGTTACGGATGTGCATCGATTACAGGGGGTTGAATAAGCAGACGATTAAGAACAAGTACCCTCTGCAAAGAAAAGATGATCTATTTGATCAACTCCAGGGTGCACGAGTGTTTTAAAATTTCGACCTGAGATCGGGCTATTATCAGCTGAAGTTTAGGCCAGAAGATATTCCAAAGATGGCTGGTCGGATGAGATACGGACATTATGAATTATTGGTGATGTCTTTCAGATTGACGAATGCTCCAGCTGCCTTCGACCTGATGAAAAGAGTATTTCATGATTATCTCAATAAATTCGTTATAGTGTTTATCGATGATATATTGGTGTACTCTCGTAGTGAGGTGGATCATAAAAAGCACTTAAGGTTGATGTTGGAGACTTTGAAGTGGCACCAACTCTACGCAAAGTTTTCTAAGTGCGAGTTTTGGCTAGATAGGATCCTTTTTCTGGGACATGTCATCTCGAGTGATGGCATATTTGTTGATCCAACGAAAATCAAAGTAGTTAAAGAGTGGCCACAGCAAAAAAATGTCACTAAAATACGAAGTTTTCTCGAGTTAGTGGGTTATTATAGGAGATTCATTAAAGGACTTTGAAAGATTGTGGCGCCTCTGACCTGTTTAATGAGGAAAAATGTGAAGTATCTATGGTCCGAAAATTGTGAACGTAGTTTCCAGACATTAAAGCAGAAATTTACTATTGCTCCGATTCTGATGCTTCTTATCGAGGATGGAAAATTTAGCATTTACTGTAATGCTTCCAAAATAGGTCTTGGGTGTGTGTTGATACAGAAAGGAAAGGTGATAGCCTATGCCTCTAGGCAGTTAAAAACCTATGAGCAGAATTACCCAACACACGGCCTAGAGTTAGCTATGGTAGTTTTCGCGCTACAAATTTGGAGTCATTATTTGTATGGATAGCCGTGTGAAATATATTCAGATCACAAAGTCTGAAGTGTATTTTCACTCAGAATGAGCTGAATATGAGGCAGCGGTGGTAGTTAGAGTTTGTGAAAAATTATGACGTAGAAATTAAGTAACACCCCGGCAAAGCGAACGTAGTGGCTGATGCATTGAGCAAGGTGACGACATCCACTTCAGCCATGACTCCAAGTATACTGCTAGCTTTGGATGTGGAGTTTCAGAAATTCAACTTAGAGGGGGTGTCGAATGTGTCGGCCATGCTGTCAGCTATATCTCTAAAGCCCACTATTTTGTAAAAGATTAAGCAAGACCAAAAGGACGACGCTGAATGCAATGAAATCAAATCAACCATGGCTTCTAATGACAGGTCAGAGTTCAATTATTCACATAACGAAATTCTTAAGTTTCAGAATATATGGTTCGTTCCGATTAATGAAGAGCTACAAAGAGAGATATTATTTGAAGCTCACTCTTCTATGTTTTCTGTACATCGAGGAAGTACCAAGAAGTACAGGGATCTTAAGCAGCATTACTGGTGGCCTAATATGAAGAAGATCGTGGCAAAATACGTGAAGATGTGTTTGATTTGCCAGCTGATTAATGCTGAACACCAAAGGCCATCAGGAAAGCTTCAGCTATTACCCATTCCTGAATGGAAATGGGAGCAGATATCGTTAGACTTTGTTGTCGGACGTCCTCGGACAACAAAGGATTATGATGGCGTATGGGTTATTGTGGATCGATTAACCAAGTCAGAACATTTCATGTCGGTAAAGATGACGTACTCTATGGACCAGTTCGCCGAACTGTATATTTAAGAGATTGTATGGTTACACAGAGTTCCCACTTTGATTGTATCGGATAGAGACCTGAGTTTTACATCGAAGTTTTGGAAGAGTCTGCATAAGGCCATGGGTACGCAGCTCAATTTTAGCACTGCATTTCATCCTCAAACGGACGGTCAATCGGCGAGGACTATTCAGATGCTGGAGGATATGTTTCGAGCTTACGTACTAGATTTTCAGGGTTGATGAAGCAGATACCTATCATTGGTAGAGTTTTCTTATAATAACAGCTTTCAGACTACGATAGTTATGGCTCCTTACGAGGCTCTGTATGGGAGAAAGTGCAGATCTCCGTTATATTGGGACGAAGTCGGCAAAGCATGATTGATTGATCCAGATATTCTACAACAAACTACAGAAAATGTTATATTTATTAGACAACGGATCTTAACAGCTCAAAGCCGACATAAGAGTTATGCAGATCGTCGAAGGAGAGAGCTATAATTTGAGGTGGATGATGAAGTCTTTCTGAGGAACTCTCCGTTCAAGGGAGTTGTAAGATTCGAAAAAGGAGGCAAGTTAAACCCTAGATACATTGGGTAATTTCCTATTACAAAGAGAATATGGAAGACAGCTTACCAGCATCAACTACCAGCCTCAATGGATGGGATTCACAATGTATTCGACGTGTCTATGTTGAGCAAGTGTATACGAGATCCTTCTCATGTTGTGGAGTAGTAGAACATAGAGATCTAGCCAACATTGACCTACGAGGAGGAGCCAGCGAAAATTTTGGATTATGCAGTGAAGATTCTACGCAACAAGGAGATACCATTGGTGAAGGTCCTATGGCGCCACCATAATGTAGAAAAACCAACCTGGGAGCGACAACAGAACATGATGAGCTGGTACGCAGAATTATTAAGGTAACAAATTTTAAGGATAAATTTTTTTTAAGCAGGGTGGAATGTAGCACTCAGAATTTTCCGCTAAGTTAATTTTTGGATTTACGTAATTGTAATCGGCAGAGTTTTGGTCGGAATTAAGAGCGGAGAATTTCTATCATTAAGCATAATATTATTTTGAGGTTAATAGAAATGAGAAGATTCTAAGAATCCAACTGAAAACGAACCAAGTAACCGTTCGATTAAAAGATTGACAGTTGAGGATGAAATAGTAATTAAGATCAATTATATTAAATAATATAATTACATAAAACAAAGAGGAGACAAAAACCCCTTCCCCCTCTCTGTGTATTTTCCTTCTTTCCCACGTGAGAAACCCACCTTCTTCAGTAAGTTCTTCCTTCCAGAAACAATCCTTCTAAGTTTCCCCCTCATTTCTTCAAATATAAGGTATATTTTAGTTAGTTTTTGAGTAGATAGTTAGTTTCTTAATTGTTTTGAGCGATAAAAGTGAAGTTAGATAGGGTATTAGGTAATTTTTGTGAAATCTAGGAGGGAGATACGAGAATTTGAAATTAGAGTTGATTTTTATTCGAATGTTGGTGTTTAAGCTAGAAGTAGGGGTAGATTATGGGTTTTTATGGAAAAGACATAGCGTTTGGATGGCCGAATACTCGGATTACAGAACAGTTTCCATTCGGCCACATTCGGCCAAGCTGTAAGTATGGGAATAGGAATTTGATTAGACCGTTATGAATTGGATGTCCTCAGGAGTCCATAGCATTTCGAATCGTCAAAATCGAACAAGTATTGGATAAGTTATGCATTTTCGAATTTGGTCAAAAATTGTGTAGGATTTTGAGTATAGCTAGAAGTAGCGGTTTAGTAAGAGTTTATGACTTTCGTGTTAGCATTTATTGAGTTGGACGAAGTAAAATTAATGGATGCGTGGTTTTATATGTTCTCCAGTTAGCGAGCCATATACGAAGTACGAGTTGCTAAATACGCCAGGTAAGTAGTATAAGTAGTGCAGTAGGTGTTTTGCCTCGGGTGTACATCACAGTTCAGTAGGATGCATGCATGTTTTTTTATGATATGCTTTAGTAATTATGCATCATGGTTTTAAAGTACGAGAACAAAACGAAAATAAATTTTTGTAACACCCCGTATTTTTGCGGTACAGATTTTCATGTTGTCGGAACGATAAATGGAGAGTGAAAAATTTGTAAGGTTAAGTGGGGAATTATTTCGAGGATAATGGTGGGGAGAGAATTTTAAGAATACGACCAGAAGCGGTTTGGATGGCCGTTGGATTAAAAGATTAAAGTGTGAAGACAAAATAGTAAATAGTTATTATTATTTTATTTTAGTTTTTTAAATGTTAATGGAGAGGAGAGGGATTCGCAGAAACCCTCTCCCCTTCTCTGTTATCCTTCTCCCCCCACACCGCGCGATTTTTTCCTTTTGGCTTCCTCTTTCCCACGTCGTTCAGCCAATGATTGTTTGTGGTTTTCTCATCCGTTTCAACGATTCAAGGTAAGTTTAAGTAGTTTATGGTTCAAATGTTGGTTTAGTGTTGGAGTTGAGTAGAAATTTGATGGATAGGAGATTTGGGGTTTTAGGGTTATAGTGTTTATTGGCTGTAATATTGATTGTTGTGGGTAATTGAGGATAAATGTGACGGATGGGTGAGTAGGTGAGCGAATTTGAGCGAGCAACCGAGAATGTAGGATTTTAAGTACTAATACAGAACTGGCTGTGAATTTTTGGCCTCACTACGGACGTTCGTTTTAGAAACCCTTTTGGTGTGTTGAACTAGGTTATGATTGTAGCGTTTAGCCGCTGGAATCGGGTGATTCTGATAACCGACATAAAAGTTATGCGCGTCAGAAGTTAAGTTGAAGTTGGAGCCGAGATAGGTTAGTGAGCGATTTTGGTGAGTTTGGGAAGTATTTTGCTAGTATGATGATTTTAGTGCACAAGTAGAGTAGTGGGATAGATTTTGACGGGAAACTGGTTTTGTTGTAGGTTGAGCAGGTTTCGGGTGAAATGAGCACCACGGAAAGCTATGACGCTAGGTAATTAGTGTATGCATGTGTTTTGCTCAGGTGGGCCTACACCGACGAACGTTAGGCTTGTAATGATTGATTGTGATGTGTATTGTTTGACATGCATCATGTTTTTGAAACGGAAATAAAAATGAATTTGAGCATGGCTTTATGTGCGAGTGTGAAGTGCAATGTGTGGTGGTGAGTATGATGTGTGTGTGGGCAGCTAGGCCCCGTTGCTGAAGAAACCGGGACTGTGGCGACGTGCCAGGGTATGGTATGGAGAGTGCGTTTAGCCTCACTCTAAGATGGTTGCTGCGGTGTGTGTGGGGTGGTGTGCAATAATGGCCTCGTTGGTGGAGGAACCGAGACGATGGCGACGTGCCAGGGGGTGGTGTGGCGAGTGCGTCCAGCCTCACCCTAGAATGGTTGCGGTGCGTAGAGTGACGCGTGGGTACGATTTAGTGCCTCGTTTCTAGAGAAACCAGGATGATGGCGACGTGCCAAGGTGTGAGGTGACGAGAGAGTCCGCCTCACCATGGTGCGGCCGTACCACGCGGCACCGGTTGTGACAACATGAGCGAGAACGTAGAGACTGCATGTGATAGAATTGCATTGTCATTTTACGTTTCATATTGCACTGCTTACTAAACATTAGACTTATGTTGTATGTTCTGTGGTGTAGGTGCAGAGTTTCCTGTGTTCTGTGGTGTAAGTGCAGAGTTTCCAGCAGTTGAGTTACCAGAGCCTAGATAGGACGAGTAGGCGGTTGGCGGCGTACTACCGTGTGCCGGCAGATAGAGTTTGTCGCGACGACCAGAGCCATGGGGCAAGGTTAGATGGTGGTCTTTTTTAGTGACTTTTGAAGAGGTCTATGTCGAGTGTATAGGTTTTGAGGCATAGATGGGTGTGAATGTTAATAGTCGGGATTGATGTATAAGTACATTGTTAAATTATTTGAAAGAGTTTAAATAAATGATTTAGGTTTTCAATCGGTAGTTTTTAATTCGGGGAAGTTTTCGTGTCCGTTTTCTTTTGAAACTGCTGTTATTTTTAGGGTGCTGATGCAAAGTGTCGACCGAATTTCATAGGTGTCGACCGGTCAGTGTAAATTGGAGGGTAAGTGTCGACCACAAGGTTCGACCTGTGTGGGCAGAGAGAAATGAGGTTTCGACTGGCGACCGTGGATGTTGACCAGTTAGTATAAAATTAATGAGAGTGTCGACCACGGGGTTCGACCTGCGCCCGCAGAGAGGGTCCAGGTGTTGACCTGTGAAATCAGGTGTCGACCGCTCTCTGAGATGAGTGTAGAAGTGTCGACCGGTGCTCTCAGGGGTCGACCGACGAGAAAACCAGAGAGAAAGTGGTGTCAACCGATGAAAAAAAACCCGAGACAACTCAAGTGTCGAACAACGTTTGCATGTGCCGACCGCTCTCTTTATTTCTATTTTTGACAAAGGTGAAGTTATTTAAACCGGTTTTAAATTGAGTTTTCCGCTGCGAAGTTCGTATGTGTTACTTTTTGGAAGTTGTTTTGAGTCGAAGAACCGAATGTTTCAAATTTTATACGCGTTCTGTCAGGGTTAGAAGCAAGTGTATGGTTGACGACCCAGGTCTGGGGACGACTCGAGGGCATTACAGATACAGAGTCGGAATAGTGAACGAATCGAAAACGGGTAGGTTTTCGGGCCGTTATAGTTATGGTATCAAAGATTTTACCTGACCGGAAGTGTGGTCGACGAGAATGTCGAGTCTCTCAGAGGAGGGGTGCGATTGTGAAGACAAAAAGGCTTGTCACAATTTCCACATCGCTTGGAGAAAATGTAGAGGGGACGGTTAATAGGAGGAAAAAGAGTCTGTTACGAGTGTAAGAGCCACGGGGTCGACGTCGTTTGATGGATCTCCTAATACCACCAGCCAATGCATGAGAGTGCTTCACCAACTGTAAGTATTTCTTAGAGCCCTCATAGTTTCGTTTTAGATTTACCAGATGTAACATCCAGAATTTTTGTTTAAATTAATTTTTAATTTTTGTAATGATAATCGGTGGAGTTTTGGTCAAAATTGATAACGGAGAATTTCTGCCCCAAGTAAAAGATTATTTTGAGGCGAATGGGGAAAAGAAAAATTTAAGAATTCAACTGGAATTGGACTGTATAAAAGTTTTATTAAGTTTAAAGGCGAAATAGTAATTAGGATTACTATTATTATTATAAAATAAAAAAAATGAGAGAAGAGAACATCATCGGTGTCCTCCCTCCCCCAACAT
>CM039517.1:10582787-10603393 GCA_022433055.1 Begonia peltatifolia | reverse complement strand
TGGCTATCCTAAAATTCAAACCCTGCACACAGTTCACCAGAAAACTTCAAAAAACAAATCCATCCATCAAACTGTAACACTCAAAATTTTTGTTTAAATTAATTTTAAATTTTTGTAATGATAATCGGTGGAGCTTTTGTCAGAATTGATAATGAAAAATTTCTGCCCTTAAGTAAAAGATTATTTTGAGGCTAATGGAAAAAAGAAAAATTCAAGAATCCGACTGCAATTGGACTGTATAATAGTTTGATTAAACGATTAAGGGTCGATGGTGAAATAGTAATTAAGTTTATTATTATTATTA
This sequence comes from Begonia peltatifolia, assembly GCA_022433055.1. Taxonomy (NCBI): domain Eukaryota; kingdom Viridiplantae; phylum Streptophyta; class Magnoliopsida; order Cucurbitales; family Begoniaceae; genus Begonia; species Begonia peltatifolia. The sequence goes on along the minus strand of CM039517.1, from coordinate 10,603,089 downwards.
TAAAAAAAATTAGAGAAGAGAACACCATTGGTGTTCTCCCTCCCCCAAAGTTCCCCTCCCCCTGCTTCTTCTTCTCCCACAAGAAGCCCTCAACGATCCACCTCCATTCTGCCATGAATCTTCAAATCCACGGTATGTTTTAGTTAGTTCTTGGTAGATAGTTAGTATGCTAGTTGTTTTTAGTGACAAAAACGAAGTTAATGCAGAGTATCGGGTGATTTGGTGAAAACCAAGTAGGAAAATACGGGAAAGTGAATTTAGAGTCGATTTTTATTCGCATGTTGGTGCCTAAGCTAGGAATAGAAGTGAGTTACGAAATTTGATGAGGAAGATTTAGCATTGAGATAGCCGAACGCTCGAATTGTGGAGCGGTGTCCGCTCGGCCACGTTCAGCCAAGTTGTTGATTTTCAATTAAGAAATAGATGTAACCATTGGAAACTAGACATCCTGTGGAGTTTGTAGCATTTTGGATCGTCCAATTCGGACGAGTATTAGAGAAGTTGTGAATTTCTGAAGTTGGTCAAAAATTGAGTGGGATTTCGGGTGTTTTGGAGAGTGTTGGTATTGGTATGAGTTATGACTTTCAAGCTATAAATTTATGAATTTAACGAGTTAGAATTGATGGATGTGTAATTTTATAGGTATTCCCGGTTAGAGTATGAAACTACGAAGTACGAAGAAATTTCAAGGACGCTAGGTAAGTGATAGATTGAATGTGGTTTGTCTTTGGGCCTACACCATGGAATGGTAGGATTGTTTGTTTGCTTTGATTGTTGTTTGGTTGTTTGGTCAGTTGGTCGTGCATATTTGTTGTCATCCATCATGATTTTGAACAACGAAAAAACGAGTTTTGAGCATGTTTTGAATCGTGCATATAAAATGTAATAAGATAAGAAAAGATGCCACTCACGGGTGAATGCCTCGTCGTTAACATGCTAGTGAGAAAGCACTAGGGGGTTCCCATGGATGAATGTACGTAAGATGACATGGTTTATGAACGCCTCGTCGTTAACGTGCTAGTGAGAAGGCACTAGAGGGTTCTATGATCGATGTTGAGAGGAGATTTTGTGTGGCCGTCCCGTATGTGATCACGATGTGTGCCTCTAATCTCGCTACGTGGGTCATGGAGTGGCTGTCTTGAGTGGAAAAGGATGTGCGCGTACTTGACTCAGACGTGAAAGTGAAAGATGACAATAATGAAAACGAAAACAAAAGAAACTGTAGAAATTGCATGTGTTAGGGGTTGAGTTGTGCATTGATTTTAATTCATGCTCCATACTTGGTAAGCATTAGCCTTACGTTTTGTGTTCCGTGGTATAGGTGACGACGAGCTTTCCGGTGAGTTGCTAAGTGACGGACATGCCTAAAATGGTGTTTGTGGCTTACGCCGCATGTTGGTGTAGGCAGATGTTCGGGCGACTCGACCATGGCGGGATATAAGTTGTATGGTACAGTGATAGTCGGGATTGAAGTATGTGTTATGTTTTATTTTGAAATTACTTGAATGAATTATGTTTTAAAAATATAAGTCTTTACTTTGTTGACTTAATCGCGGGATTATCATCATGTGTTTTCTATGAACTGGTGTTATTTTTATGCATACTGGTGTAAGGTGTCGACCGAAGTCGACTAGTGTCGACCGGTCAGTGTAAAATGAAGGGAGAGTATCGACCGCGAGTTTTGACCTCTACGGGCAGAGCTGAAGTAAGTGTCCACCGGCGACCGTGGGTGTCAACCAGTTAGTGTAAAATCAGTGAGAGTATCGACCGCAGGGTTCGACCGGCACGGACAGAGAGAATAAAGGTATCGACCTGCAAAAGTAGGTGTCGACCCCTCTCTGAGTTGAGCGTAGAAGTGTCAACCGGTGTTCCCGTTGCGACCGACAAAAAGACCTAAGAGAAATGTAGTGTCGATCGGTGTTCCCAGTGTCGATCGACAAAAAATCCGAGATGACCCAAGTGTCAACCGACGCTTACAGGTGTCGACCTAGGGAGTAAGTAGTAACCCGGTCCAAGGAGGACCGGGTTAATGCCGTTTAAAATCTTTTAAAAAATGTTGTTTTAGGTCGAGGAATAAAAGTTTTAAAATTTTACGAAAATTTTCGATACGAGAGAAATAGGGAGTAAGTAGTAACCCGGTCCAAGGAGGACCGGGGACGTACAGAATTGGTATCAGGGTAGTGAGCGAATCGAGAATCAGATAGGATTTCTGGGTACTACAGGAGTTGGTATCAGAGCCATTAAGGTCAAGTCGTTCAAAGAATTACCCAATATTGCTGGCCGCCATGCAACGGGCTCCACCAACTGTAAGTAGTTGTCTATTTTAGTTAGATTGTGAATAAGGCCAGATTATGCTAACCTCGTACAGAAATTTGCTGAAATGGATAGACGAGCAAGACAGCCTAGAGTTCCGAGATAGACGGTAGGACCAGAGAATGATGATAACTTGGCTACAATCAGACGACTGACCGAGTTGGTCGACAGGCAGTCCCAACAATTGGGAATGCTGTTGAACCAAGGACAGCGGAGCCATGGAGCGGGCTCTAGTGGAGAGAGGTTGAGGAGATTGAAGCCTCCGGCATTTGACGATCAAATGACAGATCCGATGGGTGTGGATATATGGATTCACACCATTGATAATATGTTCAAGTATGCTAATGTGGAGGAAGGAAATATGGTTACATGTGCGACATTTCACCTCTCGAATGACGCTTAGAGTTGGTAGGAGACAGTAGAGGCCACTATAGCTGCCAGGGACTTGACCTGAAAGAGATTTAAAGAGATGTTTTACGACAAGTATTACAACCGGATGGTCCAAGCTTCAAAGAGATTGGAGTTCTTACAGTTAAAGCAGACTGGGCCAGTAGCTGAATATGTCAGACAGTTTGAGTTGTTGTCCAGGTTTGCAAGCCAATTGGTGAGTAACGAAGAAGAAAAGGTGCTACAGTTTGTGCAAGGGTTGAAGCCAGAGATATATAGAGGTATGACAATCTCTGGAACTGAGGGAGTACCATATGCACGAGTTGTGGCCAAAGCATTGGCAGTAGAGGGAGCGGAAGCCAAGTGCGTGAGGCAAGGAGAGGCCACCAGAAGGTTCTTTAAGTAGATCACACCACAGACAAGCAGGGGAGGATCTTCTTCTGGAACCAAGAGGCCAGATGGCGTTGTATATGATACGAGGGGCAGAAAGAAACCACAAATGAAAAATAGGTACCCGCAGTGTCCAAAGTGTTTGAGTAGCCATCCGGGAGAATGCAGACAGTTTGCAGGCGAATGCTACAATTGCAATGAAGCTGGTCATATTTCCCAGAATATCACAAAGCCGAGAGTCAATTGGTGCTTCACTTGCAATTAGACAGGTCACATATCTAGGGATTGCCCTGCAGCAAAGAAGGGTCCGGCCAAGATAACGCCCAGTATCTTTGCTATGATAGAGCCCGAGAGTGAGTATCGACCAGCTATTATTTTAGGTACGGTACTAGTTGATACAGTGTCTGCATTTACGTTGATAGATTCAGGAGCGTCACACTACTTTGTTGCTACGACTATTGTGGTTAAAGTAAATTTGTGGGCTAAACCCGCTGGGTGTACATATGAAGTGAGGCTACCATCCGATGAGCGCATGCACTCTGATCAAGTAGTGCGTGGCAGTGTCATATCAGTGGAGACTAGGAGCATACCTGCTGATTTGATTGTGATGGAAATAACTGGCTATAACGTCATATTGCATGGATTGGTTGTTTCGGCACTACGCAACGATTGATTGCAGGGCTAGAACTATTAATTTCCAACCCCCAGGTGGTGCGGAACATTCGTTGCAAACCTTGAAGAATGTGGAGAAGCTATCCGTAATGGCACCCATCGAGGCTCGGAAATTATTAATGTATGAGGTTTTTTTTTTTTTTACTCGCAACAATTTTAGATACTCAATTTCACGTGGAGACAAAACCACAGGATATTGGTAGTTTGTGAGTTTTTTGAGGTGTTCTTGGACAATTTGCCCAGTTTACGCCTAGACCGGAAAGTCGAATTTGTGATCGACACATATCCTGGTGCAGAGCCAATATCGAAGAACCCTTATTGGTTGGCTCTTCCTAAATTGTAGGAGTTGAAAAAGCAGTTGGAAGAACTATTGGAGAAATGATTCATACGCCCGAACTTTTCACCATGAGTTGCGCTAGTCCTATTTGTAAAGAAGAAAGACGAATTGCTCAAAATTTGTATTGACTACATGGAGCTGAATAAGCTAACCATAAAGAATAAGTATCCACTGCCGAGGATAAACGACTTATTTGATCAACTCCAAGGAGATCGAATTTTCTCGAAGATAGACTTGAGATCGGGGTATTACATGCTAAAGGTTAGATCGCAGGATATCCCCAAGACAACCTTTCAGACTAGATACGACACTATGATGAATCAGGTATTCCAAGAGTATCTGGATAGATTCGTCATTGTATTTATTGATGATATCTTGGTTTACTCCCGTAACGAAGAAGAACATAAAGAGCATTTCAAGATGGTTCTGGAGACTTTGAAGCAGCATCGGCTATATGCAAAATTCTCCAAGTGTGAGTTCTTGCTCGATAAGGTCCATTTCCCTAGACATGTGATTTCCGGTGGAGGGATATCGGTGGATGCAGCTAAGATATAGTTGAAGCTTTCTGGGGTTGGCTGGCTACTACAGGAAGTTTATTGAGGGGTTTTCAAGGATTACAGCACCCCTAACTCGTCTGACAAGAAAGGAAGTCAAGTACGTATGGTCAGAAGACTGTGAGCACAGTTTCCAGATATTGAAGTACAGCTACAGTGTTGACACTTCCGGTGATGGATGAGAAGCTCAAAGGATTTGGAGTAAACTTCTCTTCCATTACGTACCTCATTAATCCTCAAGTACAAACTTCAACTTCATCATCCAATCTCCTTTCTCTTAAGTCATTCCCACCATGAACTAGCATACTCGGTGAGAATCAAAGAAGTTAGTTTGATTTTTCTTTTCTCTGAAAGACCATGATATCTAAACATATTTTCTACCCTATTCAACCAATCATAAAAGTCTTTTGAATTACCACTAAAACTAGGAAATGATATATCACACGAACTCACAGCTAATGTGGCTAGTGGAAGCTTTTTCAGCTTGGTCTTAAATAATCGATTTCACTTCTATCCATACCTCCCAAGTATTCAGTCCTTTTTCTCCACAAAGGTTCTTGAGGTTCTCCAAAACGCTCACTTCTCATTAACCAATGATGTATTTCCTCAAACTTGTAGTTTATTACATGGAGTTGTTCTTGGTGGCGAGGCTTACCAACGACCAGTTTAGGTGTCTTGGTGGATTGATTTGATTCTCTTAAACGCTCACTTTCCATGAACCTTTGGTGTATATTCTCAAACTTGTGGTTTAGCTCGTGGAGTTTTTCTTAGTAGCTAGGCTTACCATTGTTCGGTTTAGGAGTTGTGGTAGCTTTGCTTTTATAGCCTTGGTTTTCGTTCAAAGGGATACCAATCCTAAACATAACCTAACTTCACAAAGACAATCAAATCACAACAAAGTAGTTCCAAGTTAGCAGTTCCAAGTTAATAACACAATGCTCCTCGATTTATACCAATTTCTTGGCCGAAGGAGACTTCATTTTCAGCAGAAAAACTATTACCAAAAATATAGCAAACAATGATGCTAAATGGTGCAAGACTTAATATGCAATTGATTCATAAACAATGCCTCAAAACAGAAAAAACAAGATGTAGAAAACACAACAAAACAGTTAACAAAGAAATAATAAGTATCCTGGGAATGAAACGGAACAACCAAAGGCCAGATGTTAAACATCCTCATTAACTAAACAGAAAATACAACACTTATACATGATAACACTATCGGATAAGAAACAGAACATAGACATCACAAAAACCATAACAAAAAAAATCAAAAACATAATACAAAACACATGATAATCAAACTGAAAATAAAAACAGACCCACATGAATTCTAATGCTAAACATCCTAATTATCCAACCATAACTAAAACATGATAAAACATTCTAGACAGGAAAAACAAAACAAAAATATGACTAGAACATAAAACAACAATAGTAGAAAACAAAGCAGAACATAAAAATGGAGCACTTCAGCTCTGATACTAAATGACGTAGAAACGGAAGCAAAAATGATGATGGTTAAATCATAAATGAACATCAAAGGTCGATGTCTTCGAGTTTAACCAACCGAAACACCCCAAAACAGACAAATAATGTTACGTAAATAGAGAACTGACGTGAAAATGGATGGAGTTATCTGGGACATAGGTAAGAGGGAAAACCTATTGTCCTAACATAGAATGTGTTGGAGAAACAAAATTATCAGAACAACCCATGGCTGGTCCGATAAGTAACTATGGTGCTTTTGGCTATTGTTTCTTTCCAAGGAAAGAAACAGCAGTGTTGGAGATGGGTTTCTCACCTTCTTCTTAGTTCCAACTCTAGAAAGAGAGAAGAAAATGATGGATGTAAAAACCAACAAAGTAACCTTGAACTTGGAAGGCAATGGATAACCTTCGGATGTTATGCACTGAAGACGAAAGACGTGAGAAACCTCACAGTACTCTTCCCTTTTTAAAGTTAACTCCCTTTGATTAAAATTTTCTAAAATCCCTTACAAGCAATTCAGAGCAAGCTTGAATAGATGAGAAAGAAAGCTACTGGAAAATCTAGAAAAGGAAAGAAGAAAATAGCTGTTGTGAAAATATGTTCGTTGGACGTACGACGCCTTCGTCACGTGTAGCGCCCCAGAAATCCTACACGATTCCCCGTTCGCTCACTGTTTCGATACCAACTCCATATGTCCCCGATCCACCTTGGATCGGTTTGCTACTTACTCCCTATTTTATTCGTATTGAAAAATTTTCGTAAAATTTTACAACTTTTATTTCTCGACTTAAAACGACATTTTTGAAAAGATTTTAAACGGCATTGCAACGAAAACTCACTTAAAATCAGTTTTGATAAAACTTCATTTCATTAAATGTAAAATAGAGACACCCGATCGACACCTGTAAGCATCAGTCGACACTTGGGTCATCTCGGATTTTCCATCGATCGACACTGAGAACACTGGTGGACACAACATTTCTCTCGGGTCTTTTCGTCGGTCGACATCGAAAACACTGGTCGTCACAACATTTCTCTCGGGTCTTTTCGTCGGTCGACACCAGGAACACCAGTCGACACTTCTACGCTCAACTCAGAGAGGGGTCGACACCTGCTTCCACAGGTCGACACATTGATCCTCTCTGTCCACGCAGGTCGAACCCCGCGGTCAACACTCTCACTGATTTTACACTAACCGGTCGACACCCACGGTCGCCGGTCGACACTTACTTCAGCTCTGCCTGCACATATTGAACCTCTTGGTCAACATTATCCTTCCATTTTACACTGACCTGGTCGACACCTTACACTAGTATGCATAAAAAAATGACACCAGCTGATAGAAAACACACGATGACAATCCCGTGATTAAATACACAAAGTAAAGACTTATATTTTTTAAAACATAATTCCTTCAAGAAATTTCAAAATAAAACACTATCCCTACTGCAATCCCGACTATCACTGTACCATACCACCTATATCCCGCCATGGTCGGTTGCCCCAACATCTATCTGCACCAGCATACAGCGTATGCCATGAACACCATCCTAGGCATGTCCGTCACCTAGCAACTCACCAGAAAGCTCGTCATCACCTACACCACAGAACACAAAACGTAAGCCTAATGCTTAGCAAGTATGGAGCATGAATTAAAATCAATGCACAACTCAGCCCCTAACGCATGTAGTTTCTACACTTTGTTTCGTTTTCATTTTCATTATTATCATCTTTCACTTTCACGTGTGGGTCAAGTAGGCGCACATCCCGTTCCTCTCAGGACAGCCACACCATGACCTACAGAGCGAGATTAGAGGCACACATCGTGATCACAGACGAGACCGCCACATAAATCTTCTTCCAACATCGATCATAGAACCCTCTAGTGTCTTCTCACTAGCATGTTAATGACGAGGCGTTTACAAATCATGTCATCTTACGTACATTCATCCATGGGAACCCCTAGTGCTTTCTTACTAGCACATTAACGACGAGTCATTCACCTATGCGTGACATCTTTTCTTATCTGATTACATTTCATATGCACAATTCAAAACTCATTCTTTCGTAGTTCAAAACCATAATGCATGACAATACATATGCACGACCCACTGACCAAATAACAAAACAACAATCAAGCAACCAACAATCCTACCATTCCATGGTGTAGACCCGAATGCAAATCACAAACATTCCATCACTTACCTGGCGTCCTTGAAATTTCTTCATACTTCGTAGTTTCTTACTCTAACCGGAAATACCTATAAAATTACACATCATCAATACTAACTCGTTCAATTCATAAATTACTAGCTTGAAAGTCATAACTAATATCAAAACCAAAACTTTCCACTAAACCCGAAATCCCACTCAATTTCCGATCAACTTTGGAAATTCACAACTTCACCATTATTCATCCGAATTGGGCAATCCAAAGTGGTACAAACTGCACAGGACGTCTAGTTTCCAATGGTTCCATCTATTTTGTAATTGGACATCTATAACTTGGCCGAAAGTGGCCGAGTAGACACCGCTCCAAAATTCGAGCGTTCGGCTATCCCAACGCTAAATCTTCCTCATCAAATTTCGTAACCTACTTCTATTCCTAGCTTAGGCACAAACATGCAGATAAAATCGACTCTAAATTCACTTTCCCGTATTTCCCTCCTAGATTTTCATCAAATCACCCGATAATCTCACTAACTTCGTTTTTGTCGCTAAAAACAATTAGCATACTTATTATCTAACAAAAACTAACTAAAACATACCATAGATTTAAAGATTTATGGCAGAACGGAGGTGAATCGCTGACGGCTTCTCGTGGGAGAACGTTGGGGGAGGGAGAACACCGATGGTATTCTCTTCTCTCATTTTTTTTATCTTATAATAATAATAATAATAATCTTAATTACTATTGCGCCCTTAATCCTTAATCGTTTAATCAAACTGTTATACAGTCCAATTCTAGTTGAATTCTTAAATTTTTTTCTGCTCCATTAGTATCAAAATAACCTTTTACTTAAGGGCAGAAATTCTTCGTTATCAATTCTGACCAAAACTCTACCGATTATCATTAAAAAAATCTAAAATTAATTCAAACGAAAATTCTGGGTGTTACATCACGCACATGCATAATGTCTTAGCATTGGTTCTGTGCACGCTCAGGTGCGTGCCCTCATAATGGCCTCGTCTGTATGGGCCTGACAAGGATCTTTCGCGTACGCTGATCTTTAGCTGTTGCTCGCCTGATCCTTCCTGTGCGGGAATGCTGCTGCTCAAGTGTCTCTCGCTTGCGCATGGATGATATTGTTTTAAGCGTGCCTTCAGCCTTCGATCACGCCTTTTCGTGTGTGCTTCTGCCTTGGCCACGCCATCCTTCTTGGGGGGGGTGTCCCGATGGTATTCTCTTCTCTCATTTTTTTTTTATCTTATTATAATAATAATAATTACTATTTCGCCTTTAACCCTTAATCGTTTAACCAAACTGTTATACAGTCCAATTATGGTTGAATTCTTAAATTTTTCTCTGCTCCATTAGCATCAAAATAATCTTTTACTTAATGCCAGAAATTCTTCGTTATCAATTCTAACCAAAACTCCACCGATTATCATTACAAAAATTTGAAATTAATTCAAACAAAAATTCTGGTTGTTACGTCACGCACATGCGTAATGTTTTAGCATTGGTTCTGTGCATGCTCAGGTGCGTGCCCTCGTAATGGCCTCATCTATGCGCGCCTGACGAGGATCTTTCACGTACGCTGATCTTTAGCTGTTGCTCGCCTGATCCTTCCTGTGCGGGCATGCTGCTACTTAAGTGTCTGTCGCTTGCGCTTGCATTATGCTGCTTTAAGCGTGCTTTCTGCCTTCGATCACGCCCTTCCGTGTGTGCTTCTACCTTGGCCACGCCATCTTCCTTATGTGTGCCCATTCTTCTCTCACCCACTCCGCCATCTCCCCCATTTGCGCACACCAAGTGATTGATCACCTAATGAACCCTAAATCTAACACGTTTGCATGTTTACAATATAATGGCTACTAGTTGATCCAAAATAAAACAAAGTAAAAGAGAGACCAATGTTCGCCATACAAAAAGGAAAATGCTTGGTTACAAAACTTTGCCTAAGGGAAGACAAATTCTCTCTTCAATGTTAGGTATGATTGATTCCTCTTTCAAGCTACTAACCAGCAAAACTTAACAAATGGTTAAAAATCAAAGAGTTCTGCTATGCATTTGGTCGAGGTTGACATGTGCTGATTCTAGACACATCATCTTCTCTGGGTGATTGATGATTTAACCTCAAATCCAAAGTTTGCCTACTTGTACTCCTCTGCATTGGATGAGTGCTATCTTTAGCTCTTCGAGAGGAGTACCTGCAAAACAAACAAACTCATTGAAAAAGAAATTCAGGCATGGCTTTGGCCGAGGTTCATTAAGGTCATTCCTTGGCACATTAGATGTAACACCCGGGATTGCCATTGTATAATCTTCAGGCTTACGTGATTGTAAATGGCAAAGTTTGAGTCGGAATCGGGAGTGGAGATTTTGTACCATTAAGTGAAAGGTTATTTTGAGGCTAATGGACAAAATAGAATTATGAATTCTGATTGGAAGCGGATAGAATGAGCGTTTGTTAAACGATTAAAGATTGAGGGTAAAAAGGTAATTAAATTATATTATTTTATAATAAATAAAACAAAGAGGGAGGTGGATCACATATCCTCTCCTTCTCTGTTTCTTCTCCCCCATCACCTGCGTGAAGAAAAGAGGAGAAAACCTCCTCTCGGTGATCCCCTTCCAGCGACGTTCAGCCAAGGGTTTCTACTCAGTTTTCTACTACATTTCAACAGTAAGGTAGATTTTAAGTAGATTATAGTTTAGTTTTGATTAGGGGTAGAGTTTGATGAGGAATTTGGTGGATAGAGATTTAGGGTTTGAGTGTTCATTGGATTTACTATTGATGGTTGTGGGATATTGATGATAAATATGATGGATTGGTGAGTAATTTGTTGAGTTTTGCTGAAAGATCGAGAATGTAGGATTTTAAGCCCTGAAACCTATTATGTTTTTGGATTTTTTGCCTTAGCTGTGGTTGATCGTTTTTAATTCTCTTTTGGTTTGTTAAACTAGGTTATTCGTGGAGCATTTAGCCACTAGAATTGAGTGATTCCAATAACCGACACAAAAGTTATGCGCCTTGAAAGTTTATGTTGGGTTTTGAATTAAGTTGGTTTGGTGAGCTAATATAGTTAGTTGTGGTACGTTAAGTTAATGGTAGCGGTTTTGAGTATGAATTGAGTGTTTAGTCGTAATTTAGCACGAGGGATGAGTTATGAGGTGGAATTTAATGTGAATCGGTTATGTGATAGGTTGAGCCCGAGGAAGTGATAGAAACGAGCACCACAGAGAATTAGGACGCCAGGTAAGTAGTGTCTGCATGTGCATTGCCCTTACGGGCCTACACCATGGGATGGTATGGAAGTATTGGGTGTTTTGCATGTTTGTTTAGTCATGCATCATGATTTGAAAAGCGTAACGAAAATGAATTTTAGCATGGTTTTATGTGCGAACGTGAAGTGCAACGCGTGACGGTGAGAATGATGTGTGTGTGGGCAGCTTTGGCTCCGCTGCTGGAAGAACCAAGACGGTGGCAACGTGCCAGGGGGTGGTGTAGTGAGTGTGTCCAGCTTCACCCTAGGATGGTTGCAGTGTGTGGAGTGATGTGTGTGTATGGCTTGTGGGCCCCATTGCTGGAGGAATCGGGACGGTGGCGACGTGCCAGGGTGTGAGGTGGCTAGAGAGTGCAGCCTCACCATGGTGCGGCTGTACATCGCGGCACGAGTTATGACAACATGAGCGAGGATGTAGAGATAGCATGTGATAGGATTGCATTGTTGATTTTTACGTTTCATATTGCACTACTTACTAAGCGTTAGACTTATGTTATGTGTTCTGTGGTGTAGGTGCAGAGATTCCTACTAGTGAGTTACGAGAGTCCAGGCAGAATGAGTAGGCGGTTGGCGGCGTGCTACCATGTGCCGGCAGGTGGAGTTCATCAGGGTGGCCCGAACCGTGGAGTGAGCCGGGATGGTAGGGTTTCTTTTTGAAAGTTGTATTTTGTGGGGTCCAACTCAGGTGTATAGAACTTGGAAGTATAGGTTGGGTTGCATGTTAATAGTCTGGACAAATGTACAGTTGTATTTTTTAAACTAATTGGGGGAAACTTGTCTTAAAAATATAGGTCTTTACTTTGCAGTTTTAATCGCGGAAGGTTTCGCCGTTCAATTTTCCTTTGAACTGGTGTTATTTTTAGACTGCTAGTGCAAAGTGTCAACCAGTATCCTTAGGTGTCGACCGGTTAGTGTAAAATATTGTGAGAGTATCGACCACGGGTTTCGACCTGTGCGGGCAAAGAGAAGTAAAGTGTCGACTGGTAACTGTAGGTGTCGACCGGTTAGTGTAAAATAGATAAGAGTGTCGACCGCAGGGTTCAACCTGTGCAGCCAAAGAGAATTAAAGTGTCGACCGGTATCTGTAGGTGTCAACCGGTTAGTGTAAAATCGGTGAGAGTGTCGACCGCGGGGTTCGACCTGTGCAGCAGAGAGAATTAAAGTGTCGACCGATGAAGGTAGGTGTCGACCGCTCTACTAAAGTGTCGACTGATGAAGGTAAGTGTCGACCACTCTATGCAATAAGCATAGAAGTGTCGACCACGAAGTTCGACTGATGCAGGTAGAGAGTATTAAAGTGTCGACCGATGAAAGTAAGTATCGACCGCTTTTGCGATGTATGTAGAAGTGTCGACCACAATGTTCGTATGGGGCGAGCAGAGGGTATTTAGGTGTCTACCGGTATTTGCAGGTGTCGACCGGTACCCCTTTTCATAATGTTTTGAAAAGTTGAGTGTCATTTAAATTGATTTTTGATTGAGTTTTCCGCCGCGACAAGTTTAAATATCTTCAAAAATAAATGTCGTTTTAAGTCGAGGAACAAAAATTTTAATTTTTATACGAATTTTATCGAGGTGATGAGTAAGTGTACGGTTGGCGACCCGGATCCAAGGACAACTTAGAGGCACTGCAAGGGTGGTGATATAAAAGAGTGAGTGGAGACCGCGTGGGTTTTCGGGGCGCTACATTAGAGGCCGGGACTCGACGTCCAAATGCTTCTTTGTTTCAAATTTGAAGAAGAATGTCATGGTCAACATTTGTAGAAATTGCAAGAAAGAAGGGCAATGGAGGTAACTCATCAATGTGGTTTTGGTTCTTCTAGTTGGTAGTGGTTTTGAGTGAATTGCACAACCATCCATCAACTACTTTTCCAACTTTTGGAGCTTTTCAATTACTTTTGAAGTTGAAACACTCTCTCGTTTCTTTTAGAATCTATTAGCGTCTATGCTTTATTTTATCTTTGAAAGGTGAGTAATTAGATCCAACAATCAATTTTTGTATTTTAATCATGATTTCTTTGCTAATTGATGTAGATATTTAGTTTCTGGTATAATTTGTTGTTGTTTGAGCTTGATGAAGCACACCATGGTTCTCCAAACTGAGAAACAAATTTCCTCAGTCGCATTTCGTTCATAAAGCATTTGTTAGTTTGACGATAGCTTCTATCTCTCCCATTTGTCTATTTCTTGGCGATTCTCAATGACACTAGAGATATTCGTCGAAGAGAGAGAGGAGAGAGAGAGAGAGAGAGAGGAGAGAGCGTATAGATGATGGAGAGAGATAATGAAAAATATGAATATAATAAAAAGAATTCAAAAAATTAATAAAGTTAGACAAAAACTTTAACGGATGTAATGACAAGGGGTCGGTTGTTAACATCTTAAATTTTGAGGTATCAATTAAAATTAAAAATTTAAATTATCAATTGTAAATATTTTCATAATTCAGGGTATACATTGATAATTACCCTTATTTATAAGATAACTAATATATATTGCTAAAAACTAAATTATCATTTGATATGAATATGATTGGAGGTTTATCGATACACCAGCTATTTAGACATTGTCCTTAACATGGAAATGTAGAAGAAACTATGTGAGCTATTGATCTCTGGATCCATTTTCTCTCACAAACCACCAAACTTATCCTCTTCAACTATACTAGATTGGTAAAGTTTTGAATTGAATAAAAATTTAGAGAATTAGCTATGAAGGACAAGATGTAACTTTAATCAAATTTAATAAGAAATCAATGTTTCTGAGTATTTACAGTTTACAGGGATACGATCTAAAAGGATGCAACAAGTTGTGCTACTTATTGTACTTCCCGTGGACAACCTTTTACATCATAATGATTGAAGCCATTCTCTTAAAGGTTATGTTTTCCCTTTTAAAGAACAATTATGATACTGTAAGCTGATAATTTTGGGAGAGTAAATCTTTTGGAAGCATGCCACAAGTCTGAGGAGACGAAAATTATGGCCAACGTGTGATACCTGTATATTATAAAAAATAATTTATAATAGATCATTTTTATAAAATATTAATAATTATATATGCAAAAATAAATAATTTAGGTATAATCTAAAATAATAAAGCATTACATTTTTCTAGAAATTATTGAAAGTTTTGATTTTTTATCGATTCTTGTCGCTCTAAATAAATACATATAGTGATGATGAATATAGAGAAATCACACTCAATATATAATAAATTGTGTCGTCAACACATAAAATGACTCATTTGATTTTAGAAAATTTTTATTTAAATTAACATGGAAGATACTCGATTTTTCTTTAAAAATCTTCTACAAAAGGTCGTTGAAATTTACATCAAATTCTGGAGAGATTTCTCATTTTATCAATGAGTTCGTAACTCACTCATAAATCAATTTATGTCAAGATTTTCAAAAAAATGAAGATAACGTTACAATATTAAAATCTAGCCTGAGTTGTGAATTCAATAGTTTGAATTGTAGCTTGGACCCTTGAGTCATGACTTAAATGCTCCAACCTGCATCTTTATCTCAGATTTGATAAATATGACTTTAATGAATAATTTTATTAATTTGTCAATGAATAATTATTAAATAAATCATTTAATAACAAACTCAGTAATATTAAATCATAACAACTTTTGTCTAATTATCTTTTATACGAGTATATTAAATAATTAATTAAAAAATTACCAATTAAAATTCTAAAGTATACGTTTTTTTTATTTCAAACCTTAAAGTATCATTTCTAACGCCTTTAACTTTAAACTATGAAAAACCTAATAGATCCAACTTTGGCAGATGTCTATTTACCGTCCGTTCTCGAATTTTCTCGTAGAACGAACATCCTCTTAATATCAAAGTATGTATGTTATCAAGAACAGACAGATTATTTCAAAACACAGTTCGTCCATAAATATTTTTTACCGCAGACAGTGCACACTCTTGAAAAACATTGTCTGTCCGTTCTTCTTTGGCAACATGGCATTCGGAAACGTTGCATCAGACGCACACTGTTCGTTTGTTTTGTTTTCAGTGTATTGTATAAACAAACGCACGTTAGATCAACAAGATAGACAACGGATGGACTCTCTTTGCGAGTTCGTCCGTTGTCTTCAGCAAACGCACTCTTATATAGAGAATGCGTCTGTTTTAAAAATCAGGGCGATTGCGAAGGGTCACCACCCTGCCCGATTGCATCTGTTGTTTAAAATCTAACGAGATCGGAGGGTTATCACCCTCTTCGAGTGCGTCTGATCTCACGATTATATTACAACAGACAGTTTCTCAAAGCTCATTCGCGCATTTTCTTTCGCAAAAACTACATTTCTCTTAGAACTCTTGCAAATATTTTTGCAGAAAATAAACCAAAAAACGCTCTAGGTTATTGCTTTCTCAATTTTGAACTGTTTCATTTGATTTTTATCCAACAATCCTCACAAATCCGAACCCCATCCCTCAAAATTTGAATTTTTCAAAATCACAAATTCATCGTAAATGTATGAGAGATTGGCTTATGCAAATAAGCCTATGAACATATAGTGGTATCTGGAAAAAGACACTCTTATATACGGTGATATTCAAGCATTCGATCACTTAGAAGCGGTTAGACTATATATATATATATATATATATATATAATAGATTACCAAGCGATGACGAGGACATTCTGGAACTGTTTTATTTTATGGATATTGTACTTTATTTTACAAAATTAAAAAATATGCTAGAGTTTCCTTTACTAGTATCATTCTGCATATTCAAATATCCAAATAGTTTCAAAATTTTGCATCAAACTAAAGTGCATCAAAATAAAGTAAATCAAACTAAAGTACATTAAAATAAAGTGGATCAAACTAAAGTCTATCAAACTAAAGTGCATCAGTTCTAGAATTTTATATTAGAAACTAAAATACATCAAATTAAAGTCTTTCAAACTAATGTACATCAAATTGAATTACAAATAAACTACAGTTGGATTTCTTCTTCATAGATTTATAGGCTAGTAGTCCATCATCTCTTATCTGCACGTAATCAAAGTTATATTACAAAATAAAAATGAGAAAAAGAGTTGAAATATATGTACGATTGGGTATCGTCGTCATTGCCCACCATCGGTTGGACTTCCTCATCATCACCCACCATCGATTGGGCAACGTCATCATCCCCCACCATTGGTTGGGTGTCGTTCTCATCGCCCGACATGTGTTGACTGCCCTCGTCATCGCCCCCCATCCAATCCAAGATGATCTGCCTTGTGCTTCTCTGGTAGCTCATTATCCCTCTAAGGTAGTTCGTCACCTCTATATGAGACTCTGCATGCATCATTTTGAGCTGATGGACTCTGTCTGCGAGAGAGTCTATCTCTGTCCTACTCACCCCCTGGATCACCGGAGGTGTTGTGATCGTGGGTGCCTATATATGAATGTCATCCTAGGAGGCCCCATCATCTCCTCTAGACGTCCAGATCTCGTCTGTTTCAACGAGCCCCATTTGAATCAAATGAATCATGCTAAAAACATCACCTTCTTGTTGTGATCTCATTTGCACTCTAGGCAGTAACTGAATATGAAAATGCTAGACAATCTTCAACATCAACACACCATAGGGCAAGTTCTTGTTTCGTGTACGCCTGATCTCACACATGTGACTTAACTACAAAGCCGGTGTCGAACATCCTACCGCTGTACAACTTCTCTATCACATAGAGATCTATGAAGTTAACAAGATCTCTATGTCCATGCCGTGGTAGAATGGTGTGTGACAACATGTTGTGGATCATACAAGCTTTTACGTTCAAGTCTCTAGCTCTTGGCTCCCCACAATGTCAGAGTTCTGATTAATTTGCTTTAAAAACTCTGTTCTCTCGGCTATTTCAATAAAATGACAGTTCTGAGAGGCATGGTAGTACCTATCCGCCCCTTCTCCGGCAAACTTGATCAACTCATTGACCGTCTCTGGAGTAATCACAATATTCGTACCGCATATGTATATCTTTATAGTTCCCGACCTCCCGGAAAAGTTCATGTTTGCATAGAATAAGCAAACAATTTGGTCATAGTTATCGCCCCTCACACTACACACCCCTTGGAGGCCAATTCTGTCGAACATCTTCTGTATATCTAAAGACTCTTAACCTGTAAAATCCACGATCTTCGAAACCATAACCGATCAGTGTAACAAATCTAGTTGGAACTGCTCTTCACAAGCCACGCTACGAAATTCAGTGGACTAAAACTCCAGCTGGTTCGACCGTAGCGGCACACTGGTCGGTTTGACGATCCAGCTTGTGAAGACATTGAAGGTGCCTAACATTCCAGAAGTCCACCATTTCGCCTAACAACTAATCTCTCAACCATTTCAGTATATTGTTTTCCAAATTTATATGCTGAATTGAATAACTCATGCACATAGACAACTGGTTATTTATAAACTCCAATTTCGTACGAGCCAAACAGGAAATTCACGAGGTTCTGAAAATTATAATATATTTTTTATATAGAAATCGAAAGGATCTAATTCAAGCAATTTTCAAATTCAAACATCAAATTTGTTGGAATTAGAAAAACTCTTTTGATCAAAAGTGTGTCACGCGAGAATCAATCATTCATATGGTTCTATGGTAAAAAAAATCACAAAAAATAGTATGTTGCTGCCATTTTGAAAGGATTAAAGATCACTAAATTAACTGTAATGTCCCGAGAACCTGTCCGTTCTCGGTTCGTACACATCTACTACTCACTCATTATACTCGGAAAATTGGAGTAAAAATTTAAAACTTCTGTTAATCGACTCAAAATGACATCTTTGAAAATATTTTACACAGTATCGCAGCAGAAAACTCGATTAAAATTATTTTAAATAAAATTTTATTTTTACAAAACATAAAATAGAGTAACCGGTCGACACCTGTAAACGTTGGTCGACACTTGGTTTGTCTTAGCTTTTTCAGTGGTTGACACTGCCAAACACCAGTCGACACTACGTTACGCTCGGGTTTTTTGGTCGGTCGACACTGGCGACACCGGTCGACACTTTTAAACTCCTCCCAGAGAGCGGTCAACACATGCTTTCACAGGTCGACACCTTTTTCCTCTATGTTTTCCAGCGGTCGAGCCTTACGGCCGACACTCCACCAGATTAACACTAACTTGTCGACACTTACAATCATAGGTCAACACCTACTTCGGTTCTGCCCGCGCAAGTCGACCCTAGCGGTCGACACTTGCAGGGTCTAGTCAACCACTATATCTATCAGTTGACACTTTCTTCCCAGAACTCAGTTTAAAAACCTTTAAAACTTCACAAAAACCAATTTAATTCAACTCAACACTAAAAATAACCCGACGCATACTTTTCTATCAACTCAAAATCATTATTTATATAAAGAAAACGACTACTCAAGTTTGGAATCCATCTATACACTCATTTAACTCAAAACATCGTAAAATCATTTCGCTTACACCAAAAACCCATACTTATACCCAATATAGTCAAAATGCCCTAAAAGCAGGCCAGATCGTCCACGTACGCGCTCCTACAACCGCCTCCTAGTCGTGAGCTCACTCTGAGTACTCACCAACTT
The DNA here is from genome assembly GCA_022433055.1 of Begonia peltatifolia. Lineage (NCBI taxonomy): Eukaryota > Viridiplantae > Streptophyta > Magnoliopsida > Cucurbitales > Begoniaceae > Begonia > Begonia peltatifolia. The sequence continues at coordinate 10,583,909 of CM039517.1, read as the reverse complement.
TCACGTCGTCGCCTACATCACAGAACTAAACTACTAGCCTAATGCTAAGTAAGCAATGTATAAAACATCATACTAAATTCAAACACCTCCTAACACATGCAGTTTCTACAGTTTCGTTTATACTTTCGTTTTCGTCTTTTCCTTGCATCTTCTTTATCTTCTTACTACTAGGTTATTCTTTACGTGCTAGATCAAGGTGACACACTTCGCGTTCCATCTTTCGGGACAAGGCCAACCTCAATCTAGTAAAGTGACACACCTCGCGGTCCAACTCTCGGGACAAGGTCACCACGTAAAGCGGAGGAACAGTGATATACCTCGCGGTCCACCTCTCGGGACAAGACCACTCAACCCCACTTTTATTATCTTCTTACGTATATTCTCGTTTCATTCGTTTCATTTCATCCTACTGTTTCACTTTGTAAAAACATGGAAATTCATTTTCATTTCGTCTCGTAATTTAAAACCATGATGCACAATCAATAAAGCATAAAATAAAATAAACGTGCAATGCATCCTATTGTACTGTTATATAGGCCCGAGGGCAAAACTTCTAATACATTACTTACACTACTTATCTGGCGTCCTTAGCACTCGTACTCCGTATACAGCTCGCTAACTGAGAAACCTACAAAACCACACATTCATCAATCACACTCGTCTTCCCATTTGTAAGTCTCTAACGCGAAAATCATAAACCCTTCCTAAACCACCACTTCTAACTAAACTCGAAATTCTACTCAATTTTTGACCAATTTCAGAAACGCATAACTTATCCAATACTCGTCCGATTTGGACGATTCAAAATGCCACGGATTCCCTAAGACGTCTAGTTTCTAACAGTTTCACCAATTTCCTAATCCCACACCTACAGCTTAGATGAACGGAACCTGTTTGGTAACCCGAGGCGTTCGGTTATCTACACACTCAATCTTCTCCATAAAAACTCATAATCTACTTCTATTACTAGCTTAAACACCAAAACGCGAATACAAATTGACTATAACCTCCAAATTTCATATTTTCCTCCTAGCGCTCACCCAAAACTCTCTCTAACTCCGCTTTTATCGCTTAAAACGACTAAAGTACTAGCTATCTACTGAAAACTAACCAAAACTTACC
>CM039517.1:10508149-10582387 GCA_022433055.1 Begonia peltatifolia | reverse complement strand
GGGGGGGGGTTGGGGAATGGGAATCCATTCCTCTCCTCTGTTTTATCTTTTTTTTTTAATTTAATATAATTAATTTTAATTACTATTTCGCCCTCAACCATAACTATTTCGATCAAACAGTCATTCTGTCTGTTTCTAGCCAGAGTCTTCTAAATCTCTTCTGTCCATTAGTGCCAAAATAATCTCTTACCTAACGATACAAACTTTTCGCCCTTGATTCCGAATCAAATTTCTCCGTTGACCTATACGTAAATTTGAAAATTGAAATGACTGATATTCTCGGGTGTTACATCTCAACCTACTTAAAGAAATTTTGTTCTCAAAATTTGCGTAACGATTACTTCCTGATATTGACGCTGCTAAATCCATTCTTTCATACTTAGTCTCTCTTTGAACAGCGCCAAACCTACTTTGAGCTTTCAGCTCTTAAACGCCCTTATAATTAGCTCCATTCTTCAGTCTTTGATCGTTTTACTTACCCTCAAGTTCGTTCCATGTACTTACTTCCTGGTTTCCATTTATATCTCAAAGCCTCAGTGGGTCACCCCCTAAAGTCTTAATCTCATGTTTCTCCCATCGATAACCTCTAAAACCATGAATCCAATTTGGGTTGCATAATCGCTTTTGTTACCTCCAATCAGACTAATTACATTCCTGACTACGCATCGAGCACTATCTCATTTTCATAAGTCAATTGTGTACTTCACCCATTAACTTAACCAACTATAACCCAACTCCTCAAAATTTTCTATTCTAAATATATATCTAAGTTCTCTTTGCTAGAATTTACTAAACCTCTAAATCCTCTATCCCAATCACCCTTAAAGATTTCGTAATCGAATCATTCTAAACTTCTCACTTTAACCTCAAATCAGAAAAATCTCAAGCCATTTCTGCATATCCCTCTCACTTCCGTACAATAATTCGTCCATCAATTTTATCGTTTGAAAACTTGTCGTAGACCACGCTACACTGTTGCTCCAAATTTCTCCAAATCCTTAAGTCCTCAGGTCTAACCCAATAGTAACCCTATTCGACTTACCATAACCCCACTTAACATAACTTCAATTTCTGAAATTACCTAAATGAATTTCTTCCCTACATCCCTCTCAAAAAAACCTCATGCAAATTCTAACTTCCAAACTCACACTTAGCATCGTCGATAAAACACTATCCTAAATTTCCTCGAGTAACTTTTATTTTCGACCGCGCATCCTAATTGAAATTTTTCTAAGTCTTTGATTTTTCACTGGTAACTAAACTCCTGTAAAATCCTTATCGGTAATCCACCACCTCATCACCATAACTCCTCAAAACACTCCCCGATTAGAGCCTCAAACAATCATTCTTTACAACCAAGATTACGAGAAATCATACACTTGAACTCCTAACTTACTCTTAATTTACTTCCCTAACATGCATGCCAAACTACAGACCATCGGATCCAGTTCATTAACTTCTTCGAAATTAGCTATGCTCCTCTATCCCTGATCATTCTACCTCACATCCAAATATCTCAACTATGTTTATATAATTTTAATCAACTATTATACTCCTTGATCGAGCAACACCAAGCACTCGACATTTCTACTATCATCATTCCTCTTTATTGATAAGATACTATTAAACTCTCCTATCTTCAATTGAATCATTCTAAACTACACTTCTCCATATTCAATCCTCTTTCTATCATCAAATTTAACTCCGCTATATGCTCCTCCGAACAAAATTGTACTCAAATTCTGAAGTCCTAACCTTGGTATCCTTAAGTATTTCCTCCATTGAATAGCACCAAATATTTAAGAAATCGTTTCCTTATCCTGAACTTTCCCCCTCAAACTGATTAGCCATATTCTGAAACTAGTTACCTAGGACGCGCATCACACCCCCTTGTTACTAAGCACCTCATTATAATTTCAATCATAAGGTTTTCAATATTCTCACTACTTACTGGCTTCATTACATTACGATGGTTGCAAGTCCTCACATTGATGGCAATATCTTGGAGTAATGGTCCGGCAATATCTTGGAGTAATGGTCCTATCCGATCACTGGATATGACTCCATACAACGTTATCCTCAATCTCCCATTGATTTCTTAAGGCCTTGAACTATACCTTATATCCCTCCTATGTCCTCGAGTCGTACAGCTAAAATATAATCTCTAAATTTCTAAATTAAGTTATACTACATACTCATGTATCCTCTGTTTCCTAAACTCCTCATTGATCGAATTTATTCTCGCGTATGACTCTTCGATTTACTTAAACCTCTAACTACCCAATTGACACTCTACGCAACCTTTCCAGCAGCATAGTTCTGTGGGCAACTGCCATCAGGTACATGAATTCCGTTATACGTATGAAAAGGGCTATGCATCATACTTAACCACGAATGCAATGAACGAGTGTGTCGCACTAGAGTCACTCAAAGTATATGCAGGTACAAAACTTACTAATATAGTACCTGACACCGCAGTTGGTTGGTCATTCTCGCCCAATTCGATCATGGTGAATACTCTCGGTGTTGTGCGCGTTGAACCCCTCTTCAAGGCTGGGCAATCTCTGCTAATGTGGTCCACCCCGTTGTAATTGAAACATCGGGTAACTCTGGGTTTCGAGCAATCTCTTGGAAAATGTCCGGCTTCATTGCAGTTATAACATCTCCCTGAAATCAACCCGCACTCGCCCGGATGATATCTCAAACACTCCTGACACCGGGGATACCTCTCAGCCTCCTTTACCCGCTTGTTGCTCCCCTGGATACTAGAGCTGTCACTAGGCCTCTTCAGGCCCTTCTGCTGAGGCGATCTCTCTTTACAATCTACAGAGACACTGGCGCTAGACTGGCCCTGATCCTCTCGACTCATAAACTGTTCTAGTTGCTGAAACTAGCGGTTGGCCAACTCAGTAAGCTGTCTAACGGCGTCATCCATATCTCCTATCGTTCGACGCGGTCTTCTAACCATATTATAAATCCTATACACAATAAAATCTAATAAGTCTAAGTAAAAGACGAGGGTTCTAAGAAATACTAACAGTTGTCAAAGTACGTCGTGCGGCAATCGGCGTTGTTAGGCATTCTTCTGAATAGTTTGACTTACTGACTCTAACACCCATAACATCCCCTCCTACTAATGATTGACTGTCCCCTCTACTTCCTCCCAAGCGATGTGGGAATTGTGACAGTTCATCATGCCTTCACAATCCACCCCCCTCTATAGGGGTCCGACACTCTCGTCGGCCACACTTTCGGTTGGGTAAAGCCTCTGATACCATATCTGTAACGTCCCCAGAACTTTCTCATTCTCGGTTCGTACACATCTACTACTCACTCACTATACTCGAAAAATTGGAGTAAAAATTTAAAACTTTTGTTCTTCGACTTAAAACGACATCTTTGAAAATATTTTACACAGCATCGCAGCGAAAAACTTGATTACAATTATTTTACAAAATATAAAACAAAGCAACCGGTTCCCACCTGTAAACGTCGGACGACACTTGGATTGTCTCAGGTTTTTCAGCGGTCGGCACTGGCAAACACCGGTCGACACTACGTTACTCTCGAGTCTTTTTGTCAGTCGACATTGGGGACACCGGTCAACAATTTTAAACTCCTCCTAGAGAGCGGTCGACACCTGCTTTCACAGGTCGACACCTTCAACCTCTCTGTTTTCCAGCAGTCGAGTCTTGCGGTCGACACTTACAATCATAGGTTAACATCTACTTCGGTTATGCCTGCGTAGGTCAACCCTCGCGGTCGACAATTGTAGGGTGTGGTCGACCACTATGCCTATCGGTCAACATTTACTTCCCAGAACTCAGTTTAAAAACCATAAAAACTTCACAAAAACCAATCTAATTCAACTCAACACTAAAAATAACTTGACGCATATTTTTCCATCAACTCAAAATCATTATTTACATAAAGAAAATGACTACTCAAGTTTGTAATCCATCTATACACTCATTTAACTCAAAACATCGTAAAATCATTTCGCTTACACCAAAAACTCATACCTATACACAACATAGTCAAAACGCCTTAATAGAAGGCCAGATCATCCACGTGCTCGCTACTCCAACTGTCTTCTAGTCTTGAGATCGCTCTGAGTACTCACTGACTTTCACATCGTCACCTACATCATAGAACTTAACTATTACTCTAATGCTAAGTAAGTAATGCATAAAACACCATACTAAAATCAAACACCTCCTAACACATGCAGTTTCTGCAGTTTCATCTCTACTTTCGTTTTCATCTCTTCCTTTAATCTTCTTTATCTTCTTACTACTAGCTTATTCTTTACGTGCTAGATCAAAGTGACATACCTCCCGGTCCATCTCTCGGGACAAGACCAACCTCAATCCAGTAAAGTGACACACATCGCGTTCCAACTCTCGGGACAAGGTCACCACGTAAAGCGGAGGAACAGTGATACACCTCGCGGTCCACCTCTCGAGACAAGACCACTCAACCCTACCTTTATTATCTTCTTATGTATCTTCTCGTTTCATCTAATCCTACTGTTTCACTTCGTAAAAACATGAAAATTCATTTTCGTTTCATCTCGTAATTTAAAACCATGATGCACAATGAATAAAGCATAACATAAAATAAACGTGCAATGCATCCTACTGTACTTTGATGTAGGCCCGAGACAAAACTGCTATTACATTACTTATACTACTTACCTGGCATCCTTAGCACTCGTGCTCCGTATACAGCTCGCTAACTGAAAACCCTATAAAACCACACATTCATCAATCATACTCGTCTTCCCATTCGTAAATCTCTAACGCGAAAACCATAAACCCTTCCTAAACCACCACTTCTAGCTAAACTCAAAATTCTACTCAATTTTTGACAAATTTCAGAAACGCATAACTTACCCAATACTCGTCCGATATGGACGATTCAAAATGCCACGAACTCCTCAAGACGTCTAATTTCTAACGGTGTCACCAATTTCCTAATCTCACACCTACAGCTTGGCCGAACGGAACCCGTTCCGTAACCCGAGGTGTTCGGTTATCTACACACTCAATATTCTCCATAAAAACTCATAATATACTCATATTCCTAGCTTAAAAACCAACACGCGAATACAAATCGACTATAACCTCCAAATTTCGTATCTCCTTCCTAGAGCTCACCTAAAACTCTTTCTAACTCCGCTTTTATCGCTCAAAATGACTAAAGTACTAGCTATCTACTAAAAACTAACCAAAACTTACCGTAGATTTGAAGAAACGATGGAAAACGAAGAAGGGGTCGCTGTTGTATTCCCGCGGGAGGGGAGAAGAACTCGGTAGGGGAGTTTCACTACCCGGAATGGGGTCTAACAGGAAAGCCAGATTAAACGATCAACCTGAGATAGATCCAGCGTCTAACCTAAAGGTAGTTGCGGAAGATTTTAAGAGCAATCTCAGAACTCCTCGAAGTAATAAATGTGAGAATAAAAGCAATAGTAGAAATACATGAATTAAAAAGAATACATGGGAAGGATCAGTACAATACCAAATAAATTTCTTACATAAAACAAATATCAAGATAAAATCTCTAGGGAAATCCACAAAATCGGGAGCCAATCAACTTCGGTTACTATTCTTCTTTCCTCTACCTGTAGAGGGGGAGTCGTTGGGGTGAGTGACAAACTCAATATGGGATGTTATACCTACCACTTATCTCATTATGCATGCCCAATTAAAATCAATGTACGTATTTTTAAAATTTAAAACCAGTTTCAATGTTATCAAATTCTCTTCTCATTTTCAAAACAATCGATAGGGCTAGTTTCAAAAATACTGTAGGTACAGTAAAATAGACCATCATCAACCATACAATCGCATAAAACAAAGTGAACAGTAAAAAGGGAGGTCGTTCAAGGATCCTCCAAGCCATACCACAAAGAAAGACCGCGATAACACTGGCAATGCCTCATAGGTAGAAGAGAAAATGTCAACCAACCCAGAAGGACACAACCACTCAACCCTGGGCCATCGCGGATACACGTACAGGAGCACACCAGAAGGGAGACAACCACTCAACCCGGGCCCCAACGGGACCGCACAATGGACTTATAAATCGGGGGTAGCAACGAACAGACACTGGCCATGTCGGGTAACGGGGCTAGCAGAGCTCAGATCCCATCACTCCTTCAGTGGGGAGTACCGCACAATAATCAATCATCTAGGAGGGACACAACCACTCAATCCTGTGCTATATCCAAACAAGTGTGGGGAGTACCACGGCAACCCTCAAACACGGGTGCGTCTGGGCAAAATCCTCTGATACTCTCAACGTATAGGCCCGACTGAGAGTGCCAGACGATTATCTCCAGAATCAAACTACAATGCACATCAGAAAACAATGGTGTGCGTGAAAAAACCAATGCAAGAATAAAACACATATGCATGGCAATATAACAATCTCACGGTAAATCTCAAATCAAGCCCGTCGGCAAGGGCGAGTAAAACATGACATTCAAACTCAAATAGGCAGTATAGATCCAACAAAAGATGTACATGCCTCAACAATGTAAAATGCACATGCTCGTAGAATGCCGACGTCAATACTGGTGGTATCCCACCAAAAATAATATACGTGCATGATAGGGTAGGTATAACGTAATAAGTATAAGAACCCATAACCCTATGGCGAGTCCTTTTAATCTCGGCAGCCGGTGTCTACTCGGGAATCGCCTCAAACTCAGCAAAATCCTACAAATCTAGAAATGAACACAAAGGAGGAACCTCGTTAAAGTCTAATAGGGGTCATAAACAATATAAACGAGAAGCCGGGGAAAAAACAAGCTCAAATGACTCAAATCGACTTTTGAGATGAAAGTCAACGTTACTCGTTACGGGCCAAACAGGGTCCGAAACGATATAAACGTGCGAACCATAGCAAAAACGGGCTTAAAATTGTTCGGGTTGACTTTCTGTAAAAGTCAACGTCATTGACTTTTTGGTGAAAGTCAATGTTGCCTGTTGACTTTGACCTCGGTCTGGGTCGGGTCAGACCCAGTTCGAGTCGGCCCGAACCGACTGGGTTCGGGTCGGATCAGACCCTGTTCAGGTTGACCCAAACCGACTGGGTTCGAGTCGGGTCAAAGCCGAACTAACTGGATCTGGTCTGAGTCGGACCGAACCAATTTCGTTTAGGTCGGACTCGAACCAGTTGGATCCGAGTCGAATTCAACCAAAAATAAGTTAGGTCCTGACCTAGCCCAGACCCAGCTTGATATCGGCCCAAATCGACTCGATCCAACTGGGATCGGGTCGGGCCTGGCAAGCCCTCATTGGGCTCGGGTCGGACCCAGCAGAACCCAATTGGCTCTGGGTCGGACCCTGCCTGGCCCAACACGACCTTGGGCTTGAATCAACTCGGACCAGCGCCTTAGTCGACTCGGCCCAGAGACCGAGTTGACTCAGCCCACAGCTGAGTTAACTCGCTGTTGGCCGAGTCAACTCGACCGCCGACAGTCGAACGCTGGGGGTCGCAAAAATTACAATTTCTAACCCTGTTTTTGGCCAAATCTCGTTTCCAACGCCCTTCTCACCTTCGATCCAGTCGAATCCTTCCGAAAACACAATCAACAACCTTAATCTCGGGTTTTCTAAAAATCCAAAAACTCAGACATTCAAACTCCGATCTAGAGCGAACGAGAGCTTACCTTCGAATTTGTCCTTCACTAACGTTGCTCTACTCTTCAAGACGAAGAGTTTGACACTAAAATCGCTCCGAACGAACGTCGTTTGGCCAGCGTCGATTCCTTCTGTCCCTTGACCATATTCTCTCTCTCTCTCTCTCTCTCCCCTTTTTTGCCGAAGGAAGAAAACAAAAGGTTTTATGAAAAGAAAACCTATTGTTTTAAATGGGTTATTTTATTATTTTAATTTATTTTTATTATTTCAATTTATTTTATTTTTATTTTTATATTAAAATTATTCATTTTATTCATATTTATTTCATTTAATGAATTTCAGTTTTTCGTTTTTTGAATTTTGTTCTAAATAATTATCTCGTTAAAATACAATGTCATTTACTCGAGAATTAATTTACTTAAATTACTCTATCGCTAATAACAAATTTTGTTAAATTTCTTAAATTATATGGACGTGCTACGCGTAGCCAAAAATTTGTACGTTGCACTCCTTTTAAAATTTCTTATAAAATTCGCGAAAAATTTACACGAAATTTGCCTTGATTAAATTTTTTACGAATTTTACATCTTTTTCCCTTTTTTATGAATTTCGTACTCAAAATTCGGCTCAACTATCCATCTCTGACTCCAGCTCTCAAGTAGCCTCTCTATTCGTGTGGTTCTTCCATAATACCAAAACATAAGGAACCTCCCGATGACGGAACAATTGAAACTCGCATCTCAAAATTTGCTCTAGCTTCTCATCGTATGTTGTGTCAGCCTAGAGAGGCACCTCATCCCAAGAAATATTTTGAGATATATCTGGAACGTACTTTCTCAGTTGGGATATATGAAAAACAGGATGTACATGTCCCAACTGAGGCGGCAACTCCAGCCTGTAGGCTACCACTGCAATGCTCTCAACAATCGGGAACGAACCGATATATCTTGGGGCTAGCTTGAACTTCACCCCAAATTTGCTGACAGTCGGTTTGGGTAGGATGAACCTTTACAAAAACATAGCCACCAGTCGGTTTGGGTCAACCCAAATTGGGTATGATCCGACCCGAACTGGGTCTGACCTGACCCAGACCGAAGTCAAAGTCAACGCTAACCGTTGACTTTGACCAAAAGGTCAACGACGTTGACTTTTACAGAAAATCAACCCGAACCATTTTAAGTCTGTTTTCGCTATGGTTCTGTAACACTCCGAAAATCCTCCGTGATTCTCGGTTCGCTATCAACTACTACTCGTCACTGTCCCTCATATGCTCTACCAAATATTTCTTAGAAAATTGAAAAGATTTATTTTTCGACTCAAAACAACTCTTTTTTTTTATTTTTACTTTAAACAACTTTCAAAAGAAATACATATAAATGCCGCAGTGGAAATTCGTTTAAATTCTGTTTAAGTAAACTTCACCATTTTAAAACACAGAAATACAGAGATCAATCGAAACTTGTAAACGCCGGTCGACACTTGAGTTGTCTCGGATTTCTCATCGGTCGACACCGGGAACACCGGTCGACACTTTGTTACTTTCGGGTCTTTTCATCGGTCGACACTGGAAACACTGGTCGACAATTCTATGCTCACCACAGAGAGAGGTCGACACCCGTTCGCACAGGTCGACATCTTAACCCTCTCTGCCCGTGCAGGTCGTCCCCCGCGATCGACACCGCTCCCATTTTTACATGGACCGATCAACACTTGTAACCAGGGGTCGACACCTGCTTCGGCTCTGCATGTCACAGGTCGAACTTCGCGGTCGACACTCATCTTAAATTTACACTGACCGGTCGACACCTCTCGACTTCGGTCGACACCTCACACCAGTATCAGTAAAATCGCACCAGTTCGTAAAAACTCAAACGCACGCAAATATTTCCTCGATCAAATTCACAAAGTAAAACCTACGGTTTGAAAACATAACTTCTCCAAATAAACTTCAAAACAATGATATTCTACTTCATTTATCCACAATTCTCTTACTACACCACCTAAAATTCTAAAAATCTATATAACATTGTTCGACTCCAAACGCTTACAAAAATCACATCCTTTATCCACCATGGTCATGTCGCCCCAATATTTTCCTGCACCGGCATGTGACATCCCCCGCCAAATCTGATCTAGGCCCGCTCGTCACCTAGCAACTCACCAGATAGCTCGTCGTCACCTACACCAAGGAACACAAAACGTAAGCCTAATGCTTATCAAGTATAGAATATGAACTCGAAAACCAATGCATAACTCAACCCCTAACACATGCATTTTCTACACTCAATTTAATTTTCTTTTCGTTTCATTATTTTCATCTTTCACTTTTCCGTGTGAGTCAGACTGGCACCCATCCCTTCCGGACTCGGGACGGCCAATCCATAATCCACGGAGCGAGGCTAGAGGCACACATCATGTTCGCACACAGAACGACCCTACGTAACCTCCTCCTAACATCAATCGTTGAACCCTATAATGCTCTCAATAGCACGTTAACGACGGGGCGTTCGCAAACCGTGTCACATTATGTACTTTCATCCATGGGAACCCCCTAGTGCTCTCTCAGTAGCACGTTAACGACGAGGCGTTCACCCATGCATGGCAAGTCTTTTTCTTATCTGATTATGTTTCATATGCACAATTTCGAAGCATGCTCAAAACTCGTATTTCGTAATTCAAAACTATGATGCATGACGATCACGAATGCATGACTCAAACAACAAAACGAACAAGCAAGCAAACAAGCAATCCTACTATCCCAAGGTGTAGGCCCGAAGGCAATCCACATACGTTCCATCACTTACCTGGCATTCTCGAATTCCTTTCGTGTTTCGCGACTTGGTGCTCTAATTGGAATACGTATAAAATTGTAAATCCGTCAATCCTAACTTATCAAATTCATAATTCCTTAACTTGAAAGTCCTAATTCACTTCAAACTAAAACTCTCCACTACACCCGAAATCTCGCACAATTTCCATCCAACTTCAGAAATTCACAACTTCTTCAATACTCATCCGAATTGGACGATACAAAATACTACGGGTTCCTAAGGACGTCTAGCTTCCTATGGCCCCATCCATTTCCCATTCGGATGTCCACAACTTAACCGAATGTAGCCGAACAAACACTGTCCTAACATCTACGTACATGGCCAACAAATCAACTAATCTTCCTCACCAATTCTCGTAATCCACTCATATTTCTATCCTAAGCACCAATAGGTGGATAGAAATCGATCCTACACTCGACTTCTCACCTTACCCCCCTAGGTTTTCACTAATCCCTCCTATACCTTTGCCAAATCCTGTTTTCGTCACTAATAACACTAACACGTCAACTAACTACGCAAAACTAACGAGAACTCACCTTGATTCGAAAAAATGAAAGGAGAATCGATCAAGCCGCACAAGGAGAGGTCATCGGGCTTCGCAGGAGAGAAAATAGGAGAGGGAGGGCTTGCTGGTGGAGAAGAACACCATCGGTGTTCTTCTCAGTTTTTTTTTTTTTTATATTATATTTTTCCTAATTACCAAACTGCCCTCCATCTTTAACCGTTTCGTAATTCTGTGATTTCATCTGACTCTGGTTAGATTCTTAAATTTCTCTCTCCACCATTAGCCTTACAACAATCTTTCTCTTAAAGATAGAAATTTTTCGTTATCAATTTGGACCAAAACTTCATCGGTTAAAATTTACAGAAATCCGAAACTAATTTAAACGAAAATTATGGTTATTACAGGTTCGCACGTTTATATCGTTTCGGACCCCGATTGGGCCGTAACAGTTCCCATTGACTTTTGTCTGAAAAGTCGACTTGAGCCGTTTAGGCTTGTTTTTGCCCCGGCTTCCCGTTTATATCGTTTATGACCTCTATTAGACTTTAACGGGGTTCCTCCTTTGTGTTCATTGCCAGATTTGGAGGATTTTGCTGAGTTTGAGGCGATTCCGGACGAGCCACCAGTTGTGGAGATTAAAAAATGACCCGCCACAGGAGTATGAGTTCTTATACTTATTACGTTATACCTAGCCTACCATGCACGTATATTATTTTTGGTAGAATACCACCAGTATTGACGTTGGCATTTAACGAGTATGTGCATTTTACATTGTTGAGGCATGTACATCTTTTGTTGGATCTATACTGCCTATTTGAGTTTGGATGCCATGTTTTAATCGCCCTTACCGACGGGCTTGATTTGAGATTTACCGTGAGATTGTTATATTGTCATGCATATGTGTTTTATTCATGCATTGGTTTTCTCACGCACGCCATTGTTTTCTGATGTGCATTGTAGTTGGATTCTGGAGATAATCGTCTGGCACTCTCAGCCGGGCCCATACGCTGAGAGTATCAGGGGATTTTGCCCAGACGCACCCGTGTTTGAGGGTTGCCGTGGTACTCCCCACACTTGTTGGGATATAGCCCAGGGTTGAGTGGTTGTGTCCCTCCTGGATGATTGATTATGGTGCAGTACTCCCCGTTGAAGGAGTGATAGACTCTGAGCTTTGCTAGCCCTATTACTCGACCTGGCCAGTGTTTGTTCGTTGCTACCCCCGGTTTATAAGTCCATTTTGTGGTCCCGTTCGGCCTAGGGTTGAGTGGTTGTGCCTCTCCTGGTGTGCTCCTGTGGGTGTATCCGCGATGACCCAGGGTTGAGTGGTTGTGTCCCTCATGCTTGGTTGACCTTTTCTCTTCTCCCTATGAGGCCCTGCCAGTGTTATCGCGGCCTTTGTTTGTGGTATGGCTCGGAAGATTCTTGAGTGACCTCCATTTTCACTGTTCACCTGGTTTTATGCGATTGTATGGTTGATGAGGACCTATTTTACTATACCTACAATATTTTTGAAACTACCCCTATCGATCGTTTTGAAAATGAGAAGAGAATTTGATAACATTGAAATTTTAAAAACACGTGCATTGATTTTAATCGGGCATGCATAATGAGATAAGTGGTAGGTATAACATCTCATACTGAGTTTATCACTCACTCCAACGACTCCCCCTCTACAAGTAGGGGAAAGAAGAGCAGAAACTGAGGTTGATCGGCTCCCGATTTTGTGGATTTCCCTAGAGATTTTATCTTGATATTTGTTTTATTTAAGAATTTTATTTGGTATTGTACTGATCCTTAGCATGTATTCTTTTTAATTCATGTATTTCTACTATTGCTTTTATTATTACATTTGTTACTTCGAGAAGTTCTGGAATTGTTATTTAAATCTTCCCCAACTAGGCTTAAGTTAGACGGTGGACCTATCTTAGGTTGATCGTTTAATCTGGCGTTTCTATTATACCCCCTTCCGGGTCGTGACAGAAAATTTACTTGGGGGGGAGGAGGGACGTGGTGGTGTGAAAGAACCGAACAGGAGGGGAGAAATCCGTTACTCCCATCTATTTTATCTTTTTTTTATATTATTTAATATAATTAATTCTAATTACTATTTCGTCATCAACCATAATTCTTTCGATCAAACAGCCATTTCGTCTGTTTCTAGCCAGAGTATTCTAAATCTCTCCTGTCCATGAGTACAAAAATAATCTCTTACCTAACAATACAAACTTTCCGCCCTTGATTCCGACTCAAATTTCACCGTTGACCTATACATAAATTCGAAAATTGAAATTACTGAAATTCTCGGGTGTTACAGTAACGTCTAAACCCAATGATTCAAAGTAAAAATAAAGGATCCTGGAATAAGGAAATACCTTTTTTAATTGTTTTAACAACTAAATTTGTTAATTGTCTCAATAACGAAAATATATCAGAATGAAAAATAGAATAAATTCTAAAGTAGACAGGCAAAAAAGGGATTATAGACGGCTCAATAAATAGAATGCTTAAAAGTTTTCTTTTGAGTGTGAGTTACCGAACTTGAGTTATGAGAATACAAATAAGAATTTTTTTTAATTTCTTTTTCAGAAAAGAATAAACAAAAAAAAAATGAAATCGTAGCCTAATAGATTTAACAATCTATGGATCTATTTTACATTAATTAGAATTCTATACATATACACAACTTCAAATGGAATAAATAAACAATTGAATTGGATTCGTTTAGATGGTACCAACAAAGTCGAGTCCGACATAAATTTTATTAACTCTAAACTCTAGTGTAACACCCCGAGAATCTACACGTTTCCGGTGCGCTCAATACGTCTACCCACTATGACATACAGAGACTCGACGCGAACCCACTTAATTTAATACCATTATTATCTTCAAATCATATTCAAATGAACATTTGCAAGTATAAAAATTGTTCGACTCAATTCGAAAACAACTCACACCCCGAAGAGGGAACACGAAATCTTCAATATAAAATACGCAGCGGAAATGACAATTTAAAGAAGTTTAAAAAAAAACAAGACGACAAGACTCGAAATTCTAGGGAGGAGTCTAACACGCGCCCCACGCTACCCGACTCAGTGCCGCGTGCCCGAGTAGCGGCGCCCCGCCCCCATGGTCCGGCGTCGTGCACCCTGCGCGCACTCGACCTGGCGCCGCGTGCCCAACGCACGCAACCACTCGACCTGCGAGCCACGCGCCCCGTGCGACCACGTCTCCACTTCGGCGCCCCGCGCGCACACTCCCGATGCCGCGCGCCGACTTGACACGCGCACGCTCACTGTGCCCTGTGCCCCATGCACCCTGCCTCCATGCAGCATGTCTGCACGCATGCCCTCACTCGACGCCGTACGACCCACGCGCACTGGTAGAGCCACGTGCCCCGCGCATCTGCGGTCACGTCACGCTCCCGCGCACACCGCCACTCTCTTCGCGCCTCACCACGCATATCTCGACCTATTCCGTACCCTCTCGACTCCTCGATTTTTCTCTCAAAAATTCAGCAGAGTAACGCCTAAAAACTGGCTATCCCAAAATTCAAACCCTGCACACAGTTCACTAGAAAACTTCAAAAAATATTTATCTATCAACTATCCAGAGAATCCCCATAACAAAATCAAAGTTTAAAAACAACGAAATCGATCAACTAAAAATGAAGAAAGTCCACAGTATAGAGTAATGACATACTCCAACATATAAAAGTACACACGCGTCTCCAAAACACCACAACGCTCTATACAATCCTGTACAACCGACTTCTATACGAACTCCTCTGACCACATAAATATCTCGACACAAAACAACAACCCGAGTAAATCTCACCACCACCTACCATCTCCATAGGTCGGGTTGCCCTAACAATCCGCAGTCTGATGCCTCAGTTGCGTGCCGCCAACCGTACTACACCTCAGGACTAGGCTCTTAGGGTTCACCAGCAATAATGTCTGCACTTACACCATAGAACACACATCATAATCCTAACACTCAGTAAGTAATGCGATATGAAAGTAAAAACCGACAATGCAATCCTATCACATGCAATCTCTACACTCACACTCATATTGTCACATCTGTGACGCGTAGTGCAGTCGCACCAAGGTGAGAATGAATCTAGCAGCCACCCTACACCCTGACACGTCGCCACCGTCCCGGACTCTCTAGCAACGAGGCCCACAAGCTACACACACGCCTCACCACACAGCAACCACGTCAGGGTGAGGGTGAATTTCGCACTACACTACATTACACCCTAACACGTCGCCCCCGTCGCAGCCTCCCCAGCAACGGGGCCACAGTTGCCACAAACACATTTCGCGACAACCTAGCCGGCCCACTTCTTGAGCGTACTCTGCGACTTATGTTGCACCGACCCGCACACTAGTAGGATCCGCGATACCATTGTCCATCATCCTCACCGTCGACACATACACGCCGTGTGACGGTCCAGCCGGCCCACTTCCCTAGCAGAATCCGTGGTTGGTTACGCACCGGCCCACACACTAACAGGATCCGCGGTACCACCGCCATGCGTCTCACCACTTACTCAAAATATGTTCAAAATCATTTTCGTTCCTTTTTTTTTTAAAACATGATGCATGTCAAACAATACGCACGCACACCACAATCAACAACATAATTTCTAAAGTTCCACGGTGTAGGCCCACCTGGGCAAAACACATGCATGCACTATTTACTAGGCGTTCTAAGCTTACTCGACGCATAGCTTGCCAAAGCGCCTCAACCTAAAACATGAAAAATCGCCCATCAATCCTCGCATCAAAATTCACTAAATACACTAAGAATCACATCTTTCAACTAAATCCATGAAATTCCAACTAAAACTGGTCACTAATTCAGTTCGGTCGAAAACCCGCTTAAACTTCGGATGTACATAACTTTTGCATCCGTTATCGGAATCGAGCGATTCGAGAGACTACACGTTTCCTTAGGAACCTAGTTTAACATACCAAAATGGATTTTAAAACGATAAACCGCAGTTAGGTGAAAAACACCAAAAACCAAATCTGCCCTTCACTCAAATTTCACATTTTTGGTTTTTCAACAAAACTCACTCAAAGCTCGTCTTACGCACTAAAATCCTGCACACTAACATCACCTCTCACGAATCCATTAAAAACGCTCCCTAATCTGACTCAACCTAAAATCTGGCATAAACTTCCGACGCGCACAACTTTTGCGTCGGTTATCGTAATCAAATGATTACAGCGGCCAAACACAGAATTTAAAAAGAATAGCTGAAGCTAGGCCAAAACTCCCAAAAACAGAATCTGTCGTTACACAAAAAATCCGAAATCTCAACTTCGACCCAATTTCTTCACTCAATCGCTTACATTTCACTCATTCAAGCATAATCTGACCAGAAATCAAAAATTCGAGCACCAACCCGAATTTTGGTTCAACCTCCCCCCTCGATTTTTCTCCCTCCCACCGGGCATTTACTATCCACAACACTATCAAATGCATAGACCCTCACAACCAATACAACACTAAACAATTTCATCAAAATCGGTGAGAAAAATCGAGCATCAAGCTCGGCCCAATTGCACTAGAACAGAGAGATTACCTTCGGTTTTCAGCCCGGGAAAAGCTGCACCTGCACCTCCACTTAGCTCTTCGGAGCTCCCGCCGTCACTCTCCTTCGTCGTTCGTCGGCCGCTCGCTCTCCGGTTCCCGCTCTCACTCTCGGTCTCTCTCTCGCCCTCGGTCGCTCTCTCTCGGCCTTGGCAAAAAACAGAGTGGAATGCTTCCACCCGAAGCCATTCTACAATAATAATAAAAAAAATTTAATTTAATTTAATTACAATTTATCAAAATGCCCTCACGTGTTTTAATCGTCCGTAACTTCGTTAAATTTGCGTCCTCCCGACTTAAAATTTTCGGAAACCGTCACTAAATTTAGATTCTGAGTTTTATAAATTAATTTATCCGTTAAAATATTACTAGAAATTCCAACCGATATTAAATTAAAAATTTCAGAAATTAGATTTAAAAATCTGAAATTTTCTGGTTTATGACATCTAGAACTAGAGATGGCGACGAAGATGATATCATAAACAAAGTAACAAACCATCAAATTCACACGGTTTTGGGAATTCAAAAATTTTCAAGGCTCGGGTCTGATTTCATAGATTTGTTGGATAAAAAACGAAACAAACAATTCATAACCGATAAAGTAATAACCTGGAGCAACTATCGGTCAATTTTCTGCAAAAAAATCGCGAAGTGTCATGACAAAATCGTCAGTAACGGAGAGGAGAGCACGCGAATGAGCTTCGGGAAGCTCCTTGTTATGATATAATCGCGATATCAGACGCACTAGAGAGGGTGGTAACCATCTGTTCTCGCCCTAATTTTAAAAATAGACGCAAACTCTATTTAAGGGTGCGTCCGCTAAGGACAACAAACGGACTCTCCAAGAAAGAGTGTCTGTTTTCTAAAATGTTGATCCAACGTGCGGTCGTTTATACAATACACTGAAAACAGAATGGACAGACGGTATAGAATGGAGATTGAACACCCCTTCAGAGTGCATCCGATGCGACATTTTCGAGTGCCATGTCGCCGGAGAAAAACGGACAGACGGTGTTTTTTGAGAGTGCGCACCGTTTGCGGAAAAAAATATAAACCAATGGACTGTGTTTTGAAACAGTCTGTCCGTTTTCAGTAAGGGACAGACTCTGATATTAAGAGTACATTCGTTTTACGATAAAATTTGAGAACGAACGGTAAACAGACGTCTGCCATGGTTAAATTTGTTAGGTTTTTATAGTTTAAGATTAATGGCGTTAGTAATGATACTTTAAGGTTTGAAATAAAAAAAACACGTATACTTTAAAATTTTAATTGGTAATTTCTCTAATTAATTCATAATTAATTATTAAATCTTCTTTTTTTTCATTTTTTATTTAAACAATGATAAAATGTGACAAATGCAATGATTGATCTATAATTTTAAAGTTCAGTGATTTTGATTAATTATATAAACTCTTTATAATAAACAACATTATTAACACTAAAATAACTTTGTTTAGTCTCAAATAACGTCTATCCCCCCAAAATGCCCCATAAGGGTCCAATGTATGTCTGCCCACCTGTTTAACACCTTTAAGATTATGCATATATGATTATTGTTATTATAAAATTAATTGTTATTCAATAAAAGTTATCATAACAATACAATTTTACATGATATAGACCTTAAAATCATATTATATAAAACTTAATTATCTGTTGTCATTACACATATATGCCGAATATAGTTATACATTCTTCATAAGATGTACTACATTAATGACGATGAATTATTTGAAGATTTTGTATTTTTGTAAGTTACAAACTTATTTTACTTATTACTATTTATATTTTATTTTACATATATACAAAGTATATATATTAATGTAATGTTACCATAAATAACTAGAGAAATTTCTATGAATTTTATAAAATATGATCTAAAAAATACAAAAATAATATTAATCAATATAAATTTATTCGTATATTAAGTAAGTTGTTATATTAACTTTGTTTGTTAGACATAATTCTCGATGTAAACTACAAAATAATAATTGGGCGAAGTGGGTTGAGAAATGAGTCACATCTACAAATGTCGTCGTGAAATAAAAAATATGAATTTTTTTTTTATTCAACTTTGGCTGCATAATAATTTTATTACACAAACAAAATAACGAGTTTGGTATTATTTATTTAAAAAAATCCCTCATTCTTTCAACTAACTTTTGTCTCTTTACCGTCAATATTTACCAGAATAATGTGTTCTTCGTTGGTATTCTTCCCATTCTCTACGCATTTCATTGCTCCGTAGAGATTTGATCCCTCGAGCTGAGAGTTAAATGAATTTTTAGTGACTGTTATAAATAGACTGCTCTTTCTACGTTTATTCGTGGTTATATGTTTGAATTTGGAGTCATGGATACGAATGAGAAGGATATTTAATCTACATGAAAGTACTATATGCAGAGATTTTGGGGTGGAAATGGGTGAATCCTCAAGCATCTTATAAGGTTGCCAAGATGGTTTCTCGTGCTCAAGTACCTAAGCCAGGATATGAAGATCTATTTGGGTCGATCAAGAAAAGCTTGAATAAGGAGCCCCTCCTATTTTCCTGTCCACATACTTTGCTTTCAAAAGTAATTAAATCATTTATATTCATATGGGGAATCCCACTTCTCACAATTTGTTTGTAATTTAACTACTACTTGAAGAACAAATAAATCAAACATTGACGCGTCTGGGGTAACATTGGCACGAAAACAATCCCGAGCTACTTGCTCGTAAAAGATAATCACTCTAGAGAGTAATTTGTTTCAATATTTTATATGATGTTTAATTCACCTTCAACCCTTGTTTATAGAAAACTAACATAATGTTAATCTTCTAAAATATTCCTCATGATTAATTTCTTAACAAAAACTCACAAATCGTCCCTTCTACAGCAGTGATTAGCTGAGATCGTAGCATAAACATGCTGGTCTTTCCAGAAATTAGATTCCTTCAACACACTACTATTGCCATTTACAGATAGTAAATTACAGATGAAGGAAGAACAAGTTTGTCTATGGGAATCCAATAATACAATCTAAACCATATTCTGTAAAATACTCAGTAAAGTAATCCAAACCCACTCATCATGCTTGTCCTGAACTGGAGGAGGCTCTCAATTTCTCGAGCTGTTTTCGAAGATATGCTTGTCTGAGTTTTTCTCGACGCATTGATGCTTGCTCTTGCCTCCGCATTTTTAGCTCTGATGCTTTTTGTCTCGCTTCATTTACTTCCTCGTGAACTTCCCTGTTATTGAAGATAAAACATTGGTTCAGCATAACCACGTAAATAATAAAGTGAGCAATCAAATTTGACAAACGTTGGCCAGAATCACAACAAATGACGTTCTTACAAACGACATTTGCACTCTAATAATATAGTTAAGGTAGAGACTCATAAAAAGACAAATACCCCACATCCTGTCTGATTAAACACACTTAAATAAATGCAAAACAAAAGGCTAAGGTTTTTTATACAAAAACAGTTAAGCATCACTCAATGCTAATTGTTTACCAAAACTAAAAATCAACAATACCATTGTCCGTTGCAGTAAAACCACTTATTAAAAAAGATCCGATTAAACGGCATAGGTTCCCACATTGGTTAACAATCTCAACGTACAACTAGATTCGGATTTAGGCACATAATTTTTCAAAAATGCTGTCTTAAAATAACACATTCACAACCACATAGAAAACTACCGAGTTTGGCAGATAATATGGGGACCTTCACTTTTGTCCAAAAAATTTCCATTCCAAAATAAGCATGTAAATTTTAACTGCAGAGTAATTATTTAACAGGAGTTATCGTTGCAGTTCTAGAATGACAAACAGCCATTATGGTTCAAAACTTCTTTCAACCTAATAAGAAGATTTGAATATTGAATCCATGTGCATACTTGTTATTGATAATCTTATCCTGATTTTTAATCTCATTGGATCAATACTCAATTGTGTATTTATTACTTTGAGAATTTCAAGATGTCAGATTTTCAATTTATATCAGCATCACAACCTCACCCAGTAAAGTAAAAACTAAACAAAAAGAAAAAAAGAGCTCCTACCTTACGAAACGCTTATGTTCATTGTTGTCAATCATAGCACCTGTTCCCCCAAGCCCTCCAGCTCTTGTGTTAAATAAGCATGAGGCATCCCTCTGATCATCTTCATTTTCCTGTGATACTGTCTCAGATGCATCATCAATTTGTGGCATTTGTGATTCCTCGTGTTCAATATTCTTCCGGAAAAAATCCACACAGTATTTTTCCTGATCTTCTTCATCTGAAAGCTCTCCTCTTACAAGCTTTTCATATAATTTGGCCTTCTTTTCTAGTGCAGCATAGCTGACTGATCCATCATTTACTGCTTTCAACTCCAGTTTATCCCTAAATTTTGGTTAAATAATATTCCTTTTAGAAGTAGAGCATTTGTAATGGATAGAGACCTACAATAACTACAAGTATGATTGCATTTTTATAAAGCCGAAGAATGAAATCCACAATCTACAACTAATGTTCTTTCTACAACCTAATCTATAAATGCTGTTTCTATTCAGAATTCAGCAAAAAACTATGGCATAGTTCTCAAAAAGGGGGAACGAAAAACAACATTAAATAACATAAATTTGTCAAGATTAAAAATCATGAAATACTTGTGTAGATATGTCATTCCTAATAATTAATCAGCAAACACCAATATTTAAATCATTGCACAAAAAAAAAAGGAACGGTAGGGTGGTACAGAATGTACACAACAATATATCTCATTTTAACCAATTAAAAATTGATAAAAGCATGATTTTTAGACTCAAACTCCTGTTATCGTATGCAAGATGCTCCGTGGCATTGTTTTATCCTAACTTCGTTTAGGTTGACTATTTAGGTTGATCCAATAATTAAATAACAAGTTAGTATGGGTTCTTTTGTCTCACTGCATGCTATAAAAGTTGTAACAACTCATTAAGTAAACACACTTTTTGATAGTATTAAAATCAGCTTCAGGATTTACCTTTGCTTTGAATAAAGAACCTTAAGATGAAACTAGAAATCTATACAAGAGGAAAATAGCAATGACCAAAACAAAAACACCAAATAATTCCGATAAACCACCTCTGAAGGAAAGTATGCCTGCAAAACCACAAGCCTTGTACAGTCCCAGGCTTCGAAAATGAGAGAGAAGAAGTTCTCACAGACAGAATACAAAATTCAGAATGATCCTGTCCCCTGCACCACCCCACTCACTAATTCTCTCAAGACATCCCACATACCCCCAAATCTTAAAAAACTTGACAGCTCAATATGAAACTTTCTCCACTTTACCCTTGAGAGTGAACGCCTTTCCTGCTATATGTTTTCCCAATATACTTATCCTCATCCATTTTCACGACCCCTTATTACTGCTATAGTTTTCACTTCCAAACTATAACCACAAGTAAACTAGGGAAGGTCCTACGAAGGTGACATTCGACTGCCAAACTTCAACAGACATGCATCGTAGACATCCAGCCTAAAACCAACAGACAACAATTCCATTATTGCATGGAGACAATCAACACTAACTAGTATGATCTTCAACTTCAGCCTTCCGCATTTCAAAAAATTAAGGCAACTACAACTAACGTGTAAAATATAGTATTATTCGTACTACAGTGACATGATATCAGTAGTACATGCAGGAGAAAGTAAACTCAATTGCCTGAAGAAAATTCTATGAGAATGAAAGACAATCCCATCCTAATCTACCTTTATGTGTTGGCTGCATGATAGCGAAAAAATAACTTACCATTCTTTTAATACAACATAAAAGAGTCTGATAACAATACGATCCTTATTTTCACGTTATCAATAGCCCTGTAATTCACTATGTTCCGTATAAAATCAATTCAGACAACCTCTACACAAATTATATTTTTTTAACAGAAAACATTCTAAATTCAAACGTAAAATACATTACTTTCAATAGGACAAAACAAAACTGGAAATCAAGAAAACGTACTTCAAGGAGCGGGATTCGACGCCGGAATTCTTGTACGAAAATGGATCGTTAGGAGTGATCTTTTTCTTGGCTCGGTGAAATTCAATGTCTGAGCCGGCTAATTCCTTAGTCTTCTTGGAATCTTCCTGCGATTTGTAGAGTTGAGCTTTTAGCTCCATGATGGAGGACGCTCCAACTCCTGCTATAGCCTTGTGCTTCTTCGGCATAATCGACGACTCCGTCAGCCATCCTAGAGATTCCGCCACCACCCTGTTCTTCCTCTTCTCTTCGCCCATTCTCTCCCTCCTGAGTCGCTCTTCCAGCGAAAGGCTACCTGGAATTAATTTCATGCCCAAATATCAACCCGACCCGATGTTAATTAAGAAATAATCAAACTCTTAAGATAACTAGTTCATACGATACATCAATGCATCGTCTTGCTACACATGATTAGCGAAAATTTAATTTTAAATAATAATTAATTTTTTTTTATTTCAATTGCAATAACTTATCCGTCTTCATTTCAAAGGACGTGAAGCAAAAACATTATTATTTGTATGCACATGCAAGTGTTTGAAGTAAATAGGTCAAGTAAAATTTGTGAAGCATCATTTGATCTTCATGGAACTTAAAATTCATAATTAAATAAATTATTAGTAGAAAACAAAAAGTATTCAACATTTTAAAAGAAAGTAAATTGTACTACTTCTCAAGAGCATAGGAGATATAACGATTTAAAATGTTTCAATTATTTTGGCCAACTTGAGTGTTTCGACTCAAAAAGAAAAATGTTTAGACAGAATTCACAGAACGTTTCATTAGAAAAAATAAGAGTATTGTGTACGTGAATGAAACTCAAATTTTAAATTATTACCAAACTTTTCAAATACACGAATAAAAAATACAATTTAACAAAGTTAACGAAAAATATTATTTTTAGTATTTACGGTCATTTTGCTAATGTGGTGAGCGACCAATGAAAGAATTTGTTTTTTGCCAGTGATCAATGAGGATAATCAAGTGGTACCATTTCTTGAATCTTTGAATTGATAAAGAATTTATATGTTAGATCCATATTTGGAAATGCAATAGAAATCCTGTAAGGATAAAAAGACAGTCATGAATTGAAACAATTATTAAAGTATAACTAAGATTAAAATAATATTCTACCCTCCACATGCCGAAGATATATTTTTCAAGGCATAAAGAACAAAAACAAATTACCAATGGCCTCCACAATTAAAGTTCAATTAATGTTATAAGGTGGATGCATGTGCTTTTTAGATAGTATAATTGATAAACATATAAAGCAGGATGTAAAGCTTGAAGAACTTGCTATCATTCAACAATGTCTTAAAGTCTTTCTTGACCACTTATTGGGATTACTAGAGAATCAAAATGTAACGCCCTAAAAATTTATCCGTTTTTAGTATATTTATCGCTCTGTTACCACGTCTTTAACGCCCCCGAGACGTCTTCGGACCCGGGTCGCCAACCGTACACTCGCTTCTCACCCCGACAAAATTCGTATAAAATTTAAAACCTTTATTTTTTCGACTCAAAACAACTTACACAAAAAACATAAACGAACACCGCAGCAGAAAACTCAATTTAAAACCGATTTAAATAACTTCACTTTTTTAAAACATAGAAATAAAGATACCGGTCGACACTTGCAAATGCCACTCGACACCTGGGTCGTCTTGGGTTTTTCATCGGTCGACATTGGCGAACACCGGTCGACATCACGTTTCTTTCGGGTTTTCTCGTCGGTCGACACTTATACATTCAACTCAGAGAGTGGTTGACACCTGCTCTCACAGGTCGATACTTTGATCCTCTATGCCTGTGCAGGTTGACCCCCGCGGTCGACACTCTCACTGATTTTACACTAACCAGTCGACACCAACGATCGCCGGTCGACACCTCATTCCGCTCTACTCGCATGGGTCGAACCCCGCGGTCGACACTCACCCTCTAATTTACACTGACTGGTCGACACCTATAGATTTCGGTCGACACTTACATCAGCAGCCGAAAAATAACAGCAGCTCCAAAAGAAAATGGACACGAAAACTTCCCCGAATTAAAACTACCGATTGTAAACCTGAATCTTTCATTTAAACTATTTCAAATAGTTCCACAATGTACCTATACATCAACCCCGACTATCAACATTTACAACCATCTATGTCTCAAAACCTACACTCTCGACATAGACCTCACCAAAACGCAACTTCCAGAAACCTACCTCCCAGTATCACTCCACGGGTCAGGCTGCCTCGACAAACTCCACTTGCCGGCACATGGTAGTATGCCGCCAACTGCCTACTCGTACTGTCTAAGCTCTAGCAACTCATCTGCTGGAAATTCTGCACCTACACCACGGAACTTACAACATAAGTTTAATGCTCAGTAGAGTAGTGCAATATGAACGTAAAAGCCGACAATGCAATCCTATCACGTGCAGTCTCTACACTCAATCTCATGTTGTCACCATTCCGAGACGCGTTGTGCAGCTGGACCAAGATGAGGGTGAACCTCGCGTCACGCTACACCCTGACACGTCGCCATCGTACTGGACTTCTCAGCAACGAGGCCTACAAGCCACACAACTGTGCCCCGTGACGGCCTAACCGGCCCACTCCCCGAGCGGAATTCGCGACTGGTGAAGCACCGGCCCACTCCTTAAGCAGGATCCGCGGTGGCACCGTACATCATTTCGCGACAGCCCAGCCGACCCACTCCCTGAGCGGAATCTGCGACTGGTGAGGCACTGGCCCACTCCCCGAGCAGGATCCGCGGCGCCATTGTCCATCATCCTCACCGTCAACACATACACGCCATGTGGCAGCGCAACCGGCCCACTCCCTGAGCGAAATCCGCGGTTGGTTAAGCATCGGTCCACTCTCCGAGTAGGATCTGCGGTACCATCGCCACGCGTCTCACTACCACTTACTCAAAACAATGCTCAAAACCATTTTCATACACTTTGAAAACACGATGCATGACTGAACACAAACAGACAAAACACGCAATACATCCCTACCGTCCCATGGTGTAGGCCCGTAAGGGAAATACACACGCATGCAACTTACACTACTTACCTAGCGTCTTAGCTTTCCGTAGTGCTTGTTTAACCCGAAACTTGCTCAACCTACAACAAAACCAGTTTTTCTATCAAAATTCATCCCACTATTCTACTAGTGCACTAAAATCACCACACTAGCACAACACTCCATTAGCTCGCTAAAATCGCTGACTAATCTATCTTGGCTCCAAATTCAACCTAACTTCCGACGCGCATAACTTTTGCGTCGGTCATCACAATCACCCGATTTCAGCGCCCAAACGCTCCAATCATAACTTAGTTCAACACACCAAAAGGATTTCTAAAACGAACATCTGTAGTTAAGCCAAAAATTCATAGCCAATTCCGTATTAGTGCTTAAAATCCTACATTCTCGGTTCCTCGCTCAAATTCGCTCATTTCCTTACCCATCCGTCAAATTATTCTCAATAACCCATTACAATCGATAGTAAACCCAATAAACACTCTAACCCTAAAACCCCAAATCTCCTATCCATCAAATTTTTTCTCAACTCTAACAATAAACTAACATTAAACCATAAACTATTTGAACTTACTTTGAATTGTTGAAATAGAGAGTAAAATGGAGGAATGACGTCGATGCAGCAAGGGTCGCCGGAGGGAGGGCTTCGCTCTCCGTTTCTCTTAGCGTGGCTGAGGGGGAAATGAATAGCAGAGGAGAGGAGAGCTACGGTTCCCCTTCCCTGTTACATAAATTATTTATAAATAATGATAATAATAACTAATTACTATTTCACCCTCACACTTTAATCTTTTAATCCAACGGCTATTCAGTCTGTTTTCGGTCGGATTTTTAAAATTTTCTATTCACCATTAGTCCCGAAATAATCTTTTATCTAATAGTGTCAATTTTTCGCTCTCGATTCCAACCGAAACTCCGCCGTTTATCGTTCCAACAACTCGAAAATCGGTACCGCGAAAATACGGGGTGTTACACAAGATGCGTTTGCTATTGACGTTTATCCTTGAATGGAGCCTATATGATACGCTCCGAAGGCCAATCAGAAGATCAAGTGGTACTAGCTCTTGTAGCCTTTGGTACAAATACTTGGAGGTCCAGGGTTAGAAAGCTAGGGAATGCATGAAACTCCCTCATCCAGGTAGGGAGAAGATCATGAGTACGGTCTGCGAATCATCTTAGTGGTAGGGTTCGGGCTGGTAGCTATGGGCCACACGATCTAGACTGCAAATCGTCTCAGAGGTAGGGGCCGGGCTAGGTCGTTACACTTAGGTTCTCAAGAGATAGAATCAATGAAAGCTGAGGACCTCTATAATTTGTGCACTAGTAAGGTTTCCATTTGGTATGATCTGATTGATGTGAACTTAACAGAGAAAAATTTGGCGAAAGATTATGAGGAGCTGACCTATACTAAAGAGGAAACCTTTTATGCAATATATGCACTTATGTCTTTACTTCAAAACTAGCAAGAGACAAGTCACTTGGAATAAGGATACCTTGACTTTTTCTTAAACCAATTCGAGAGTATTACTTATGTTTTAGAAAGGAATTATTTCTCTGATAAGTCTTTACGGGATAATAAGAGGAAGAGCCATGTAAAAGTCTTGAAGCTTCCAAATCATCTTAAGATAAACCTCAAGGATAAGGTATCTAGGAAATTATTAAGTGCTATATCACCTAGGCATGCACCACTAGACAATTTAATTTCTTGGTCTTTTAGGATTGAATGGGGCGGTTATTGTGTGGTTGTGAGTGCCACATTGTTTGAATAGTCTACTTATGCCATAAAGCAAGTAACAAGGATCGTAGCTTTGGAAGAACCACACCTAGAGCCACACCCAGTAATAGATGAAGAGCCATCAACTTTGAATAACCAAAATGAAACTTTCGTAATGAGAAAAGTATCCGTAGAGAGTGAATAAATAATGGTAACAACAATTGTTGCAGAAGAAATTAAGATTATAAGGTTGTTGAGAACTCAAAAGAGGTTCTTAGCGAAGGTGTCGGTAGTCAATATTCACATAAGACTCAAGAATAAAGCTTATTGTTATCCTTTTGGACAAGGGATTATTATAATGAAGATTTCCTTGACCAAATTACACCAACACCTCTCTAGGAATGCTCTTTGCAAAGAAATTTGGTGATATGACAAGAGGTTGGTTTATGAAGATTACAAAATATCAAGTCCAACTGAGTCACCAAATGAGGTGCCAGTAGGAGCTAACCCTTATCTTCGACCAAATCTATAGCCCGACCCTTTAACTAATGATGGTTTCTATATTTCAAGATTCAATGCTCAAAACCACTCTTTTGATCTTATGAGCATAGCAAGAGTCCAAGGAGGTAACCCTGATAATAAATCACGGGATGGAAATCACCGACCTAGGCCAAGTCCATGACGTAATTTCCAAATTATGAACTTTGTTTGTTTTGTAGGCACTACTCTTGACCAAACAAAGATAACCATCATTGGAAACCTAAGGGTACACAAAGTCAACCCTCTGGATTTGAAGACAAATCTTTTACCACCTAGGGAGGATCATACGCCCCGAAGGCCAATCAGAAGCTCACAATGTATAACACCTACTCTTACTAATCTTGTACTGATTATTGCATTCTTTTTGCAGATGAATGACTAATGGATCGTTTGAAGTGGAATCCAACCCCACAAGACATTATTAAACCAACCAACATGCTATCATGGAGCATTGAAGAAGAAACAACTCGAGCACCAGCTGGATTAGTAGAAGCGGGAATTTGTTTTCCCGGAGACAACTCTTTGTAACCTATTTTTCTTCATTTATTTTAGACAAACTTTGGTCCTATTTATTTTGCAATTTTTATCATTACATTGTACATTAGAGGGTGCTAAAGAGTTATTGGTCAGCAAGGCAAAGCAACCAAAGTATTTTTGGGTTAACCATCTAACCACACAAGGCAAAAACACGGGCCACGTTTTCTGCCATTCCAAGGAGATGGATAGCGTGCGTACCACTAAGGCCAATCCATTTGAGGCTGATTCACCTAGAGAAGGGTCCCAAATCCACTTAACGCAAGAGGGAGGATATCATGCAAAGAGTCATCCAAAGGCACCACAAAAAGATGAGGCCCATGGAATGAAGAAGACAACGCGCACCCACGGTCCAACTCGCCCGAAGAGGGGCCTTCTCTTGGTTCAGCCCATCAAGTGTTATGCACGTCTCTTTTTCCATTTCAAATTCAGATCTAGAGACCCCCGCTCCTCCCCACAAGGCACAGCAGATTTATTTTACAAGGAGCCATCATCCACGATCAAGATGAAGGCGCGCATAACCATGGAAAGATGGATCAAACCGAGTTTATTCTTTCATTTTTCTTCACACCAACTAAGCCCTTAGTTTCCCTAGCATATTTAAGGATAATTTTTCAGACATTGTACCCAGTTTTTGATCAATTATTCAGAGGTATTTTTTAGAAACTCATGCTTAGGAGCTTGTCTCAAGGTAAAGCCTCGGGTACTTGCATTCGAGTGGAGTTGTGTCTCCAATTGTCTTCCAAGTCCGAGGTTACTTGGAAGTTCTTATTTTCATTCATCTTGCATCTTATCTAAGATCTTAGATAAGGGAGAAAGTGATC
Source organism: Begonia peltatifolia (assembly GCA_022433055.1). Lineage (NCBI taxonomy): Eukaryota > Viridiplantae > Streptophyta > Magnoliopsida > Cucurbitales > Begoniaceae > Begonia > Begonia peltatifolia. Next base: position 10,553,149 of record CM039517.1, on the reverse strand, counting down.
AAAACTGATATTGTGCCGTTGTAATTTTCCTTGCAAGGTAACATCACCCATAGGTGCCCTAAGTTGCCTCTCAGGCCAGTTACAGATTTTTTTGTATAAATTTTATGTTTTTAATCATTTTTCATTGAAATTTGCGAGGTTACTTTGTATTACAATATATTAGAAATCCTCCAAATTTTTTTCCATTTGGGTTTCATTTGCATTACTTATTACTCGTTCATTTGGGGTGTTCTCGGATTGAGCCGAGAATACCGATCATTATGTTGATTTGTTCACTAACCTTTATTCTTGCAGCATCAATTCGTATCACTATATCCAAGAACACATATAGAATGGCACCAAGGGAATTAAATGAGTTGAAGTCACAACTGATAGAACTAGTAAATAAGGATTTGTCACCATTATTATTTGTCAAAAAGATGGATGGATTGATGAGGATGAGCATTGATTATAAAGAATTGAACAATGTGACGATAAAGAATAAATACTTGTTGTCAAGGATTGATGACCTATTCGATCAACTCTATGGTGCATGTATATTCTCAAATATTGATTTACGATTAGAATACTACCAATTGAAAGTCAAATTTGATGATAATCAAAAGATAACATTTCATACTTGGTATTATCATTATTAGTTCATGGTTATGTTCTTGTTTTAACCAATGTGTTTACGGCATTTATAGGCTTGATGAATCATGTCTTCAAGAGCTATCTAGACAAGTTTATAATCGTATTCATATACGATATCTTGTTTCACTCCCATTCAAATGAAGAGCACATGGAGCTTTTAAAGATTGCGTTGGAAATCTTAAAGGCTCACCAATTATATGCAAAGTTCTCCTAATGTGAATTTTGGCTAGATGAAGTCAATTTTTTTGGTCATGTCATTTCTAAGGATGATGTTGCAGTGGATCCAGTTAAAGTTCAAGCAATCTCGAATTGACCAGAAGTATCGATGAAGTATGTAGTTTTCTTGGTTTGACGAGGTACTAATGGAGGTTCATAAAGGCCTCCTTGAAGATTGCCTTGCCATTAACTAGTCTTATTGAAAAGAATGTCAGATTTTGGTGGTTTAATAAATGTAAAGAAAGATTTCATGAACTGAAGTGGAAGTTGACTACAACCTTGATATTAACGCTTCTAACTAAGAATGCTAGGAATACTAAATATTGTGATACCTCAAAACATGGGTTGGGATGTGTACTTATGTAAGAGGGTAAAGTAGTTGTGTAAGCTTCTAAGCAATTAAAGAAGTATGGACGCACTTATCGTAACTTTTACGGACTACAAAAGGCGGAAATATGTTTTTATTCAAAAGGAGCTAAACGTGAGACAAATGAGATAGTTGGAGTCCATTAAGGATTATGATTATCAGATTAAATATCACCTGGAAAAAAAAAATGGTGGCAGACGCATTAAGTAGGAAGAATATCTCGATACACTTTGTATTGCCATAGGTACCTTTGTATTGCCATAGTCCGAGATTCATAAATGTAGATTGGAACTAATCACTTCACAATTAGCATCTACGCTTTCAACTATAACGTTGATGCCTACGATGTTGGAAAAGATTAAGCACAATAGAGCGATCATAAGTGTATAAGCTTTAAATTGTACAATATAACGAATCCTTTCATCCCAGTAAGATATTGTCTGCTTTGGGGATTGGGCCGTAATCCAATATACTCCCCTCATGGATTTGTTTGGCAAGGACTTCCTAGTCAGTCACTCAACATGGTACTACTCTAGTTAGAGCACTTTTAATTTTGGAGTTCTTATGGGATCCGTTGCCAATTGTGCTTCAAAACGCGTCTTATTATCTTGGGAGGGTTTCCTTACATATGTTTCATTTTCATATAACTGCCCAAACGATGTGGAATTGTGACAACTCCCTTTTTACGACTCAGAATTTGCCTATACCCGAGTCTGAGATTTGCCTACACTCAGCTTAGGTCCCGAAGTGTGCTCCGCAACCCAAAGTTTTTCCCGCAGTCGTGCTCATACGTATACATTCAGATAATCACATACCATGTCCTGATTCATTAGTGAAATTATTCTTTTTCTAAAGAGGGGATACTGACTGTAAAAGCAGATGGTATGTCCCAAAGCATAAGAAGTTACAACAAGAAATATTGTGGAAGCTCATTCCTCAACTTTCTAGATTATCCCAAGAAATATCAAGATGTATAGAGACCTAAAGCGAAACTATTGGTGACTTAATCTCAAATAAGATATTGCTAAGTATGTAGAACTATGATTGATTTACCAATAAGTTAAAACAAAGCATCAGGGGCCAACTGGGATGTTATAGTCTCTATTGATAGGTGAGTAGAAATGAGAACGACTTCCAATAGATTTTGTAGTCTGTTTGCCAAGAACAATGAAAGAACATGATGTGTTATGAGTGATCGTGGACAAGTTAATGATGTAGGCTCACTTTTTATCTATAAAGATGACTTATTCAATTATATCTTAGAACTCATCTGTTAGCCTAATACTAAGTAAGTAATGCGCATAAAAACATAACACTGTAAATACACATATCCTAACAAATGCAGTTTCTACAGTTTTGTCTCTTTCTTACATCTTCTTTATCTTCTTACTACTGGTTTCTTTTTTACGTGCTATATCAAGATGACACACTTCGTGGTCCACCTCACGGGACAAAGCCAAACTCAATCTAGTAAAGTGACACACCTCGCGGTCCACCTCTCGGGATAACGCCACTACATAAAGTAGGGGAAGAAGTGACACACCTCGCGGTCCACCTCAGGGGACAAGGTCACTCAACCTCATCTTTATTACCTTCTTACATACATTTTCATTTCATTCGTCATATCCTACTGTTTCATTTCGTAAAAGCATAGAAATTCATTTTTGTTTCGTTTTGGTACTTTAAAACCATGAATGACTAAAACATAAAATAAACATGCATACAACCTAGTGAACTGTGATGTAGGCCCGAAGGCAAAAACACATACGTACACTACTTACTTGGCATTCTTAGCAATTCGCTCGCAAACCGTACGTTAATTGGAAATTGAAGAAACTATAAAATCACACATTTATTAATTCTAATTCGTCCAACTCATGAAATTCTAACACGAACATCATAAACTCGTACTAAGCCGAAACTCCCAACTAAACCTGAAATCCGACTCAATTTCTGACCATATTCAGAAATTCATAACTCATTCAATGCTCGTCCGAGTTTTACGATTCAAAGTGCTACGAACTCCTTAAGGTGTTTAGTTTGTAATGGTATAATCCATTACCTAATCCTACATCCCTAGCTTTGCCAAATCCGGTGAACAAGAACCGTTTTATAACCTAACGTTTCTCGGCTATTCAAACGCTCAATCCTTTCCATAAAAACCTATAATCTAATCCTTCCTCAAGCTTAAACATCCTTGAACGTGTAAAAATCAACTATAACCTCGAACTTCACTTTTAACGTTGAAAACTTCTAAAAGACCAACTATCTACTAAAAACTTACTTTAAATTTGAAAATTAATGAAGGAAAGAGAGGAATCATTGGCTGCGCGTCGCTGGAAAGGAGATCGCTGAAGGAGGGTTTTCACGCGGTGGGGAGTAAGAAAGAAACTGAAGCGGGAAGGGGTTTTTACTATCCTTCCCCTCCCTTTTTTTTCTTTCTATTTTTTTTATTAATAATAAATCCTAATTACTTTTTTTGCCCTCAAGCTTTAATCGTTTAACCAAATGGTTATTCGGTTCGTCACGGGCTGGATTTTTATAAATATATTTTGTCCATTAGACTTAAAATAATCTTTTACCTAAAGGTATAAATTTTTCGCTTTTGATTCCGACTAAAACTCTGTCGTTTACCAATACATAAATCTGAAAATCATTTTAATGGAAATTTTGGCTATTATATTCCACCCTACTTAAAAAATTTTTATCCTCAAAATATGTTTGTAACACCCTGAAATTTTTCGTTAAAATAATTTCAGATTTACGTATCGATAGACGGCGAAGTTTTAGTCAGAATCAAGAGAGGAAAATTTGTACTGTTAAGTAAAAGATTATTTTGAACCTAATGGAAAAGAGAAAATTATAAAATTCCAACCGCAAGCGAACTGATTGACCGTTTAACAAAAAAATTAGAGGCTGAGGGCGATTTAGTAATTACGTTTATTATTGTTATTATTATAAAAATAAAAAAATAATAACAATAAAAACAAACCCTCCTCTCGACCGATGCCCCCCTCCCCCCCAATGTTTCTTCTCTTTCCCCCCTCCTTGTTTCTTCTCTCCCGCGTGAAGACTCCTCCCTGGAGGTTCTCTGTTTTTTTTATTTTTTTCCTCCATTCCGTTCTTTCTTCCTCCCCACGTAGGCCACACTTCTCATCTCCCTCTCCATTCTTCATTTTTTTTCTCCTCCCTCTCCATCACGAGTAGCAATCTCTCCTTTCCCCCACCGATTCTTCTTTCTCTTTTGGACATCCAAGGTTATATTTATGTTGCCCTTCTTGATGGGTTTCTTTTGCTGGATTTTTCTCTCTTGTTGGATGTTTAATCATGCTATATTATCATAACGATGAATATTGTGGAAAGAAATTGATGATTTGTCTAGATTGGGGAAATCTGAAATTTAGGGCTAAATCCTATGCATGTTTCGGTTTTGGAAATTTCGGCTGAGCTATTGATGTTGTTTTAATAAATGAATACAACCATTAGAGACTAGACATCCTAAGATTTAAATTGGCTGTTTAATCGTAGAAATCGGGTAAAGATTGAATGAGTTATGAATTTTAGAAATTAATGTGCAAAAACTGGAAAATTTCAGCTGACAGTTCGGTTTTGATTTTTCTGCCATTGATTATGCTCTGATTTTGGCAAATGGATTGCACCAGCATAAGCTAGACCTTATAACGTTTCCAAAACATGTCGAATCATCAAATTCGGCCAAATATACAATTTGATATGAATTTTCGAAGTGGAATGAAAAGCTGTGAAACGATTTCCGGGCAGATTCGGTTTTTTATTTTCTGCTACTAATTGAATTCGATTTTTGACAAATGGATTTCACCATGTTGAAATAGACTCGTTTAGGAACCCTTAGCATTTTAAATCATTGAATTTGGACTTATATTCAATTTGTTGTGAATTTTTGAAATTGGATAAGATTTATGACAAATTTCGAAAGTTGAATTGTGATAGTTTCAATTTTAATTTCTTGATATTGAGTTATTTGGTTGAAATTGATTGAAGTGTTAAATTGTTAGGGTGGTTGATTGAGGTTGTGTGGATGATGACTTACCCTTGGGATAATTATTTGAATTAGATTTCAATTTTTAGATTGTGCATTATAGAATGATGGGTGTTTGGAGATAGAGGTTATATGCACATGTTTTGAGTTCTATTATGTTTGGATATTGGATATTAGGTGGTGTTCATGCTAGTTGATGAATGTTAAGAGTATAGGTTAGCTTAGTTGTTGATTTGGAAGTTAAGTGCATAGAGTTACACTTGATGATCTTGTGGTTGTTTATTTAGTTTTTTAAAATAGAAATTTATGGATTTGGTTATATGTGGTGGTTCTGAATTAGAATTGTAAATCGTGAATGATAACTTATAACTTTATGCTTTAGAATTTCAGGAAAATGTAATCGATCAGGTTGGATCGAATAGCTAAGGACGCCAGGTAAGTAGTGCATGCATATGTTTTGCCCAAGTGGGCCTACACCGTAGAACTTTAAGATTTCATGTTGTTGATTGTGGTGTGCGTGCGTATTGTTTGACATACATCATTTTTTTTAAAAAACGGGAACGAAAATAGTTTTGAGCATAATTTGAGTAGGTGACGACACGCATGGCGGTGGTACCGCGAATCTTGCTAGTGTGCGGGCCGGTGCTTCACTAGTCGCGGATTTTGCTTGAGGAGTGGGCAGGCTGGGCCGTCACGCGGTGTGAATGTGTTGACGGTGAGGGTGATGGGCAGTGGTATCGCGGATCCTACTAGTGTGTGGGCCGGTGCAACACCAGTCGCGGATTCCGCTCGAGTAGTGGGCCGGCTGGGCTGTCGCGAAATGCATGTGTGTGGCAACTGTGGCCCTGTGCTGGGGAGGCTGGGACGGGGGCGACGTGTCAGGGTGTAGTGTGGCGCGAGGTACACCCTTACCCTGATGTGGTTGTCGTGTGGTGATGCGTGTGTGTAGCTTGTGGGGCTCGTTGATGGGGAGTCCTGAACGGTGGCGACATGTCAGGGTGTAGGGTGACGTTAGGTTCCTCCTTATCCTAGTACAGCCACACTATGCGTCACAGATGTGACAACTATTAGTGTGAGTGTAGAGACTGCATGTGATAGGATTGCATTGTCGACTTTTACTTTCATATCGCATTACTTACTGAGCGTTAGATTTATGTTGTGTGTTCTGTGGTGTAGGTGCTGACGATATTGCTGGTGAGCCTCAAGGGCCTAGTCCTGAGGCATAGGATGGTTGGCGGTGTGCGACCAAGGCACCGAATGACGGATTTTGTTATGGCGACCCGACCCGCGGTGGTGGTAAGTGATGGTGAGATTCGTTGGGTTGTTATTTTGTGTCGGGTATTTATGCAGATAGGGGAGTTCGTATAGATGCCAGTTGTATAGGATTGTATAAAGTGGTTGTAGTGTTTTGGGGACGCGTACGTATTATTACATGTTAGGGTATGATATTGCTCTATACTGTGAATTTTCTTCATTTGCACTTGATGGATTTTTGTTGTCTTTAAACTCTGATTTTGTTATGAAGATTTCTCTGGATGGTTGATAGATAAATATTGTTAATTTTTGGTGAACTGTGTGCAGGGTTTAAATTTTGGGATAGCAAGTTTTTAGGCGTTACTCTTCCAAAATTTCGGGAGAGAGGTTGGGAGTTGAGAGGATATGGAGTACATCGAAATATGTACAGTGAGTGTTAGGGAAGTGTGGAGCGGAGCGAAAGCGCAGCGTGGTCGCAGGTGCGCGGGGCAAGCGGCCCTGCGGGTGCTCACGGGTCATGCGGCGTCGGGTGAGGGCATGCGTGCGGACGTGTGGTACGGAGGTAGGGTGCGTGGGGCACGCGGCGCTGTGAGCATGCGCGTGACGCGGTGATGTTGAGTTGGCGCGCGCGGCACCACGAGGGTGCGCGCGAGGTGTCGAAGTGGGGACGTGAGTGCGCGACACCGGATTGTGTAGTTCGAGGGGTGCGTTGGATTCTTTCCTAGGATTTCGAGTCTTGCCGATTTATCTTAAAACTATTTTTAAATTATTTCATTTTCCGCTGCATATTTTTATATTGAGGATTTCGTGTTCCCTCTTCGGGGCGCGAGTTGTTTTCGAACCGAGTCGAAAATTTTTCATACTCACAAATGTTCTTTTGAAGATGATTTGAAAACGAAAGTACTATTAAACTGAGTGAGTTGTGTCAAGTTTTAGTGTGTCATAGTGTGTGGATGTACTGTAGCGCACCGGGAACGTGTGGGTTCTCAGGGTGTTACAATGTTACCTGAGCAACTTTGGATATCGGCTCATCATGTCCTGCTGCCGTTCCCAAGTTGCTTCTTTCACGTTGTGGTTACGCCATAAGACCTTCACTTAGAATCTCCACTGGTTGCTCCTCATAGGTCAACGTCTGCCGAATTTCTATATTCTGCTACTACACAACATAATAAGAATCTCGCATTCACTTCTTTAGCATAGAGATGTTGACTATATTGTGAAAATCCATCGAGGTTGGTAGTTGCACCTTGTAAGGTGTCTTTCCAATTCTTTTCTTAATAAGAAATAGTCCAATAAATCTAGGATTCAACTTATCTCTCCTTTCGAACCTTGCAACTCCTTTGAATGACAAAACTTTCAGAAAGACTTTGTCATTCACTTCAAATTCTAGCTCTCTCCTTCATCGGTCTACATAAATTTTCTATCGGTTTTGAGCTGTCAAGATCCGTTGCCAAAGAAAAATAATCTTTTCTGCTGTTTGTTCCAGAATGTTTGTACCAATCAATCGTACCTCTCCGACTTCGTCCCAATACAACAGAGATCTGCACTTTCTCCCGTAGAGAGCCTCGTAAGGAGCCATATTTATTGTAGTTTAAAAGCTGTTATTATAAGAAAACTCCACTAGAGATAAATATCTGCTACAAGAACCTTGAAATTCCAATACGCAAGCTCTGAACATATCCTTCAACGTCTGAATAGTCCTCTCGGATTGTCCGTCTGTCTAAGGATGAAACGCCGTAATAAAATTGAGCTATGCACCCATAACCTTGTGCAGACTCTTCTAAAATTTTGATGTAAATCTAGGGTCTCTATTTGACACAATCGAAGTCGGAACTCCATGCAACCGTATGATCTCCTGAATATACAATTCAGTGAACTGATCCACGGAATACGTCATCTTTACTGGCAGAAAATGGGTTGACTTGGTTAATCAATTCACAATAACCCATATACCATCATAGCCCTTTGTTGTCCGAGGTAATCCGACAATAAAGTCCATCGATATCTGCTTCTATTTCCATTCAGGAATAAACAATGGCTGTAGCTTTCCTACTGGCCTCTGATGTTCAGCCTTGATCTGCTAGCAAATCAAACATGTCTCAACGTATTTTGCCACCATCCTCTTCATATTGGGCCACCAGTAATGTTGCTTAAGGTCCCTGTACATCTTGGTGCTTCCTAGATGCATAGAAAACTTCGATGAGTGGGCTTCAGATAGTATCTCCTTTTATAGTTCTTCATTATATGTGGAACAAACCACCTATTTCAAAACTTAAGAATTCCGTCGTCTGAATGACTGAACTCTGACCTGTCTTTAGAAATCATGCTTGATTTAATTTTATTGCATTCGGCATTATCCTTCTGCGCTTGCTTAATCTTCTCCAAAATAGTGGGTTGTAAGGACATGGTCGATAAATGGCTGACACATTCGACACCACTTATAAGTTGAATTTATGAAATTCTGCATCCAAAGCTAATGGCATAGTTGGAGTCATAGCTGAAGTCGATGCTGCCACTCTGTTCAATGCATCAGCCACTACGTTTGCTTTGCTGGGGTGGTACTTAATCTCGAAGTAATAGTCCTTCACAAACTCTAACCACCATCGTTGCCTCATATTTAACTCTTTCTGAGTTAAAATATAATTAAGACTTTTGTGATCTGAATATATCTCACATGGCTGTCCACACAGATAATGCCTCCAAATCTTTAGCGCGAAAACTACTGCGGTTAACTCTAGGTCGTGTGTCGGATAATTCAGCTCATAGATTTTCAATTGCCTAGAGGCATAGGCTATCACCTTCCCTTCCTGTATCAACACACACCCAAGACCTACCTTGGAAGCATCGTAGTAAATGCTAAATTTTCCGTTCTCAGTAGGAAGCGTCAATATTGGGGCAGTGATCAATCTCTGCTTTAAAGTTTGAAAATTGTGCTCGCAATCTTCGGACACAACTACTTCACATTTTTCATTGTCAAACGGGTAAGAGGCATTGCATTCTTCAAAAATACTTTGATGAACCTCTTATAATAACCTACTAACCCGAGGAAACTTCGTATCTCAATAACACTATTCCGTTGTGGCCATTCTTTAACTGCCTGAATCTTTGCTGGATCAACAAATATGTCATCACTCGAGATGAATTGATCAACAAAATGAATCTTATCCAGTTAAAACTCGCACTTAGAAAATTTCACATAAAGTTGGCGTTGCTCCAAAGTCTCTGATACCAACTTTAAGTACTCTTTATGATCCTCCTGACTGGGAGCATACATCAATATGTCGTCGATAAACACTATGACAAATTTATCGAGATAATTATGGAATACTCTGTTCATTAGATCCATGAAGGCAACTGAAGCATTTGTCAATCCGAAAGACATTACTAAGAATTCATAATGTCCATACAGCGTTCGAAAAACCGTCTTCAGAACATCTTCTGATTTGACCATTAGCTTATAATAGCCTAATCATAGGTCGATCTTTGAAAAAGACTCGTGCACCCTGGAGTTGATCAAATAGATCATCTATCCTTGGCAGAGGGTACTTGTTCTTGATTGTTAACTTATTCAACTCCCTGTAATCGATGCACATCCGTAAAGATGCATCCTTCTTTTTGACAAAAAGGATCGGTGCGCCCCACGATGAAAAGCTAGGACGTATAATCCTTTTTCCACCAACTCCTCTAATTGCTTCTTTAACTGTTTCAGTTCCGTTGGTGGTAATCTATAAGGATTCTTCGACATTGGCTCGACTCCTAGATATACATTTATAGCAAACCCTATTTCTCGATCCAGAAGCAAATCGGGTAAATCATCTAGAAAAACTTCTGGAAAGTCTTGAACAACCAAAATATCTTTAGGCTTTGATTCTCTGGAAATTTGCATATCTATAATACTTGGGAGAAAACCAAAGGACTCACCCATTACATCATGACGAGCATCGATATGCGTCATCACGAATATCTTCCTGGCATTCTTAACGGCTTGAAAAGTGTGCTTCTCTCCATCTTGGGGTTGAAAATTCACTGTTCATGTGATAAAGTCAATCGTGGCGTAGTGCTTGAACAGTCAATCCATTCCTAGAATCACATCTTATCCAGTTATGCCCATAATTGTAAGATCGGCTAATAAATTTTTTCTTACCACGGACACTACACTATCTCGTACGACTTGATTAGAATGCATACATCCACTAAAAGGCAACATCACTTCATAGCTACAGCTCGTTGCTACAGGCCATACATCTAACTCGACCGCGAATGCAATTGCAATAAACGAGTGTGTCGTACCCGAGTCAATCAAGGTATAAGCAGGTACATAATTTATCAACATAGTACCTGACACTACGAGTGGCTGGTCGTCATAGCCTGACTCGATCATGGCAAATATTCTCGGTGTTGTGCGTGTCAACCCCTTCTTCAAACCTGGACAATCTCTATTGACATGGTGCACCTCGTTATAGTTGAAATACCGAGTAACTCTAGGCTTCGGGCAATCTCTAGCTAAGTGTCCGGCTTCATTAAAATTGTAGCACTTTCCCAAATTCAATCTGCATTCACCCGGTGGTACTTCAAACACTTAGGGCACTGGGAGTACTGCACCGACCCTTGAGGCCTTTTGCTACTTCCCTGACTGCTCGAACTCTTGCTAGGCCTCTTGGCGCCTCTCTGTTGTTGCTGTTGAGGGACACCTATACTTTGTTGCATAGTAATTTACTTGAAAAATCTTGTGGAAGCTTTTCTCTGTTTAACACACTTCATTTCAGCTTCTTCCACTTCTAGTGCCTTAGCCACAATCTTCGAATATGGCACTTCCTGAGTTCCGACTATCTTTACTCCCTTGTATATCTCTGGCTTTAATCCTTATATAAATTCAAACACTTTATCCTCGTTCCTACTTATCAAATTACTGGTAAATCGGGATAAAGACTCAAACTCCCGGCTGTACTCAGTCACTAATCCGGTTTGCTTTAATTGTAGGAACTCCATCCTCTTTGTTGCCTGAATTGTACTGTTGAAATACTTCTCATAAAAAGCGTATTTGAACTTCTCTCACGTCATATGTTGAACATAAGTGGTGGCCTCCATAACCTCCCACGAGAATCGGGCAGGCATCCTTCCCTAGATAAAACGTGGCCAGCGAAATCTTATTTTCTTCTTCTACCTTCGCGTATTTAAACATGCTCTCGATTGTATGGACCCATTCCTCTACAGCCATTGGATCTGATGACTGCCCTTCAAATGTCGGGGGTTGCAACCTCTGACATCTATCACCTAACTAGTTATGGTTAGAACTAGAGGTTGCACTTCTTTAAACCTCTCGATTCAATAAAATTCCTAGCTGTTGAGACTACTAGTTCACCAATTCAGTCAACTGTTTGATCATCATCGAATCATCCTTATTCCTTGAATCAGAGGTCTTTCTTGGTGTTCTCGGGCGTGCTGGTTGTCTAGACTTCTTGACTAAATTCCTAGGCAAAAGTTAATCACTCTCATAAACATCTAATAACTATAGCTAAACTTAAACAGTTACAGTATTCGAAGCATGTCATGCGGCGATCGGCGCTGTTACGTAATCATTTGACCGGTTTGACCAACTGGCTCTGATACTAACTCTGTAGCGACCCAAAAATCCACTCATTTTCGGTCTGCTCTATGCTCTGATACCAACTCTGTAGTGACCCGAAAATCCATTGGTTTCTGGTATCCTCTCTGCTATGATACCAACACTGTAGCGACCCGAAAACCCACCGCTAGTTTCCGGTTCGCTAACCACACTCTTACTTGTAAAATTTGACAAATTTCGTGAAAAATTTAAAACTTTGTTTACCCAACTTAAAATGACATATTTGAAAACTTTTAAAGTGTCACAGTAGAAGCCTTTAACTAAATCGATATAAATAAAATTTCAAGTTTTTAAAACATTAAAAAGGAATTTCAGTTGACCTCGGAAACCTATCGGTCGACATCTATACTCACAGGTCGGCACTTCATTTGCCTCTCCTGCAGAGGATGACACTTGGTTACACCGGTCGACGCCCTAATCCTCTCATTTGCATCGGTCGAACCTTGCGGTCGACACTATTACCATTTTTACACTGACTGGTCGACACTTACATACACAGGTCGACACATGATATGATTCTGTCGCCGTAGGTCGACCATCGAGGTCGACTTCTACCTATATCGGTCGACACCTATACATATCGGTCGATACCTTACATCAGTAATGTGATGACCCAAATATTTATGTATAAGGACGAATGAGGGGCAAACCTCAGGACGTAAGTCGAGTGAAGGCAAATCTCGAACTCGAGTATAGACAAATTGCGGGTCGTGGAAGAGGGGGTCGTCACTATCCCACATCGTTTGGGGAGGTATATGTAAATAAAACAAATGTAAGGCAACCCTAGCAAGATAGTAACACGCATTTTGAAGCACAATTATCGACGGATCCCATAAGAACTTTGAAGTTAAAAGTGTTCTGTCGAGAGCAGTAGCAGGTTGGGTGACCGACTGGAAAGTTCTTGCCAAACAAATCTGTGAGCGGAGGATATTAGTGTACAGCCCAATTCCTAAAAGCAGATAATATCTTATTGGGAAATTGATCGTTACAAATGGTATCACAACATGTACTCAACCGGAAATGTGGCCAACAAGGGGCCCCCAGAAGGGGGTGATTGTGATGACCCGAATGTACACGTATGAAGACGACTGCGGGGCAGACCTCAGGTTACGGGACAAACCTCGAGACGTTAGCCGAGTGTAGGCAAATCCCGAACTCAAGTATAGACAAATCTCGGGTCGTGGAAGAGGGGGTCATCACAATCCCACATCGCTTGGGGAGATATATATAAATGAAACATATATAAGAAAACCCTACCAAGATAGTAAGATGCGTTTTGTAGCACAATTGACGACGGATCCCATAATAACTCTAAAATTAAAAGTGCTCCGGCAAGAGCAGTATCAGGTTGGGTGATCGACTGAGAAGTTCACTCGTTAAACAAATCCGTGAGGGGAGGATATTGGGCTACGACCCAATCCCCAAAGCGGATAATATTTTACTGGGAGAAGTGGTCATTACAAGTAACCTTAGCAGAAGAATTTCCATAAAATGAAACAGATAAATTTCAAAACATAGACCTACACTTCCCACTCAATTCTAAAATCCACTATATACATAAAAATGGCTAAATACAAGTTTGAAATCCATTGACTCGAAATGATTCAAAATCCTCACTTACACACACACGGTCAAAACGCCCTAACAGCCAGCCAGATCGTCCCACTAGCGCACCTATCCAACTGCCTCCTAGTCCTGGGCATGCTCATAGTACTCACCAACTATCACCTCGTCACCTACATCACAGAACTCATCTATTAGCCTAATGCAAAGTAAGTAATGCATATAAAACATAAACACTTGAAACAATACATCTCCTAACATATGCAATTTCTACAGTTTCGTTTCCGTCTCTTTCTTACACATTCTTTATCCTACTACTAGGTTCTTCTTTACGTGCTAGATCAAGGTGATACACCTCGCGGTCCACTTCACGGGACAATGCCAACCTCAATATAGTAAAGTGACACAACTCACGGTCTACCTCTCGAGACAAGGTCATCATGTAAAGTAGGGGGAAGAAGTGACACACCTCACAGTGCACCTCACGGAACAAGACCACTCAACCCCATCTTCATTGTTTTCTTATGTATATTTTTATTGCATTTGTCACATCCTACTGTTTTATTTCGTAAAAGCATGAAAATTCATTTTCATTTCGTTTTCGTACTTTAAAACCATGAATGCATAATCTACTAAAACATAAAATAAACATACATACAACTTAGCGAACTGTGATGTAGGCCCGAAGGCAAAAACATCTACGTATACTACTTACCTGGCATCCTTAGCAATTCGCTCGTAAATAGTATGCTAACTGGAAACTAGAGAATCTATAAAATTACACATTTATTAATTCTACTTCGTCAAACTAATGAAATTCTAACAGAGAAATCAAAAACTCGTACTAAACCGAAGCTCCTAACTAAACACGAAATCCAATTCAATTTTCGACCACATTCAGAAATTATAACTCATCCAATACTCGTCCGATTTGTACGATTCAAAGTGGTTCGAACTTCTTACGACGTCTAGTTTCTAACGGTTTAATCTATTACTTTATCCTACATGCCTAGCTTTTCTAAATCTAGCAAACAGGAACCGCTCTGTAATCTAAGGTTTCTTGGCTATTCAAATGGTCAATCTTTTCCATAAAAAACTATAATCTAATCCTTCCTCAAGCTTAAATATCCTTGAACGTGTAAAAATTGACTATAACCTAAAAATTTTGCATCTCCTCCTAAGGTTTACCAAACTATCTGATAAATACCTATTACTTCACTTTTAACGCTCAAAACTTCTAAAGGATCAACTATCTGCTAAAAACTTACTTAAATTTGAAGATTGATGGAGGAACGAGAGGTATCGTCGGCTGCGCGTCGCTGGAAAGGAGATCCCAGAAGGAGGGTTTTCACGCTGTAGGGAGGAAGAAAGAAACCGAATGGGGAAGGGGGTTTTTATGAACCTTCCCCTCCCTTTTTGTTTTTTCTATTTTTTTTATTAATAATAAATCATAATTACCTTTTTGTCCTCAACCTATAATTGTTTAACTAAACGGTTATTCGGTCCGTCATCGGCAAAAACAATAAAATCAAATCTTTTAGTGGAATTCCCAGCAACAGAGTTCTACAACACCAAGCAGATTTATAGAAAACTACTCTAAAGGATTCTCACAAACAACTGATAGTTTGATGCCTCAAGAGAAATCAGAAGGTTTTGCTAGAAAATATGCCTCCGAAATAGACGTAATTCTGCAGAATTTAGCTACATCCATCAAAAATATTGAAACTCAATTGAGACAGCTATCTTAATCCATGAACACAAGAAATGCGGGGCAATTACCAAGTGATACGGAAGTGCCGCAAAGACCAAGAAAGGAGAATTGCAAGCCCATTGTATTGAAGAATGGAAGGGAACTTGAGATTCTAAAAAAACACCAGAGGTCAAAAAATTTATAGAAACAAGATGAGTTTGTTGAACAAGAGGATTTAGATAAATCAGAAAAGTGTAACCCAGTGACTAATGTTGTAGTTACACCACAACATCAATAAGGTGAATTGAAAATTCAGAGGCCACCGCCATCATTCCCCCAAAAATTGCAGAAGCACAATCAGGAAAAGCAATTTAAAAGATTCCTTGATGTTCTTAAGCAACTTTACATTAATGTGCCCTTGGTGGAAGCAGTTGAACAAATGTTCAACTACGAGAAAATTTGAAACGGTAGCCATGATTGAAGAAACAAGTTATATCTTACAGAATAAGATGCCACCTAAATTGAAAGATCCAGGTAGCTTCATCATTCTACGCACGATCAATAACAACTATTTTGGGAAAGCTTTGTGTGATTTAAGAGCAAGTATTAATTTAATGCCCATATCCATCTTCACGAAACTGGAAATAGGATAAGCTAGACCTACTATGGTTACTTTGCAACTCGCTGATCTCTCATTAACTTATCCTGAAGGAAGATAGAAGACGTACTCGTAAAGCTAGATAAATTTATTTTTCCAGCAGACTTCATTATTTTGGATTATGAAGCAGACCGTGAAGGGCCCATCATATTGGGAAGACCCTTTTTAGCCATGGGAAGAACGTCAATTGTTGTTAAAAAAGAAGAACTCACCATGTGGGTGAATTATCAACAGGTTACCTTCAACGTTTTAAAAGCCATGAAGTATCCTTTTGACGAAGAAAATTATTTTATTATATCAGAAAAACAAAAACGGAAGAAACAGAACAGATTTCCTGGGGCTATAGAAAACAGTTTGAAGCATTAGTGAGAACGGAAGATAAACCATCATTTCTTAAGTCATCCATTGAAGACGCGCCAACACTGTAGCTTAAACAACTGCCCTCTAACCTCAAATATGCACTTTTAGGACTCAAGGAAACCCTTCTTGTTATTATTTCGGCTACTTTGACAACCATGCAAGAAGAAAAATTACTCCAAATATTGAGAATTTACAAACAGGCTTTGACATGGACAGTTAGAGACATTGTCCTAGTATTTGTATGTACAAGATGCTCATAGAAGATGGATACAACACATCTATAGAGCAACAGAGAAGATTGAATTTACTAATGAAGGAAATTGTGAAGAAGGAAATTGTCAAATGGTTGGATGGTTGAATTATTTACCCAATTTCAAATAGCTCATGATAAGCCCAGTTCAATGTGTTCCAAAGAAAGGTGGGATAACAGTTATGTCCAATGAAAAAAATGAGTTGATTCCAATTAAGACAGTAACAGGTTGGAGAATTTGCATGGATTACTAGAAATTAAACAAGTCCACACTTAAATATCATTTCCTGCTACTATTTATTAATCAAATGCTAGACAGGTTGACTGGTAAACAATTTTATTGTTTTCTTAATGGGTATTCAAGATATAATCAAATCATGATTGTTCCCGAGGATCAAGAGAACACTATGTTTACATGTCCTTATGGAACTTTCGTATTTCGAAGAATGCCTTTTGGATTGTGCAATGCTCCAGCAACTTTCCAACGTTGCATGATGGCTATATTTTCAGACATGGTCGAAGAATGTTAAGATTTTTATAGATGATTTCTCTATTGTGGGAGAGTCTTTCGAAACGTGTTTGAAAAATTTAGAGCGAATTTTGAAAAGATGTCAGGATACAAACTTGGTGCTAAATTGGGAGAAATGCTCTTTTATGGTTCACGAGGGGTTAGTATTGGGGGGATCGAGTCTCTGAAAAAGGGTTTAGAAGTGGATAAAGCGAAACTAAAAATCATTGAGAATTTACTCCACCAAATTCAGTAAAGGCGATTTGAAGTTTTTTAGGCCATGCAGAATTTTATAGTTGTTTCATCAAGTAATTCTAAAAAATCCCTAAACCCTTATAAATGTTACTAGAACAGAATACTTCATTTAACTTTGACAAAGACTGTTTGGAAGCTTTTAATGTGTTAAAGCAAAAATTTATAACTGTGCTTGTGATAGCAGCACCTGACTAGTACATGCCACTTATTCTGATTTGCGATGCTATCGATTATGCTGTGGGAGTAATGTGGGACAAAAGAGAGATAAAGTATTCTATTTCATTTACTATGCCAGCAAAACCCTCATTGGTGCTCAGAAAAACTATACAACTATAGAGAAAGAGTTACTCGCAATCACAATAGTATTGACTTTTGATAAATTCAAAGCATATTTGATAGGAACATAGGTGATTATGTACATTGATATGCAACGATCAAATATCTAGTTAGGAAAAATGATGCTAAACCAAGACTAATCTATTGGGTTTTACTTCTTCAAGAATTCGATTTGGAAATCCACGATAGAAAAAGCTGCGAGAATCAGGTTGCAGATCATTTATCTTGTCTGAAAAATATGAGTGAAAAACAACATGGAGAAAGCATAAAAGAAACATTTCTAAATGAACAGATGTTAAAAATTGATGTATATTCAGTGCCAAGGTATGCAGATTTTGTTAACTACATTGTAAGTGATATCATTACTCTTGACATGCAATATCAACAAAGAAAAAAGTTTTTGAAAGATATGAAACAATATTTTTGGGACAAACTTTTCCTCTTTAAACAATGTGCTGACCAACTGTTGAGCAGATGCGTTCTAGAGGAAGAAATGGATTCAGTGTTATAACAATGCCATGCAGCACTATATGAAGATCATTACAAAGGTACACACACAGCTACAAAAATTCCGCAATCAGGTTTGTACTGGGCCACTATGTTGAAGGATGCTAATACTTTTGTGAAGAGCTGTGACAGGTGCCGAAATGTAGAAAATATTAATCGAAAACATGAGCAACCACTTAATAATATTATGGAGATCAAAATACTTGACGTATGGGGGATTGATTTTATGGGACCATTTTCAACATCTTTTAGTAATTAGTACATTCTCTTGACTTTAGACTATGTTCAAAATGGGTAGAAGTAGCGGAGTTGCCAAACAATGAAAGAAATGGTGTTCTAAAATTTCTACAAAAAAATATCTTCACCAGATTTGGAACACCTAGAGCAATTATTAGCGATGGATGATCTCACTTCTGCAATAGAGCTCTCAATGGATTATTAAGCAAGCATGAAAGTCAAACATAAGGTGACCAAGGCATATCACCCACAAAGTAATTGCCAAGCGAAGGTTCCTAACCGAGAGATAAAAAGGATTCTAGAAAAAGTGGTAAATCCCAATAGGAAGGACTGGTCTCTAAAACTTATTTTTGCGTTTTGGGCATACAAAATAGATTATAAAACTGCCTTGAGTACTACTCCATACAATTTGATTTACGAAAAAATCTACCACTTACCTATAGAACTTGAACATAAGGCTTACTAGACAATTAAGACATTAAATTTGGATTTACAATGGGCATGAAGAAATCCGTTTTTACAGCTGCAAGAATTGGAAAAACTGAGAATGTGTGGTTTTGAAAATGCTAGAATTTACAAAGAAAAAGTAAATAGATGGCATGACAGAAAGATACAACAGTGGATTTTTGAAAAAGATCAAACAGTTTTACTTTTTAATTTGAGATTGAAGATTTTTCCAGGGAAGTTAAAATCTCGATGGTCTAGCCATTTTGAATTGATAGAAGTTTATTCATATGACACCTTGGAATTACGAGATGAAAAAACAGGTCCAAGTTTTAAGGTTAATGGCTAGAGAGTGAAGCTATATCTTGGAGAAAAATCGATAGAAATTACGTCAATTTCTCTAAAGGACAAAAAAAACAATATGAAGTATGGGAAAGTCAGGTTGGGGACTTAAAAATCAAGCGTTTATTGTGAGGCAACCCAACTTATGATATCATTTTGTTTCTTTTATGTTTTGTTAAAAATAATGTTGACGCTACAATGTTTGTTGTAGCATCACAAGTAAATAGTAAATGCTAAAAAAAAAAATTTTGAAAAAAAAAATATTTACCACTACCCAAATTTCATTGAAATTAAAAAAAAAAAATTCAATTTCAAATTTTCCTTTTCTTTCGCCCTATAAACGCTACAGTAACCCTAGAAAAATCCTCACCAAAAGATTTTTTTCCTTGCAAGTTATCAAATACAAAGATAAGACTCAAGAGCTCTGGAAAGAAAGCTGCTAAGCATTTGTCTCAGCCGGAATTTATTTCCAAAGTTGCAAAACTTTGATATGAGCGAGGGATGAAACAGAGACCTTTGCGGTGGAGAAACGTTTTGTAATTTTTGACAGCAATTATAAAGGGTACCCGAGCTATGTCTCTTTGATTATTCAAGAGCACAACTAGACAAGGTTCTGTGCTATTCTAGAAGAGGTAATAATAAATCTGGTTTGCAAATTCTAGGCCAATTTTGAAGGTGAGCTACCCCAAACGGTAAGGGTTAGGAAACAAAAAGTAAAGATTTCACCTGCAGCCATAAATTCTTTTTACAATTTAGAGTAAGTGGAGGATGAATTTTATACTCATGCTGACAATCATTCACCAATGTACCTGAAGGTTGTGCTGAAAGATATTGTTGAACTCGATACTGAATGGGTTATCACTAAAACAGAATCCTTCTAACTCCCTCGAATTACACTACTACCGCATGCAAGAGTGTGGTATCATTTTCTTAAAAGTCGCTTATTACCTTCATCTCAAGGACAACATGTGACTAAGGATAGTGTAACGCCTCAAAAATCTTACATGATTCCCGGTTTGTTACCAACTACTACTCGTCACCATCACTCATATATTCTACTAAATATTTCTTAGAAATTGGAAAGCTTTGTTTTTCGACTCAAAACAATTTTTTTTTTTTACTCAAAATAACTTCCAAAAGAAATACATATAAATGCCACAGCGAAAAATCGTTTAAAATCGGTTTAAGTAACTTCACTCTTAAAACATAAAAATTAAAGAGATCGGTCGACACCTGCAAGAGCCGGTCGACACTTAAGTTGTCTCGGGTTTTCATCGGTCGACACTGATAAACGCTGATCGACACTACATTTCTCTCGGGTCTTTTCATCGGTCGACACCGGGGACACCGGTCGACACCGGGGACACCGGTCGACAATTCTACACTCGTTTCAGAGAGGGGTCGACACCCGCTGTCGCAGGTCGACACCTTGATCCTCTCTGCCCGCGCAGGTCGACCTCGCGGTCGACACCTCTTCCAATTTTACACGGACTGGTCGACATCTGAGACCAGGGGTCGACACCTACTTCGGATCTGCCCTGCGCAGGTCGACACTCACATTCCATTTTACACTGACCGGTCGACACCTATGTACTTCGGTCGACACTTTGCACTCCAGAAGCCTTAACAAAATTTAAAACAAAACAACACGGTTTTGACTAAACATTTAAATTCCATGAATCCTCTTCTCGACTCGATTTACAAACCTATTACGCGCACCAAAATATTCAATTGAAATTCAAATATCTCTTTTACATCAAAATAGCAAAGTACGACTCAAAATATCTCACTACCAATACTTACAACTACCATAATCTAAACGGCTCAACAGCTGGCCTAGTCCTCCTATGAGCGTTCTACTCAACTGCCTTCTAATACTAGGCATGCTCGGGATACTTACTAACTGCTGCGTCGTCACCTACATCACATAACTCAAGTATCAGCCTAATGCTAAATAAGTAATGCATATAAACTTAAACACTAAAAAAAAATATTCACATCCTAACATATGCAGTTTCTACAGTTTCGTCTCTATTTTCGTTTTCGTCTCTTTCTTATATCTTCTTACTACTGAGTTCTTCTTTACATGATAGATCGAGGTGACACACCTCGCTGTCCAACTCTCAAGACAAGGCCAACCTCAATCTAATAAAGTGACACATCTCGCGGTCCACCTCTCGGGATAAGATCACTCAACCCCACCTTTATTATCTTCTTACGTATCTTCTCCTTTCATTCGTTTCATCTCATCCTAATATTTCACTTCGTAAAAACATGGAAATTCATTTTCATTTCGTCTCGTAAATTAAAACCATGATGCACAATCAATAAAGCATAACATGAAATAAACGTGCACTGCAACCTACTATACTGTGATGTAGGCCCGAGGATAAAACTCCTACTACATTACTTACCTGGCGTCCTTAGCACTATTAATCCAAATCTCGTACGCTAACTGGAAAACTTTTAAAATTATACATCCGTCAATTCTAACTCATTAAATTTATAACTCTCTATCTTGAAAGTCCTAACTCATACCAAAACCGAAACCCTCCACTAAACCCAAAATCCCGCACCATTTCTGTCCAACTTCGGAGATTCACAACATCTCTAATATTCGTCCAAATTGGACGATACAAAGTACTACAGTTTCTGAGAACGTCTAGTTTACTATGTTCTCATCCATTTTCCATTCGGATGTCCACGACTCGACCGAACATGGTCGAATGGACACCGTTCCAAAAATTCCCATACTCGGCCAATCAACCACCAAAATCTTTCCCACTAATTATCGTAATCCACTCCTATTTCTATCCTAAGCACCAATATGCGGATGAAATTCAACTCTACACTCTACTTATCCCATTACCCTTCTAGGTTTTCACCAAATCACCCTAGACTATTGCCAAACCCGTTTTTGTCACTAATAATACTAACACATCAACTATCTACACCAAACTAACTAGAAATTACGGTGATTCGGAAGAACGGAGGAGGAATCGATCGCCGATTTCTCGCGGGAGAAGGGGGGGTTTGCTGGGGAAGAAGAACAAGTGTTCTTCTTCCCAATTTTTAAAAAAAATTATTTAATATAATTAATTCTAATTACTATTTTGCCTTCAACTATAAATATTTAGATAAATCTACTATACGGTCAATGCTCGGATAAAATCTTAAAATTTCTCATTCACCATTATTTCTGTAATAATCCTTTACCCAACGTTATAAACTTTTCGGGCTCGATTCCAACTCGAACTTTGCCGTTGACTGATAGAAAATTCTGAAAAATTGAAATTTTTTTCCGGTGTTACATTTCACCCTCCTTAAAAGAAATTTTGTCCTCAAAATTTTATTACTTGAATAGTTCTAGATATTGGCTCATCATATCCTGTTGCTGCTCCCAAGTTGCTTCTTCTACGCTGTGGTTGTGCCATAAAACTTTCATCAGTGGAATCTCCTTGTTGCATAAAGTTTGCACTGCATAATCTAAAATCTTCACTGGTTTCTCTTCATACGTCAATGTAGGTTGAACCTCTATGTACTGCTGCATCACAATATGCGAAGGATCTCGCATACATTTTTTCAACATAGACACGTGAAATACATTGTGAACTCCATCCATAAAGGCGGGTAGTTGTAATTGGTAGGTTGCCTTCCCTATTCTTTTCGTAATAGGAAATTGTCCAACAAATCTTGGGTTCAACTTATCTCTTTTCCCAAATCTTACCACTACTTTAAATGGCGAAATCCTAAGGAAGACTTCATCACCAACATTAAATTCTAGCTCTCTTTTCTGACGATCTGCATAACTCTTCTGTCGGCTCTGAGCTGTTAAGATGCGCTGTCGAATAAATGTAACTTTATCTACTGTCTACTGCAAAATATCCGGAGCTACTAAACTTATCTAGCCAACTTTATCCCAATAAAACGGGGACCTGCACTTTCTCCCGTAAAGGGCATCGTATGGAGCCATACCTATCGTGGCCTGGAAACTGTTATTATAAGAAAATTCTACCAACGGCAGATATTTGCTCCATGATCCTTGTAACTCCAGTACGCAAGCTCGAAGCATATCCTCTAGCATTTGAGTAGTTCTCTCAAATTGTCCATCCGTCTGAGGATGAAACGCTGTGCTAAAACTGAGCTGCGTACCCATGGCTTTGTGTAAACTCTTCCAGAACTTCGATGTAAATCTAGGGTCCCTGTCTGATACAATTGAAGTTGGAACTCCGTACAATCGCAGGATCTCTTGAATATATAGTTCGGCAAAGTGATCAATAGAATACGTCATCTTTACTGGCAGAAAATGGGCCGATTTGGTTAACCTGTCCACTATCACCCATATTCTGTCATAGCCCTTTGTCGTCCAAGGCAGCCCTACAACAAAGTCCATCGCTATTTGCTCCTATTTCCATTCAGGTATCGGCAATGACTGTAATTTTCCTGCCGGTCTCTGATGCTCAGCCTTAACCTGCTGGCAGATCAAAGCACGCCCCTACGTACTTCGCCACCATTCTCTTCATGTCAGGCCACCAATAATGTTGTTTAAGATCTCTATACATCTTGGTACTTCTTGGATGCAAATAAAATCTCGAGTAGTGGGCTTCAGCCAATATTTCCCTCTGTAGTTATTCATTATTCAGAACGATCCACCTATTTCGAAACTTAATAATTCCGTCGTCCGAATAACTAAAATCCTATCTGTCGTTGGAAGCCATCCTTGACTTAATTTCTTTGCATTCAGTGTCGTCCCTCTGTGCCTGCTTGATCTTTTCCAAAATTGTAGATTGTAGAGACATAGCCGATAACATGGCCAATACGTTCGACACCACCTACAATTTGAACTTCTGAAACTCCACATCCAAAGCCACAGGCATGCCTGAAGTTATAGCCGAAGTAGATGCCATCACTCTGCTCAAAGCAGCGGCTACTACGTTCGCCTTGCCGGGGTGGTACTTAATCTCGAGATCATAATCTTTCACAAATTTTAACCACCGTCGTTGTCGCATGTTTAGCTCCTTCTGAGTAAAAATATACTTCAGGCTTTTGTGATCGGAATATACCTTGCACTGCTGTCCATATAAATAAGGCCTCCAAATTTTCAGTGCAAAAACTACCGCAGCTAGTTCCAGGTCGTGTGTCGGGTAGTTCTGTTCATAAGCCTTCAATTGTCTAGAGGCATATGCTACCACCTTCCTTTCTTGCATTAATACACATCCCAATACTACCTTTGAATCATCGCAATAAATACTAAACTTACCGTCCTTGGTAGGAAGCGTCAGGATTGGAGCAGTAGTTAATCTCTGATTTAACGTCTAGAAACTATGCTCACAATCCTCAGACCACAGATATTTTACACTTTTCCTCGTCAACTGGGTCAAGGGTGCCGCAATCTTCAAAAATTCTTCAATGAATCTCCTGTAATAACCCGCTAACCCGAGAAAACTCTGTATCTCTGTAACATTCTTCGGCTGTGGCCACTCTTTAACTGCCTGGATCTTTGCTAGATCAACCACTATTCCATCGCTTGAGATGACATGACCAAGAAAATGGATTCTAGCCAGCCAGAATTCGCACTTTGAAAAATTTGCATAAAGTTGGTGTCGCTTCAGAGTTTCCAACACCAATCTCAAGTGCTCCTTATGCTACTCTTTGCTCCTAGAGTACACAAAAATATCGTCGATAAACACTTTGATAAATTTATCGAGATAATCATGGAACACTCTGTTCATCAGGTCCATAAAGATGGCTGGAGCATTTGTCAATCCAAAGGACATCACCAAGAACTCATAGTGTCTGTATCGCTTTCGAAAAGCCGTCTTGGGAATATCTTCCGCCCTGACCTTCAGCTGGTAATAACCTGATCTCAAATCAATTTTTGAAAATACACGCGCCCCCTGGAGTTGATTAAATAAATCGTCTATCCTTGACAGAGGGTACTTATTCTTAATCGTCAGCTTGTTTAACTCCCTATAGTCGATACACATTCGCAACGACCCGTCTTTCTTCTTGACAAAGAGGATTGGTGCGCCCACGGCGAAAAGCTAGGGCGTATAAACCATTTCTCTACCAATTCTTCTAATTGCTTTTTCAACTCCGTCAACTCCGCTGGCACCAATCTATAGGGATTCTTCGACACTAGCTCAGTTCCCGGATACAAATCTATCACAAACTATATTTTTCGTTCCGAAGGCAAACCTGGTAAATCATCTAAGAAAACTTTAGGGTAGTTTTGAACAATTAAAACATCCTGCGGTCTCGAATCCCGGGGAATTTGCATGTCTACAATACTGGCGAGAAAACCAAAATACTCACCAACTAAAACCTGACGAGCACTAACAGGCGCCATCATAGATATTCTCCTAACACCCTTCGCGGCCTGAAATGTAATACCTAGAATTTTCGTTTAAACTAGTTTCGGATTTTGTAATTTGTAATCGGTGGAGTTTTGTTCCAAATTAATAACGAAAAATTTCGGCCCCTAAGTGAAGGTTATTTTAAGGCCAATGGCGGAAATAGAAGTTAAAGAATCTAACCGGAATCGGATGAAATCACAGAATTGTGAGACGATTTAAGGTGGAGGGCAAATTGGTAATTACGAAATAAAGAAAAAAAAAAGAGAAAGGGGAAAGCTGAGAAGAAGAAACAAAGTTCTTCTTCCCAGCAAACCCTCTCCCTTCGTTCTTCTCTCTCGCAAGCCGGCGTCCCCTCTTCTCTGCACAGCGATCAAGTTTTCTTCCACGAATCTTCGAATCTACGGTAAATTCTCGTTAGTTTTACGTAGTTAGTTGTTGTGTTAGTGTTATTAGTGGTAAAATCGGGTTTGGCAAGGATATAGGAGGGATTAGTGAAAACCTAGGGGGGCAAGGTGAGAAGTCGAGTGTAGGATCGATTTCTATCCACCTATTGGTACTTAGGATAGAAATAGGAGTGGAATACGAGAATCGGTAGGAGAGATTGGATGGTTTATTGGCCGTGTATGTGAATTTTTGGAACGGTGTTCATTCAACCATGTTTGGATAAGTTGTGAGCATCCGAATGGGAAATGGATGGGACCATAGGAAACTAGACGTCCTTAGGAACCCTTATTATTTTGTATCATCCAATTAGGACGAGTATTGAAGAAGTTATGAATTTCTGAAGTTGGATGGAAATTGTGCGAGATTTCGGGTTTAGTTAAGAGTGTCGGTTTTGGTATGCGTTAGGACTTTTAGTATAGGAAATTATGAATTAAATGAGTTAGAATTTACAGAGGTATAATTTTATAGGTATTCTAGTTAGAGCATCAAGTTATGAAGCGCGAAAAAAATTTGAGAACGCCAGGTAAGTGATGGAACCTATGTAAATTGCCTTCGGGCCTACACCTTGGAATGGTAGGATTGCTTGTTTGCTTGCTTGTTTGTTTTGCTGTTTGAGTTATCCATTCGTGATTGTCATGCATTATGGTTTTCAATTACGAAATACAAGTTTTGAGCATGTTTCGAAAGTGTGCATATGAAACGTAATCAGATAAGAAAAGATTTGCAACGCATGGGTGAATGCCTCGTCGTTAACGTGCTAGTGAGAAAGCACTAGGGGGTTCCCATGGATGAAAGTACGTAATGTGACAGGATTTGCGATCGCCTCGTCGTTAACGTGCTAGTGAGAAAGCACTAGAGGGTTCTATGAACGCTGTTAGGAGGAGGTTACGTAGGGTCGTCTCGTGTGCGAACATGATGTGGGCCTCTAACCTCACTCCATGGGTTATGGATTGGCCGTCCTAAGTGTGGAAGGGATGGGTGCCGACCTGACTCAGACGTGAAAGTGGAAGACAAAAATAATGAAACGAAAAGAAAACGAGATTGAGTATAGAAACTGCTTGTGTACGGAGTTGAGTCATGCATTGGTTTTTCGAATTCATATTCCGTACTTGCTAAGCATTAGGCTTACATTTATGTTCATTAGTGTAGGTGACGACGAGCTTTCTGGTGAGTTGTTAGGTGATGGGCAAGCTTAGATCGAAGTTGGCGGGAGACATCGTATGCCGGTGCAGGAAAATGTTGGGGCAACACGACCATGGCGGGACAAAGGGTGAAATTTTTGGTATGTGTTTTGAGTCGAATAGTGATGTATAGATTTTGAGGATTTTAGGTGGCGTGGTACGAGTATAGTGGTTAATTGAAATAGAATATTGTTGTTTTGAAATTTACTTGAAGAAAATATGTTTTCAAATCATAGGTGTTACTTCGTGAATTTTGATCGAGGAAATATTTGCGTGCGTTTGAGTTTTTACGAACTGGTGTGATTTTTCTAATACTGGGGTGAAGTGTCGACCGAAGTCGATGAGTGTCGACCGGTCAGTGTAAATGTAAGTGAGTGTCGACCGCAAGCTCGACCTGTGCAAGGCAGAGCCGAAGCAGGTGTGGACCCCTGGTTACAGGTGTCAACCGATCCAAGTAAAAATGGTAGTGGTGTCGACCGCGAGGGACGACCTGCGCGGGCAGAGAAGATTAAAGTGTCGACTAGTGGAGATGGGTTTCGACCCTTCCCTGTGGTGAGCATAAAAGTGTCGACCGGTGTTTCCATGTGTCGACGGATGAGAAAACCTGAGCAGACTCAGGTGTTGATCGTGCTTATAGGTGTTGACCGGAAGTCTTTGTTTCATGTTTAACAAAATGGAATTTTATCCAAAGTGAATTTAATCGAGTTTCCGCTACAGAGCTGTCAAAAATATTTTTAGAAACGTCGTTTTAAATCGAGGAATAAAAGTTTTAAATTTACACAAATTTTACAATACGAATGTATGAATTTGGTATTGGAGCAGTAGCGAACCGGAAACGGGAGGGTTTTCGGGGCGTTACATAAAAAATATGCCTCCCACCACCTGACAGTTGAAAACTCACTCTGCCTGCTCTGCAATCGATCATAGCGTAGTGCTTGAATAGCCAATCCATTCCTAATACCGTGTCGCATTCTGTTATATCCATAATGATGAGATCGGCTAGTAGATTTTTGCTTCCCACGGACACCACGCTATCTCGTACAACTTGATTCGAATGCATTATCCCACCAGAAGGTAGCATCACTTCGTAGCTACAATTCATTGACACAGGCCATACGTCTAACTTGACCGCAAATGTGGTCGCAATAAATGAATGCGTAACACCAGAGTCAATCAAAGTATAAGTAGATACAGAATTCACTAGTATGGTACATGACA
The DNA here is from genome assembly GCA_022433055.1 of Begonia peltatifolia. Taxonomy (NCBI): domain Eukaryota; kingdom Viridiplantae; phylum Streptophyta; class Magnoliopsida; order Cucurbitales; family Begoniaceae; genus Begonia; species Begonia peltatifolia. The sequence goes on along the minus strand of CM039517.1, from coordinate 10,524,686 downwards.
CCACAGCTGGCTGCTGCTCATCTCTCGACTCAATTATAGTAAATACTCTCGGGGTTGTGCGCATCAAACCCTTCTTCAAAGCCGGGCAATCTTTGCTGATGTGGCCCAGCTCGTTGTAATTAAAACATCAAACGACCCTGGGCTTCAGGCAGTTCTTCGCCACATGTTCGGCTTCATTGCAATTGTAGCACTTTCCGGAGTTCCATCTGCACTATCCTGGATGATAATTCATACATTTGGGGCACTAGGGTACTGTACCAGTTCTTGCGGCCTCTTGCTACTTCCCTGGCTGCTAGAACCCTCGCTAAATCTCTTTGTGCCTCTCTGTTGTGGCGGCTAGAAGACACTTTTACTCTGCTGTGGGGCCACTTCTCTTAATAATCTCCTGGAAGCCTCCCTCTGACAGATATATTTCATCTCAGCTTCCTCTACCTCTAATGCCTTGGCCACCACCTCAGAGTAAGCCACATCCCGCATGCCCGCTATTTTCACTCCTTTGTATATTTCCGGCTTCAACCCTTGCACAAACTGAAACACTTTATCATCATTCTGGCTTACCAAATTGCTGGCAAACCTTGACAAAGACTCGAATCGCCGGTTGTACTCTGTCACTGACGTAGTTTGCTTCAACTGTAAGAACTTCATCCTCTTAGTTATCTGCAACGTACTATTAAAATAGTTGTCGTATAAGGCCTTCTTGAACTTCTCCCAAGATGTGCTGAGTATCAGCGGTTGGCTATGGAGACTCCTACTAAAACCGGGCATCCTTTGCTAAATGAAAGGTGGCCAGTATAACCTTATCTTCCTCTTCCACCTTCGCATTTTTAAACATGCTCTCTATTGCTCGGATTCACTACTCGGCAGCCATCGGGTCTGATACTTGTCCTTCGAAAGTCGGTGGCCGCAATTTTTGAAATCAGTCATCTGACTGGTCCTGACTAAAACCAAGGCCTGCACCTCCCTGTACTTCTCGGTTCAGCAACATTCCTAACTGCTGGGACTGCCGATTTACTAATTCTGTCAACTGTCAGATCGTCGCAGAATTGTCCTCACTTCTCGATTCGGTTGTCTCTCTTGGCACTCTAGGATGTCCTGGTCATCTAGACATTCTGACTATCTTTCTTGGACAGGGGCCAACTATACTCATAAGTATTTACTAAACAACACTAAACTTAAACAATTACAGTTGTTGGAGCACGTCGTGCGGCGATAGCCACTGTTGAGTAATCGTTTGAACGTTTTGACCAAATGACTCTGATACCAACATTGTAACGCTCCGAAAATCTTCCATGATTCCCGTTTCGCTACCAACTACTACTCGTCACCATCGGTCATATCTTCTACTAAATATTTACTAGAAATTGAAAAGCTTTGTTTTTCGACTCAAAACGACTCATTTTTTTTTTTACTCAAAACGACTTCCAAAAGAAATACATTTCAATGCCGCAGCAGGAACTTATTTAAAATCGTTTTAAGTAACTTCACTATAAAACATAAAAAATAAAGAGACCGGTCAACACTTGGCAGAGCCAGTCGACACTTAAGTTGTCTCGGGTTTTCATTGGTCGACACCTGATACCAGGAGTCGACACCTACTTCGGCACTGCCTTGCGCAGGTTGAAACTCGCGGTCGACAATCACCTTCCATTTTACACTGACCGGTCGACACCGATGTACTTCGGTTGACACTTTGCACTTCAGAAGCCTTAACAGAGAATTTAAAACAAAGCAACATGGTTTTGACTAAACATTTAAAAACCATGAATCCTCTTCTCGACTCAATTTACAAACCTATTACGCGCACCAAAATATTCAACCAAAATTCAAATCTCTCTTTTACATCAAAATAGCCAAGTACGACTCAAAATATCTCACCACCAATACTTATACCTGCCATAATCAAAACGGCTCAACAACTAGCCCAGTCGTCCCACGAGCGTTCTCCTCCAACTGCCTCATAGTCTTATCCATGCTCGGGATACTCACTAACTGCTGCGTCGTCACCTACGTCACAGAACTTAACTATTAGCCTAATGCTAAGTAAGTAATGCAAATAAACTTAAACACTAAAAAAAAACATTCACATCATAACACATGCAGTTTCTACAGTTTCGTATCTACTTTCGTTTTCGTTTCTTTCTTACATCTTCTTACTACTGAGTTTGTCTTTACGTGCTAGATCAAGGTGACACACCTCGCGGTCCATCTCTCGGACAAGGCCAAGCTCAATCTAGTAAAGTGCCACACCTTGCGGTTTAGCTCTCGGGACAAGGTCACCACGTAAAGTGGAGGAAGAGTGATAGACCTCGCGGTCCACCTCTCGAGACAAGACCACTCAAGCCCACCTTTATTATATTCTTACGTATCTTCTGCTTTCATTCGTTTGATCTCATCCTACTGTTTCATTTCGTAAAAACATGGAAATTCATTTTCTTTTCGTCTCGTAAATTAAAACCATGATGCACAATCAATAAAGCATAACATGAAATAAACGTGCAATGCAACCTAATGTATTGTGATGAGGGCCCGAGGGCAAACTGCTATTACATTACTTACCTAGCGTCCTTAGCACTCGTAATCCAAATCTCGTACGCTAACTTGAAAACCTATAAAATTATACATTCATCAATTCTAACTCATTAAATTCATAACTCCCTATATTCAAAGTGCTAACTCATACCAAAACCGAAACTCTCCACTAAACCCGAAATCCCGCACCATTTCTGTCGAACTTCGGAGATTCACAACTTCTCCAATATTCATCCAAATTGGACAATACAATGTACTACGGGTTACTGAGCACGTCTAGTTTCTTATGGTTTCATCCACTTCCCATTCGGATGTCCATGACTCGACCGAACGTGGCCGAACGGACACCGTTCCAAAAATTCCCATCCTCGGCCAATCAACCACCTAAATCTTTCCCACCAATTCTCGTAATCCACTCCTATTTCTATCCTAAGCACTAATATGCGGATGAAATTCAACTCTACACTCTACTTATCACATTACCCTCCTAGGTTTTCACCAAATCACCCTATACTTTTGCCAAACCCGTTTTTGTCACTAATAACACTAACACATCAACTAGCTACACCAAACTAACTTACCGTGATTCGGAAGAATGGAGGAGGAATCGATTGTCGATCGCTCGTGGGAGAGGGGAAATGAGAGAGAGAGGGGGGGGAGAGGGGGAGTTGGGGTTTGCTGGGGAAGAAGAACACCGATAGTGTTCTTCTTCTCCGTTTTTTAAAAAATAATTTAATATAATTAATTCTAATTACTATTTCACCCTTAACTATAACTATTTCGATAAATCTATTACACTGTCAGTGCTCAGATAAAATTTTAAAATTTGTACTTCACCATTATTCCTGAAATAATCACTTACATAACGTTACAAACTTTTTGGCTTCGATTTCGACTCGAACCTCGCCGTTGACCGATACGAAATACTGAAAAATTTAATTCACTGAAATTTTTTTTCAGGTGTTACAGACAGAGCTAATTTATTTTACTATATTATGACTGAGAAAGACATTAACATTGTGATGATAATCTATAGAAATTTATGTGCTAATGCGTTGAAAACAAATGGGCAATTTCACTTTCCTTCTCTAATAACAGATTTATATGAACTTACTGGAGTAATTTATGAAGAATAGGAAGAGAAACTTGCCCCAACATCTATTATTACTCCTTTGGCAGTAAAGAGAAATGCGCTAAGCAAATCAGTAGAAGAAAGTGGAAGAAGAAGCTGATGAGGATGAGGAACCAAGAAAGAAAAAATCATACTGTAATAACCCGAAAAATTTCAGATTTTAACTCTAATTTCTGAAATTTTTACTTTAATCTCGATTGGGGTTTTGAAAAAATATTTTTACAGGTAAATTAAGTCATAAAACTCAGAATCTAGTTTTAGTGATGGTTTTGGAAATTTAAAGTCGGGAATACGAGAATTTACCGAAATACAAACGGTTAAAACACGTGAGGGTGTTTTGATAATTTTAATTATTTAAATAAAATAAAAAAAAAAAATTATAACAACCAAATGGCTTCGGGAGGAAGTCATTCAGCTGTTGTAAACCGAGTGCCCGAAAAGAGAGACGCGAGTGAAAGAGTGATCGGGGAGGTGTACTGTCCACGATCGACCACCGGGGGAGAGGCGTGACGCGCTAGATGGTTCCGACGAGGCAAATATTCGGCGTGAGTGGGATCTTCCTGGGCTGAAAACCACAGGTGAGTTTCTCCCCTGTTTCGGTTCTTGTCGACCAAGCGTGAGACCTTGTTTCCTTTCAGTTTTTCCGAGGGTTTGGCTCGGTATAGGGGTCGATTTAGGCTGTGAATGTGGGTGTCTAGTGAATGGACAGTGAGTGTTCGGTTGGGGAGAAAAAAAGGGCCGAGTAGAGGTTGAGCCGGAATTCGGGTACAAGCTCGAATTTTCTGATTTTTGGTTCAGATTATGCTAAATTGATGTGAATGTAGTTAACTGTATATAGAAATTTTGGAATTTGAAGTGAAATGCAAAACAGATTTTTGTTTTGTGCACGAACAGGTTCTATTTTGGCCATTTTAGCCTAGCTTCGGTTGATCGTTTTGAATTCTATTTTTGTGGGTTAAATTAGGTTGTTAGAAGAACGTATGGCCGCTACAATCGTTCGATTCCGATATCCGACGCAAAAGTTGTGTGCGTTGGATGTTTATGTCAAATTTTGGATCGAGTCAAATTATGGATCGTTTTTCATAGAATTGTGACGCATAGCATTAGCATTATTGTTTTCAAGGTGTAAGGCTAGTTTTGAGTGAGTTTTGGTTGAAGGAAACAAAAATGTGAAATTTGGATAAAAATGGCAGATTCGGCTTTTGGTGTTTTTCACCTATCTGCGGCTTACCGTTTTAAATCCGTCTTAGTATGTTAAACTAGTTTCCTAAGGGAGCGTTTAGCCTCTTGAATCACTCGATTCCGTTAACGGACGCAAAAGTTATCTGCGTCCGAACTTTAGGCTGGTGTTCGGCCAAACCAAATTGATGACCCGTTTTAGTTGAAATTTCATGGGTTTAGTTAAGGAATGTTATTTTTAACTTATTTGGTTAATTTTGAAGTAAAGATTGATGGGTGATTGTTTGTGTTTTAGGTTGAGGCAGTTTTGGTGCAGCTATGCGTCGAGTGAGCTTAGGACGCCAGGTAAGTAGTGCATGTAAGTGTTTTGCCCAAGTGGGCCGACACTGTAGAACTTGAGGATTTATGGGATTGATTGTAGTGTGCGTGCGTATTGTTTGACATGCATTATTTTTTGAAAAAGAGAACGAAAATGGTTTTGAGCATATTTTGAATAAGTGGTGAGACGGATGGCGGTAGTGCCGCGGATCCTGCTAGTGTGTGGGCCGCTACGTAACCAACCGCAAATTTTGCTCCAGGAGTGGGCCGGCTGGGCCGTCACGCGGCATGTATGTGTTGACGGTGAGGATGATGGGCAGTGGTACCGCGGATCTTACTAGTGTGTGGGCCGGTGCAACACTAGTTGCGGATTCCACTCAAGCAGTGGGCTGGCTGGGCTATCGCGAAACGTTTGTGTGGGAACTGTGGCTCTGTTGCTGGGGAGGCTGAGATGGGGGCGACGTGTCAAGGTGGAGTGTGGTGCGAGGTACACCCTCACCCTGATGTGGTTGTTGTGTGGTGATGCGTGTGTGTAGCTTGTGAACCTCGTTGCTAGGGAGTCCGGGACGGTGGCGACGTGTCAGGGTGTAGGGTGGCAGTAGGTTGCTCCTTACCCTGGTGCGGCTACACTACGCGTCACAAATGTGACAACATGAGTGTGAATGTAGAGATTGCATGTGATAGGATTGCATTATCGGCTTTTACTTTCATATCGCATTACTTACTGAGCGTTAGGCTTATGATTTGTGTTCTATGGTGTAGGTGCTGATAATATTGTTGGTGAGCCTCGAGAGGCTAGTCCTGAGGCATAGGACGGTTGGCGGCGTGCGACCGAGGCGCCAGACGGTGGATTTTGTTAGGGCGACCCGACCTGTGGAGACGGTAGGTGGTGGCTTGGCTATTGCAGGTATTTTATTTTGCTGTGTCAATGTACAATTAATTAGACGAGTTGTATAGGCGTCGGTTGTATAGGGGTTTATGGAGTGTGTGTGGTTTCAGTGACGTACGCGTTTTCTTTACATGTAGGAGCTTGGTATTGCTCTATACTGTGGACTTTCTTCATTTGTAGCTGATAGATAAATATTGTTAGTTTCTGTTGAACTGTGTGCGTGATTTAAATTTTGGGATAACCCGTTTTTAGCCATTACTCTGCTGAAATTTCGGGAGAGAGGTTGGGAGTCGAGAGGATATGGAATAGGTCGAAATGTGTACAGTGAGTGTTAGAGAAGTGTGGATAGGAGTGGGTGTGTGGCGTGGTCGCAGGTGCGCGGGCACGCGGCCCTGTGGGTGCTCACTGGTCGTGCGGCGTCGGGTGAGGGCGTGCGTGCGGATGTGCGGTACGGAGGCAGGGTGCGTGGGGCATGCGGTGCTGTGAGCGTGCGTGTGACGTGATGATGTTGAGTTGGCACGCGCAGCGCCGTGAGGGTGCGCGCGGGGCGTCGAAGTGAGGGCGTGGGTGCGCGACATCGACTCTGTGTAGTTCGAGATATGTGTTGGACTCTTTCCTAGGATTTCGAGTCTTATCGTTTTATTTTAAAACTATTTTAAATTGTTGTCTTTTATGCTGCGTATTTTTTTTATCCAGGATTTTGTGTTCCCTCTTCGGAGCGCGAGTCGTTTTTGAATCGAGTCGATAATTTTTATACTCACAATTGTTCTTTTGAATATGATTTGAAAAAGAAAGCAGTATTAAATTGAGTAAGTTGTGTCAAGTTTTTGTATGTTATAGTGTGTAGACGTACTGTGGCGCACCGGGAACGTGTAGGTTCACGGGGTGTTACACATACTTTGCAAATGCTGCAAGCGAAGGTGCAACATCGGCAAAGAGCACCATCTTTCAACAGCAACTTATGGAAGGGTTGCTGTTTCTAGATGATAAACTAACAAAGCAACAGGAAATTTTGCTCATGATGGAATAAAAAATGAGCCTACAAAAGGTTTAACAGTATCACATTAATGCAAGGCTTCTCAGAATCAAACATAAAAGCAAGATATTCTGGCCGTACCCCAAGCTAAGAAACAAAGCAATACCTGCCAGAGCCACCACCGATCTTTCCTTACTTCCCAACTGTTCTGCTCAATAACTCGAAGTTTGAATCAGAAAAAGAAGAATAAGACTACAATGCAGTGCTTACCTCCTAATTTTGTTTTGCATTCTATTTTGTTTAGCAATAAGGTCACTACCTATTTTAAGTTTGGGGGTAAAATATTAGTACGTGGTAGGAGGAAAGTGAGGTATCTAAGGACTGTGTAAGATGAATGATAAATATATTTTTCCTAACTTCGTAATTTTGTTGAAGAATTTCATTACAATACATTAATAAAATTTAACTAAAGATTATCTGCTTTAGTATATAATTTTCCTTCATAACATAAAAACTCTTTTTCAGTTTGCTTAGGAATATTATCCTAATTAGATTTGAAAGTTATATTTATATGAAAATAAGTTAATGTTTACCAAATGAAATTAGAGATAAAAGACTAAAATTTAAAAAAATATATTTTTGTAAAACAGAATAATTGTAATTTCCTATTATACTTTCAATCTTGAGTGAGCGCTTAGGATACTCGATGGGTAGAATTTAAATAGAAGAACTTTGGAAGGAACTCCATTGCAATATTATTGGCTATACTCGTCTATAATATTATACGATTATGTATCTTTAGGTGACACTACTCAGTAACCGGAGGCATTCATGATCAATGTTAATAATTGCATAAAAAGATATTGTGACTGATAATAGAAAGTCAATAAGAAAAAAAAAGAATCTTTGAAATCTAATTAACTTAAGAAAAATATTAAAGAGATAATAATTTGATTATTGAATTTAGCAAGTTGAAGAGTAGTTTGAGCACACACATACTTTGAAAAATTATTTTATTGAGCAATAACTCTATGTTAATTGACTTTAATTGTTCTACTAGAATTTTTCATAAGATTACAATTTTCAAAATATCTTAGAATTTGCATGAAATTTATTAATGTTATCTTGGAAATTCTTTGTAATTTTATTTTTCATCACTCGAGTACAGTAATGATTCAAGTTTAGGGGTATTTGGTAACTCTTAAAATAGAATTATTTTAATGCTATTTTTATTTAATAAATCTTATGTGTTTTTAGTGAATATAAAAGAAATTTGATCAAAATTATAGAAATTACTGTAGGTTGTTGTGACATTGAAAGAACTTAAGAATTTAAAGATTTTTATGTATATTTTCAGAAAAATTAGATTATTAGCATTAATTTGAATTTTTCTTGTTATCACAATTGGCCACAGATTTACTATCGAAAACGTAGAAAGGAAATATTGAATTTTTATTTGAATGATCAAAAGAGAATGAGCAATTGTAAGAAAAAATACATAGAATCAAAGAGAGAGAGTGACGCTGCTGGAAAAATCACTAGAATCAAAGAAGCGAGAGAAAGTGGGTTAGAAAAAAAAGGGAGAAAAAACCAAAAAGAAAGGAGGAGAAGGCTGGTGATGAAAAAGAAACTAGAGTGTGAAAAAGAAAAGAGAAAATTGGCTTTAACATTTCTTCTTCTACTACTCTTAGTTTTATTTTGATAAATATTTTTATTTTGGATTTTATTGTCCAGATTTTGAGCTAAAATTTTAATATTAGATAGTAGAGAAAGTACTCGTTACGTGCTTTATCGAGATCGATGCAAGTATTTTTCTATTGAATACTCTATCATGATGTTCGTTGCTTAATTTAAATTGCGTCGACATGTAAATTTGATGTTACATGTTTTTATTGCATCGAGAGGTAGATAGAAATTTTAGATGCATAATTGATTAAATAAATTAAATTGTTACAAAATTGTGACATTAATTTATTTTGCATTTAGAATAAGATTTTAAAGAAATTCAAATTAAGTTTTGTATTTCCAAAAATCAAAAGAATTTTTAAGGCGAAGTTAACTATGCAATTCAATAGAACATAGAAACTTATTTCTCGTTATTTGGTGAAAATCACTGTAACATTATGTAGCATTAGTAATAAATTGCATGTAATGAGAAAATCAATATTAACCAAGGCTTTCATTATTTTAATCTTTTCAATTTACTTCAATTTATATATTTTATTAGTTCTGAAGAAACTTTATTTTTATATTATCCTCATCTTTATTTATATAATTTTTATAGTAATTAAGTTTAGTTAAGATTATCGTCGTAATATCGACTTTTACTTATTCTTTATTATTTTGTTAGCGACACGTGTACTTGCGTTAGGTGTAGAAAATCACTTATAGCAACGAGCAGAAGTCATGATAGAAGGCCTCGGTCTCGGACGAGATGTGTAGCACCCCGACAAGACACACGTTCCCGGTGCACTCACTACGACTACACACTACTCTGGAACCATGACCTGTCACAACCCGATGGTAACATCCCCGACAACTCATCTCTAGTACATTATGAAAACCCAACATGAACTCATTCCATTTTTAACACCACTTTCATTTTTAAATTATATTAAAAATAACATTTGAAAGTATAAAATTGTTCGACTCGATTCGAAAACGACTCGCGCCCCAAAGAGAGAACATGAAATGCTCGATATAAAATACACCGCCGAAAATGACAATTTAAAAAGGTTTTTTAAAAAAATAGGACGACAAGACTTGAAATTCCAAGAATAAGTCCAACACACGCGTCGTGCTACCCGACTCAGTGCTGCGGGCTCGAGTAGCGGCGCCGCTTGTCCATGGCCCCACGATGCGCGTGCGCGCACTCTACTTGGAGCCGCGCATCCCACGCGCTCTCACATACTCGGCTTGCGAGCTGCGCACCCCGCGAGCCCTGCCTCCGCACTACGCGTCTGCATGCACGCCCTCACCCAACGCTATGCGACCCGTGCTCCCTTGCAGGGCCGCGTGCCCCACCTGATCCACCACTCCTATTCGCGCTTCACCGCGCGTACCTTGACCTAATCCGTACCACCTCAACCTAGCTACTCTTCTCCTGAAAAATTCGACAAAGTAACGACTAAAAACTAGGTATCTCAAAAATTCTAAACCTGCACACAGTGCACCAAAAACTTTCAAAAATATCCATCTCATTTTAGCCAGAAAATCACCAAAGGAAAAATAAAGTGAAAGAAAATAAATTTGACAACTATCGATGAATAAAATCTACAGTACAGAGCAACGCAATGCTCAATCATATAATATATACACAGGCCCTCAAAACTATCCCAACTACAGGATAGATCCACCCCTATACTTCATACATCATGTAAATCAAATCGTCCCCAAAATACATCAAGAAAACAAAACTCTGTACACCTTACCCAAAACTCACCACCTCCACGGGTCCGGTCGCCCTAACAATCCGCTGTCCTGGTGCCTCTGTCAAACGTCGCCAATTGTCCTACGTCTCTAGACTAGGCTCTCGGGGCTCACCAGCGACAATATCTGCACCTACATCATAGAACACATATCATAAGCTTAACGCTCAGTAAGTAATACGATATGAAAGTAAAAACTGACAATGTAATCCTATCAGATGAAGTCTCTACACTTACACTACGGTTGTCACATCTGTGACACGTAGTGCAGCCACACCATGGTGAGAATGAACCTAGTGCCACTTTACGCCCCGACACGTCGCCACTGTCCCGGACTCCCTAGCAACGAAACCCACAAGCTACACACATGCATCACCACATAATTACGACGACAGGGTGAGAGTGAACCTCACACCATACTACACCCTGCCCCGTCCTGGCCTCCCCAGCAACGGGGCCACAGTTGCCACACACATATTCCTCAACAGCCCAGCGGACCCTCTGCTTGAGCGGAATCCACGACTGGTGTTGCACTCGCCCACTACTAGAGCTGGATCCGCGGCGCGAATGTCCATCATCCTCACCGTCGACACATACACGCCTCGTGATGGCCCAGCCAGCCCATTTCTCGAGCAAAATTCACGGTTGGTTACGCATCGGCCCACACACTAGCAGGATCTGCAGTACCACTGCCACGCATCTCAGCACTTACTCAAAATATGCTCAAAACTATTTGCGTTTATTTTTTAAAACATGATGCATGTCAAAGAATACGCAAGCACATCACAATCAAACAACATAAATCCTAATGTTCCACGGTGTAGGCCCCCCTGGGCAAAATGCATACATGCACTATTTACCTGGCCTCTTAAGCTTTTTCCCATGCACGTTTCCACCAACAATCTGGTTCAACCTAGACATAAACAATCACTCATAAATCTACGCATCAAAATTCACTAAATATGCTAAAAATCACATTTCTCAACTAAATCCAAGAAATTCCAACTAAAACGGGTCACTAATTTGGTTTGGTAAAAAACTAGCATAAACTTCAGACGCGCATAACGTTTGCGTCCGTTATCGGAATCGAACGATTCAATAGACTAAACGCTCCTCTAGGTACATAGTTTAACATACTAAAACGAATTTTAAAACGATAAGCCGTATCTAGGTGAAAAACACAAAAAATTGAATCTTCCCTTCACCCAAAAATTTCACATCTTCAGTTCCCTCAGAGAAACTCACTTAAAACTCGCATTACGCACTAAAATTGGCAACACTAACATCACGCGTCACAATTCTACTAAAAACACTCAATAATTTGACTCGGTATAAAATTCGATATAAACTTCTGGCTCGCATAACTTTCACGTCGGAAATCAGAATTGAACGATTATAGTGGCCAAATGTTTCTCTAACAACCTAATTTTACCAACTAAATTAGAATTTAAAACGAATAACTGAAGATAGGCTGGAATCCCCAAAAACAGAACCTGTTTTTACACAAAAAAATCCAAATTTCAATATCAACCTCATTTCCACAAATTTTTCCACCAATATATCACATTCTAGCTCACCTACACATACATTAGCAGAATGGACGGTTCCCAACTAGGAAACCAAAAATGGTAGCACAATTACCCTCGGTTTCTCGCGGTCCTCAGCATTTCTCACCCAACTTCCTCCGCAATTAAACCACAACTGCCCCTATACCGAGCCAAATCCTTGGAGAACCGGAATGAATCGAACCCTCTTGGCCAGTCAACAAAAATCGTAATAGGGGAGAAGCTTACCGTCAGTTTTGAGATCGGGAAAACCCACTCACGCCCGAGTCTCTGCCTCGTCGGAACCGTCTGGCACGTCAGCACCTCTCCCCCGGTGGTCAGTCGTCGGCAACTCACTCTCCCAATAGCTCTCTCACTCTCTCCCTCAGGCGCTCTCTTGCTCGGTGATCATCAGCCAAATAGCTTCTCTCTGAAGCCATTTGGTTGTTTGATTATATATATTTTTTTATTAAATTGGAAAAATTTAAATTACTAAAACGCCTTCACGTGTTTTAACCGTCTGTAATTTCGTTAAATTCGCGTCCACCAGACTTTAAAACTTCAGAAATTCTTCTATGAATCAAATTCCAAGCTTCGTAAAATAAATTTCTCGCTAAAAAGAAAACTTCCCAAAAATTCTAACGGAAAAATATTTTAAATTTCAGAAATTTCTGGATTATTACATCCCCCCACCTTATAAGAATTTTGTCCCCAAAATTTACGTACTAAATAGCTCGGGTTACTGGCGCTCCATGTCCTCACGCCGCTCCCAAGTAGTCTCCTCCATGCCATTATTATGCCATTACAACTTGACCAAAGGGATCTGCTTATTGCGCAACACCTTCATGGCCGACTCTAGGATCCTCACTGGCTTCTCCTCATAAGTTAGCGTCGACTGGATCTCAATATCTTGCTGTGGTACTACCTGAGAAGGATCGCGCATACACTTTCTCAGCATTGAAACATGAAAGACGTCGTGTATGGCATCCATCGAAGGGGCTAACTGAAGCTGGTAGGCGGTCCTCCCAATTCTACTGACAATCGGGAATGACCCCACGAATCGAGGGTTAAGCTTTCCTCACTTTCTGAACTTGACCACGCCTTTGAATTGTGAGATCTTAAGGAATACCTCATCGCCCACACTAAACTCCAACTCCTGATGCCTATGATCTACATAACTCTTTTGCTGGCTCTTAGTTGCCTCAATCTTCTTCCGTATCATGGCAATCTTGTCGACAGTCTACTATAAAATCTCAAGACCTATCAACGGGCCTCTCCAACCTCTTCCTAATATAATGGTGACCTGCACTTCCTCCCGTAGAGACCTTCATATGGTGCCACACCAATGGTGGACTGGTAGCTGTTATTATACGAGAACTCGACCAATGGTAAGAACTTGCTCCAAGCTACCTGAAACTACAATACACAAGGATCTGAGCATATCCTCCAAATTCTGTATGTTTCGCCCTGACTGTCCGTCGGTATGAGTGTGAAAGGCCATACTAAAATCTAACCTGGTACCAATGGTCTTATACAGACTCCTCCAAAAGTTAGACATGAATCTAGGGTTTCGGTTTGAAATAATCTACATCGGGATCGTATGAAGCCTGACTATCTCTTGAATATATAACTGGGCAAACTGATCCATGGTATAAGTCATCCTCACAGGCAAAAAGTGAGACGACTTCGTCAATCTATCCACAATCACCCAGATCGCATCATAGCCTTGGCTGTCCAAGGTAACCTAACCACAAATCCATAGTAATCTGCTCCCACTTCCATTCCGGTATTAGTAATTGTTGGAGCATCCCCGATGGTTGCCGATGCTCTGCCTTCACTTGTTGGCACACCACGCAAGTCTTAATGTACTTGGCCACCTCCTGCTTCATATTAGGCCACCAAGAGTGCTACTTCAAATCCCGTTACATCTTGGTGCTCCCAGGATGCACAGAGAAGGAAGATGAATGGGCGTATGCTAGGATGTCCTTCCTCAGCTCCACGACCTTCGGTACGTACCATCTATCCCAAAATTTCAGAATCCCGTCCTCTGAATAACTGAGTTTCGAACCAGAAGAGGCCTCCATACTCGCTTTCAACTCACTACACTCAGAGTCAGTCTCCTGAGCCTACCTGATCCTGTCCAAAAGGGTCGGCTTCAACGATAAAGCCGAAAGAGTGGCTGCTAAGTCTGAAATTACCTTCAGGCCCAAATTATGCATCTCTGTCATCAACTTAATAGGCACTATCGAAGTCATGTCAGAAGCTGAAGTTGTCACTCGGCTCAAGGCATCTGCCACCACATTCACCCTTCCCGGGTGGTACTTGATCTACACATCGTAATCCTTGACCAGTTTGAGCCATCTCCTCTGTCTCAAGTTTAGCTCCTTCTAGTGAAAATATACCTCAAGCTCTGGTGGTCCAAGAAAATCTCGCATTGCTGCCCGTATAGGTAATGCCTCCAAATTGTGAGTGCGAAAACAACTGCTGCCAACTCCAAATCGTGAGTAGGATAATTCTGCTCATAAGTCTTCAACTGCCTGGAGGCATAGACAATAACTCTTCCACTCTGGATCAAAACACACTCCAACCCAATCCTAGAGGTATCACAATAAATGCAGAACTTCTTCCCTTCCACTGGCAGCGTCAACACAGGAGCTTCAGTGTCTGGAAGCTGTCCTCGCATTTGTCAGTCCACTCATACTTCACGTTTTTCTGTGTCAACCGGGTCAACTGGCCTGCAATCTTAGAAAACCCCTCAATAAATCTCTGGTAATATCCATCCAATCCTAGAATACTGTGGATCTCGGTGGCATTTGTCAGTCATGGCAAGTCACTCACTGCCTGAACTTTCATTGGGTCAACTGAAATACCATCGTAAGAAATGACGTGTCCTAAGAAGTTGATCCAGTCCAATCAGAACTCACACTTAGTGAACTTTGCATAAAGGTTGTGCTGTCCCAAAGTAGTCAGTACGATCCTCAAATGCTCTCTATGCTTCTCCTCGCTGCGAGAGTAAATTAGAATATTGTCAATAAACACTATAACAAACCTGTATAAGTGCTCTCTGAATACTCTGTTCATGAGGTCCATAAAGGCTGCCGGGGCGTTGGTTAGCCCAAAAGACATAACTAAGAACTCATAGTGTCTGTACCTCGTACGAAAAGCAGTCTTCGGTATGTGTTCATTTTCAAATCATATTCAAAAGAACATTTGTAAGTATAAAAGTTTTTGACTCGATTCGAAAACGACTCGTGCCCCAAAGAAGGGACACAAAATCACAAATAAAATACATCGTGGAAAATAACAATTTAAAAGAGTTTTTTTAAAAAAATAGGACGACAAGACTTGAAATTCCAGGAAGGAGTCCAACACACGCCTCGGCCTACCCGACTCAGTGCCACGCGCCTGAGTAGCAGCGTCGCGCGCCGCTTGCTCGCACACTCGACCTGGCGCTGGCCGCCCACTCGGCCTTCGAGCCGCGCGCCCCGCACGCCCTACCTCCGCACTGCGCGTCCGCGCTCATGCCCTCCCTGGACACCATGCGACCCGCGCGCACTTGTAGGGTTGCATGCCCCACGTGCTCCGCCACTCCCATTTACGCCTCACCTCGCGTACCCTGACCTAATCCGTACCACCCGGACCTACCAACTCTTCTCCCGAAAAATTTGCCTGAGTAACGCCTAAAAACTGGCTATCCTAAAAATTCAACTCTGCACACAGTTCACCAGAAAACTTCAAAAATATCCATCCAATTTTATCCAGAAAATCACCAACGAAAAAACAGAGTAGAAGAAAATAAATCTGACAACAATCGATGAAAAAAATCTACAGTACAGGGCAACACAATGCTCAATCATATAATATATACATAGGCCCTCAAAACTATCCCAACTACAAGACAGATCCACCCCTATACTCTATACATCATGTAAATTGAATCGTCTCCAAAATACATCAAGAAAACAAAACTCTATACACCTCACTCAAAAGTCACCACCTTCATGGGTAGAGTCGCCCTAACAGTCAGCCGTTCGGTGCCTCGGTCGCACGCCGCCAACCGTTCTACGCCTCTGGAGTAGACTCTCAGGGCTCACCAGCGACAATATCTGCACCTAAACCATATAACACATATCATAAGCCTAAGAATCAGTAAGTAATGCGATAGGAAAGTAAAAACCAACAATGCAATCCTATCACATGCACTCTCTATACTCACACTCAGGTTGTCACATCTGTGATGCGTAATGCAGCCGCACCAGGGTGAGAATGTGTAACACCCTGTATTTTTGCGGTACCGATTTCCTGGTTATCGGGACGATAAACGGCTGGATTCGGCTTGGAATGGAGAGTGAAAATTTGTAAGGTTAGGTGGGGAATCATTTCGAGCCTAGTGGTGGGTAGAAAATTATAGGAATCCAATCGCAAGCGGTTTGGATGGCCATCAGAGTAAAAGATTAAAGTTTGATAGCAAAATGGTAATTAATTATTATTATTTTATTTTATTTTTTTTTAAAAGTAATTAACCGCCCCCCCCCTCCCTCC
>CM039517.1:10496627-10507749 GCA_022433055.1 Begonia peltatifolia | reverse complement strand
CTCTCTCTCTCTCTCTCTCTCTCTCTCTCTCTCTCTCTCTGATATTTTCTTCCTCCCCACCCCCCACCGTGCAATTTTTCCCTTTGTCCTCTCCTTCTTGCGATCGTTTAACCGGCGATTGTTGTTGCTTACTCCTCCATTTCAACAGTTCAAGGTAAGTTTAAGTAGTTATGGTTCAGTGTTAGTTTAGTGTTGGAATTGAGGAGAAATTTGATAGAGAAAAGATTTGGGGTTTTAAGGTTAGAGTGTTTATTGAGTGTAATATTGATTGTTGTGGGTTATTGAGAATGAATGTGATAGATTGATGAGCAATATGCTAAGTTTTTGCTCAATGGCCATGAGGGGGATTTTGACCCTAAGGCCAATTTCATTTTTGGGTTTATGCCTTAGCTGCGGTTAATGGTTTTAAATTCTATTATGGTATGTTAAACTAGGTTACGATTGGAGCGTTTGGCCGCTGGAATCAGGTGATTCAGATAACTGACGCAAAAGTTTTGCGCGTCGAAAGTTAGGTTGATTTTGGAGCCGAATAGGTTAGTAAGCGATTTGGTGATTTCGCGAAGTGTTGAGCTAGTGAGGTGATTTTAGTGCACAAGTAGAATAATGGGATGAATATTGACAGAGAAACTGGTTTTGTTGTAGGTTGAGCAAGTTTCGGGTGAAACGAGCACCACAGAAAGCTTGGACGCCAGGTAAGTAGTGTATGCATGTGTTTTGCCCACGTGGGCCTACACCGAGGAATGGTTGATTGTGATGTGCGTGTGTATTGTTTGACATGTATCATGTTTTTGAAATAAGAACGAAAATGAATTTGAGCATGATTTTATGTGCGAGTGTGAAACACGAGGTGTGGTGGTGAGGTCGATGTGTGTGTGGGCAGCTAGGCCCCGTTGCTAGAGGAACTGAGACGGTGGCCACGTGCCAGGGCGTGGTGTCCCGAGTGCGTCCAGCCTCACCGTGGGATGGCTGCTGTAGTGTGCGTTTGGTGGTGTGCAACTATGACCTCGTTGCTGGAGAAATTGGGACGATGACAACATGCCAAGGGGTGGTGTGGCGACTGCGTCCATCCTCACCCTGGAATGGTTGCGGTGCGTAGAGTGATGCGTGGGTATGGATTGAGGGCCTCGTTGCTGGAGAAACCGGGACAATGGCGATGTGCTAGGGTGTGAGATGGCGAGAGAGTCCAGCCTCACCATGGTGTGGCCGTACCACGCGGCACCGGTAGTGACAGCATGAGCGAGAATGTAGATACTGCATGTGATAGGATGGCATTGTTGTTTTACGATTCATATTGAACTACTTACTGAGCGTTAAGGTTATGTTGTGTGTTCCGGGGTGTAGGTGCAGAATTTCCAGGCGGTGAATTACTAGAGCCTAGACAGAACGAGTAGGCGGTTGGCGGCGTACTACCGTGTGCCGGCAGGTGAAGCTTGTCGCGGCGGCCCGACCCGTGGAGTAATGTTGGAGGTAGATTTCTAGGAGTAGTGTTTTTGGTGAGGTCTGTGTCGAGTGTATAGGTTTTGAGGCATAGATGGATGTGGGTGTCGATAGTCGAGATTGATGTATAGGTACATGCTAAACTATTTGAAAGAGTTTAAATGAATGATTCAGGCTTTCGATCGGTTGTTTTAATTCGGAGAAGTTTTCGTGTTATTCTTCCTTAGAACTGTTGTTATTTTTAGGGATAGTGTAAAGTGTTGACCGAAATCCACAGGTGTTGACCGGTCAGTGTAAATTGGAGGGCGAGTGTCGATCGCAGGGTTTAACCGGTGCAGGCAGAAGAAAATGAGGTGTCGACCGGAGACCGTGGGTGTCGACCGGTTAGTATAAAATCAGTGAGAGTGTCAACCGCGAGGGTCGACCTGCGCGGGCAGAGAGGGTTAGAGTGTCGACCTATGAAAGCAGGTGTCGACCACTCTCTTACTGGGATGTAGAAATGTCGACCAGTGATTCCTAGTGTCGACAGACGGGAAGACCTGAGAGAAACGCTGTGTCTACTGGCGTGTGCCAGTGTCGACCGATGAAAAATTCAAGACGACCCAAGTGTTGACCGCGTTTGCTAGTGTCGACCGGTCTCCTTATTTTTAGATCTCCTTAAAAAGGTGAAGTTTATTTAAAACGATTTTAGATGAGTTTTTCTGCTGCGACTTTCTTAAATATTCTTCGAAGACGTCGTTCTGAGTCGAAAAACCAAAAGTTTTAAATTTTATACAAATTTTGTTGGGGTGAGAAGTGAGTGTACGGTTGGCGACCCGGGTCCTAGGAGGACTCGAGGGCATTAAAGATGTGGTATCGAAGCAGTGAACGTACCGAAAACGGCTAGATTTTTGGGGTGTTACAGATATGGTATTAGAGCCTTACCCAACTGGAAGTGTGGCCGACGAGGATGTCGAGTTCTTCGGAGGAGGGGTGAGATATTGAAGGCAAAAGGGATTGTCACAATTCCCACACTGCTTGGGGGAAAAGTAGAGGAGACAGTTAATAGGTGGGAATAGAGTATGTTACGAGTGTAGGAGCCACGGGGTCGATGTCGTTCGAAGGATCTCCTAATACCACCAGCCGATGTATGGGAGTGATCCACCAACTATAAGTATATCTTAAAGCCCTAGTAGTTTCGTTTTAGACTCATTATTTGTTGTGGTGTACAGGCTTAACGATATTATTAGAGAGACGCGTAGAGCTGTAGGCGATATGGATGACGCTATTAGACAGCTTACCGAGTTGGTCAACCGCCAATCGCAACAACTAGAGCGGTTTATGAGTAGGGAGGACTAGGGCCAGTCTAGTGTACAGACTTCGACGGATCGTTGGGGTGATAGGTTGCACAGGCTCAGACCCCCGGTGTTCGACGAATCATCTTCGGACCCACTCAGTGCTGAGGAGTGGATTCGAAGTATGGAAGACATGATGGATTATGGCAAGGTAGATGAGCAGGATAGGGTATCCAGTGTGGCATTCCACCTTGCCAAGGATGCCCGATTTTGGTAAGATTCGGTGAAGGCGACTACCGATATGAACTCCATGACTTGGGAAGAATTTAAGACGACGTTCTTCAGCAAGTATTTTAGCCACTCGGTCAGAACTCAACAGATGGTGGAGTTTGCCAAGTTGAGGCAGACAGGTACAGTGGCCAAATATGTGAGACGGTTCGAGGCGCTATCTCGGTTTGCTAGTCATCTGGTGAGCCTGAACGAGAACAAAGTGCACCAATTTGTACAAGGCCTGAAGCCGGACATGTACATGGGTATGCAGATAGCTGGAACACAAGGGTGCCTAACGAGGAGGTGGTGGCAAAGGTGCTAGACATTGAGGAGGCTAGGACGAAGAGGTCCAGTGACAGCTCCAGCAGTCAGGGGAGCAACAAGCAACTTCAGGGACCAGGACAATTTTCGGTGTACCCAAAGTGTCAGAGGAGTCACGCTGGTGAGTGCAGGGCGATGCTACAACTGTGGTGAGGTGGGTCACATGTCAAAAGATTGTCAGAAGCCGCGACAGAATCGGTGCTTGAACTGCAACGAAGTGGGGCTTTTTGCTACAAGTTGACCGAATTTGAGCAAGGCCCCAATGAGAGTGACACCGAGAGTCTTTGCCCTCATTGAGCCAGATGATGCCGCCCAGCCATCGGTGATTTTAGGTAGTATTCTTATTGCGGGCATGGCGGCTTATACTCACTCGTTTGTGTCCACTACCTTCGTGGTCAAGGCAAATCTAGTGCTCAGCTATTCTGGGCAATTCTATGATGTATTGTTGCCGTTGGGGGAGTGCCTATACTCAGATCAAGTGGTAAGAGGCGATATTGTGACAGTGGGAGAAAAACGGTTGTACGCGGATTTTATCATACTCGACATGAAGGGGTATGAGGCTATTTTGGGGATGGATTACCTGTATAGGCATTTTGCCACGATAGATTGCAGGACCAGAGAGATCCACTTTCAGCTCCCGAGTGCAGAGGGTTGCTCCTTCAGGGCAGCAAAGGATTTGAGTAGAATCTCGACAGTGTCGTCTATGAGAGTCAACAGTTGTTACGGGGTGGATGCATGGGCTTCTTGGCTAGTGTCATGTACGTGCAACTTCAGCGCAATGCTCAACTCTAGGACATCCCCATTGTCCAGGATTTTCTGCGGGTATTTCTTGACGATCTACCAGTTCTGCCCCCTGACAGGAAAATTGATTTCATTATGGACGTGTACCCTAGAGTTGAGGCAGTGTGCAAGAATCCGTACAGGCTGGCCCTGACCGAGTTGAAAGAGTTAAGGACACAATTAGAGGAGTTGACGGATAAGGGCTTTATACGACCTAGTTTTTTGCCGTGGGGAGCACTGGTGCTTTTTGTTAAAAAGAATAACGGATCTCTACACATGTGTGTTGACTATAGGAAACTGAACAAGTTGACGGTGAAGAACAAGTACTCGTTGCCAAGGATAGATGACTTGTTTGATCAACTTTAGGGGCCACATGTGTTCTCTAAAATTGATTTAAGGTCCAGTTATTATCAGTTGAAGGTTAGGGAGAAAGATGTCTCGAAGACAGCTTTTCGGACGTGGTACGGACACTATGAGCTTTTAGTGATGTCGTTCGGAATGACTAATGCCCCAGCTGCCTTTACGGACCTGATGAACCGAGTATTCAGGGAGCAACTAGATAGATTCATGATAGTGTTCATTGATTACATCCTGATATACTCACAGAGTGAAGATGAGCACAGAGAGCACTTGAGGATCGTGCTGACGACTCTGGGGCAGCACCAACTATATGCTAAGTTCTCTAAGTATGAATTTTGGCTGGATAGGATCAAATTTTTGGGGCACGTTATCTCCTGTGATGGTATTTGCATGAACCCAGCAAAGGTCTAGTCTGTGAAGGAATGGCAACGACTGACCAGTGCCAGTGAGATACGCAGTTTTCTGGGGCTGACAGGATATTACCGAAGGTTTATTGCGAGATTTTTGAAGATCCCAGCCCCTTTGACTCGATTGACCAGGAAGAACATGATGTATAGCTGATCTGATGAGTGAGAGAACAATTTTCTTGCATTGAAGCAGAGGTTGACTACAACCCCTTTGCTAGTACTGCAAGTAAAGGGGTAGAAATTCAGCATTTATTGCGACGCCTCCAGGGTAGGCTTGGGCTGCGTGCTGATGCAAAATGGAAAAGTGATTGCCTATGCTTTGAGGCAAGTGAAGCCATACGAGCAAAATTATCTCACGCATGACCTGTAATTGGAAGCGGTGGTCTTCACACTTAAGATCTGAAGGCATTATTTATATGGACAACAATGCAAAGTCTTCTCGGACCATCAGAGTCAGAAATACATTTTCACGCAGAAGGAGCTGAGGCTCACTCGTCTCCCTTCTCTGTGCATCCTGGAAGCACTAAGATGTATAGAGATTTGAAACAACACTATTCGTGGCCCAATATGAAGCTGGAGATAGCTAAGCACATTGAGACTTGTGTGGTATGCCAGCAGGTGAAGGCGGAGCATCAGAGACCGTTAGGAACAATTCATCCACTGCCTATACCTGAGTGGAAGTGGGAGCGGGTCACTATGGATTTTGTGGTCAGACTGCCAAAGACTGTTAAAGGCCACGATGCAATTTGGTTGATTATGGACAGACTAACAAAGTTGTCTCACTTTTTACCAGTGAGAATGACTTACTCGATGGATCAGTTCACTCAGTTGTACGTGCAGGAGATAGTCGGACTGTCGATAGTGTCAGACTGAGACCCAAAGCTAGGAGACAGGTAAATAGTGTATACATGTGTTTTGCCCAGGTGGGCCTACACCGAGGAACAGTTGATTTGAGTTGATTGATTGTGATGTGCGTGTGTATTGTTTGACATGCATCATGTTTTTGAAATGCAAACGAAAATGAATTTGACATGATTTTATGTGCGAGTGTGAAACGCGAGGTGTGGTGGTGAGGATGATGTGTGTGTGGGTAGTGAGGCCCTGTTGTTGGAGAAACCGGGACGGTGGCGATATGCCAGGGCGTAATGTGGCGAGTGCGTACAGCCTCACCCTAGGGTGGATGCTGCGGTGTGCGTGTGGTGGTATGCAACTATGGTGTAACGCCCCAAAAACCTACCCGTTTCCGGTACGTTCACTACTCCAATACCACATCTTTGACGCCCCTGAGTCATCCCCGGACCCGGGTCGCCAACCGTACGCTCGCTTCTTACCCCGACAAAATTCGTATAAAATTTAAAACTTTCGGTGCCTCGATTCAAAACAACACCTTCGAAAATCATTTATGAAAAACCGCAGCAGAAAACCCGTTCAAAATCGGTTTAAATAAACTTCACCTTTTAAAACATAGAAATGCAGAGACTGGTCGACACTTGCAAACGCCGATCGACACCTGGGTCGTCTTGGGTTTCCATCGGTCGACACCGAGTTCTCCTCGGGTCTTCATGTCGGTCGACACCAGAAATCACCGGTCGACACTTCAACGTTCAGCTCGGCGAGTGGTCGACACTTTACCCCTCTCTGCCCGCGCAGGTCGACCCCTGCGGTCGACATCCTTGCTGAATTTGCAATAACGGTCGACACCCACGGTCGCTGGTCGACACCTAGTTCCTCTTTGCCCACGTCAGTCGAAACCCGCAGTCGACACTCACCCTCTCATTTACACTGACAGGTCGACACCTATGGACTTCGGTCGACACTTCACACCAGCAACCCAAAAATAACAGTTGTTCCAAAAGAAAACGGACTCGAAAAACTTCCTCAAATTAAAACTACCTATTGGAACCTGATTCATACATTTAAATTCTTTCAAATAGTTCAACAATGCATCCATACATCAATCCCGATTTCGGACACCCAAACCCATCTATGCATCAAAACCTATACACTCGTTATAGACTTCACAAAACTCACCACAAAGGACCCCGTCTCGCCTTGCCCCACGGGTCGATTTGCCATGACGAATTCAACCTGTCGGCACACGGTAGTACGTCGCCAATCACCTACTCGTCCTGTCTAGACTCCGGCAACTCACCTTCAGGGATCTCTGCACTTACACCACAGAACACACAACATAAGCCTAATGCTCAGTAAGCAGTGCAATATGAAACATAAAACAACAATGCAATCCTATCACATGCAATTTCTACATTCTCGCTCATGTTGTCACAACTCGTGTCGCGTGGTACGGCCGCACCATGGTGAGGATGGACTCTCTCACCACCTCACACCCTGGCACGTCGCCATCGTCTCGGTTTCTCCAGCAACGAGGCCCGCAATCTGTACCCACACGTCACTCTATGCATTGCAACCATTCTAGGGTGAGGATGGACGCACTCGCTACACCACCCCTTAGTACGTCGCCATCGTCTCGGTTCTTCCAACAACGAAGCCATAGTTGCACACCACAACACGCACATAGCGGCAGCCATCTCAAGGTGAGGCTGGACGCACTCGGCACACCGCGACCTAGCACATTGCCACCGTCCCGGTTTCTCCAGCATTGGGGCCTTGCTACCCATACACCCGTCGTCCTCGCTACACCTCGCATTTTAGAGTTGCACATAAATCCATGCACAAATTTCTTTTCGTTCTCGTTTAAAAAACATGATGCATGTCACACAAAACACACGAACATCACAATCAACCAAATCAAATCAATCGTACCTCGGTGTAGGACCACCTGAGCAAAATACATGCATACACTACTTACCTAGTGTCCTAGCTTTCCATGGTGCTCGGTCTCACCCAAAACTTGCTCAACCTACAACAAAACCATTTACTCCTCAAAACTCATCCACTACTCTACTTACGCACTAAAATTACCATACTAGCTCAACCCTTCACGAACTCACCAAAATTGTTCATCAACCTATCTCGGTTCCAAATTCAACTTAACTTTCGACGAGCATAACTTTTGCGTCGGTTATTGGAATCACATGATTACAGTGGCTAAACGCTTCAATCGTAACTTAGTTTAACCTACCATAACAGAATCTAAAACCCTTAACCGCAGCTAAGGCGGAAACCCAAAAATGGAGTAGGCCATAGGGTCAAAAACTCCCTTCCCTGGGCATCCTGCAAAACTCAGTACATCCTTCGCCACTCTATCACATTTATTGTGAACCCTTCTACAACGATCAATAACAACTCCAACGAACCTTCCAATCCTAAAGCCCTAATTCCCATCCATCAAATCTCTCCCTAACCTGACACTAAACCGGCATTGAATCGTAAACTTCTTAAGCTTACCTTGCACCGTTGAAATGGAGGAGAAAACCACGATTAATCGCCGACAGAATCGTCGCATGAAGGAGAGGAATCGAGAGATCACGCGGTGGGTAGGGGAGAAATAACAGAGAGGGGGAGGGTTGCTTCTGCCGATCCTCACCTCCCCAACACACTTCAATATAAATAAAATATTAATAAATTAATTACCTTTTTGCCCTCACACTTTAATCTTTTAATCTAACAGCTATTCAATCTGCTTCCGGTCAAATTCTTAAAATTTTCTCCCCACCATTAGCATCGAAATAAATCCCCATCTAACCTTACAAATTTTTGACTCCAAAATCCGACCTGAATCCCGCCGTTACTCGTCCCGACAACCCAAAATCGGTACTGTGAAAATACAGCGTGTCACATATGGCCTCGTTGCTGGAGAAACCGGGACGATGGCGACGTGCTAGGGGATGGTGTGGCAAGTGCGTCTAGCCTTACCCTTGAATGGTTGCGGTGCGTAGAGTGACGCGTGGTTACGGATTGAGTGCCTCGTTGCTAGAGAAACCGAGACGATGGCGACGTGCCAAGGTGTGAGGTGGTGAGAGAGTCCAACCTCACCATGGTGCGGGCGTACCACGCGGAACCGATTATGACAACATGAATGAGAACGTAGAGACTGCAAGTGATAGGATTGCATTGTTGTTTTACGATTCATATTGCACTACTTACTGAGTGTTAAGCTTATGTTATGTGTTCCGTGGTGTAGGTGCAGAGTTTTCAGGAGGTGAGTTACCAGAGCCTAGATAGAATGAGTAGGCGGTCGGCGGCGTACTACCGTGTGCCAGCAGGTGGAGCTTGTCGCGGTGGCCCCACCAGTGGAGTAATGCCAGGAGGTAGATTTCTGGGAGTAGTGTTTTTGGTGAGGTCTGTGTCGAGGGTATATGTTTTGAGGCATAGATGGATGTGGGTGTTGATAGTCGGGATTAATGTATAGGTACATGCTGAACTATTTGAAAGAGTTTAAATGAATGATTTAGGCTTTTGATCGATTGTTTTAGTTCGGAGACATTTTCGTGTCATTCTTCCTTAGAACTGCTGTTATTTTTAGGTTGCTGGTGTGAAGTGTTAACTGAAGTTCACAGGTGTCGACGGGTCAATGTAAATTGGAGGGCGCGTGTCGACCGCGGAGTTCGACAGGAGCAGGCATAGGGAAATGAAGTGTCAATTGGCGACCGTGGGTGTTGACCGGTTAGTACGAAATCAGTGAGAGTGTCGACCGTGGCGGTTGATCTGCGTAGGCAAAGAGTGTTAGAGTGTTGACCTGTGAAAGCAGGTGTCGACCACTCTTTAACTGGGACGTAGATGTGTCGACCGGTGATTCCTAGTGTTGACCGACGGGAAGATCCAAGAGAAACGTGGTGTCGACCGACGTACGCTAGTGTCGACCCAAGACGACCCAGGTGTCGACTAGCGTTGGCTAGTGTCGACCGGTCTCCTTATTTTTAGGTCTGAAAAAGGTGAAGTTTATTTGAAATGATTTTCGATGAGTTTTTCCCGTGCGGCTTTCTTAAATATTCTTCGAAGACGTCAGTTTGAGTCGAATAACTAAAAGTTTTAAATTTTATACGAATTTTGTCGGGGTGATAAACGAGTGTACGGTTGGCGATCTGGGTCCGAGGACGATTCAGGGGCGTTAAAGATGTGTTATAGGAGCAGTGAACGTACTGGAAACAGGTAGGTTTTCGGGGCGTTACAGAATGAACCTAGCGCCACCCTACGCCCCGACATGTCGCCACCATCCAGAACTCCCCAGCAACGAGTCCCACAAGCTGCACACACGCATCACCACACAGCAACCACATCAGGGTGTGGCTGAACCTTGCGCTACACTACACCTTGATGCGTCGCCTCCGTCCCGACCTCCCCAGCAACAGGGCCACAGTTGCCACACACACATTACTAAATAGCCCAGCCGACCCACTTCTTGAGTGGAATCCGAGACTGGTGTTGCACCGGCCCACTTTTCGAGCGGGATCTGCGGTGTGACTGTCCATCATCCTCATTGTCAACACATACACGCCGCGTGATGGCTCAGCTGGCCCACTATAAGAACGAAATCCGTGCTTGGTTACGCACCGCCCACACACTAGCAGGATCTGCAGTATCACTACCACGCGTCTCACCTTTTATTCAAAATATGCTCAAAACTATTTTCGTTTCCTTTTTAAAACATGATGCATGTCAAAGAATACGCACGCACATCACAATCAAACAACATAAATCATAATGTTCCACGGTGTAGGCCCCCTGGGCAAAATGCATACATGCACTACTTATCTAGCCTTCTAAGCTTTTTCCAATGCACGTTTACACCAACAATCTGGTTCAACCTAGACATAAACAATCACTCATAAATCTACTTATCAAAATTTACTAAATATGCTAAAAATCAAAATTTGTCAACTAAATCCATGAAATTTCAAATAAAACAGGTCACTATTTGGTTCGGCCGAAAACCACCCTAAACTTTGGACGCAAATAATTTTTGCGTTTGTTATCAGAATCGAACGATTCAAGAGGCTAAACGCTCCTCTAGGAACCTAATTTAACATACTAAAACAGATTTTAAAACGATAAGCCACAGCTAGGTAAAAAATACAAAAAACTGAATCTGCCGTTCACCCAAAAATTTCACATCTTCGGTTCCCTCAGCAAAACTCACTCTAAACTTGTAACACCCTAAAATTTTTCGTTAAAATGATTTTCGGATTTACGTATCGGTAGACGGCGGAGTTTTACTCGGAATCAAGAGACGAAAATTTATACTGTTAAGTAAAAGATTATTTTGAAGCTAATGGAAAAGAGAAAATTCTAAAATTCTAAACGAAAGCGAACTGATTGACCATTTAACAAAAAAATTAGAGGTTGAGGGCG
>CM039517.1:10441509-10491627 GCA_022433055.1 Begonia peltatifolia | reverse complement strand
ATTGATCTTTTGAGATTGTATAGAGGGGTTGTAGTGTTTTGGAGGACTTTCTTCATTTGTATTTGATGGGTTCTTATTGTTTTCTTACTCTGATTTGGTTATGGTGATTTCTCTGGATGATGGATAGATAAACATTGTTGGATTATGGTGAATTGTGTGCAGGGTTTAAATTTTGAGATAGTCAGTTTTTAGCCATTACTCTGCCGAAAGTTTGGGAGAGAGGTTGGGAGTCGAGGAGATACGAAATAGGTTGAGGTGTGAACAGTAAATGCTAGAAAAAGGTAGATGAGCGTGGAAGTGCGGCGTGATCGCAGGTGCGCGGGGCACGCGGCCCTGCGGGTGCACACGGGTCATGCGGCGCCGGGTGAGGGCGTGCGCGCGGACGTGCTGTACAGAGGCAGGGTGCGTGGGGCACGCGGCGCTGTGAGCGTGCGCGAGATACAGTGACGTTGGGTTGGCACCTGTGGCACCGCGATGGTGTACGCGGGGTGTCGGAGTGGGGACGTGAGTGCTTGGGACCGGACTGGGTAGTTCGTGGGGTGCGTGAGATTCTTTCCTAGGATTTCAAGTCTTACCGTTTTATCTCAAATTGTTTTAAATGGTTTTCTTTTCCGCTGCGTAGTTTTATGTTGAGGACTTCGTGTTTCCTCTTCGGGACGCGAGTTGTTTTTCGAATCGAGTCGAAAATTTTCATACTCACAAATGTTCTTTTGAAAATGATTTGAAAACAAAAGGGGTATTGAATTGAGTTAGTTGTGTCAAGTGTTAGTGTGTGTGTGTAGTGTGTAGTTGCACTGTAGCGCACCGAGAATGCGGGGTTTCTCGGGGTGTTACAAAACTCGTCTTATGCACTAAAATCAGCAACACTAACATCACGCGTCACAATTCCACTAAAGACCCTCAATAATTTGACTCGGTCTAAAATTCGACATAAACTTCTGACGCGCATAAATTTTGCGTCAAACATCAAAATCGAACGATTACAGTAGCCAAACGTTCCTCTAACAACCTAATTTTACCCACTAAAATAGAATTTAAAATAAATAATCGAAGCTAGGCCGAAACCCCAAAAAACAGAATCTATTTATATAAAAAAAAAAACCCAGTTTTCAATATCAACTTGATTTCCATTAATTTCTTAACCAATCTATCACATTCTAGCTCACCTATACATACGTTAGCAGAATGGATGGTTTCCAACTAGGTAACCGAAAATGGCAGCACAATTACCCTCGGTTCCTCTCACTTCTCAGCATTTCTCACCCAACTTCCCCCACAATTCAACCACAACCACTCCTTATAGTGAGCCAAATCCTCGGAGAACCGGAAGGAATCGAGCGCTCACGCCATGCCGACAAAAATCGTGACAGAGGAGAAGCTTACCGTCGGTTTTGAGCTCGAGAAAACCTACTCATGCCCGAGTCTCTGCCTCGTCAGAACCGTCTGGCATGTCAGCATCTCTCCTACAGTGGTCGGTCATTGACAGCTCGCTCTCTCCCTCGGGCGCTCTCTTTCTCGGTGATCAATAGCCGAATGGCTTCTCTCCAAAGCCATTCGGTTGTTTGATTATATTTTTTTATTAAATTGGAAAATTTTAAATTACTAAAATACGCTCACGTGTTTTAACCGTCCGTAACTTCATTAAATTCGCGTCTACCAGACTCTAAAGCTTCAAAAATTCTTCTATGAATAAAATTCCAAGCTTTGTAAAACAAATTTCCTGCTAAAATGAAAACTTCTCAAAAATTCTAATGGGAAAATAATTTAAATTTCAAAAATTTCCAAGTTATTACAAGATGCAACATTGAGAGCTATTCGTCGAAGCGGTATACTGTAACTCCTATGCCCCATAATGGCTATAGGCCCCCTAAAAAAAATGTGTGTAAAAATAACCATTAATTTGATTTCAAGATAAATAAACAATTCAATAATTTGATCAAATAATATTACTATGGTTTGAGAGAAAATAAGAGTATCTACTCGGACACTAAAGTGGAAATGTCTTGAATCAAAAGCAAATAGTAAACGTCTTTATTACAGATGCTTTATTCCGTTTCTACTTATGAACGGTCAATCAGATACAATAGGTATTGCGATGTGAAAAGCTTTGCTTGGCGAAATAGGAGGAACATGTATCTGAAAAAATACCACATGAATACTCTACGTTAATATGTATTCAAGAATCAATCATTGAAATTTTAATGAATTTGAAAAAAATTATATTGCGAAGTAATCTATATGGAAGAGGTGGCGCGTATATTTATGTGAAGAGTCCTGGATATATAATGGCTCAAGATATCATTTTACCACCTTTTGTGGAAATCATTGATAATATGCAGTATATAGCTAAACTAACAGAACCAATCCATTTTTGTATTGAATTACAAATAGAGAGAAATCGAGGATATCGTCTACTACAAACTCCAAATAACTTTCAAGAAGGAAGTTATTCTATAGACGCTCTGTAACAACCTAGAGGGCGTCACGAGACTTGACACGACTTTTTATTACATTTTTTATGTAAAATTTTTTTTTTCTTTAAAACTTTAAAATGGTTTTTGGACTTTCACATCCTTTTAAAAATAGTTGGAAACATGCTTGAAACGTATTTAAAATGACTCGTTTAACGTTGGAAGAAAGCACCATTGAAAATCAAAACTACAAAAAAAGCAACACACACATCACATAATTCACAACATCAAATAGAAAACGTGTAGTGGAATTTTAAAACAATTAGAAAACTCATATGTTCAAAACACCTCCAACCCAAGTAATTCCAATGTTCATCAAAACATGAGATTTTTTACTACTTAAACTTTCAATTTCATGAACAATTACCCAAAAGCATTTAGACATCACCCACAGGTCAAAATCACCTCGCCAAGCACAAAATCCGGCCATGAGCACTATTCACTAACCAAACGCATACATCAACTTGAGATTTGTCATCCTCACCTTCAAACTCGTCACCTACATCACAAGATTTAAACTATAAACCTAATGCTTAGTAAGTGGAGTACTAATGCAAATGAATGAATGTGCATACATGATCCGTAAAACATGTTCTTTTCACATTACTTTTAAGTTCACGTGACATGGGTTAAAAGGGATTTACATGAGGAGTAGGCACATAACATAACTTAGACCACTGAAGTGGACAAACATGACATAATGTGGACCACCAAATTTGATAAACATAAGTCATAATCAACCACGACCCACAACTTAACCATTACATACATTACATATTCTTATCTTTCTTTCATAAATCATGCATGAAAACATTTCGTATGCTTCCTTAAGAAAACATGATGTATGATGTGGTATGGTGCACATACAGACATAACATGAAACTTAAACATTTACAACACTAGCACCATAATGCACATATTTCACTCAAAAGGGAACTTAATAATTTGACAACCACATAACATACATACATCACAAACCACATATCATCAAAGTAGACCATCACTTATACTTCCTAGTACCCTTGCGATGTAGAGCCATGAAGGCCAAATCTATACACCCACTTTTCTCGTGTCCTTAGCAAGATTTTGATTACCTTTACTTTCTTGTTGCTAACACCTAACATGTATATTTAACATACTTAGAATCACATCACAATCTTTAAAAATAAATTTTCTAAAAATTTTGGCATAACCTCCTCGCTTTCATACATGACCCATCAAGTCCAAAAATAACAACAGACTCATCTATATCTACAAAATTCACAACCATTAATTAAACAACTCAATCAACCATGTTAGCCAAATATAAGTCAATCCAATGAATTTAAATCATAAACCCCAAAATTTTGACCCATAATTTGAGCAAACTTTGAAAATTTATAACTTCCTCTACAATACCGAAACAACTTGACTTCAAAGGCCATGACTTCCTTGCAGTGTCTATTATACCAAAAATAGTTTTGCAAGATAAAATCGAGAATAGGTTCAAAAAGCATCAGAATAGTAACCTGCCTCGAATTTCGTTTTACAGTTTTGCCTAAACTTTGAAAATTCGTAACTTTTTGTATACTCTTCCGAAATTGATGATTCAACATGCTATAGAATCCCTAAAAAGTCTAGTTTAACATAGTGGAATTCATTTATCAAAAACTGTAATAACCCGAAAATTTTAGATATTTTTATTATTATTATTTTAATTTCCGAAATTTTAATTTAATCTCGGCCAGAGTTTTTAGAAATGTTTCAACCGGAAAATTTAAAGTCGGGAGGTCGAGAAATTTATGAAATTACAGAAGATTGAAACACAGGAGGTCAGTTTTGTAATTTGAAATTAATTTATAAATAAGAAAAAAATAAAAATAAAAATAAAAATAAAAATAAAAATAAAAATCTAATATAACAACCGAATGGCTTCGGGAGGAAGTCATTCGGCTGTTACTCTTTGGTGCTGAGAGAGCCGAGAGAGAGATGCGGGAGAGGGGAGGAAATCCTCGAGCTCTGATTCTTCGACCGACGTGAGTGAGCGTGGGGGAGACCGCCGGTGACTGAGTGTTCGGTTGTTCTTTGCTCTCCCTTCGACCGAGCGCACAGCAACGCCGCGGTAAGTCTTTCCCCTCTTGCTGCCCGTCTCGTTATTTTTTTGGTTTGGCCGAGCTTAGTGCTCGGCCTGCTTTCGTCATTGACGGAATTGGCCGCAAGGTTGTAGTGTAGCACGAGGGAGATGCCGCGAGTTTAAGGAAAACCGAAGGTGAGCCCTGTCAGTTTCCTGTCTTGGCCGAGCTTGGTGCTTGGCCTCCTTGCATTTGCGGTGAGCTGGCCGAGAGATATAAACGAAATAGGGCTAGTTGTGTGTTGAAGTTCTTAAATTGAAGTTTGAAATCAAAAATCAACCATTGTCCGTGCAGGGGCAGTTTGGTTTTTAGCCATTTTGGCCTTGCTTCGGTTGATCGTTTCCAATTCTGTTTTTGTGGGATAAAATAGGTTATTAGAGGAACGTATGGCCGCTGGAATCGTTTGATTCTGATATCCGACGCAAAAGTCATGTGCGTCGGAAGTTTATGTCGGATTTTGGTCCAAGTCGAATTAGTGAGCGTTTTTTGTGAAATTTCGACGTGTGATAGTGGCATGTCTGTTTTTGGTGCGTAAAGCTGAATTGAGTGAGTTTTGGTTGAAGAAAAACAAAGGTTGAAATTTTATAAAAAAATGGCAGATTCAGTTTTTGGCATTTTTTGCCTGTCTATTTTAAAATCCGTCTTAGTATGTTGAACTAGGTTCCTAAGGGGACGTTTAGCCACTTGAATTGTTCGATTCTGTTGACGGACGCAAAAGTTATGCACGTACGAACTTTGGGCTGGTTTTCGGTCAAACCAACCAATGGGCCGTTTTAGTTGGAATTTCACGAGTGTAGTTAAGGAAGGTTATTTTTAGCTATTTGGTGGATTTTGAGATAAATATTGATGAGTGGTTGTTTGTGTTTTAGGTTGAGACATTTTTTTGGCAAAGCTGTGCATCGAGCGAGCTTAGGACGCTAGGTAAGTAGTACATGCATGTGTTTTGCCCAAGTGGCCCTACACTGTAGAACTTTAGGGTTTCTGTGATTGATTGTGGTGTGCGTGCGTATTGTTTGACATGCATCATATTTTTTAAAAAAACGGGAACGAAAAGGATTTTTAGCATGTTTTGATGTATGAGGTGAGACGTGTGGCGGTGGTACCGCGGATCCCGCTAGTGTGCGGGCCTGTGCTTCACCAGTCGCGGATTCCACTCGAGGGGTGGGCCGGCTAGGCCATCATGCGGCGTGAATGTGTTGACGGTGAGGATATGGGCAGTGGTTCCGGGGATCATACTAGTGTGTGGGCCGATGCAACACCAGTCGCGGATCCTACTCAAGGGGTGGGCCGGCTGGACTGTTGCGAAACGTGGGTGTATGGCAACTGTGGCCCCGTGCTGGGGAGACTGGGACGGGGGCGACGTGTCAGGGTGTAGAGTGGCGCAAGGTACACCCTTACCCTGATGTGGTTGCCGTGTGGTGGTGCGTGTGTGTAGCTTATGGGCCTCGTTGTTGGGGAGTCCGAGACGGTGGCGACGTGTCAGGGTGTAGGGTGGCGTGAGGTTCCTCCTTACCCTGGTGCGGCTGCACTACGCGTCACAGATGTGATAACATGAGTGTGAGCGTAGAGACTGCATGTGATAGGATTGCATTGTCGGCTTTTACTTTCATTTCGCATTACTTACTGAGCATTAGGCTTATGTTGTGTGTTCTGTGGTGTAGGTGCTGATGATACTGTTGGTGAGCCTCGAGTGCCTAGTCCTGAGGCGTAGGATGGTTGGTGGCGTGCGACCGCAGTACCGGATGGCGGATTTTTGTTAGGGCGACCCGACCCGTGGAGACGGTAGGTTGTGGCCTGGTTGGTTTGGGGGTTTTTCCTTCTTTTGTGGTGATTATGTATAGTCGATGAGATGACTTGTATATGTGTCAGTGTATAGGTGTATATGGAGTGCGTGTAATTTTTGGCGACGTACGCATATATTTTACATGTTAGAGTATGATATTACTCTATACTGGGGACTTTCTTTATTTGTATTTGATGGTTTTCGTTGTCCTTACACTCTGATTTTGTTATGGTGATTTTCTTTGGATGGTTAGTAGTTAAATATTGTTGGATTGTGGTGAATTGTGTGCAGGGTTTAAATTTTGGGATAGTCAGTTTTTAGCCGTTACTCTGTCAAAATTTCAGGAGAGAGGTTGGGAGTCGAGGGGATATAGAATGGGTTGAGATGTGAACAATGAATGCTAGAGAAGGGTAGATGAGCGTGGGAGTGCGGTGTGATCGCAGGTACGCGGGGCACGCGGCCCTGGGGGTGCTCACGGGTCGTGCGGCGCTAGGTGAGGGCGTGCGCGCGGACGTGCTGTACAGAGGCAGGGTGCGTGGGGCACGCGGCACTGTGAGCGTACACGAGACACAACGACGTGGAGATGGCACGCGCGGCACCGCGAAGGTGCGCGCGGGGTGTCGAAGTGGGGACGTGAGTGCGCGGTACCAATTTGTGTAGTTAGAGGGGTGCGTTGGATTCTTTCCTAGGATTTCAAATCTTACCGTTTTACCTTAAACTGTTTGAAATGATTTTCTTTTCCGCTGCGTAGTTTTTTTTATGTTGAGGATTTCGTGTTCCCTCTTCGGGACGGGAGTTGTTTCGAATCGAGTCGAAAACTTTTCATACTCACAAATGTTCTTTTGAAAATGTTTTGAAAACGAAAGGGGTATTAAATTGAGTGAGTTATGTCAAGTGTTAGTGTGTGTGTAGTATGTAGATGCACTGTAGCGCACCGGGAACGCGGGGTTTCTCGGGAGTTACAAAAACGTAACTCAATTAATGGCAGAAATTCGAAAACCGAAACTGCCCCCCAAAATTTCAATTTTTTTTTCATATTTTAACAAATTTACTAAACATGCTTCAATCTTCAAAATCCCCACTCAAAATTAAAGTCCAAGGCAACATTATGAAGCATAAACACAAGACATAGTGTAACACCCGGGATTTCTATAAATTAATTTTTAGAAATTTGAATTGATAAACGGCAGAGTTTTGTTCAGAATCGAGAGTGGAAAATTTGTACTAGTAGATAAAAGATTATTTCAAGACTAATGTAAAAGCAAAAATTTTAGGAATCTGACCGAAAACGAATTGAATAGCCGTTTGGCTAAAATATTAAAGTGTAAGGGCAAAAAGATAATTAGAATTATTATTATTATTAATATATATATATATATATATATGTTAAATATATACAGAAATAGAATGGCTTCACGAAAGAAGTCATTCTGCTTCTGCTCCCTTTTCCCTATCCCCGAGTAAAGGAATGAGGGAGGGCTGAGCGACAAGCTGGAACCAAAGGTAAAACCACCTCCTCTGATTTTGGTTCTGTTCGATTGTGTTGTACTTCGTTCTCTGTGTTTCTTTGTGAGCTTGGTTGAGTGTTTAGGATTATATGGTTGTGTGGGTGTGTCTGCTAGAGTCGTGCGCGGTGAAGGCCAAAATTTGGTGAAAACTGAGGAAGTGTAAGTTGTGCATTGGCTCAACTATTGGCCGAAGTGAGTCGGTTAACTTAGAGTGTGTGAGATGGCCAAATTCTGGCTAAGCGGTGACGAAGTTGAGTGAAGGTAACTAAGAACCGAAGAGGGTGTGGAATTTTTGTTTGGCCCTGTTCTGTTTTAGGCTATTTGAACCAAGCTGCGAATGCTCGTTTTAAATTCTATTTTTAGTATGTTAAACTAGGCTATGATTGGAGCGTTTGGCCACCGGAATCGAGTGATTCTGATAACAGACACAAAAGTTATGTGCATTGGAAATTTAAGCTGATTTTGAGCCGAGTTGGGTTAATGAGTGATTTTGGCGAGTTCGTGAAGTGTTGTGCTAGTATGGTGGTTTTATTGCGTGAAAAGAGTATTTGGATGAGTTTTGACGGAAAACGGTTTCTGTTGTAGGTTGAGCAGGTTTTTGGTGAAACGACCAACACAGAAAACTTGGACGTCAGGTAAGTAGTGCATGCATGTGCTTTGCCCAGAAGGGTCTACACTATGGAACGATAGAGTTTGTTGCATGTTGATATGTGTGTTTACTTTTGTCATGCATCATGTTTTTGAAAAGTTGTACGAAAATGAATTTGATCATGGTTTTGAATTGTGGAATTCTGCGATGAGTGATGGTGAGGATGACGCGAGTGTGGGCGGCTTTGGCCTTGTTGCTGGGGAGACTGAGACGTTGGCGACGTGGCGGGGTGTAGTGTGGCGCGAGGTTCATGCTCACTCTGGCATGGTTGCTGCGGATGTGGGCATGTATGGCAATTGTGGCCTCGTTGCTGAGGAGGTCGGGATGGGGAGACACGTTAGGGTGTAGCGTGCGTGAGGTTCATCCTCACCCTGATGCGGTTGCTGTGTGGTGAACCATGTGTGTAGCTTGGGGGCCTCGTTGCTGGGGAGTCCGAGACGGTGGCGACGTGTCAGGGTGTAGTGTAGCGATAGGTTCATTCTCACTCTGGTGCGGCTGCATTATGCGTCACAGACGACGATAACATGAGTGTGAGAGTAGAGACTGCATGTGATAGGATTGCATTGTCGATTTTACTTCTCATACCGCATTACTTACTGAATGTTAGGCTTATGTGTGTGTTCCGTCGTGTAGGTGCAGAGATTCCTAGTGGTGAGTTACGAGAGGCCTGACAAGATGAGTAGGCGGTAGGCGGCGTGCTACCATGTGCCGGCAGGTGTAGTTCGTCATGGCGGCCCGACCCATGGAGTGAGGCTGGATGGTAGGTTTCGGGGGTGGTATTTTGTGGAATCCAAGTCAAGTGTTTAGATTTTGAGGCATAGGCGGGTTTGAACGTTTATAGTCGGGATTGGTATATAGTTGTGTTTTTGAAAGTACTCCTGGAATTTTGTCTTAAAAATACAGGTATTCACTTTGTGGTTTTAATCGTGAAAGTATTCGCCGTCCGTTTTTTTTTTAACTGGTGTTATTTTTATACTGCTGGTACAAAGTGTCGACCGGAGTCCATAGGTGTCGACCGGTCAATGTAAAATGGGATGTGAGTGTCGATCGCGGGATTCGACTTGTGCAGGCAAAGAGAAATGAAGTGTCGACCGGTGTCTGTAGGTATCGACCGCTTAGTGTAAAATCTGTGAGAGTGTCGACCGCGGGGTTTGACCTGTGCAGGCAGAGAGGATTGAAGTGTCGACCACAGAAGGTAGTTATCGACCGCTTTTCGTTAAGTGCGTAGAAGTGTCGACTGCAAAGTTCGACCGGGGTGGGCAGAGAGAAATGAAGTGTCGGCCGCCGAAGGCTGGTGTCGACCACTTTTCGTTACGTGCGTAGAAGTGTCAACCGTGTAGTTCGACCGGGGTGGACAGGGAGTATTAGGGTGTCGACCAGTGTTTATAGGTGTCTACGGGTACCTCTTTTTAGAATGATTTGAAAAGTGAAGTGTCATTTAACCTGATTTTTTATTGACAAGTTTATACGTTTTCAAAGAGTACTTATTTAAATCGAGGAACAAAGGTTTTAAATTTTATACAAATTCGATCGAGATGAGGAGTAAGTGTACGGTTGGCGACCCGGGTCCGGGAACGACTCGGGGGCACTGCAGGGGTGGTGATAGCGAAGTGTGAGTCAGATACCGTGTGAGTTTCCGGGGCGTTACACATAGGCAATAACATAATAAATTTTCGTGCATCCAAAGTCAAATTCACAAAACCTATCCCTTTTTAACTATCAATAATTACAATCAATGTGTTTAAGTCCTATAACCATTAAACAATTAAGGGAGAGTTGTCTTACCTTTAAAATCCCAAGAAAAAAATGAGGAAATTTGGTGGTTCACTTCAAGAGAAGGGAAAAATCAGAAACCCTAAGTCCACCATAAAAACCCGTAAGAAATCTTCCATAAAATCAACACCCAAACACTTAGGAGACGTGAATCTTACCTTTGATCTTCAAAATGGGGGAGGAAATGAAAAGAAATGGCATGGAGAGAGTCGAGTGTGAGGGAGCTGTAGGGAAGGGGAGAAAATGAGAGAGAGAGAGAGAGAGGAAAATATGCACCAAAAAGGATTTGTCACGTAGTTTAACAAAGCTTCCTTGAGAAGATTTGCAAGGTGTCCAAATTTTATGGTGTCTCTTCACCTACTCGTTCTCTTATTCTAAATATGCTCTCCCGTTAGTTTTCAACTATTCAACTTGTTAGTAATGGTTTAGTTGCTCCAATATAATCTTCTTCTAATTTAATCACTCCTACTCCTATAATTCCACTTCCCAAATATAGCATTCATGCCTATTTGAAATGCGAATCATAACATTCATTCTTATGTCAATGGGAATGAAAAACAAAAAATGTTTTTTTCTCCAAATATGGACAAATGGAAGTTTAACTCCTAAAGAAACACTTCATGAAGTCTCTCAGAATTTGATTGATTTATTTATTCCTTTCTTACATGCGGAAGAAAAAAAATTTTCATTTGACCAACAATCAACACAAAATTACTTTACCCATTTTTAATTCTCATTATAGATTGGCTAAACTAAGGAATAGTAAAAACGAAATAACATTCAAATCCATTTTTATTGATCAATTAGAATTGCCTCCTAGGATCTAAAATTGCCTTAAAAGATCTAATATCCATACATTATTATACCTTTTAAATAATAATCCAGACGAGCTTATGAAAATTCAAAATGTTCGCATTGAAGTCATAAACCATTTATTAAACATTCTAGAAAAAGAAAAACATTTCATATAAATTGGAAATCCATTGGATTTTTTTTCTTTAGCTTTTGAAAAAATGGTAGAAAAAAGAAAAAG
Source organism: Begonia peltatifolia (assembly GCA_022433055.1). NCBI lineage: Eukaryota > Viridiplantae > Streptophyta > Magnoliopsida > Cucurbitales > Begoniaceae > Begonia > Begonia peltatifolia. The sequence continues at coordinate 10,480,299 of CM039517.1, read as the reverse complement.
ACGAAAATGAAGTTGGAATCAGCGACTATTCTATGCCATAGATACACACGTCATGATATTTTATTTCATAATTCAATTAATTTAAAAAAGAGCTAAAGTTAGGGATTTATCAATAGGTAATTTTGCTCCAATACCTAACCAAAGGGCTACTGTGCTATCAATCAAAAAGATAGTTGTCGCTACTAGATGACGAAATGGATTTTGGAATTTATTGACATTTACCAAAAAAGGGTACCGTTAATAATCTCGCAGGTATTGAAACCATTAAAAGAATGCCCAATAAATTATTTGGCACTGTACGAAGTATTTGAAATACGAGAAAAAAATACCATTCAGACAATATTTCCAGTGGATCTGTGGGTTCACAAATCATTGATGGTTCTAGAGCCGCTAAGCCTACGTTCCATGCAATAGTACCTAGAATTACTATCAGAAAAATATATAAAAGATCATTGGGCCATGCGAGTTCTCGGTAATAATTATGACACATCCCTTTAGCCAATTTAGCTCTTAATACAAGATCATTTAAGTAAGACTTTTTTGTTATTAGGATAGGTGAATTTTTATGGATCCATCCATCAAAGGAACTAGACATGATACTTTTTCATCATCCAGCTTGAGCACAAATTAAACAGATCAAATGGATCCATATAGAAAATATATATCTTATTCCTATGCAAGGAATTTTGTTTTTACAAAAAAGTACTCAATACCCAAATAGGCTTACAAAGTTGATCATGTTCAAGTGCTTTCTGGGTTGTCTCGGTCCTTGCAATTGGACTTTAGTTTAAAAAAAACAAAATATATATATATATATATACTTTTTATATCCAAAAGATTTACTTGTTATTAATAAAGTCTAGCCTCTGTTCTTCTTTAGATTTCCTGTATCACTCCTATAGTATCATAAACGTCAATGCAGAGGAAATGTATGCATTTTTCCTACTATTCTTTAGTATTAAATAAGTGAAATAGCTAAAATATAATTTGGATTTATAACAATCCCTTTTCCCAGTAAAATATTGTCCGTTCTGGGAATTAGGTCATAACTCAATATCCTCCCATCACGGATTTGTTTGGCAAGAACTTTTCAGCCAATCACCCAACATAGTATTGCTCTCACCAGAGTACTTTTAACTTTGGAGTTCTTATGGGATCCATTGTCAATTAAGCTCCAAAACGCGTCTTACTATCTTGGTAGAATTTTCTTACATATGTTTTATTTCCACATATTTCTCAAAGCGATGTGGGATTGTGACGACCTCACTTTTTACAACCCAGGATTTGCCTATACTCGAGTCTGGGATTTTGCTTACACTCGGCTTAGGTCTCAAGGTTCGCCCTGCAACCTGAGGTTTGCCCCACAATCGTGCTCATACGTATACATTTGGGTTATCACAATCACCCCCTCAGGAGCCCAACGTTATCGTTGACCACATTTGTGGTTAGGTACAGCCTCTAATACCATTTATAATGAACCATTTCATCCTCGTAAAACATTGTCCGCTTTGGATCGCCTATACAAGCCTCACAGATTTATTTTGTCAAGGACTTACTAGTCGGTCACCCAACATAGTATTGCTCTCACCAGAGCACTCTTAACTTCAGAATTTTTATGAGAACCGATGCCAATTGTGCTCTGAAACGCGTTTTATTATCTTGGTAGGATTTTTGTAACACCCCGAGAAACCCCACGTTCTCGATGCGCTACAGTATATCTACACACTATGACATACTAAAACTTGACACAATTCACTCAGTTTAATAATACTTTCGCTTTCAAATCATCTTCAAAAGAACATTTGTGAGTATGAAAATTTTGACTCGATTCGAAAACAACTCGTGCCCCGAAGAGGGAACACGAATTACTCAATGTAAAAATACGTAGCAGAAAAGAGAACAATTTAAAATAGTTTGAAAATAGAACGACAAAACTCGAAATCCTAGGAAGGAGTCCAACATACCCCTCGAACTACACAAAATCGGTGTCGCACACTCACGTCCCCACTTTGATGCCCCACGCGCACCCTTGCGGTGCCGCGCGTGCCAACTCAACATTATCTCGTCATGCGCACGCTCACAGCGCCGCGTGCCCCACGCACCCTGCCTCCGTACCACACGTCCGCACGCACGCCCTCACCTGACACCGCACGACCCGTGAGCACCCGTGGGGCAGCGTGCCCCGCGCAGCTGCGACCACACCACACTTTCGCTCACTGTACGTATCCCGACCTATTCCATATCCTCTCGACTCCCAACCTCTCTCCCGAAATTTCGGCAGAGTAACGCCTAAAAACTTGCTATCCCAAAATTTAAACCCTGCACACTTTTCACAAAAAACTAACAGTATTTAGCTATCAACTATCCTGAGAATCTCCATAACAAAATCAGAGTTCAAGGACAACGAAAATCAATCAAATACAAATGAAGAAAGTCCACAGTATAGAGTAATATCATACTCTAACATATAAAAATACGTACGCGTCCCCAAAACACTATAACCACTCTATACAATCCTGTACAACCGACGTATTTACAAACTCCTCTATCCGCATAAATAGCCGACAAAAAATAACAATCCAACGAATCTCACCATCACCTACCACCACCATGGATCAGGTCGCCCTAACAAAATCCGTTGTCCGGTGCCTCGGTCGCACGCCGCCAACCGTCCTATGCCTCAGGACTAGGCTCTCGAGGCTCACCAGCAAAATCGTCAGTACCTACACCATAGAACACACATCATAAGCCTAACGCTCAGTAAATAGTACAATATGAAAGTAAAAGCCGACAATGCAATCCTATCACATGCACTTTCTACACTCACACTCATGTTGTCACATCTGTGACGCGTAGTGTAGCCGCACCAGGGTAAGGAGGAACCTAACGCCACCCTACACCCTGACACGTCGCCACCGTCCCGGACTCCCCAGCAACGAGGCCCACACGCTACATACACGCATCACCACAGAGCAACCACACCAGGGTGAGAGTGTACCTCGCACCACACTACACCCTGACACGTTGCCCCCGTCCCAGCCTCCCCAGCACGGGGCCACAGTTGCCACACACACACATTTTGCGACAGTCCAGCCGGCCCACTGCTCGAGCAGAATCCGCGACTGGTGTTGCACCGGTCTACACACTAGTAGGATCTGCAGTACCACTGCCCATCACCCTCACCGTCAACACATTCACGCCACATGACAGCCCAGCTGGCCCACTCCTCGAGCGAAATCCGCGGTTGGTTACGCACCAGCCCACACACTAGCAGGATCCGCAGTACCACCGTCACGCGTCTCATTACTTACTCAAAATATGCTAAAAATCATTTTCGTTCCATTTTTTTTTTTAAATGATGCATGTCAAACAATACGCATGCACACCACAATCAATCACGTAAATCTTAAAGTTCTACAGTGTAGGTCCACTTGGGCAAAACACTTGCATTCACTACTTACCTAGCATCCTATGCTCACTCGATGGACAGCTTCTTCAAAATGTGTCTCAACCTAAAACACAAACAATCACTCATCAATCTTCGCTTCAAAATTCACCAAATAAGCTACAAATAACATGTCTTAACAAAACCCATGAAATTCCAGTTAAAACAGGTCACCAATGTGGTTCGGCGGAAAACCAGCTTAAAGTTCGGACACCCATAACTTTTGCGTCCGTCAACGGAATCGAACGATTCAAGTGGCGAAATATCCCCTTAGGAACCTAGTTTAACATACTAAGATGGATTTTAAAACGGTAAACTACAGCTAGGTGGAAAATTCCTGAAACCGAATCTGCCCCTTTTTATCAAATTTCACATTTTTGTTTTCTTCAACTAAAACTCACTCAAAACTAGTTTTACGCATAAAAAATGGCTATGCTACTATCACAAGTCACAATCCTACGAAAAACGGTCACTAATTTGACTCGGACCAAAATCTGACATAAAATTCCGATGCTCATAACTTTTACGTCGGATATCAAAATCGAACGATTCCAGCGGCCATACGTTCCTCTAACCACCTATTTTAACCCACTAAAACAAAATTTAAAACAATTAACCGTAGCCCCATCAAAGTCCCCAAAAATAGAACTGGTTTTATACAAAAAAAAAAAATTGAAATCTCAACTTCGATCCAATTTCTTCACCGAAGAACGACATTTCACTTATTAGCATAATCCAACCGGAAATAAGAAATTCACGCACAAAATCGGAATTTTGGCTCACCCTTTCTCCCTCAGTTTTTCTCCCTCTCACCGGACATCTACTGTCCATCCACTAACACACACATTCACCCTCCTAATCCACTCAAACATTGCAGCAAGATTCACAGAGATGGAGGGAAGCCAAACATTAATCTCTGCCAAACGGGACAGGACAGTAGAGGGAGAGAGAGACTTACAGGGTGGTGTCGCTCTACAATCGGGTGGGGGAAAGGAAGAAGACAAAAATCTGAGCAATCGGCTGCCGGCAACAGAACCGAATGGGGCCCTTCCTCGTGGTCGTCGGCAGAACACACTCGCGTTCTCACTTTGAGAGTTCGAGCTGCTAAAACTGAACGACCTCAGTTCGTCGGAGAAGAAATACTCGGCTGCAGTTCTGCTCACAAACTCGCGCTCGTCGTCCACCGATCGAAGACCAAAACCGAGCTCCCGATCTCCCTCTCTCGCGCGTTCGCTCTCGGTTCTGGCGAAGCAGAACCAAACACTGAACGGCTTCGTGAAAGCCGTTCAGTTGTTTTATAAAATTTTAATTTTATAAAATAATTTAAATAATAAATTTACCAAAACGCCCTCACAAGTTTTTATCGTCCGTAACTTCGCTAAATTCTCGCCCTCCGACTTTAAAATTTTCGACAACCATCATGAACTAGACTCCGAGTTTTATAATTTAATCTACCCGTTAAAATATTTCTTGGAACTACAACCGAGATTAAATTAAAAATTTCAGAAATTATCTTTAAAATCCGAATTTTTCAGGTTATTACAATTTTTTTACATTTGTTTTATTTCCATCTAGCGATGTAGTATTGTGACAATGCCCTCTCGTGTCACGACCTGAAGACTAACTCACTGATTTCCAGTCCGCTCTCTCTCTCTCTCGCTGCTCTAATACCATATCTGTAGCAACTTGGAAACCCTCACGGTTCTCGGTACGTTCACTACTACTACTCACACAAATACGCTTGGAAAATTTGAGTAAAAATTTAAAACTTTCGTTTCTTGACTTAAAACGTTATTTTTGAAAACATTTAAAAACGTAGCAGCGGAAGACTTGGATTAAAACCAGTTGAAAGAAAATTTGAGTTTTCTAAACATATAAAAAATCACTTTCGGTTGACCCCGGTAAATATCGGTTGACAATTGCATCTATTTTTCTATACCGGTCGACACTTCCATGCACCGATCAACACTGCATTTCTCTCTGTCTGCGTCGGTCGATCCCTGAGGTGGATACTCCCGTCTATTTTACATTACTTGTCGACACTTACATGGATCGGTCGATACTTCCATCTAATTTTTTACTACCGGTCGACACTTGCATACACCGGTCGACACTATATTTCTCTCTATCTGCGTCAGTCGATCCCTAAGGTCGACACCCTCGTCTACTTTACACTACCGGTCGACACTTGTATATACTGGTCGACACCTTCTCCCTCTATGTCCGAGTAGGTCGATCCAAGCGGTTGACACTTACGGAGTTTGGTTGAACCCTTTACATACAGTTTGACACTCCGCACTCGTTTTTACATTGAGCGGTCGACACTTTCGGGCACAGGTCGACATTTCCTTCACAAAATCTGTTTTAAAACCTTAAATCCTTCATAAATGGTTGAACTTCTGATTCAACGCCAAAATAGCACAACTTACATTATTCTATCAACTCAAAACCATTATTTATACAAAAAAAAACGACTACTAACGTTTGAAACCCGTCTATACATCCACATGACTCCAATCGACCTAAAATAACTCAAAACGACTTAGAACAAATTCGACTAAACTTAAATCAATTAAACTCCCTTACATACCCCCGCCCTGGTAAAAACGCCCTAACAGCCAACCGGACCGTCAACGAGCGCACTCCTCCAACTGCCTCATAGTCCTGGGCACGCTTTGAGTACTCTCCAGCTATTGCTTCGTCACCTACATCACAGAACTCATCTATTAGGCTAATGCTAAGTAAATAATGCATAAAAACATAAGATTATAAACACACACAGCCTAAGATATGTAGTTTCTACAGTTTCGTCTCTACTTTCATTTTCGTCTCTCTTTTACATTTTTATCTTGTTACTACTGGGTTCTTCTTTACATGTGTAACACCACGAGAAACCTCACGTTTTTGATGCGCTACAGTACATCTACACATTACACACATTAACACTTGACATAACTCATTAAATTTAATACCCCTTTCGTTTTCAAATCATTTTCAAAAGAACATTTGTGAGTATGAAAAATTTTCGACTCAATTCAAAAATAACTCGCGTCCCGAAGAGAGAACACGAAATCCTCAACATAAAAACTACGCAGCGAAAAAGAAAACCATTTGAAATAGTTTAAGATAAAAAGGAAGACTTGAAATCCTAGGAAGGAATCCAACGCACCTCTCGAACTACACAATTCGGTGCCGCGCATTCACGTCCCTACTTCGACACCCTGCGCGCACTCTCGTGGTGCCGCACGTGCCAACTTAACGTCACTGTGTCTCGCGCACGCTAACAGCGCCGCGTGCCCCACGCACCCTGTCGCTGTACAGTACGTCCACGCGCACGCCCTCACCCGGCGCCGCACGAACCTTGAGTACCCGCAGGGCCGCGTGCCCCGCGCACCTGCAATCACGCTGCACTCCCACGCTCATCTACACTTCTCTAGCATTCACTGTACACACCTCAACCTATTCCATATCCTTTCGACTCCCAACCCCTCTCCCGAAATTTCGCCAGAGTAACGCCGAAAAACTGGCTATCCCAAAAATTAAAAACCCTGCACACAGCTCACCAAAAACTAACAGTATTTATCTATCCACCATCCAGAGAAATCACCATAATAAAATCAGAGTATGAAGACAACGAAAATCCATCAAATGCAAATGAAGAAAATTCACAGTATAGAGCAAATACTATACTCTAACATATAAAAATACATACGCGTCTCCAAAACACCACAACCCCTTTATACAATCCTGTACAACCGACGTCTATACAAACTCCTCTATCTGCATAAATACCTGATAAAAATAACAACCCAATGCATCTCACCGTCACCTACCACCAACACGGGTCGAGTTGCCTTAACAAAATCAGCTATCCGGTGTCCGGTCGCACGCCGCCAACCATCCTATGCCTCAGGTCTAGGCTCTCGAGACTCACCAGCACTATCGTCAGAACCTACACCACAAAACACACAACATAAGTCTAAAGCTCAGTAAGTAATGCGATATGAAAGTAAAAGCCGACAATGCAATCGTATCACATGCAGTCTCTACACTCACACTCATGTTGTCACATCTGTGACGCGTAGTGCAGCCGCACCAGTGTAAGGAGGAACATCACATCACCCTACACCCTGACACGTCGTCACCGTCCCGAACTCCCTAGCAACGAGGCCCATAAGCTACACACACTCATCACCACACGGCAACCACATCAGGGTAATGGTGTACCTCGCGCCACACTACACCCTGACACGTCGCCCCCGTCCCAGCCTCCCCAGCACGGGGCCACAGGTACCATACGCACACGTTTTGCGACAGCCCAGCCGGCCCACTCCTCGAGCGGAATCCGCGACTGGTCTTGCACCGGCCCACACACTAGTAGAATCCACGGTACCACTGCCCATCACCCTCACCGTCAACACATTCAGGCCGCATGACGGCCCAGCCAGCCCACTCCTCGAGCGAAATCTGCGACTGGTGAAGCACCGGCCTGCACACTAGCGGGATCTGCGGTACCACCTCCACACGTCTCACCACATACTCAAAACATGCTCAAAATCATTTTCGTTCACGTTTTTAAAATATGATGCATGTCAAACAATACGCACGCACACCACAATCAATCACATAAACCCTAAAGTTCTATGGTGTAGGCCCACTTGGGCAAAACGCATGCATGCACTACTTACCTGGCGTCCTAAGCTCGCTCGACGGACAGATTCGCCAATAAGTGTCTCAACCTAAAATACAAACAATTCACTCATCAATGTTTACTTCAAAATTCACCAAATAAGCTAAAAATAACCTTCATTAACTACACTCATAAAATTCTAACTAAAACGGGTCATTGGTTTGGTTCGACCGAAAACCAGCCTACAATTCGGGCGCACATAACTTTTGCGTCCCTTAACGGAATCGAGTGATTCAAGTGGCTAAACGTCCACTTAGGAACTTAGTTTAACTTACCAGGACGGATTTTAAAACAGTGAGCCGCAGCTAGGTGGAAAAATCCCGAAACCAAATCTGCCCCTTTTTATCAAATTTCACATTTTTGTTTTTCTTCAACCAAAACTCACTCAATTTAATTTTACGCACCAAAAACAGCCATGCCACTATCACACGTCGAAATTCTACGAAAAACACTCACTAATTTGACTTGGACCAAAATCTGACATAAACTTCCGACGCGCGTAACTTTTGCGTCGGATATCGGAATCGAACGATTCCAGTGACCATACATCCCTCTAACAACCTATTTTAACCCACAAAAACAGATTTTAAACGATCAACCGAACCCAGGCCGAAACAGACAAAAACAGAATCTGTTTTTTATACAAAAATCAGAAATTTAACCTTAACCCGATTTTTCACCAATTTCTCTGCTAATCAATCACATTCTAATCTATTAAATATGAACTAACCATAATTGAAGGTTTCCAATTCAGAAAACTTCATTTGAAAATCCCAGCCCCTCGGTTTATTCTCTTTTTTTTTTCAACAACCGATGCTCCCCACCACAATCTCTTAACCCAACAATTATCAACAATTTCCACCATCGATCGATAAAAAATGAGAGCAGCATCACGCACTCTCCACCTCGACCAACAGAATAGAAAAAAACAGTCAGGGGGGGCTCCGAGCTCTCGGCTCTGTGCTCTGCTGCCCACGGTCACGCGACACATACACACAGTATAAACCAACCCAACACTCAGCTCAACATTTAGAAGGATTGAAGGAAGACGGCCATCAAATTTGACGAACAAAACCAAAGCAGGGGAGGAAGCATACCTTCAGTATTCAGCTCGGAAAACCGAACACGTCCCCCACCACAGTCCTCTCGGCTAACTGGCGTTCGATTCTTCACCATCGTCGGCGTCGACAAACCACCGGGTTCCCTCCCTCCCTCTCACGACTTCTCGCGCTCTCTCTCTCGGGTCTCTCTTCTCTCGGCCGTGCGACAACACAGGGTGGAATGGCTTCCACCCGAAGCCATTCCACCTTATAATTAATTAAAATTATTAAATTTTTAATTTAATTACAAATTACCAAAATACCCTCACGTGTTTTAATCGTACGTAAATTCGTTAATTTCGGGTACTCCCGACTTTAAAAATCTCAAAACCCACCACAAAACCAAACTCCAAGTCTTATAATTTAATTTTCCCGTTAAAATATTTTCCGAAACTCGAACTGAACTTAAATTAAAAGTTTTGGGAATAAAATTTAAAAATCTAAAATTTTCGGGTTATTGCAACATGCTAAATCAAGGTACACACCTCGCGGTCCACCTCATGGGATAAGGCCAATCTCGATCTAGTAAAGTGACCACCTCGAGGTCCACCTTTGGGGACAAGGCCACCACGTAAAGTAGGGGAAGAAGTGATACACCTCGCAGTCCAACTCTCAGGACAAGATCACTCAACCCCACCTTTATTATCTTCTTACATATCTTCTCTTTTCGTTCATCACATCTCATCCAACTGTTTCATTCCGTAAAAACATGAAAATTTATTTTTGTTTCGTTCTCGTATTTTACAACCATGATGCATAATCACTAAAACATAACATAAAATAAACGGGCATGCATCCTACCAAACTGTGATGTAGGCTTGAAGGCAAAACACCTACTGCACTACTTATACTACTTACCTGGCGTCTTTATCGACTCGTACTTTGTATGTGGCTCGCTAACTAGAGAGCCTATAAAACCACACAATCATTAATTCTACTTCGTATAACTCATAAAACTCTAAGGAAAAATAACACTCTAACAACTAATTTAACTAAATCCAAAATCCAACTATACTTCTGACTACCCTTCGGAATTTAGAAATATCGCAATACTTATTCGATTTGGACGATTCGAAATGCTACGAACCCCTAAGGACGTCAAATTCCTAATCCAACACTTACAGCTTAACAGAATAAGGTCGAACAGAAATCGTTCCGTAATACGAGTATTTGGCTATCCAAAGGCTCATTCTTCACCATAAAACTTATAATCTACTCCTACTTCTAGCTTAAACACCAATACACGGATAGAAATAATTTCTAACTTCAAATTCTTGTATCTCCCTCCTAGGTTTCCCCAAAACTACTCAATACTCTCTCTAACGACACTTTTATCACTCAAGACAACTAAAGGATCATCTATCTACTAAGAACTAACTAAAACTTTCCGTAAATTGAAGACCGATGAAGGAAGATTGTCGCTTGAGAAGAAGTATCGTCGAGCAAGGGTTTCACGCAGGAGAAGGAAGAAGAATTCACCGAGGGGAAGGGGGTTTTCTCTGCCTCCTTCTGTTTTTTTTTTATATATATTAATTATATTATTTAATATAATTAATCATAATTATTATTTCGCCCCTAACTCTTAATCTTTTAACAAAGCATTTATTTGATTCGTCTCCGGTTAGATACTTAAAATTTTCTCTTTTTTATTAACCTTAAAATAATCTTATACTTAAAGGTAGAAATTCTCTACTCTCAATTCCGACCAAAATTCCACCGATTACAATTACTTAAATCCGAAAATTAGTTTAGGAGGAAATTCTGGGTATTACATCTCAGTCTTCACAATAGACCGATAGTCCCCTTTTGGGCCACATCTCTTTTCCTCCTGGCGATGTGGTATTATGACAAGTCCCTCTCGGCCTTCACAATAGATCAATAGCCCCCTTTTGGGCAATTTCTTACCTGTGAAGATGACCTTTTCCATGAATTAGTTTGCGGAACTGAAAATCTAGGAGATTATCAGACTGCATGGGATTCTAGTGACGATTGTTTCAGATCGAGATCCTAGGTTAACATCAACATTTTGGAAAAGTCTGCAAAGTTCTATGGGTACGAGGTTGCATTTTAGGACGACGTTTCATCCTATAACGGATGGACAATGTGATAGGACCATCAAGATATTACAAAACATGTTGAGATCGTGCATGTTGGAGTTTCATGCCTCATGGAGTAGATTTATGCCATTGATATAGTTTTCCTACAATAATAGCTACCAATCTACTATTGGTATGACTCCTTATGAAAGAAACTCTTTATGGCAGGAAATGTAGATCACCGCTATATTGAGACAAAGTTTGTGAAGCAAAGCTTGTTGACCATGAAATTTTACAACAATTGTTTGAAAAAGTGGCTATTATTAGACAAAGAATCGAAACTGATCAAAGCCGACAGAAGAGTTATGCAGACAAAAGAAAAAGAGGTCTATAATTTGTTGAAGGCAGTGAAGTATTTCTGAAGATCTCGCCATTTAAAGGCGTTATGTGTTTCAGCAGAAAGAGAAAGCTCAATCCACGGTTCGTCAGGCCATTTCCTATTTTGGAAAGGATAGGTACTACAACCTACAGACTTCAATTGCCTTTGTCGATGGATGGAGTTCACAACATATTTCACGTATCCATGCTGAGGAAGTGTGTACATGACTCAACTCAAATTGTGGAATTAGAGAATATTGAGATGCAGCCGACGTTGTCTTATGAAGAAAAGCCAGTAATAATCCTGGAAGCAGTCGTGAAAGAGCTACACAATATGGCGGTAATTCCCAGAATTTTCGTTAAATAATTTTTAGATTTTCGAAGAGGTAAACTACAGAATTCTAGTCCGAATTAAGGGCAAAAATTTTAGCCAATTAGGTAAAAGATTATTTTGAGCCTAATGGACAAGAGAAAATTATAAGATTCCAACTAGAAATGGACCGAATGACTGTTTGATTAAACTGTTAAAGGTTCCGGACGGTTTAGTAATTAGATTATTATTATTATTTAAAAAAAATTAAAATAAAAGAATAAGCGGGGAGAGGAAAGAAATTCCCACCCCCCTTCTGGCTTTTCCTCCCCCACCCAAGTGAGAAGAAGCCCTCCTCTCCTCTGACGATTCCTCCTACCAGCCGACTGTAACACCTAGAATTTTCTGCTAAACTAATTTTTGGATTTATGTAATTATAAACGGAAGAGCTTTAGTCGGAATCGAGAGCCGAGAATTTATGCTAGTAGGTAAAAGATTATTTTGATATTAATGAAGAAAGAGAAGATTTTAAGAATCCAACTGGAAACGACCCAACTAACTGTTCGGTCAAAAGATTAAGCATTGAGGGCAAAATATTAATTAAGCTTAATTATATTTAATAATATAATTAATTTATTAAAAAAAATTAGAAGGAGGCAGAGAAAACCCTTCCTCTAGGCGTATTCTTCTTCCTTCTCCCGCGTGAAACTTGTGATGACCCGAACGAAGACGAATGCAGGGCAAACCTCGGGACGTAAGCCGAGTGTAGGGGAATCCTGAAGTCGAGTATAGGAAACTCGCAGGTCCTAGAAAGGGGTCGTCACAATCCCACATCGCTTAGGGAGGTATATGGAAATGAAACATATGTAAGAAAACCCTCCCAAAATAATAAGACGCGTTTTGGAACACCATTGGCAACGGATCCTATAAAAATTCTAAAGTTAAGAGTACTCTGACGAGAGCAGTACCAAGTTAGATGACCGACTGGAAAGTCCTTGCCAAAAAAATCCGTGAGGGGAAGATATTGGGATGCGGCCTCAATCTTTAAAGCGGACAATATCTTACTAGAAAAAGAGATCGTTACAAATGATATCAGATCCTTTACCCAACTGGAAATATGTCCAACGAGGACGTTGGGCCCCTGAGGGGGGGTGATTGTAATGACCCGGATGTATATGTATGAGGACGACTACGGGCAAACCTTGGGTTACGAGGGAAATCTCGGGACGTAAGCTGAATGTAGGCAAATCCCGGACTCGAGTATAGGAAAATCTCGGGTCGTAGAAAGGGAGTCGTCACAATCCTACATCGCTTGAGGAGGTATTTGGAAATGAAACATATGTAAGGAAACCCTCCCAAGATAGTAAAATGTGTTTTGAAGCACAATTGGCAACGAATCCTATAATAACTCCAAAGTTAAAAGTACTCTAGCGAGAGCAGCATCAGGTTAGGTGACTGACTAGTAAGTACTCACCAAAAGAATTCGTAAGTGGAGGATATTGGGCTACGACCCAATCCCCAATGCAAACAATATCTTACTTGAAAAAGGGGTAGTTACAAAATCCTTCCTCGATGATACGTCTTCTCCAGCGATGATCCTTCTTAGTTCTTCTTCACTTCTACAAATTTAAGGTATGTTTTAGTTAGTTTTTGAGTAGATAGTTAGTTCCTTAGTTGTTTTTAGCACAAAAGTAAAATTAGAGGGGGTATTCGGTAGTTTTGGTGAAACCTAGGAGGGAGATATGAGAAGTTGAAGTTTGGTTTATTTTTATCTGTATGTTGGTGTTTAAACTGAAAGTAGGAATAGATTATGAGATTTTATGGAGAAGATTGAGCATCTGGATAGCCGAATACTCCGATTACGGAACAGTTTCCGTTCGACCGCATTTGGGCAAGTTGTAAGTGTTGGATTAGGAATTTGATGAGATTGTTGGGAATTAGACATCCTCAGAGGTCCATAGCATTTCAAATCGTCCAAATCGGACAAGTATTGTGATAGTAACAAATTTCAAAAGGGTAGTTGGAAATAGAGTTGGATTTTGAGTTTAGTTACATTAGTTGTTAGAGTGTTATTTTCCCTTCGCGTTTTATGAGTTGGACAAAGTAGAATTAATTGATGTGTATTTTATAGGTTTTTCAATTAGCATACAAAGTTACAAAAGAGTTACTAAGGATGCAAGTTAAGTATTGTAAGTACTACAATAGGTGTTTTGCCTTCGGGCCTACGTCATAGTTAAGTAGGATGCATGCACGTTTACTTTATGTTATGCTTTAGTGATTATGCATCATGGTTTTAAAATACAAGAACGAAATGAAAATGAGTTTCCATGTTTGTACGGAATGAAACAGTAGGATGAGATGTGATGAACGAAATGAGAAAATACATAAAAAGATAATAAAAGTGGAGTTTAGTGGTATTGTCTGCAAAGGTGGACCGCGAGGTGTATCACTTCTTCCCCCACTTTACATGGTGACCTTGTTCCGAGAGGTGGATTGCGAGACTTGTCACTTTACTAGATCGAGATTGGCTTTGTTCCGTGAGGTGGACCGCGAGTTGTGTCACCTTGATCTAGCACGTAAAGAAGAACATAGTAGTAAGAAAATAAAGAAGATGTAAGAAAGAGACGAAAACGAAAGTAGAGACAAAATTGTAAAAACTGCATATGTTAGGATGTATTTAATTTTAGTGTTTAAGTTTTTACGTACATTACTTACTTACCATTAGGCTAATAGATTAGTTCTGTGATGTAGGTGACGACGCTATAGCTGTTGAGTACTCAAAACGTGCCCAGGACTAAGAGGCAGTTGTAGGAGTGCGCTCGTGGACGGTCGGGTCGACTGTTGGGGCGTTTTGACAAGGGTGGGGGTATATAAGGGAGTTTAGTTGATATGAGTTCAGTTGAATTTGTTCTGAGTCGTTTTGAGTTGTTTTGAATAGATTGAAGTCATATGGATGTATAGACGGGTTTCAAACCTTAGTAGTCATTTTTCTATGTAAATAATGATTTTGATTTGATGGAAAAATGTAAGTTGTGTTATTTTGATGTTGAGTCAGATGTTTAACTATTTTTGAAGGATTTAAGGTTCTAAAACAGAGTTTTGTGAAGGAAGTGTCGACCTTTACCAGAAAGTGTCGACCGCTCAGTGTCGACCTGTATGTAAAGAGGTCGACTAAGAAGGATATAGAAGTGAGGGAGAAGGTCTTGACCGGTATATAGAAGTGTTGACCAGTAGTGTAAAATAGACGGGGGTGTCGACCTAGGGGATCAACCGACGCGGACAGAGAGAAATGTAGTGTCGATCGGTGCATGCAAGTGTCGACCAGTAATGTAAAATAGTCGGGAGTGTCGACCTTAGGTATCGACCGACGCGGACAGAGAGAAATGTAGTGTCGACTGGTGCATGCAAGTGTCGACCGATAGTAAAAAATAGATGGAAGTGTTGACCGGTATTTACTGGAGTCGACCGAAAATGACTTTTTTTATGTTTAGCAAACTTAAATTTTATTTAAACTAATTTTATTAAAGTCTTCTGCTGCGATGATTTTAAACATTTTCAAAAACATTGTTTTAAGTCGAGGAACAAAAGTTTTAAATTTTTACATGAATTTTACTCAAGCGTATTTGAGTGTGTAGTAGTGAGTGTACCATAAATCACGTGTATTTTTGGGTTGCTACACCGACGATTCTGTCCGTTCCTTCTTCAATCTTTAGATTTGCAATAAGTTTAGTTAGTTCTTAGTAGATAGTTAGTTCTTTATCTGTTTTGAGTGTTAAAATTAAAGTTAGAGGGAGTATGAGATAGTTTTGGTAACCCTATGAGGGAGATACGAGATTTAGAAGTTAAAGTCGATTTTTGTTCGTGTATTGGTGTATAAGTTGGAAGTACGAGTAGATTATGGTTTTTTATGTAGAAGATGGAATGTTTGGATAACCGAATACTAGGGTTACGGAATGGTTTCTGTTCGGCCACATTCGGCAAAGTTGTATATGTTGGATTAGGAATTGAATTAAACCTTACAAATTAGACGTACGATGGAATCTGTAGAATTTCGAATTGTCCAAATCGGACGAGTATTGGATAAGTTATGCATTTTCGAAGATTGGTCGAAAATTGAGTTGGAATTCCGGTTTAGATAGATTAGATGATAAATTTTTATTTTCTTTAGAGTTTTACGAATTGAAAGGAAAGTAGAGCTGTTAAATGTGTGATTGTCTAGGTTCTTCAATTAGCAAGCCATATACGAACGAGTTGCTAAGGACGCCAGGTAAGTAGTGTAGTAGGTGCTTTTGCCTTTGGGCTTACATCACTGATCGGTAGGTTGCATGCACGTTTATTTATGTTATGCTTTAGTGATTATGCATCATGGTTTTAAAATATGAGAACGAAACAAAAATGAATTTATATGTTTTTACGAAATGAAACAGTAGGATGTGACGTGATGAACGAAATAAGAAGAAACGTAAGAAGATAATGAAGGGGGTTAAGTGGTCTTGTCCCGTGAGGTGGACCGCGAGGTGTGTCACTTCTTTCCCCGCTTTACGTGATGGCCTTGTCCCAAGAGGTGGACCGCGAGTGTGTCACTTTACTAGATCGAGGTTGGCCTTATCGCTTGAGGTGGACCGCGAGGTGTGTCACCTTGATCTAGCACGTAAAGAAGAACCAAGTAGTGAGAAGATAAAGAAGATGTAAGAAAGAGACGAAAACGAAACTAGAGACGAAACTATAGAAACTGCATATGTTACGATATGTGTGTTTTTAGTGTTTATGTTTGATGTGCATTATTTACTTAGTATTACGCTAATAAATGAGTTCTGTGATGTGTAGGTGATGAAGCGATAGCTGGTGAGTACTCAGAGCGTGCCCAAGACAAGGAGGCAGTTGGAGGAGTGCGCTCATGGACGGTCCGACCGGCTGTTAGGGTATTTTGACCAGGGTGAGCGTGAATGGATTTTGGGTTAGTGGAGTCGTTTGGAAATGTAAATGGATTTCAATATTTTAGTAGTCATTTTGACGTATACAATGATTTTGAGTGGATTGAAAAGTGCATGTTTTTTGTTATTTTTAACGTTGAGTTGAAATTTGACTTGTTTTGAAGAATTTAAGGTTTTATGCAAATTCTGAGAAAGAAGTGTCGAGCTATAAGCTTAGTGGTCGACCTCCGAAGCCAGAGCTGAAGTAAATGTCGACCGATGCAAACTGAGGCAAATGAAGTGGCGACCGGTGAGTATAGGTGTCGACCCCTTGGGTGCAGCATGGGTCAAGTGTCGACCGCAGCCTGCATGGTTGACCGAAAATCTCTTTTAATGTTTTAAAAAAATTTTAAAATTTTATTTAAACTGATTTTGATCAAAGTCTTTCGCTGCGACGATTTTAAACGTTTTAAAAAATGTTATTTTAAGTCAAGGAACAAAAGTTTTAAATTTTATACGAATTTTATCGATTTGATGAGTAAGTGTACGGTTGGCGACTAGGGTCCGGGGATGACTCGGGGTCGCTATAGAGTTGGTCACAGAGCAGAGCGAATCGGAAACTGCGTGGGTTTTCGCGGTGTTACAAAGGCGATCCCACTGATAAATGTTTTATGGAGGAATCATAACATCGAGGAAGCCACGTAGGAGTACAGCAGGATATGATGGACAAATATCTAGAACTATTTGAGTAAGCAAATTTTGAGGACGACATTTTATTTAAGGGGGTAGGATATAACACCCAAAAATTTTATATACGACATTTAATTACATATCTGATATTTTTAGAATTTATAATTTAATTTCAACAATAGAAAAATAGCAGGAGGATGGTAAGAGCCAAATTGTGGAGTTTAAAAGTGATAGAATTGGGAGGCAAATCATATGGGTTAGGCTAACTAATAGTTGAAAACAAATGGGAGGACATTTTAAGCATTGCAATTGTAGTAGGTATGGAGGCCTAACGAGAAATGGACACCTTGTCAAGCTTTTTAAAAAAATAATAATAATAATAACCTCCTCATCACTCCATCTCTTTCTCACGTTTCTCTCATTTCTTTCCACCCCTCATAGCCAACTTCTCCCTTCCCTCCCCACACCATTCTCCATCTTTCTCCTCAAATTTTGAAGATGGAAGGTGAGAGTTAGATTTTCTAATTGGATGGGTTTTGGTTTATGGCTATGGGTGTTGAGTTTTGGTTGTGATTTTCATAGATTTATGGTTTTGTTAGGGTTCTACGGTTTTCTCCCTCTCTTTAGAGCAATCCACAAAGTTTTCCTTTATTTCATTGAAGTTTCTAAGATAAGCAACTCTCTATTTAATGCTTGATGGTTACGGGTGTTGAATGCATTGATGGTGTTGATTATTGGTGGGAGGTTTAATGAACTTTGATTAAGATTTTTTGGTTGCATGAATTTGGTTTTCTCCTTCTGCTTTATTGATTCATTGATGGTTAAATGGATGATATTGGTTGTTTGTGGGAGAAGTGGAGGAAAGATAACAATGTTTGAGTTGGTTTGGAAAATGTTGTTGTAACACCTGGAATTTTTTTCGACTAAAAATAATTTTCGATTTTACGTAATTGTAATCGGCGGGGTCGTGATCGGAATTGAGAACGGAGAATCTATACCATTAAGTGTAAGATTATTTTGAGATTAATGGAAAAGAAAAATTTTTAAGAATTTAACCGAAATCGAACTGAATATCAGATTTATTAAACGGTTAGGGGTTGAGGGCGAAAAGGTAATTTAGTTTAATTATTATTTAGAAAAAAAAAGGTCTATTCTGTAATAACCCAGGAAATTTCAGATTTTAAATCTAAATTTCAAAAATTTTAATTTAATCTCGGTTGGTGTTTTGGGAAATATTTTAACGGGTAAATTAAGTTATAAAACTCGGAATCTAGTTTTAGTAATGATTTCTGAAATTTAAAGTCAGTAGAACGAGAATTCAACGAAATTACGGACGATAAAAACACGTGAGGGTGTTTCGATAAATTGTTATTGTTTAAATTAAATAAATAAAAAATAAAAACAAATAAGATAACAACCGAATGGCTTCGGGAAGAAGCCATTCGACTGTTACAAACCGTGCACCCGAGTGATAGAGAGAGCGACGGAGAGCAGAGTGTAATCGTGTGCTGACGTCCGAGCTCCGATCGACGGCCGACGAGGGTGAGCATGAAAGGAAAGCCGCAAGCGAGTGCTACTACTCTTACAAACCGAAGCCATTCGATTTAATATGTTTTCTTTTTCGCTGCGTATTTTTATATTTAGGATTTCTTGTTCCATCTTCGGGATGCGAGTTGTTTTCGAATCGAGTCGAAAATTTTTCATACTCACAAATGTTCTTTTGAAGATGATTTGAAAACGAAAGTGGTATTAAATTGAGTGAGTTGTGTCACGTTTTAGTGTGTTATAGTGTGTACAAGTAGTTAGCGCATCGGGAATGTGTGGGTTCTCGGGGCGTTATATATTCTCTTCTTTCCTTCCCCGCATGAAACCTATTCTCTTCATCATTTTCCTTCATTATAGTGACGTTCAGCGACTATTCTCCTCCGTTCTCCTTCGATCTTCCGATTTAAGGTAAGTTTTCAGTTAGCTCTTAATATATAGTTAGTATTTTAGTTGTTTTGAGTGTTAACAATAAAGTTAGAAAGGGTATTGGGTGTTTTGGTGAAAACCTAGGAGGGAGCTATGAGAAGTTGAAGTTAGAGTTTATTTCTATCAGTATGTTGTTGTATAAACTAGAAGTAGAAGTAGGTTATAAGATTTTATGGGAAAGATTGAGCGTTTGAATAGCTGAGTGCTCGATTGTAGAACAGTTTTCATTTGCCCACGTCTGACGAAGCGGTAGGTGTTGAATTAGGGATGGATTAGACCGTTAGAAACTAGACGTCATGAGGAATCTGTAGCATTTCGAATCGTCCAAATCAGATGAGTATTGGATAAGTTATGCAATTCTAAATTTGACCAAAATTGTGTAGGATTTTGGGTTTAGTTATATTAGTTGTGAGAGTGTTGTTTTCCCTTAGAGTTTTATGAGTTGGACGAAGGAAAATTAATGTATGTGTGGTTTTATAGGTTTCCCAGTTTAGCGAGCTATCTACGAACGAGGAATTGCTATGACGTCAGGTAGGTAGTGTAGTAAAGCAGTAAGTGTTTTGCCTTCGAGAATATATCACATTCATCAGGATGCATGCACGTTTATTTTATGTTATGTTTTAACTGATTATGCATTCATGGTTTCAAAGTACGATAGCGAAATGAAAATCAATTTTCATGTTTTTACGAAGTGAAACAGTAGGATGTGATGACACAAATGAAATAAGAAAATACGTAAGAAGATAAGAAGGGTGGGGTTGAGTGGTCTTGTCCCCAGAGGTGGACCGTGAGGTGTATCACTTTTCCTCCACTTTACGTGGTGGCCTTGTCACTAGAGGTGGACTACGAGGTGTGTCACCTTGATCTAGCACGTAAAGAAGAACATAGTATTAACAAGATAAAGAAGATGGAAGAAATAGACGAAAATGAAAGTAGAGACGAAACTGTAGAAACTGCATATGTTAGGTTGTGTTTGTTTACAGTATTATGTTTTTATGCATTACTTATTTAGCATTAGGATAATAGATGAGTTATGTGATGTAGGTGATGAAGCGATATCTGGTGAGTACTCAGAGGGAGCCTAAGATTAGGAGGCAGTTGAAGGAGGACGCACGTGGACGATCTGGTTCGTTGTTAGGGCATTTTGACACGGTGTTCATAGGTACGGGTTTAGGAGTCTAGTCGGAGTCATTTTCAGTCGTTTTGAATAGTAGAAAATTTTCAAACTTTAGTAGTCGTTTTTCTTATATAAATAATGATTTTGAGTTGATGGAAAATTACACGTTGGGATATTTTTAGAATTGAGTCGAATTTCGATTGATTTTGTGAAGTTTTAAGGTTTTAAGTAGAATTCTGGGAAGGAAGTGTCAACCGATAGGCTTAGTGGTCAACCAAACCTGGCAAGCGTCAACCGCGAGGGTCGACCTACAGAGACAGTGCCATATCAGGTGTCGACTTGTATGTAGAAGAGTCGACCGGTTAGTGTAAAGATGGTGGAACTATCGGCCGCAAGGTTCGACCGATGAAAACAGAGAGGATGAAGATATTGACCTGTGAAGATAGGTGTCGACCGCTCTGTATGATGAGCGTAGGAGTGTTGACCGCGGGGTTCAACCTGTGCAGGCAGAGAAGGTTGGAGCGTCGACCTGTGTTCATAGATGTTGACCAGTTAACGTGACAAGCAGAGAGGTGTCGACTGCTAGGGTCGACTGTTGAAAACAAAGGCAAATGAAGTGTCGACCGGTGCTTACGGGGGTTGATCGAAAATGTCTTTTAACGTTTTAAAAACTTGACATTTTATTTAAAATGATTTTAATCAAAGACTTCAGCTGCGACGATTTTTCAAACGTTTTTAAAATGATCGCCTTAAGTGGAGGAACGAAAGTTTTAAATTTTTACATGAATTTTACCCGAGTGTATGCGTAAAAGCAGTGAGTAGTAGTAGTTAGCGTGCCGGGAATTGTGTGGGTTTTCGGGTCGCTACAATGATAAGCCTATTGGTCGACATTTCCTTCCTAAAAGTCTAGTTAAAACTTGGCAAGTGTCCACCACGAGTGTCGACCTACGGAGACAGAGTCATATCAGGTGTCAACCTGTGTGTGAAAGTGTTGACTAGTTAGTGCAAAGATGATGGAAGTGTCGGCTACAATGTTTGACCGATGGAAACAGAGAGGATGAAGGTGTTGACCTGTGAAGACAGGTGTCGACCGCTTTTTGTGATGAGCGTAGGAGTGTCAACCACGAGGTTCGCCCTGTGCGGGCAAAGAAGATTGGAGTGTCGACTTGTGTTCACAGGTGTCAACTGCTAGGGTTGACCGTTGAAAACAGAGGCAATTGAAGTGTCAATCGTTGCTTACGGTGGTCGACCGAAAATGACTTGTAACATTTTAAAAATTTGACATTTTATTTAAAATGATTTTAATTAAAGACTTCCGCTGCGATGATTTTTCAAACGTTTTTAAAATGATCATCTTAAGTGAAGGAGCGAAAGTTTTAAATTTTTACATGAAATTTACCCGAGTGTATGCGTTAAAGCAGTGAGTAGTAGTAGTTAGCTTGCCAGGAACCGTGAGGGTTTTTGGGTCGCTACAGTGATGAGATCAGAGCTTTTACCCAACTGGAAGTGTGGCCGACGAGGATATCGGACTACTCGGAGGAGGGGTGATATTGTGAAGGCAAGAGGGTCTGTCACAATTCCCACACCGCTTGGGAAAAAGTAGAGTAGACAGTCAATCAGTAGTAGGAGGGGATGCTACGAGTGTTAGAGTCAATGGATCAAATTGTTCCAATGATTGCCTAACAGCGCCGATCGCCGCTCGACGTACTTCGACGACTGTAAGTATTTAAGTTTAGATTTAGTTGTTAGAGTCAATGGATCAAACTGTTCCAATGATTGCCTAACAGCGCCGATCGCCGCTCGACGTACTTCGACGACTGTAAGTATTTAAGTTTAGATTTAGTTATTAAATACTTATGAGAGTAATTAACTTTGTTCAAGAAATTAGCCATAATGTTTAGATGACCAGGACGTCTGAGAGTACTGAGAGAGACAACTGATACGAGAAGTGAGAATGATTCAATGATGATCAGGCAGGTAACCGAATTAGTGAACAGACAGGCTCAGCAATTAGGGATCTTGCTAAATCGGGAAGTGCAAGGAAGTGCAAGGTCTAGTTCAGGCCATGATCAGTCAGGAGATAGATTTTGGAGGTTACAACCCGTGACATATGAAGGACAGTCATCAGATCGAATCGTTGCAAAGGAGTGGGTCCGTACCATGGAGAGTATGTTCACGTACGCGAAGGTGGAAAAGGAGGATAAAGTCTCGCTAGCCACAATCCATCTAGCAAAGGATGCCCGATTTTGGTGGGAGTCTGTGGAGACCACAGCTGAAGTGCAACGTGTGACATGGGAAAAGTTTAAGAAGATATTTTATGACAAGCACTTCAACAGCACGGTCCAAGCAGCCAAAAGAATGGAATTCTTACAGTTGAAAAAGACCGGGTCGGTAACTAAGTACAACCGACAATTGAGTCCTTATCTCAGTTTGCCAGCAGTTTGGTGAGTCGTAATGAGGACAAGGTGTTTCAGTATTTACAGCACTAAAGCCAGAGATATACAAGAGAGTAAAGATAGCTGGAACTCAAGAGATGCCTTATTAGAAGGTGGTGGCCAAGGCGCTAGAAGTGCAGGAAGCCGAGATGAAATGTGTTAAACAGCGAGAGGCTTCCAGGAGATTCTTCAAGGTGGTTGCCCCACAACAGAGTAGAAGTGTCTCCTAGCAGCAACAATAGAGGGGTACTAAGAGGTTCAGCTAAGGATCAAGCAGCCAGGGCAGTAGCAAAAAACCTCAGGGGCTAGTCCAGTACCCCTAGTGCACTAAGTGTATCAGATATCACTTGGGAGAATGTAGACTAAACTTGGGAAAATGCTACAATTGCAATGAAGCTGGACATTTAGCTAGAGATTGCTCGAAGCTCAGGGGACTCGGTGTTTCAATTGCAACGAGGTGGGCCATGTCAGCCGAGATTGCCCAGCTCTGAAGAAAGGTCCAACGCGTACAACACCGAGGTTATTTGCCATGATCGAGTCGGGCGATGATGACCAGCCAACTGTAGTGTCAGGTACCATATCGATAAATTCTGTACCTGCATATACTTTGATTGACTCCAGTGCTACGCACTCGTTTGTTGCAACCGCATTCGCGGTCAAGTTAGATATATGACCTGTAGCAACGGACTGTAGTTACGAGGTGATGTTGCCTTCTGGTGGACGCATGTATCTTAATCAAGTCGTACGAGATAGTGTAGTGTCTGTAGGGAGCAAAAATTTATTAGTCAATCTCATTATTATGGCCATAACTGGATATGATGTGATTTTGGGAATGGATTGGCTGTTCAGGCACTATGCTACAATTGACTACAGAACGGAAACAGTGAGTTTCCAAGCCCCAGATAGTGAGAAGTACACCTTTCAATCCGCGAATAATGCCCGGAAGATATCTGTCATGGCGCTTGTCAGCGCTCGTCAAGTTTTGATTGGTGAGTCTTTTGGTCTTCTTGCTAATATTATTAATATGCAAATTCCCAGAGACTCAAAGCCGCAGGATGTTTTAGTTGTTCAAGATTTCCCTGAAGTTTTCTTAGATGATTTACCCAGTTTACCTCCAGATCGAGAGATAGAGTTTGCTATAGATGTGTATCCGAGAGCTGAGCCGGTGTCGAAGAATCCTTATAGATTGGCACCAACAGAGCTGAAAGAGTTAAAGAAGCAATTAGAAGAGTTGGTGGAGACATGATTTATATGCCCCAGTTTTTTGCTGTGGGGTGCACCGATTCTTTTCGTCAAGAAGAAGGATGAATCGTTGTAGATGTGCATCGACAACAAGGAGTTGAATAAGCTGACGATTAAGAACAAGTACCCTCTATCGAGAATAGATGATCTATTTGATCAACTCCAAGGTTCGCGAGTGTTTTCAAAGATTGATCCGAGATCAAGATATTTTTAACTGAAGGTTAGGTCAGAAGATATTCCAAAGATGACTTTTCAGACGCGATATGGGCATTATGAATTCTTAGTAATGTCTTTCGGACTGACGAATGCCCCAGCCGCCTTTATGGACCTAATGAAAAGAGTATTCCATGACTATCTTGATAAATTTGTTATAGTGTTTATTGATGATATATTGGTGTACTCTCGTAGTGGGGAGGATCATAAAGAGCACTTGAAGTTGGTGTTGGAGACTCTAAAGCGACACTAGCTTCATGCGAAGTTTTGTAAGTATGAATTTTGGCTGGATACGATTCAGTTTCTGGGACATATCATCTCGAGCGATGGCGTGTTGGTTGATCCAGCAAAAATCTAGGCAGTTAAGGAGTGGCCACAGCCAAAGAATGTCACAGAGATACGGAGTTTATTCTGGTTATCAGGTTATTACAGGAGGTTTATTGAAGGGTTTCCAAAGATTGCAGCACCTTTGACCCGTCTAACGAGGAAAAATGTGAAGTATCTGTAGTCCTAAGATTGCAAGCTCAGTTTCTAGACATTGAAGCAGAAGTTAACTACTGCTCCGATTTTGACGCTTCTGCTGAGTACGGAAGATTTAGCATTTATTATAATGCTTACAAGGTAAGTTTGGGATGCGTGCTGATGCAGGAAGGGAAGGTAGTAGCATATGTCTCTAGACAGTTGAAGACTTACGAGCAGAACTACCCAACGCATGATCTGGAGTTAGCTGCAGTAGTTTTCACACTTAAAATTTGGAGGCATTATCTGTATGGACAGCCGTGCAAGATATATTCAGACCACAAAAGTCTGAAGTATATTTTCCCTCATAAGGAATTGAATATGAGGCAGCGGCGGTGGTTAGAGTTTGTGAAGGAGTATGACTATGAAATTAAATTCCACCCCGGCAAGGCGAATGTAGTGGCCGATGTTTTAAGTAAAGTGACGACATCCATGTCAGCTGTGACTTCAGGTATGCCATTAGATTTGAATGCAAAGTTTCAGAAATTTAACTTAGAAGTGGTGTCGAACGTATCGTTCATGTTGTCGGCTATGTCTCTACAACCCACTATTTTAGAAAAGATTAAGCAAACCCAGAAGGACGACGCTGAATACAATGAAGTTAAATCCAGCAGGGCTTCCAACGACAGGTCGGAGTACAGTTATTTAGACGACGGAATTCTTAAGTTTCAAAATAGGTTGTTCGTTCCGAGTAATGGAGAATTACATAAAGAAATACTGGGTGAAGCCCACTCTTCGAGGTTTTCTGTACATACAGGGATTACCAAGATGTACAGAGACCTTAAACAACATTACTGGTGGCCTAATATG
This sequence comes from Begonia peltatifolia, assembly GCA_022433055.1. NCBI lineage: Eukaryota > Viridiplantae > Streptophyta > Magnoliopsida > Cucurbitales > Begoniaceae > Begonia > Begonia peltatifolia. Next base: position 10,454,430 of record CM039517.1, on the reverse strand, counting down.
AATAGAACTGTAGCAAAGTATGTTGACACATGCTCGATTTGCCAGCAGATTAAAGCTGAGCATCAAAGGTCAGCAAGGAAACTACAGCCACTATCTGTTCTTGAGTGGAAATGAGAGCAAATATCGATGGACTTTATTGTCGAGTGACCTTGGACAACAAAGGGCTATGATGGCATATGGGTGATTGTGGATCGGCTAACCAAATCAGTCCATTTTCTGCTGGTGAAGATGACATATTCTATGGACCAATTCATCGAACTATATGTGTAGGAGATCATACAGTTGCACGGAGTTCCAACTTTTATTGTATCAGACAAAGGCCCTAGATTTACATCGAAGTTTTGGAAGAGCCTGCACAAAGCCATGGGTACGTAACTCAATTTTAGTATGGCGTTTCATCCTCAGACGGACGGTCAATCTGAGAGTACCATTCAAACGCTGGAGGATATGCTTTGAGCTTGTGTGCTGAAATTTTAAGGTTCATGGAGCAGATACCTACCTTTGGTGGAGTTTTCATAGAATAACAGCTTTCAGGCTACGATAGGTATGACTTCATATGAGTCTTCATATGGGAGAAAGTGTAGATCTACATTATATTGAGACGAGGTCGGCGAAGCACGATTAATTGGTCCTAACATTCTGCAACAAACTGCAAAAAAGATTGCATTTATTAGACAATGAATTTTCACAGCTCAAAGCCGACAGAAGAGTTATGCAGATCGTCGGAAGAGAGAGCTAGAATTTGAATTGAACGACAAAGTCTTCTTGAAGATCTCTCCATTCAAAGGAGTTGTAAGATTTTGAAATAGAGGCAACTTAAACCCTAGATATATTGGGTCATTTCTTATTACGAAGAGAATAGGGAATACAGCTAACCAGCTACAACTGCCAGCCTCAATGGATGAGATTCACAATGTATTCCATGTATCCATGTTGAGGAAGTGTATACGATATCCCTCTCACGTCGTCGAGCAACAGGATATAGAGGTTCAACCCACTTTGATGTATGAAGAGAAGCCCGTGGAGATTCTTGATTATGCAGCGAAGATTTTACGCAACAAGGAGATTCCACTGGTGAAGATTTTATGGCGCAACCATGACGTAGAAGAAGCAACTTGGGAGCGACAGTAGGACATGATGAGCTGATATCCTGAGTTGTTTAGTAGCAAATTTTGAGGACAATTTTTGTAAGGAGAATGAAATGTAACACCCAGAATTTTTTTTCTGCTAAAACTAATTTTTTATTTTACGTAATTGTAATTGGCGGGGTTATGATCAGAATTGAGAGCGGAGAATCTCTACCATCAAATATAAGATTATTTAGAGGTTAATGGAGAAGAAAAAATTTTAAGAATTCAACCGGAATCAAACCGAATAACAGATTTATGAAACCTCTTCTCTTCGGCGTTTTCCTTAGTTCCAGTGATGTTCAACGACGATTCTCCTCCATTCTCCTTCGATCTTCCAATTTAAGGTAAGTCTTCAATTAGTTCTTAATAGATAGTAAGTATTTTAGTTGTTGTGAGTGTTAAAAATGAAGTTAGAAAGGGTATTGGATGGTTTGGTGAAAACCTAGGAGGGAGCTGTGGAAAATTGAACTTAGAGTAAATTTCTATCAGTATGTTGGTGTTTAAACTAGAAGTAGGAGTAGGTTACGGGATTTTATGGGAAAGATTGAGCGTTTGGATAGCCGAGTGCTCAAATTGTGGAATGATTTTTGTTTGGCCACGTCTGGCCAAGCGGTAGGTGTTGAATTAGGGATTGGATTACACCGTTAGAAACTAGACGTTATGAGGAATCTGTAACATTTCAAATCGTACATATCAGACGAGTATTAGATAAGTTATACCATTCCAAATTTGATTAGAAATTATGTAGGATTTTGGGTTTAGTTAGATTAGTTGTGAGAGTGTTGTTTCCCCTTAAAGTTTTATGAATTGGACGAAGAAAAATTAATGCATGTGTGGTTTTATAGGTTTCCCAGTTTAGTGAGCTATCTATGAATGAGAAATTGCTAGGACGCTAGGTAAGTAGTGTAGTAGAGCAATATGTGTTTTGCCTTTGGGCCTACAGCATAGTTTGTTAGGATGCATGCACGTTTATTTTATGTTATGTTTTAACTGATTATGCATTCATGGTTTTAAAGTATGAGAACATGTTGTTACAAAATGAAACAGTAGGATGTGATCAAGCAAATGAAATGAGAATATACGTAATAAGATAAGAAAGGTGGGGTTGAGTGGTCTTATCCCCAGAGGTGGACCGCGAGGTGTATCACTCTTCCTTCGCTATACGTGGTGGCCTTGTCCCCAGTGGTGGACCGCGAGGTGTGTCACTTTACTAGATTGAGATTGGCCTTGTCCCTAGAGGTAGACCGCGAGGTGTGTCACCTTGATTTAGCACGGAAAGAAGAATTCAGTAGTAATAAGATAAAAAAGATGTAAAAAAAATACAAAAACAAAAGTATAGACAAAACTGTAGAAACTGCATATGTTAGGATGTGGTTGTTTACAGTATTATGTTTTTATGCATTACTTACTTAGTATTATGCTAATAGATGAGTTCTGTGATGTTGGTGACGAAGCGATAGCTGGTGAGTACTCAGAGCGAGCCCAGGATTAGGAGGTAGTTAGAGGAGAACGCACGCGGATGATATGGCCGGTTGTTAGGGCATTTTGACACGGTGTTCATAGGTATGGGTTTAGAGGTCGAGTCGGAGTTATTTTGAGTTGTTTTAAATAGTAGATGGATTTCAAACTTTAGTAGTCCTTTTTTTTATGTAAATAATGATTTTGAGTCGATGGAAAAGTGCACGTTGAGGTATTTTTACCGTTGAGTCGAATTTCGATTGATTTTTGTGAAGTTTTAAAGTTTTAAGTAGAATTCTGGGAAGGAAGTGTCGAATGATAGGCTTAGTGGTCGACCATACCTGGCAAGTGTTGACCACGAGGGTCGACTTACAGAGACAGAGCCATATCAGGTGTCGACCTGTATGTGGAAGTGTCGACCGGTTAGTGTAAAGATGGTGGAAGTGTCGGCTGTAAGATTCGACCGATGAAAACAGAGAGTATGAAGGTTTTGACCTGTGAAGACAAATGTCGACCGCTCTGTGTGATGAGCGTAGGAGTGTCGACCACGGGGTTCCACCTGTGCGGGCAGAGAAGATTGGAGTGTCGACCTGTGTTCAATGGTGTCGACTGGTTAGCGTGATGAGCAGTGAGGTGTCAACCGCTAGGGTCGACCGTTGAAAACAGAGGTAATTGAAGTGTCGACCGGTGCTTACAGGGGTCGTTCGAAAATGTCTTTTAACGTTTTAAAAACTTGATATTTTATTTAAAATGATTTTAATCAAAGACTTCCGCTGCGACGACTTTTCAAACGTTTTTAAAATGATCGTCTTAAGTGGAGGAACGAAAGTTTTAAATTTTTACATGAATTTTACCCGAGTGTATGCGTAAGAGTAGTGAGTAGTAGTAGTTAGCGTGCCGGGAACCGTGAGGGTTTTTGGGTCGCTATAGTTACAAACATGGCAGTTTTGATAGTTGATTTTTTGCCATTTATTGTGTTTGCCTTTCGATAAATGGGTTTTACCATGTTAAACTAGACTCTTTAACTTAGATTTTGACTTTTGAATTGTTAGATTCCATTAAGAATTGAGTAAGTTATGAACGTTTGAAGTTTAGCTAAAATTTGGGTGGGATTCTGAGATTTAGTTTGAACGTCTAAATTCTTTGGTTATTGTTAAATTTAAGCCATTGTATGGGAATCCTTGGACTAATTATTATTAACGGGTAACATGCATGGTTCAACGGATGGATGCATTTTTATGTTGTGGGATTTATTTGAATACCCTTGGTGAATTCCCTGGTACCAATGTGATGCTAATTATGTTAAACGCACATGTTTTAGGTTAATTTCACAAAGGAAAAGTGATCAAGCTTGGATAAATTGCTAAGGAATTGAGGTAAGTAGATGTTGCATGTGCTTGGCTGATTGGCCTACATCATAAAGGTATATGAAGTTTACGTTTCTAATGGTTGTTTGGAGACATTATGCATTCATTGGGGTTTAGTCTTATGGGTAGATTAAGTTTAGAATTAGTGGTTGTTTATGATATGTGGTTGGTTGATAGATGTTATGAGAATATGTTCACGTTATGTTAGTATGTGCATTTGATATGTAACACATGCATCGTGTTTTCTTTAAAATCACGCAAAATGTTTTGAGAGCATGTTTTATGTAACCAAGTAATGATTATATAAAGTTGATAAATGGTTAAGTTGTGAGTCGGGGCAAGTGCGGATTATGTTTTGTCCACTTTGTGGACCAAGTTATGTTATGTTATGTTATGTAAATTAGTGGTTGTTTATGATAGGTTAAGAGTTTTGTCTTGTGTAATGTGGTTGGTTGATGGATGTTATGAGAATATGTTCACGTTATGTTAGTATGTGTATTTGACATGTAACATGTATCATGCTTTCTTTAAAATCATGCAAAATGTTTTGAAAGCATGTTTTATGTAACTAAGTAAAGATTATGTAAAGTACGTGAATGGTTAAGTTGTGAGTTGGGGCAAGTACGACTTATGTTTTGTCCACTCTGTGGACCAAGTTATGTTATGTTATGTGATGTGCCTACTTCCTCTTCGACCCCTTCTTAACCTATGTCACGTGAAGCGAAAGTAATGTGCAAAGAATATGTTTTACGATTTATGTATGCACGAGCATTCATTGTCATCATACATCACTTACTAAACATTAGACTTATAGTTTAAACTTTGTGATGTAGGTGATGAACTTGAAAGTGAGGATAGTAAGCCTCAAGTTGACAGATAGGTGCAGTTGAAGGAATGAGCTCCTGCGGTGGTGCGTTTTTGGCAATCAGACAATATTTTGACCTGTGGGTGAAATTTCTAACTTTTGATGTAGTTCCAAGTGATTTTTGGATATGGATGTATAGTTAGATTTTATATTTCGAAACTACTAAAACTATTTGAGATTTATTTTGTTTAGTTAGAAATTATTTTGATGATGGGTTTTCACGTATGTTTTTAAAGACTTCTGCTATGCATTTTGATTCGTTTTTATGAACAATGGATGATTTGAAATGTAGGTAAAAGATGTTATGTTTGAAGAATTTCCAATAAAGTATAGATTATGGAAATAGGAATGAACTTATGAAGGTTTTTAATGAAATGTTATTAGGCGTTAAAAGAAGAAAAAAAAAGAGAAGAGGAAGGGGCGCATCACCCCTCCCTCTGCCCAAGTTGGGGACTCCCCCCAATAGGGGCGATATATTGCTCCTCACAGGGGCGATTGAACAGTGCCATCGCGGGTACTGTTCACATGAACTGTAACACCCAGAATTTTCCGTTAAAACTAATTTCGGATTTACGTAATTATAATCGGTGTAGTTTTGGTCAGAATTGAAAGCGGAGAATTTCTACTATTAAGTATAAGATTATTTTGGGGCTAATAGTGATGAGAGATTTTAAGAATTTATCCAAACACACACTAAAAGCAGATTTATTAAACGATTAGAGGTTGAAGGCAGTTTAGTAATTAAGTTATTATTATTATTTTTATTTAAAAAAAAATAAGAACACCATCGTTGTTCTCCCTCTCCAGCGCAAAAACTCCCCTCACTCTCTCCTTCAGTTTCCCTTCCTTCACATAGAAAACCCTCGGCGATCTCTGCTTCCAGCAGCCGACGGTTCTCCTCCTTTCTCATTCGATCTTCCGATTTAAGGTAAGTCTCTAGTTAATTCTTAGTAGATAGTTAGTATTTTTGTTGTTTTGAGTGTTAAAAACGAAGTTAAAAAGAGTATTGTGTGGTTTGGTGAAAACCTAGGAGTGAGGTGTAAAGAATCAAAGTTAAAATTGATTTTTATTAGTATGTTTGTGATTAAACTGGAAGTAGCAGTAGATTACGGGATTTTATGGGGAAGATTGAGTGTTTGGATAGCCGAGTGCTCGAATTGTGGAACGGCCTCCGTTCGGCCACGTCCAATCAAGCAATATGTGTTGAATTAGAGATTGGATTATACTGTTAGAAACTAGACATCATGAAGAATCCGTAACATTTCAAATTGTCCAATTTGGACGAGTATTGTAGAAGTTATGAATTTTCGAAGTTGGTCGAAAATTGTGTAGGACTTTAGGTTTAGTTAGATTAGTTGTGAGGTTGTTATTTCCTTTAGAGTTTTACAAATTTAATGGAAAGTAGAACTAATAGATGTGTGATTCTATAGGTTTTCCCAGTTAGTGTACAAAGTGCGAGGAATTTCTAGGACGCTAGATAAGTAATGTTGTAGGAATTTTTCCCTCAAACCTACATCACAGTTCAGTAGGATGCATTGCATGTTTACTTTATGTTATGCTTTCATGGTTGTGCATCATTGTTTTAAATTAGAAGAACGAGACGAAAATGAATTTCTATGTTTTTACGAAGTAAAACAATAGGATGTGATGAGATGAACGAAATGAGAAGATACGTAATAAGATAAGAAAGGTGGGGTTGAGTGGTATTGTCCCCAGAGGTGGACTGCAAGGTGTATCACTCTCCTTCTGCTTTACGTGGTGGCCCTGTCCCCAGAGATGGATCGCGAGGTGTGTTACTTTACCAGATTGAAGTTGGCTTTGTCCCCAGAGATGGACCGCGAGGTGTGTCACCGTGATCTAGCACGTAAAGAAGAACCCAGTAGTAAGAATATAAAGAAGATGTAAGAAAGAGACGAAAACGAAAGTAGAGACGAAACTGTAGAAACTGCATATGTTCGGATGTAATTGTTTTCAGTGTTTAACTTTTATGCATTACTCACTTAGCGTTAAGCTAATAGTTGAGTTCTGTGATGTAGGTGACGAAGACATAGTCGGTGAGTACTCTGAGCATATCTAGGGTTAGGAGGTGGTTAGAGTAGTACGCACGTGGACAATCTGGCCGGCTATCACGGCGTTTTGACTATGGTAGGCGTAGGTATGGATTTTGGAAGTATAATTGAGAGGGTTTTAAGTTGTTTCGAGTCGAATTAGTGTATAGACGGATTTCAACCTTGAGTAGTCGTTTTCTTTATGTAAATAATGATTTGAGTTGATGGAAAAGTGTGTGTTGTACTATTATTAGCATTAAGTCGAAGTCCGATCAATTTTATGAAGTTTTAAGGTTTTTTAAACAGAGTTCTGGGGAGGAAGTGTCAACTGATAGGCTTAGTGGTCGACCAGACCCTGCAAGTGTCGACCGCGAGGGTCGATCTGTGCGGGTAGAGCCGAAGTAAGTGTCAACCTATGGTTGTAGGTGTCGACCGGTAGTGTAAAAATGGCAGCGGTGTCGATCGCGAGGATCGACCTGTGCGGACGGAGAAGGTCAAGGTGTCGACCACTCTCTGAAATGAGCCTAGAAGTGTCAACCGGTGTTCTCAGTGTCGACCGACGAAAAGACCCAAGAGAAATGTAGAGTCGACCAGTGTTTGCCAGTGTTGACCGATGAAAAACGCGAGACAACCCAAGTGTCGACCGATGCTCACGGGTGTCGACCATTTTCTCTATTTTCATGTTTTAAAAAGTGAAGATTATTCAAACTGATTTTAATCGCGTTTTCCGTTGCGATACTGTTTAAAATATTTTCAAAAATGTCGTTTTAAGTCGAGGAACAAAAGTATTAAATTTTATTCTAATTTTCCGAGTGTATTGAATGAGTAATAGAAGTGTACGAACCGGAAACGGGTAGGTTTTCGAGACGTTACATGAACAGTGCAATAAAAAAATATATTTCTTAAGTTTTTTCAAATTTGTTTTAACTATTCTTTTCCAAACATATTTTAAGAATGTTTTCTATTTATTTTAAGAGAGGTTAAAAGTGAACTATAAGTTTTAAAGAAAATGAAAAATTTTACGTCAAAATGTGTTAAGGAAAGAAAAGTCACGTCAAGTCTCATGACGTCCTAAAGGGCGTTACAGGATTATACCACATTACTTATTTTACTAGATTTTACAGAGTTTGTTCATGTACAATAACATAACATGATCAAATTTGGTCATATAAAAAATTCTCTTCATACAAACCAACCTATCCTCTTTATAGAGCTTATATGGTGGTTGGAACAAAGACACATTTGATTGTAAATCCCAATGTGGCAGATAATGTGGAAGAAAAAAGTTATATATATGCATGATCCAATCAATAGTTCAAGTCACACAATCCCATAATCCATTTTTTGTTACAAGAATTCAATTCAACTAGATAATGTCAAATAACAAATTCTATTTTTTGTAGTTGAAGGAAATAATCCAAATACATGTCTTATTTTTTCAATAATACATATTTATAGCAATGACTATTCTTTCTCACCCAATAATAAATAACTAATGATAAATCTCTATGATTTATATTCGTTATAATGAACCTGAAATGCCTTACTTACATATCATTGAGAAGGGCATTAACATAAATACGACAGTAAGAAAAAGTAAGACAAAAGTGTGTAAACTATAAAACCGAGTCAAAGTGGATTTTTTGACACTAGCACTTATGCGTAATAACTCTACCAAGGGCGATCCTATAATAGGAACAGCATCCGGTACACCTGTTATAATTTTTATAGCCGAATATCCAATTTGGTCCCAAGGTAAGGAATAACCAGTTACACCAAAAGATGCAGTCAATACAACTACTACCACACTTGTAACCCAAGTCAATTCGCGAGGTTTTTTAAAGCCCCAGTAAGATACAAATGAAATACGTGCAGAATCATCCTTAGTACCATCATACTAGCCAACCAGCAATGAACTGATCGGATTAACCAACAAAAATTAGCTTTAGTCATTATATATTGAACAGAAGCAACAATATCAGTAATGGTTGGACGATAGTAAAAAGTCATAGCAAACCCCGTATCTACTTGCACTAAAAAAACAAGCGTAATTCCTCTTAGATAATAAAATATGTTTACATAAGGTTTACTAGTTATATGATCTGCAATCGCCTGAATTTCAAGACGTTCTTCAAACCAATCATACACTCCATTAAGATAGGTAAACCAAGGGTTCTCCTCCTCTGATAACTATATATAAGAATTTCATCTCGTATGGCTCAAACAGGAACACCAAAAAACTAGTTGTAACATATATTTGTAATAAAAAATTGAAAACTTTATAATTGTAACACCCAGTGTAAAACCCTGAGAAAACCCACTATTCCCGATGCGCTACAGTACGTCTACATATATATACACTATGATACACTAAAACTTGACACAACTCACTCAGTTTAATAGTACTTTCGTTTTCAAATCATCTTCAAAAGAACATTTGTGAGTATGAAAAATTTTCGACTCGATTCGAAAACAACTTGCGCCCCGAAGAGGGAACATGAAATCCTCAATATAAAAATACACAGCGGAAAAGAAAATAATTTAAAATAGTTTTTAAATAAACCGACAAGACTCGAAATCCTAGGAAGTAGTCCAACATACCCCTCGAACTACCCAAAATCAGTGTCGCACATTCACGTCCCATACTTCGATGCCCCGTGCGCACCATCGCGGTGCCGCGCATGCCAACTCAACATCACCACATCACGCGCACGATCACAGCGCCGTGTGCCCCACGTACTCTGCCTCCGTACAGCACGTTCGCACGCACGTCCTCACCCGGCGCCGCACGACCCGTGAGCACCCACAGGGCTGCGTGCCCCGAGCACCTGCGATCACGCCGCACTCCCACGCTCATCTACACTTCTCTAGCACTCACTGTACTCATCCCAACCTATTCCATATCCTTTCGACTCCCTACCTCTCTCCCGAAATTTTTGCAGAGTAACGTCTAAAAACTAGCTATCCCAAAATTGAAACCCTGCACGCAGTTCACAAAAAACTAACAGTGTATCTATCAACCATCCAGAGAATCTCCATAACAAAACCAGAGTTTAAAGACAACGACAATCCATCAAATACAAATGAAGAAAGTCGACAGTATAAAGCAATATCACACTCTAACATATAAAAATACGTACGCGTCCCCAAAACACTACAACCACTCTATACAATCCTGTACAACCAACGTTTATACAAACTCCTCTATCCGCATAATACCCGACACAAAATAACAACCCAACGAATCTCACCATCACCTACCACCACAACGGGTCGGGTCGCCCTAACAAAGCCCGCCGTCCGCTGCCTCGGTCGCATGCCGCCAACCGTCCTAGGCCTCAGGACTAGGCTCTCAAGGCTCACCAATAATGTTGTCAGCACCTATACCATAGAACACAAAACATAAGTCTAACGCTCAGTAAGTAGTACAATATGAAAGTAAAAGCAATCAATGCAATCCTATCACATGCAGTCCCTACACTCACACTCATGTTGTCACATCTGTGACGCGTAGTGTAGCCGCACCAGGGTAAGGAGGAACCTAGCGCCACCCTACACCCTGACACGTTGCCACCGTCCCAGACTCCCCAGCAACGAGGCCCACAAGCTACACACACGTATCACCACACAGCAACCACATCAGGGTGAGGGTGTACCTCGCGCCACACTACACCCTGACACGTCACCCCCGTCACAGCCTCCCCATCACGGGGCCGCGGTACCACCGCCACGCGTCTCATACCTACTCAAAGTATGCTCAAAACCATTTTCGTTCCCACATTAAAAAAAATGATGCATGTCAAACAATACGCACGCACACCACAATCAATCACATAATCCTAAAGTTCTATAGTGTAGGCCCACTTAGGCAAAACGCATACATGCACTACTTACCTGGTGTCCTAAACTCGCTCGACGCACAGCTTCGCCAGAAAAAAAGCCTCAACCTAAAACACTACCAATCCCTCATCAGTATTTATTTCAAAATTCACCAAATAGGTAAAAATAACATTCCTTAACTACACTCATGAAATTCCAACTAAAACGGGTCATTGGTTTGGTTCGGCCGAAAACCGGCCTAAAGTTCGGATGCGCATAACTTTTGCGTCCTTTAACGGAATCGAACGATTTAAGTGGCTAAACGTCCCCTTAGGAACCCAGTTTAACATCTTAAGACAAATTTTAAAACGGTAAGCCGCAGCTAGGTGGAAAAGCCCCGAAATCGAATCTACCCATTTTTATTCAATTTTGCATTTTTGTTTCTCTTTAACCAAAACTCACTCAAAATAAGTTTTACATACCAAAAACAGCCATGCCACTATCACACGTCGCAATTCTATGAAAACGCTCAATAATTTGACTTGGACCAAAATCTGACATAAACTTCTGACGCGCATAACTTTTGCGTCGGATATCGGAATCGAACCATTCCAGCGGCCATACGTCCCTCTAACAACCTAATTTAACTTCCAAAAACAGAATTTAAAATAATTAACTATAACCCCTTCAAAATTCCCAAAAACAGAACTGTTTTTATACGAAAAAAAATCTGAAATCTCAACTTCGATCCAATTTTGCCAAATCTCTTCACCGAACATCCACATTACCACCAACTAAGCCTAATCTGAACAAAACCAAGTATATCGAACTCAAAACCTGAACCGCACAGCCAACAAGCCTCGGGTTTTCCCCTCCCTCATGAGCACTCACTGTCTGCTCAATACACCCACATTCCCAGCCCATAATCGACCCCTATACCGAGCCAAATCGTCAAAGAACAAGAAAGAACCGAGCCCTCACGCTAGGTCGATAGGAGCCGAAACAGGAGAGGAGTTACCTGCTGTTTTCAACTCGGGAAGAATACACTCACGCCGACTTTCTGCCTCGACAGAATTGCCTAGCGCGTCGCGTCTCTTTTCCGGTGGTCGATCGTCGGCAGCTCGTCCCCATCACTGTCTCACTCGCGCCACTCTTCTACGGTGTTCGGCTCGCAGAACACCCGAAGTGGAATGGCTTCTTCATGAAGCCATTCCACTTAACATATGTTTTTATTTTATTTTTTATTTTTTTAATTATAGTTAATTAAATTACCAAAATGCCCTCATGTATTTATATCGTTCGTAACTTCGTTAAATTCTTGTCCTCCCGACTTTAAAAATTTTGAAAACCGTCACAAAAGTATGCTCCGAGTTTTATAATTTAATTTACCCGTTAAAATATTTCTCGGAACTCCAACCGAGATTAAGTTAAAAATTTCATAAATTAGATTTAAAAATTTGAAATTTTCCAGGTTATTACACCCAGATTTTTTTCGTTTAAGCTAATTTTGGATTTTCGTAATTCTAATCGGTGGAGATTTGGTCGGAATTGTGAGCGGAGAATTTCTACTCCTAAACAAAAGATTATTTTGAGGCTAATGCATGAGAGAAAAATTTAAGAATCTAACCGGAATCGGACCGTATAACAGATTTATTAAACGGTTAAAGGTTAAAGAAAAAATAGTAATTAGGATTATTATTATCATTATTATTATTATTATTATTATTATTAAAAAAACAAAACACCTCAACGGTGTTTCTCCCCAGCGCAAACCACCCCCCCCCCCCCCCCTTCTCTTCTTGTCCTTCTCTACGCGTGAAACCCTCCTCTCTCAGCAAGTTCTCCCTCTCCAGCGACGACGATCAAACGTTTCCTCCCTCAATCTTTAATCTACAGTAAGTTTTAGTAAATTCTTAGTAAATAGTTAATGGTTTGGTGGTTTTGAGTGGTAAAAAGTGAAGTAGAGTGAGTAGTGGATAGTTTTAGTAATCCCTAAGAGGGAGATACAAATTTGGAGGTTTAAATCGATTTGTATTCGTATATTGATGTTTAAGCTAGGAGTAGGAATAGATTTTGAGGTTTTATGGGGAAGATTGAGTGTTTGGATAGCCGAATACTTAGATTGTAGAAAGGTTTCCATTTGGCCAGATCCGGCCAAGATGTGGAGGTACAATTAGGAAATGGACGAAACAGTTAGAAACTAGACGTCATGAGGAATCTGTAACATTTCGAAT